>OX422220.1:447097107-448297107 GCA_949130495.1 Sambucus nigra | reverse complement strand
AGTTATAATAATAAATTTAGAGAAAATAAAATAAGGGTAATGATACTCTTACCGGTACTTAGTACCGGTTTAGTACCAAATGCGCTTTAATTGATTGTACATTGGTAGGACCCACAGCATTTCCTGACGGGACCCACACCATAGTACAAACAAATAAAGCACAATCGGTACTAACCCGGTGCTAACACCCGGTGTATATAACATTTTCCATAAAAAAAACTCAAAATAACCACTCATAATTCCAATTTGGTTACCAAAGATGTAACCGAAAAGGTCACTTGTGTCTATAGAACTCTTAAAATCAACTGAAAAACTTATCGTCGCCCATAATTTATAAATAAAAAATGGCAAGTATATGTGTGGGTGTGGGTCACATCAACACGAATTACCAATGAAATTAAAAACATGCCAACCAAAAAAATTAAATATATATTTGATCACCAATACATAAATAAAGGAGGATTAAGTTTTAACATTTACCATTCCAATTAAAACCAAACATATTTCAACCACAATAACCACCTCCCCTGGACATCCCATACATCGTCATTATTTCTTTATGTAAATATTGAAAAGAATTCCAATTGCATCTAAAAAGCGTAAAAAATACTAAGGTGATACTAATAGTAATGTATTACCAATACATAAATAGCAAATAAAGAATCCCAAAAATTTTAACTATTACAACCACATGACCCAAAATAAAATCAGGACATCAATAGGTAAAGCCCTAAAACTGAACCCATATACATAAAGCACAAATTGATTTTTAAAAGAGCATCCCATGACCAACACTCATTCATAACAAATATAAAACCAAAGATTCAAAACATTAATGAACATTTTGTCAAACACAAAAAGAGTGAGAGATCAGATCTAAGAATCACACCCTTTAATAGATTTATGTATACCTCACAATTGTAATAATCTAGAAAATGGGTAAAGATTCTTCATAAAGTGCCATGAAGATGAACAAAATCAACCCAAATTAACATTGAGAAAAATATACATATCTACCACCAAAAATGCACATTTCATACAAAGGATTTTATACCTTTACGCATAAAAGAGTATACCTAAACGAAATGAACAAAATTTGTACAAAACCTAAATTCCAAATCGTAAAAACAAAAGAGGTGCGTGTGTGTATGTATGATATTGTTAGCAAAACTCACCATAATTTCAGATCTAGAAATTAAGTGCGTGTGGGTGTATGTGTGTGAGAAAGAGTGAGGGGGAGATCGTGTAAAAGAGTGACGGATAAAGAAAGAGACAATACCTGCAGTGTGGGATACGTCGAGTTAGGAGAGAGAGAGATTCCATGAGAGAGACTGAGTGAGATCGTGTGAGGGTAAAAGAGAAGGGTATGTCACTATCAAAGTACCTTTTTTTGTTGTGTTACAATAATAACCCTCGTATTTGAATTAAAGTAAAATCTCAAAGTGTAAAATGAGGGGGGAAATAAATTTTAATGGGATACAATTGTAATTATAATTAGAGTATATAATGAGGTGTGGTGAGGTATATAATATTATTGTGTACATATTGATCTCACCCTCCATTTCTTGCTTTGGTGGCCAAATCCTAGCCTCTAATTAAGTTATCATCTTATTGAATAGTAAAAACCTTTTGCTCCTTATTACATATATATATATATATATATATATATATATATATATATATATGTGTGTGTGTGTGTGTGTGTGTAATCATACCCGCGCTACTTACTATCACAGAGGTTTCGCGTCGAGACAGTCTTATCTCGATTGGACCTTTATGGGGGATATTGACTTGTACCCTAGAACATAGCATCCTTAGTAGAGGCTATCCAAGAATGATAGTTAGACGGTCCTAAGAAACGTGAGGGTATGTGCTGACCTCTTAGAGACTTGGAACTATGCTTCGCCTCCAATATGTGTGTTTTGTATTAATACAGGTCGAGAGTGATTTTGAACTAGTATTTCCCTTTTGTACGAGAGATGCGAGGACTTGATAGCAGAGTATGCCAGCACCACAGATTTATGTAGGATGTCCTATTAGTATATGTACATGTGATTAATCTACTGTCCTCATAAGTAGATAAAATGGAATAATTAATATTAAACGAATTAAGTGGTTGAAAACTTAAGTCTGAATTAAGACGAATATAACTGGCTTGGAAAATTAATAAGAAAAGGTTATCAGATTTAAACTATTGTCATGAGATCACTTGGATTAGTCTTGGTGAATGGAAATTGGGTTAGAATAGTTAACTGGATTAGATTTAACTAGGTTAATTCGGTAGTACGTTAGGCGAGCACACTAGTTGAGAGGTGAGAATTCTCAAGTGAGTGTCGAGGTACTAACATGTATGTAATATCAACTGGTAAGCATTTTAAATACTTGCTAAACTACTTTTGAAGTTGTTTTACACTCGGGCTCTGACTCGTTTCCTGTTATTTTTTCTTCCTCTTGTGTGTGTGTATATATATATATATATATATATATATAATACAGGTGCCCAGCAACAGGGGCATCAGGCCTAGATCTTTGGACCATTGACGTGCTGCAGCTAGTTTGGAAGTTGAAGGTTCTTGCAGTAGACGACTTCATTCTTGTCTTCCCAGTCTTCTCTTTAGTTATTCTCAGATAGGGAATGTGTCGCCCATTTCCATATTTTATTTAGTTCAGAGAGAGACTTGTACTCTTTATTATTTTCAGGATTTAGCTATTGTTGGGATTGTTTTATTTATTTTCTTGTCCTGCGATTGGGATTTATTATTTGGATTGGTTAATCTAGCTTGGTTATTTCATTTGGATGATTTGGTTTTTAATATTATTATCTGTGTTCGTAAAAATGGTTTCGTATATTAAATCATAATAATAAGTCTTAATTTATAAAATTAAATGTTTTGACACTTAGGGTAATTATTTATTAGATGATTAATGAAGAAAAATTATTTTTCGACAATGATGCTAAGAATGAACCAACCTGACACTTTGATTTAATTTGATAAAGGACTGATCACCCGGTATTTAATTAGGCGGGGTGTCACATGTGGTATCAGAGCATCAGGTTCTGGAGTCCTTTCGGATCTGTATGGCTTATTATGCTTTCAGCTTAGCGTCCTTTGATATAGAGCCCTATCTTTAGGATTGTTGTACTCTTATTTATGCGATTATGTCTTCAGCTAGTTAAGATTTGATCATAACTGTGGACTAATAAAGTTCCTTCTCATTTCAGATGCCTCCAAGATGAGCCCCGAGGGATAGAAATGCCCAGCCATAGTAGCCAGCAGCTCAGGTGAAGTTGTCGCCATAGTTGCTCAGGCGGTAAATCAATCTTTAGTGGTGGTGCAACAGGACCCACCCCAGGTTCAGGCTGTGGCACCAGTTCCAGCTCAGTTTCCCACTGCATAGGAGAGGGTCAGGGATGCCTTTCAGAGGGCCCATTCCCTAGATTTCTTGGGTAGTTCTGATATTGTCATCGGGAGCCAATGGAAGAAAGACATCCAGAGGCATCTTCGCATGTACGAGTGCACAAACATTCAAAGACAGGTATTGGCTTCCTACAAGCTAGTGGGGTCCTCCTTATAGTGGTGGGAGTCCACTACCACCTTGGAGGAGATGGATAATATGACGATTCAGAGTTTTTGGGTACGGTTTGACCGTAAATACTTTCCTTTCGCCGTGCAGACTGAGATGAGGCAAAAACTGTTGAATCTCAAACAGGAAAGTATGACTGTCACAGAGTATGAGGAGGAGTTCACAAGAATGATAACTATTATTCCAGATGAGGCACCTATCGAAGAGAAGAAGATTCAGATGTTCATGGATGGTTTGACCTAGAAGATTCGCCAGCTGCTCTTGGGTAATATGTCACTGGGTACTTATACTGATGTACTCAACGGCGCCCTATTGCATTTCCAGGACCACCACTTCCACTAGAAGGGGATCAAGCGAGCCAGAGAGTCCATCCAGCAGGGTCGAACAAGGGGTAGTAGTGCCAGTGGGGCACCTGCAGCTCAGGGGAAGGTCCGTCAGGGTGAGCAGAGTTCCCATTAGGGGGACCCTGCTAAGTGATTCTGATCTGGCGACTCTAAGCTGGGACAAGGAGGCTATAGATAGGGCCAGTCCAGTTAGTAGGGCCAGCATCATTATCAGCAGGGCCAACAACGGTATCAGCAGGGCCAGTGGAGGGGTGGTAACAGCCATCAGGGACGAGGACAACAGGGACAGAGGGGAGCAAATTTCAGGGGAAGATGTTTTGGTTATGGAAATAATGGCCATAGACGTATAGATTTCCCTGAGGGGGACAAGGCCCCGCAACAGTAGGGTGTCCATCAGGAGACACAGAGACCGATCTTCCCAGTCGCCCTCCCAACACCACCTCAGATGCCAACCTTACCAGCCATCCCATCCGTCCCAGTTCAATAGGGACAATTGCAGTATGGACGTGTTAATAATGTCCACCAGGTAGCAGCACCACAGGTGCCACCCACAGTTGAGGGTAATTTTTCTATCCATAGTACTATAGGGTGCATTTTATTTGACATCGGGGCATCACACTTCTTCATATACACTTGTTTTTCACAGGCCATGGGGTTGTTAGACTCGGCAGAGAGTACAGTGACATGTGTAGACTCATCATTGGGTAATGAGTCTTTGATTTTCTTTATATGCAAGGGAGTAGGTATAGAGATTGGGAACCTGATTTTTCCTTCAGACATGTTAATCTTTGATATGCATGAGCATGACGCCATTATTGGCATGGATTGGCTTGTTGCTTATAGATCCATGATAGACTATTTCAGTAGGAGTATTATTTTTGCTATTCCGGGCCAGGAGATGTTTCTGGTGGCGATGCCTCATCCTGAGGGACGATCGTCTACCCAT
The DNA here is from genome assembly GCA_949130495.1 of Sambucus nigra. NCBI lineage: Eukaryota > Viridiplantae > Streptophyta > Magnoliopsida > Dipsacales > Adoxaceae > Sambucus > Sambucus nigra. The sequence goes on along the minus strand of OX422220.1, from coordinate 448,292,232 downwards.
TTAAATTACATAGAGGAGGAGACCTCCAAGGAGGTAATGATCCCCATTGATTTGATTCTTATAGTTTGCAAGTTTTTTTTACGTATTCCAGGAGATACCGGCACTACCGCCTAGTCGAGAGATAGATTATGTTATAGATTTAATGTCGGGCACTCGGTTAATAGCTCGTGCACCATACCGTATGGCTCCAGCTGAGATGAGAGAGTTGTGTGATCAGATTGAGAAGCTATTAGGATAGGGCTTCATTCGTAGGACTACCTCGCCTTGGGGTGCTCTCGTGTTGTTGGTGAAGAAATGAGATGGGTCATTGAGGTTATGTGTAGACTACCGAAAGTTGAACAAAGTCACGATATGGAATAAGAATTCATATCCCCGAATCGATGACTTATTTGACTAGTTGAGAGGATACACCTTCTTCTCAAAGATAGACTTGAGCTCGGGATACCATCAGTTACGGATTAGGAAGCAGGATGTGTCAAAGACTGCTTTCTTGATGCGTTATGGATCCTATAAGTTTTGGGTTATGCCGTTTGGGCTAACCAATGCTCCAGTCGTGTTCATGGACGTGATGAACAGGGTATTAAGAGAGTTCCTGGATCAGTTTGTCATTGTCTTCATAGATGACATTCTGATTTATTCCCAGACTGAGGAGGAGCATGCCGAGCATTTGAGATGGGTTCTTCAGACTTTGTGAGAGCATCAGCTATATGCTAAGTATGAGAAATGCGAGTTTTGGCTACGAGAGGTCCAATTCTTAGGGCACATTGTTTCCGTTAGGGGGATATCAGTGGATCCGAGAAAGGTGTCTGCAGTGTGGAAGTGGGGTCAACTCACAACACCGTCAGAGATCTGTAGTTTCTTAGGATTAGTAGGGTACTACAGGTAGTTCATTTGCGGGTTTTCAAAGATAGTGGGTACATTGACTAATATGACTCGTAAGGGGGTACCGTACGTATGGGATGACGTTTGTCAGTTGACTTTAAATGAGCTAAAGGACAAGTTGACTTCGGCACTAGTCCTTGCTTTACCCAGGCCAGGAGTAGAGTACCTGGTGAATACTGACGCTTCCCTACAGGGACTTGGTGGAGTAATTCAGTAGGAGGAGCAGGCTATAGCTTATGCCTCCCACAAGTTCAAGCCTTACGAGAGGAATTACCCCACCCACTACTTAGAGCTAGCAGCGGTCGTGTTTGCCTTGCGGATTTTGAGACACTACTTTTTGGGGGGGAAATTTTGCCTATTCACAGACCACAAGTCACTGCAATACTTATTCACTCAGCGGGAGTTGAACATGCGTCAGTGCAGGTGGCTGGAGTTTGTGAAGGATTACCAATTCGAGATACAGTACCACCTGGGAAATGCTAACGTAGTTACTGATGCGTTGATCCGTAGGCCAATAGGTGAGGTGGTGGAAGTATGGAAAGCGAAGTGGAAAGGGTTGGAACATCAGGAGGCAGTGGCCCGATCCTTTATATTCGTCATGACAGTCACAGCAGAGATTGTTATGAGAGTGATCCAAGCCCAAGCAGATGATTCATTTTACCAGGATCAGATTGTACGGCTACTAGCCGAGGGTGCGGAGTCCTATTAAGTGAGTTCAGATAAAGGATTGCGATTTAATGGGATATTAGTGGTCCCGAAAGGGGAGGACTTACATTATGCAGTAATGACAGAGTCGCATGGATCTCGATTTGTGGTACATCCTGGAGGGGATAAGATGTACCAGGATATGATGTGACAGTACTAGTGGAGTGGGATGAAGAAGGACATTGCGAAATTCGGGTCTAAGTGTGCCAACTGTCAGCTGGTAAAGGTGGACCATCAGAGATTTCCAAGGTTACTTCAGCCGTTAGATATCCCTATGTGGAAATGGGAAAGCATTTCCATGGATTTCATCACTGGGTTTCCGACATCATAGCGGGGTCATGATTCTATCTGGTAGTGGTGGATCGTTTGATCAAGGTAGCGCAATTTCTGTTGGTGCGGACAGACTACACTACTGGATAGTATGCCTAGTTATTTATTACGTAGATAGTGAGGTTGCATGTGTTGCCCCTGAATATCATGTCTGATAGAGATAATATTTTTGTGTCATGCTTCTAAGAGAGCTTTCAGGAGGCTATGGTTATCGAGTTATGATTGGGTACGACGTATCACCCGCAGACAGATGGAAAGACTGAGCGTACTAATCATATGCTGGAGGATATGATACGCATGTGTGTCCTTGATTTTGGAGGAGGATGGGAGCAGTACCTTAATCTAGTGGAGTTTGCTTATAATAACTCCCACAGTTTATGATTGGCATGGCCCCTTTTGAGGCGTTGTACCGCATACCTTGTCATTCTCCCACTTGTTAGCTAGAGGTGGGGGACAACAAGCTACTTGGGTGAGAGTTGATTCAGGAGACATCAGCCAGGATTGAGTTAATTAAGAGTCGCATTCGGGTAGCCTGAGACTAGTAGAAAAGCTACGTCAATGCAAAGCGATTCTTCAGGGAGTTTAGTGTGGGGGACCAGGTACTATTGCGAGTGTCTCCTATGAAAGGAGTGATGAGGTTCGAGAAGAAAGGAAAATTGGCTCCAAGGTACGTAGGACCATTTCCCATTATCGAGAGGATTGGACCGGTGGCATACAGGCTTGGGTTGCTGGAGCACTTGCACCGTATTCATGATGTGTTCCACATTTCGTCGTTGAGGCGGTATCTTCGAAATGATTTGGCCCACACTCATATTGTGATAGATGAGATTGATTTGTAGCTCGACGATTATTATGAGGAGAGACCAGTGGTTATCCTCGACCATAGTGAGAGGACATTGAGGTCGAAGGTAGCCCCACTTGTGCGGGTCCAGTGGGAGCATCATAATGTAGAGGAGTCCACTTAGGAGCACGAGACAGATATGCACAAAAAGTATCTAGAGTTGTTTTTACCGCGTATGCCTTATTTTTTGAATTTCAAGACAAAATTCCGTTATTAGGGGGGAAGTATGTAATACCCCGTATTTTTGTGGCGTTTAATTATGGGATTAATTAAATTAAATTGGGATAAATTCATTTAATATTAATCCGGATTTTTTTTAAATAAATATTTACTAGCATGACGAGAGTTAGTAATTATTGGTAAAAATTATGTTGAATATTACTAGATGAGTAAAGTAATACATGAGATTGAATTTATAAAAATTATCACGAGTGGATAATACGACAATTATAGAAATTAAGTCGGGACGCGCGTGTGTCATCTCGGGACTAAATTAATGGGATAAAAAGTGAATTAATTCTACATCGCCCGTATGGTCATTTCGAGTGTGCCAATGTGTCCGTAAGGGTCGAGATAGTCAAAAAAGTGTACCCGAGGGTTTAGTCTGGGTCTCGGGACGTTTTTAGGCCTAACCGATAACCCGGGAGGGTATTTTGGTAATTCCCAATTTTACGCCTTAATTATGGACGAAAATTGAAGGGTTATATCTGATAGGAGTTAGAGTCCTCGAGGGTTAAAAATAATATAGTTGCAGAGAGGCTAAGGAAGAGAGAAGAGAGAAGGCTTCTAAGGAGGAGAGTCACCAACCCTACACCACTCTCACCAATTCCACCACCAACACGTAGATCGGGGAACGAGGACCGAGACCATACCCATCATTCTCTACAATTCAGACTTTGACTTCCAGGAAAGTATCTCACTTGATGTTCTTTAGTTGATAACACATCCATGCTAGTGTATGAGATAATGATTTTTATGTCTCATGAGAATATATTGTTGTTTGGGAGATTATGATTGCAATTTGGAGTAGAAATCATGTTAGAATGAATATATTGTTATATGTAGGATATTAACCACGAAATTTGATGCCTAGTAGAGATAGAATCTGGAAATTAAATGAGTTCTTGAAAAAATTTCATAAACTAGGGTTAAATGATAATTTCTTTAATCAACCCATTTAATGACGATTCTTGAGGAATTAATGAATGTTTTACGTTAGAATTCATCCATATTGGTTTATATAATGTTCATAATGTTTGGTTGGGATTTTGGGACATGTTAATGGAGTTTTGATGATTTAAGTGGGAAGAAACCCGTAGGCTTAATATGCAGAATTCTGGGGAATAACTGCTTGGTCGATCGATCGACTCAAGAATGTCGATCGATCGATCGACCCCCTTTCATTGATCGATCGACTCATCCTGGAAATGGGAACTTTTTCTCCTTTTAAATGTTAATCCAATCCCAATGTGTAAGTACCTTTGGACATAATTTAAATATCATAATGGGACTTGAGAAGGACCAGTAGGGTATAAGTAGGGTCCGGATAATACGACTTTATAGGAGATTTAACCGTGTCTTTTTGGGGGTATAAATTGAGTGGGAAGTCGTGCGTATGTTAAATTAGGTCTTGTGAGAATTAAGAAGGACTTAGGCAAGTAGGGTAGTGAGTGTACACCTAATGATTTTATATTCATCGAGAGGATACACTTCGAGAGTCGAGAAGTACTTAAGGATTTGCGGTAATTGAGAAAATAAAAAGAATGATTTAATTATACGTAGAACTTCGGCGTTATATTCCACGCATTATTCGAACATATTATGGGTCATGGGCGTACCTAGCTGAATAATGTGAATATATGTATGGGTAAGTGTGTGTGTGTATATATATATATATATATATATATATATATAATATTGTATATTTGTGTGTAATCATACTCGCGCTACTTGCTATCACGGAGGCTTCGCACCGGGACAGTCTTATCTCAATTGAACTTTTATGGGGGATATTGACTTGTACCCTAGAACATAGCATCCTTTGTAGAGGGTATCCGAGAATGATAGTCAGACGCTTCTAAGGTACGTGAGGGTATGTAATGACCTCTTAGAGACTTGGAACTATGATTGGCCTCCAATATGTGTGTTTTGTGTTAATGCAGTTCGAGAGTGATTCCGAACTAGTATTTCCCTTTTGTACGAGAGATACGGGGACTTGATAGAAGAATACCCCAGCACCATAGATTTATGTGGGGTGCCCTATTAGTATGTATATTATGAGTGATAAATATATGTACTTGTGATTAATCTATTGTGCTCGTAAGTAGATAAAATAGAATAATTAATATTTAACGAATTAAGTGGTTGAAAACTTAAGTCTAAATTGAGATGAATATAACTGGCTTGGAAAATTCATAAGAAAAGGTTATCAGATATAAACTATAGTCATGAGATCACTTAGATTAGGCTTGGTGAATGGAAATCGGGTTAGACTAGTTAATTGGGTTAGATTTAACTAGGTTAGTTCGGTAGTACGTTAGGCGTGCACACTAGTTGAGAGGGGAGAATTCTCAAGTGTGTGTCGAGGTACTAACATATATGTAATATCAACTGGTAAGCATTTTAAATACTTGTTAAACTACTTTTAAAGTTGTTTTACACTCGGGCTCTGACCCATTTTCTGTTATCTTTTCTTATATATATATATATATATATATATATATATATACTAGTATATGCCCGTGCCTGAAGGCACGGCGAAAATTTTTCAAGTACGTAATCGCAAAACAACAAAAATTTCCCAAGTACGTAATCACAATACGACAAAAATTTCATAAGTACAAATTCACAATACGATAAAAATATTGTTCCCCAACAAAACATCTATATATGCCGTCGCTTTTTTGGGTATTGCATCATATCGTGTTCAAGATTTAAATTGTGTTCAAAATTTAAATTCGCTAAACATAAAAAAGCAACAATTTTTCACAGTATATAATAGCGAAACGCAAAAAATTTGAAGTGTAATTTTAAAACAATGTCAAATAGTCCAATAACATTCAAATAGTGTAGATTCATCAAATAAATTCACATATAATACAAAATATACAATATTCATCCATAAAATTCACATCGTGTCTCAAAAAAACAAAGTGTCAATTTTTTAAAAAAATTGGGCATAACCTCCTTTGTTTATTGGACTATCCACCCTATTTAAGGGGTAACAACAAATCCAACAAATTAAAAAAAAAAATCCCAAATTCGACAGATTTAGGCAGCGGGCTACATCGGCAGAAGTTTGAGGCAGATTTAAGCAGCGGGCTACAGCGACAATCGAAAATTAAGTCCATATTTGATTGGTCTTGAACTAAAACCTGAAACGAAAAGAAAAAAAAAATAGTTTGTTCCCAAAAGCATTGTACGTTAACCTAACTACCATAGCTGGTACACAATGATCATATGTGGCATGGAGTCTATAAATCTCATCCTCACATGGGGAATGGGGAGGAGACGTGTGTGAGTGGGGAAGGGGGGGAGGGGGCGGGGAAGGGGGTGCGTGTGTGCATATATGCAGTGCATACATGCATACTGCCTCGTGTGTGCGTGTGTTAGTGGGAAAGGGGGGAAGGGACGGGCAGGGGGCATGTGTGTGTGTGTGTGTGTGTGTGTGTGCGCGCGCGCGCGTGAGTGGGAAAGGGGGGAGGAGGCGGGCAGGGGGAGCGTGTGTGTGCGTCTGCATGTATGCAATTTGTATATATGCAGTGCATATATTGCATATTGCAGCGTGTGTGCGTGCGTGTGTTTGTGTGTGTGTTTATGTGCGCATGTGTGCGTGTGAGTGGGGAAAGGGAAGCGGGTGGGGCAGTGTTCGTGTGTGCGCGCGTGTGTGTGAGTGGGGAAGGGGGAGGGGACGGGGTAGGGGGCGCGTGTGCGTGTGCATGTATGCATATATGCAATTTGCATATATGCATATGCATATAGCAGCGTGTGTGCGTGCATGTGTGTGCGTGTGGGCGTGTGAGTGGGGACGTGAGAATTACTTCACATAATTTTGTTTTCATCAAAAGAAAATTACTTTTGAACTATTCCTGGATGAATGAAAAGTACGACTTTAAGTCGATTTGGCTTTATAATGTATAACTTCGAACACATTAATAAATCGTAAATAAAATGAGTATTAAAACGAAAGGGAAAAGATGTATACCGTGTGGTGGGGGTTGTCCGAGGTTCCGAGGTGGTTAAGTCATGGAGATCTTCCACAACGATGGTGATTCAAAGCATGAAATTTGAAAATCTGGCAAAAACCCATAAGAAAAAAAATGTGTTAGATCTGAAAAACTAAAACGAAAAATTAAAACACGTTAGATTTAGAAAAATTGTGTTGGATATTAAACTCCCACACCCACCCCTAAAAACATTAAAACCATAGGATTATAGTAGATTGCATATATATGCAATCTGCATATATATGCAGCAGATTGCATATCCATATATATGCAGTTGCATATATATGCAATATTCATCCATAAAATTCACATTGTGTCTCAAAAAAATAGTGTCAATTTTTTAAAAAAATTGGGCATAGCCTCCTTTGTTTATTGGACTATCCACCCTATTTAAGGGGCAACAACAAATCCAACAAATTAAAAAAAAATCCCAAATTCGACAGATTTAGTCAGCGAGCTAGATCGGCGGAAGTTTGAGGCAGATTTAGGCAGCGAGCTACAGCGACGATGGAAGATTAAGTCCATGTTTGATTGGTCTTGAATTAAAACCTGAAACGAAAAGAAAAAAAAATTAGTTTGTCCCCAAAAACATTGTACGTTAACCTAACTACCATAGCTGGTACACAATGATCATATGTGGCATGGAGTCTATAAATCTCATCCTCACATGGGGAAGGGGGAGGAGACGTGTGTGAGTGGGGAAGGGGGGGAGGGGACGGGGAAGGGGGTGCGTGTGTGCATATATGCAGTGCATACATGCATACTGCCTCGTGTGTGCGTGTGTGCGCGTGTGTGAGTGGGAAAGGGGGGAGGGGGCGGGCAGTTGGCACGTATGCGTGTGCGCGTGTGTGAGTGGGAAAGGGGGGAGGGGCGGGCAGGGGGCGCGTGTGTGTGTGCGTCTGCGTGTATGCAATGCATATATTCAATTTTCATATATGCGGTGCATATATTGCATATTGCAGTGTGTGCGTGCGTTTGTTTGTGTGTGTGTGTGTTTATGTGCACATGTGTGCGTGTGAGTGGGGGAGGGGGGACATATTTGAATATTCCATTAAATAGGCAAAGACATATTTGAATATTCCATTAAATAGGCAAAGAAATATTTGAACATTCCATTAAATAGGCATTCTTGGTGTTTAAGTACTACATTATTTATAAACACCTACAATTATCCTTATTTCCAAATCCATGTAAGTACATTAATGCATTCTCACAGTAACGTAAAACACCAAGAACTCATTACAATAATTCTTGCATTATTTTTAAACATCCCACTGAATTCTCATAGTAATGTTTTACAGTATTGCATTATGTTTTAATGTAGTACTTAAACACCAAGTAAAACATAATGGAATGGAATGGGATGTAGTGCTAAAACATAATGTAGTACTTAAACACCTTATTTCCAAATATAGATTCATACAACAAATATAGATTCATACAATAAAAAAAATAATATTACCTAAAGATCTATTTGAAGTCAAAACCACATTTTCTTAAATGAGTAAAAATATGGTGTGTTATCAAAAGATTTAATTGGGAGAGTTATATGCACTATTACCCATTAAAGCAACTTTATGATATTCAAATCCATGTTGAAAATTAGTCATCTACCAAAGAAGTATACCTGATTTGAAGCTCATTGTGAAGAATCAAATATTGAAAGCTACTAATGATGAAACATTATTGATGGATGTCATTTTCTTCACATCTAAAAATCAAAATAAACAAAGAAGTGAGTAAACAATACAAAGGCTAATTGGCATCAATACAACTTTTGCAAGTGAAATCCTAGGAACGCCAAATAGAAGGATCAAGATCAACCTTATGGTCTGCTGGAGATCAAATAAATACCTATAGTATCTGCCAACCTCCTGCGGAAAAAATGTTAGGAATAATGTTATTAGTATTATTTCTGATGTGATCATAAGTGTAACATGAATTCAACACAAAAGTTTTTAATTATTACATGTATACCCATAGTCTGTTCAGCAATGTAAGACCAACATGTATGGTGTGAAAATCAATATTATGTTATTGTTTTTCTGTTTTAATCAATATATAGTAACTGTTATATATTTAACAGTTACTACAATATATAACAGTTGCTATATTGAATCTATATTCAGTTACTATAATAATATATAGCAGCTATATTCAGAATACTTTAAAATGATTTTCACCATCAGTTACTATATAGACTCAATCTGAATATAGCAACACTATCAAGTCAATATGTGTGTGTTGTGTGTGTATCAATATGTATATGTATTGATGTATGTGTATATAAGCCTATTTAAGAAAGTTATCAAAATAAATAAAATAAAAAGCTCAAATCCATACCAGTCCGGAGCATGTGTATATGCTTCAGTGGAGATATCAATCTGTATGTGTGTGTCAATGTGTATATGTATTGGTGTTGTGTGTGTAAATTACCAAAAAACAATAAATATCAGATCCATACCAGTCCGGAGGCATCTGATCCATACCAGTCCGACATGAGCATTTCAGTTCAGCTGAGCAAAGATCGAAAGGGAAGTATTTTCGACGCGTTTCAGTTCAGTAAGGAAGGGAGATGAGGAGATTGTACCACTGCTGCATTTGAATGTGAATATGACAAATGGGGAAAATGAGTGTACACAAACCTGTGAATACTTGATCCCAATAGTGTATATGTGTACACTCAATCCCAACAGTGTACTGAATCAGATACAAATATATCGCTGCTATGAAAATTTATCTACTGGAAGATGTTCCATGGCTATGAAAAGTATTCAAAAATGTCTAGACCAAGTGGAGAAGTATATAATAGAGGTTGAGGGGGGAATGTTCCAAATCGACAACTAAAGATGGGAGAAACATGTGTAGCAGACTTAACATGGTCTTACATTCCCCAAATCTCATACATTGAGTCGACTCCTGAAAATCAACAACTTTACTATGTTTTTATTGGGGCTTTATTGGGGCCCATATATACCTAAAAGTCAGCCTTATTGGGGCCTTATTACATGCCAGCAACAGGGAATACAGGAACTGTGGAATCACCAGAAGTATGCACAATCTAAGTAACGCTACAATGCAACAACATAATGCACCATCGGGGTTATTCACGCAATATGTGTAATATCGGTGAATGAATAATAAAAAAATAGAAAGAAACAATACCCTAGGCTGAGCTTCAAAGCATCTGATGTGCATGTGATGACTGTTGAATCCAGGAGAATGACTAATTTGCATCTGATGTGCATTAATAATGCTTTGAAGCTGCTACCATCCATTTGCGCCAATAAGGTTGGCGCAATAATGCACCAATATGATGACTGACATCCCATTGGATGTGCATCTGATGACTGTTGAACCTGAGCAGAGATAAATGCATCTGAGACCTTATAAATGCATCAACTTGATCATCAATGCTAAGATCTTTCACCTTATCACGTTCCTACAAAAGATATACAACACGAATGGGAATAGTGAATACAAAAGATATAAATCGATAACATAATATACAACACATGAGAATAATGAAAATAAAAGATAATAATTTTTTTTAAGGTATAGTCTTCACAATTCACTATTGTGGGTGGTTATGTACCATTTTAAAACAAAAAGGTGTCGTAGATATAAAGCTGATATGTTAATTCCTAAAATATGGACATGACATCTACTACAGAAATATGTGGACATGACATGGAGGTACCAGAAATTATGTTATAATCAACTGATCATTCGACAGTTCCTGAAGGCGCGATTATAATTTTTAAAAACAAACTTCATCCGTGCCCTGTTTATCATGTAAAAACACACATATCAAAATATAACTCACTATACAAATATTAATCCAATCCAACGCACGTAACAAAATATAATGCCATGTTTATCGCATCAACAACACACATATTCACTAAAAATTCACCAAGGCAAGGAAAATTAGCCTAATCACATCATACAAAGGGTCACTTGCCAATTTCAAAACACAAAATCAACAAAATTCAAACTAAATATAGTGACATCAACGTTTATCTACTAAAAAAATGAACTAATATATAAACTAAAAACAGTCATCCAAGTAATTGTTTATAAACAGTCATCCAATAAATTACTTCTACAACAACACTAAACTCATAACATCAATAATGTTGTGTAAAATGGGATAAGAATAGTAACTATCAGACCTCCAAGTAGTGATGGGGCAAAAGAACCTGCCATTTCCCACCAGAAAACTCAGAACAAAACTCAGAACATTGTTCATTACTAATGTCACCAAAAAATGAACACACTTCGAAACTGATCCGATCATATAATGGGCATAAACTAAGCACCGAAATAAAGGAAGTAAATTTTCAATTAAAATCTAAAACTCAACCTCAAATATGGTAGATTGGGATATTAAAATGCAAGTGACCAAATATATGTTCTCGTTACATCTATGACATGATTATTGCGACAAAAGTTTTGCATGTCCATAAGCATTTGAAGTTTGATGTCAAAATTATCACTTGAGTTGATGATAAAAGAATAATCACCCAAAATTTTGCATACATTTACTACAAAATTTACTACCTAGTGGAGAAAGAAAAAAATATAATGGAAACTCGGTAAAGATGTACAAAATTATAGAACCACCTCGATTAATAAAGGTATAAGCACACCCCGTGTCAAAGTAGCTTTTCACCGACTACAAATCCAAAAAACTACTAAATATAGACCTGATGTAATACACATGGGAATGAAAAACCTTTAGGATGTTGTAGAAATCTAAGTTTTTTTTCCTCCTAAATGTCATGGCTCAAAAATGAAGATTTTTCCTCCTAAAATAATGTGTATTGTAGAAATATAAGTTTTTTTTACCCAATTAATGTCTCTAAATTTAAAAAAAAAAATTAGAGATTATTATGGAATTGTTATATGAGTGATCAATGAACCTAATTCTTGAATATAGTCCCAGGTATCCACACTTTTTGGCATTAGAATAATGTTCGAACAGTCATCCATATAATGTACATTCAGGGGGCTTTAATTTCAAGTACATTCAAGGGCTTCAATTTAAATTACATTCAAGGACATAAGAGTAGTTTGCTACAAATATACATCCTCAAAATGTATGCAATGCACGTAAAAGAGGTGGACAAAACCACTTTCAAGGAATCAAAAATCCACCATATCGAGTCAAAATCTCAAACTAATTCAAGACCAAATGAACAGGAAGATCAAGCCCTGTATGAGGATTTAATAAACAGAACTTATCAAGTCTCAACCCATAAACTTGTATGACTGGGTTGCAGATAAATTTTACCTTTAGATTTTGAACCCGGGAATGACTGATTTGTGGAATTTTGTTGCTTTCTAACCCAGAAACCATAACAGTGCTAGAAAACATTAAAGAGTTATTAGAACATATTATTGTAATTTTCATCAACGTATGAGGTATAAAAACACTATCATTCCAATCATCTCATTAACATCAAATTACACATATGTAAAACCATGAAGGGGAAAATTGCAATAAAGAACTAACCTGAGTAGTGAACATTAAAGATAACCCAGGAGCCCTAGTGCAAGGAGGAGGAGATGGAAAAATTCAACATATAGATTTCAAAGTTGCAATCTTTTCTCAGATCCATAAGTTCACAAATTACCCACATCAAGAATTTGTCTAAAAACACGAAATTTCATCCGAATCATCTTATCAACACACCAAAAATCCAATTCATATTCCCTAAACCCAAAAATCTCATGAAAACCCCCCAAAAAATAACAATACAATCCGTAAAATCCATAATAAAATCCAAACCCTTAAATCTATAGACCCAAATCTTTCAAATTTGAAAACTCATAAACAAAAAAATCAAGACCGTGGGTGGGGGTGGGGGGATTTTGGAAATGTTTTAGTGTTTTAAAATGGATATATACCCAAACACCAACTTAATCTGTCTATCTCTCGTGGGTTTAATCTCTCTCTCTTGGATCGATTCTCTGTATCTCTCTCCCCCTCCCTGAAAATCGATTTGAGGTAGGATTTTAGATGGGTTTGTTGCTGATGGAGCTATTTGAGGTAGGATTTTAGATGGGTTTGTTGCTGATGGAGCTTTCTTTGGTTTGGGGAGGTTTGTGGTGATTAGAGATGGTGGTTGGCGATGGTGGCTTACTGTGGGGTTTATGGTGTTTGGTTGTTATTTGGGTGGCTGGAGTGGTGTTGACGGTGGTAGACGCAAGTGGTGATGGTTTGCGATGGCGTCTGTGGTGTCGTGGTTAGCAGAGTTGGGTTTCCAGGTGGTGTCGGTGTTGTTGTTTAGGGTTAAAGATGGTGTCGCGGTTTTGAGTGGATTGGGTACACGGGAGGTGATGGTGTTAGGTGGTGTTGGGTGTGTAGGCATTATGTGGTGATGATTTGTGCAGGTGGTGCTACCTGGAAAGATAAGAGAGGGAGATTAAGAAAGAGGAGTGAGATGGAGAGAGAAATCTGGAGTGAGAGAGAGAGAGAGAGAGAGAGTCGTGCGTGAGAGGCTAAGGGAAAAATGGGTGGGGTGGGAAGGGAAACTAATTTGTGTTTAAAGTAAGAAAGGGGGGAAATGAAATGTGGGGGGGGAAATCAGAATTTTCAAATTTTAAATGAAATTTGAAGATTTAATCTAAGCCCTTCATTTTTAGTGGGAGATGTGGCAAGATCTAGACCGTTATTGTGCTTAGACAATTCAAAATCCATGCCATCTTATTATATGGATATATATATATATATATATATATATATATATATATATATATTACAGGTGCTCAGCCACAGGGACATCAGACCTAGATCTTTGGACCATTGACGTGTTGTAGCTAGTGTGGAAGTTATAGATCCTTGTAGTAAACGACTTCATTCTTGTCTTCCCAGTCTTCTATTTAGTTATTATCAGATAGGGCATGTGTCGCCCATTTCCATATTTCATTTAGTTCAGAGAGAGACTTGTACACTTTATTATTTTAGGATTTAGCTATTGTTGGGATTGTTTTATTTATTTCCTTGTCCTGCGATTGGGATTTATTATTTGGATTGGTTAATCTAGCTTGGTTATTTCATTTGGATGATTTTGTTTTTAATATTATTATCTATGTTCGTAAAAATGGTTTCGTATATTAAATCATAACAGTAAGTCTTAATTTATAAAATTAAATGTTTTGACACTTAGATTAATTATTTATTAGGTGATTAATGAAGAAAAATTATTTTTCGACAGTGATGCTAAGAATGAACCAACCGGACACTTTGATTTAATTTAATAACGGACTGATCACCCGGTATTTAATTAGGCAGGGTGTCACAGACTTGAAATCTCCACTCTCTTTAAGCATGCTTACGCACATGTGACAAACAAATACCCAGTGAAGTGTGGAGGAACAAATGATAAAAACCAATATGTAAAATCAAATCCAAATCATTTGTTAAATGAGTAAAGCATGATACCAATTTGTATATAATTATGAAACTCACAAAAACTCCCCCTACATCACATACATATCTCCCCCCTTTTGCCTCGAATAGACAATCCGGTAAAAAGATAAACTACCTAGCATGAGTTACACCAATATGTAGAGTATCAAGGTAAACATAGACAACCAGCTAATTATGATTAACAATATCAAATCTGTAGCTAGCAAACAATAAACTCACACAATATGAATCAACAATCTAAGTAGGTGTGACAAAACAACCCTATGCAATAAATGATGTGATCATGTGAATCTGCATATAAACAATTAGTTAAGAATCAACCCAGTACTAAAATGTGAACAATATGTAGCAGGGCACTGAAACATAATAGACCAGAAAACTAAACAGGTTGCTCAAACGAAACTTCTTGTCGCTCTAACGAGAAGGCTTATCGTTAGAACGACATCTTTGCGCGACACATATAGGTCATTCGAATGAAATCAGCTCTCGCTCGAACGACAAAATGAAACTTTTCCAAAATACCCAGCAAATCAAACAGTTTTGCCCAGTGAAAAAATCTCCATGAAAAAGTACCAAGAAGAGCCTGACAGGTGCAAAACAGTGCCTTTTCAGTAGCTAAAATAGAAAACTCAACCAAAAAAAATAAGTTACATGCTAACATAGTATCAATGTGCTCAAACAGGAACATGGAATGTATGGGCGTGAACTGCAACAAATGAATCATAATTCCAACACATCGAAACGATCAAGAAGCTCTAATTGATAACAATAAATCATCAAACTTTATTTTAGCCATATGTGGCAATTAAAGTGTGAGTTAATGAACTAAATAGTTAAACATGCACACAAATCCGAAATTTTGACGATTCTACAAACAATAGCGTCATGACACAATTTTTCAATGTTAGGATTTGTGGTGCAAACCCGTTTAAATTTTCTCCAAACAAACTCCCTCATATATCAGATTCTTTTGAGGTTTCTAACATTCTAAACTTAGAGAAAAACCTGTTGGCCCGAATATAGGATATCGCATTTTCCTTTTCTTTTGGGCTCTTTTACACGGTGGCTTTCACAACGAGTCAATTTTACACTCTCGCATCCCTTTCCCATGAACACTCATCATTTTTCAATTTTAATCCTCATAGTAAACGATTCTTACATGCACACCTCGTCCTTAAGTCTACTTACGCATAGATAACAACATTGAGATAAGAATGTCTCACCAAACTCAAATATGCAAGAGATGTCAAACATCCATATAAACTCATGCATCTGTGCAAAGATGGCATATATACAAAGTCGAATCAAAATGCATATCAACTTCGAAACAACCCCATAATACAATGGTTAAGATCATTCTAAGCATCAAAAATTATGACCAAATGTCCTAGACACATGGAAAATGAAAGGAATGGGGTCCAAGCACACCAATATGCCACATCAAACATGTAAACTCAAAGACGAAAACAAATCGAAAATCTTTTTGACTTCTTCAACATATTTTGACTCAAATAAATGCAAAATCTTTTTGTATTTTCTAAAAAAAATTCAAAAACAAAAACTTTTTGTATTTTTTAAATAAGACTCAATAAAAGAAAAATATAATACAAAATGATACACATGTCATAACACTAGAAAGATATAAATCATGATGCAAAGACTAGCGTATGACAAATTTGGTATCACAATCATCCTTTAGATTTAGCATGGGAAGAATCAAGTGAAACCAAATGAGAACCATTAAGTTTTAGTCCTAAAATCTCTAAGTCTAATTTCCAAACGCAAGTAGGTGTGACATAATGGGTGGGGTTTTTGGGAACCGACTCAACTTTATTCCTAAACTTCCTAGGAGAATTCCTAATGTCATAGCAAAAATAGTTAAACATGCAAGTGTAAAGATGGCGGGAATGATTACCAAAATATCGACCTCTCCTCACGTTCCTAGGGGCTCTCTCACGCGTTTGGTATTGGCTTTAGGAATGGAAACACTATCGTCGTAGCCTATACCACACCTATCACTTTTGACGTAGACGGTGCCTAACATCCTATCCAACTTTTTTGACCTATTCTCCAAGTCAAACTTAACCTTACTCGAGACTTTCAACTTTTCTTTCAACTAGCGAATCCTAGACTCAAGCACACGCCTAGACTTCTGAAACTCAAGAAACTCCTTTTTTCAAATCTCCATCAAACCACGAAGACTATCTCTCTCTTTTTCAGCGTACTCTAGCTTATCCCTAAGCTTCTTCTCCCGTGCCCTAAGATCCTTAATCAAAGCATCATTAATTTCTATGGCACGCTCATTCAACTTAGCTTGCAATTTAGAGTTAGCCTTTTTAACTTTCACCGCCTCGGCATACAACTCATTAAATGCAAGTTGCAACTCTTTTACATCAACCTCCTCATCCTCACTCAATTCACTCTCACTCACTTGGGATTCAAAGGCCTCAGACGTATCATGCACATGAGAATCTTCGTGGAAAGATTTATTATCGTCGCTCATATAACATGCCAAGAAAGCAACAAACTTGATCTCATTGGGGGAACTCTCTCCCTCTTCCGTATCACTATCACTTCAGGGGGCATTATAAGCTATCGATTTCTTTCCCACTTTATTAAGTTTAATGGGACACTCGATAACTTTGTGACCATACCCCTCACACCCAAAACACCTATCCGACTCAACCCTATTAAGTTTCTCACTTTTATCTTTAGGGGTGGACTCAACCTTATTGTTCTTAAATTTCTTAAACTTTTTGGCATCTTTCGATTTCTTTTTAAACTTAAGAATTTTTTTGAATTTTTAAGCCAACAAGGCGATATCCACAAAATCAGAATCGGAATCATCATCCAAAACTTTAGTTTCCTTCTTTTTGGCTTTCAAAGCAATGCCTTTTTCTTTCTTAGGCATTTGATAGTTGGCCCTCACATCTAGCAGTGGGAAGTACCTATTGGTAGGCACTGACTACTCCCTAAATGGGTTGAAGGGGAATCCTTGGAAAATATCCGAGATGTCGATATGACTAAATTAATATATAGAAACATTATAACTCATTTTTTCATTCCTATGATTCTTATCATTTACAACGGAACTTATTTTAAGATAATTTTTTCGAAACTTTTGTAATGAACATGGAATTTGGCATTACAACATCTTGATGTAATACCCAGTGTAATGGTAAGGCAGAGGCTTCAAATAAAATAATCCTTGATGGAATGAAAAATCGAATGGAGAAAGCGAAAGGCGCCTAATTTTTTCAAATCCCTCATGCCCTCTAGGTAGTAATCCCATTGGAGATAGGTTTGTCGACCATAAAATCCATTTTTGTTGATCAAGACCTCAATAATGAAATTATCACAGTCAATCTCGACCTAGATGATAAAAGAAGGGAACTATCTCTTCTAAAGCTTGTCTCTTACCAATAGCAGTTGACCAAGAAGTATAAGGGGGTTTAGGAAAGACGATTCAAGGTTCGTGATTACATTCATCATAAGATTTTGGGTATGGAGTATGAGCCGAGCGACCTAATTATAATCACCCAAATAGGTCCAGATCCCAAAATAAGGATATCCCAATAAGTAAAAGGCAAGGAACATCATACGAGATAACCACATAAAGATAATTTCAATAAGAAAAGATCTGGGAGGAGATTAACATGAATAAGGAAGCGTCCCAATCAATAGCACAAATAAGACTAACACATTTCCTCCATCTTTATAAATATAGTCCGCGCCCTAGGGAAAGGGGGACATGTAACTTCTTAATATCGATCATAGAAAAGTAATAAAAAATAGAGAAAATCCTCGTGAATGTAGGCAGTTATCAAACAACGTAAGTCCTCCGTTGTGTGATTGTTTAATTCCTTACTAGGTCTTAATTACTTATATTCATTTATTGTGATTAATTTAACACATAATTGGTGCCATTTGTGGGAACTGATTCTTTTTCCCTTAAAAATTTAAAGTTAGCAAGTTAAGCAAAGTCTAACCCTCACAATTCACCTATTATGGGCAATTAACAAGGTGGACTACCACTACACAAAGTTAGGTCTGAGATCCACCTAACAAGGAGTCAAATCACCCATCATCCACAATATCGCCCACAGGAGAATCATTCTGAGTAAAGTAACAAAAATCCCAGATTAATTCACATCTCACAATCGGTCAACGCTTATGAATAGTGACTTCATCAGCAAGAGATTACAGCATGCCTCCAAATAGAGGCAGAAAAGCGTCTTCAATGACGCCTAGAAAAAATGGAGGGATGGCTCTGAGGATATAAATGCAAGCATAATGGTCAGAAGCCTAGCCCTTAAGCAAGCAAAACTTAAAGTCGAGGAAGGAGTTCGCATCATGAGTGGGAGCATTTAGAATATGAGAGCTGACCTGTAAGAAAGAACCAAGAATAAGGAAATTATAGACATGCCTGTTGATGTAAAAAATTAGATCACTCTAATAATTCAATCACAGATAAATAAATGAGACAAAAAATTTTAAAGTGGTTCAGCCTTATAAGAATGGCCTACGTCCACTGTTGTTTTATTGCTGTTTGTATGGGAATTCTCGATTATAAGTTATCTCCAAAAATTCCCCTCCCTTTACAATGAGGATTGTACAATGTATTTATAGCCCTGAGGCTGTAATGTGAAAGGGTAATACATTTAATGATATACATATGAAAGGGTAATACATTTAATGCCCTTTTTGCGTGTGCCTCTGAATGATAAGCATTTAATGAACCAGTTGAACTGTTGGTTATCCAGCTATTAATGCTTTGATCGAGATGCAACTCGGACCGCCTGAGTAGCTCGGACCGCCTGAGCTTCTCGATGCTGATGAGTTCCTCGGAGAGGTCCTGTTCCTCGGAGCATAAGAATTCCTCGGAGCGTATGATCATCTCGGAAGTGCTTGTTGCTGCCATGTAGATAGCCATGTGTCTTCATATGGTTGGTCCAAGTCAGCAGATTAAATTTGGTATCAACAGAAGCCCCCAATGTTTCATAGTTCAAAATTTGAGGAGTATGGAACATTCTTTCTCGGAATACGGTAGCTTTAAATAGTTCTTCCTGATTTTTAGGATCATCTCCCTTGTATTTATTTCTCCATCCCAATTCGTAGAATCATGCTTTTTTGGACTTTTCTACTCACTTCGGTTCCCGCATCACTTTTCGCCTTTTTAATCGCTGTTGTTCACTTTGATCCCCGCGCCAATATTTAATGCCTTTTTAGCCGCCGGTAATGTAACCATCCTTTTTATAATCATTACTTCGCCAGTTCCCAAGGCAAGGTATTTAAACTTCACAGAGACTTCCATCATCTTCTATCTTTTCAAATTTTCATCTTAGAGTTTTTCATCGTTTTCTACTCTCGTGTGTATTCATCTCTTCCATTGTCTGTCGTCATCAGCTCTACTCTTTTCCTGTAAGATCTTCTTCCTTCATCTTTATTTCTTTATTCACCATGGTTTATCCTGTTGAGTCTCTTGAGAAATTTCGTTCTGATTTTTCCATTCCCTCTTGGGTCGTCTTGGAAGAGATTTCTGAGCCTTCCAACTATTCCAATTTGGCTGAGGGACATTGGTTCCCCAGTATCTTTTTTGCTGAGTGTGGATTTTCTTTTCCACCAAATCCTCTGTGTCTGGAATTTTGTCAGTACTTTGGTGTTGTTCCTGCACGAATAGCCCCCAACATATGGAGAATAGTTAATGGGGTGCATAAATTAAATCAAGTGCATAGAACTCGTATAGGAATTCCAGAAATCATGTACTGCTATAGATGGGCAGTTAATGATAATATTTATTATTTAAAAACTAGGTTTATAAATAGAGCTTTAGTAGTCAATCTCCCTGATGCCAACAGGGATTATTTTGAACATGGAGTTGTTGTAAAAAATTGGCAACACCCTCCTTTACCCGGAGATGAGGTTTACCAGGGTCCCAGATGCCCTCCTTATGGTAATGGGATAGGTTATTTTTATTTTTATTTTATTTATCTTGAAATCATGCTTGTTTTGTGTTTGATAAAATGTGTTACTGATAACAATATATGTTTATTTGCAGTTGATAGCAAGAGAAAGTGCCCAAAAGATACAGATGTCAATCTAAGGCATTTGGGACTTATCTGGGGTCTACATCAAAGGGTTGCTGACGAGCACATTCGATCAGCCTCCTATCTGCTCCAATATAAGAGTTATATAACTTCTTTCACTGCTCGTCCAGTGATCAGTGAAGCAGAGCCAGTACCACCCTCTGCAAGTTCTTCGCCTGAATCTCACGTTCCGTTGAGCGAAAGGATGAACAAGAGAAGGACTCCTGCTCTATTTGATAAAATTGCCTCCGGTTCTGGAGAAATAAAAAGGATTAAGATTGATGTCCCAAAGGAGGGGATAAAGAAGACTGGTGTAGTTCCTTCAACTGCTCCTGCTAAAGTCTCCGAGAAGGTTGCTGACAAGCCCGCAGTGGCTCCGAGCAGCTCTGCTGCTCCTGGAAAGGTGATTGTGATATCACCGACCAAGGATTCTTCCTTAGTTGTACATGTTCCCCCGAGGAGGCTGAAGAAGAGCTCCTCGGTCAATTTGGCTGACACCACCATTCAGCCCCCTGCTGATGGGACTAGGGTTCCCACATCTATTCCCCCGAGCTCTGACATGAGCTCGGTAAAGTCTTTGACCATTCCCGAGGTGCAAGGTAATGAAGATAACCTTACTCGGGATATGGTTACTTCTTTGGCTGCTCGTCATCTTGCTTCAGTAAGTACCTTTACTTTGAGCTTTTCATAGTTTCCTTTGTTATTTCTTATATTTGTTTCTGATTTTGCATTCTTTTTCTGTTTATAGTTGACGAGATGCTTCAACATAATCCTCAAGAAGGATGAAGCAATCAAGGCTTCTTGCTCCTCGTCCAGTGTTGAGGGAGCTCTGGAAGAAGCTACCAAGTCCTTGGAGGAATCTCGCCAGAAGTACACCACTGATAAGGCAGTCTGGGAGAATAAACTTGCTTCCTCCGAGCATGAGAAAACTCGGGTTGCTGAGGCCTCCAGGGATTTGGAGAGGAAAGTGAATGCCTTGGAGAAGGCTAATAAAGAGCTTGATGTGAAGCTCAAGGCTGCTGAGGAGTTTGAAAATAAACTCAAGGATGCTGAGGAGAGGTTGGTCCAACTCCAGGAAGTAAATCGGCAGAAAGAGGAAGCTAAACAAAAATTGAAAGCTGCTGATGTTTTGCTGTCTGAGAAGCTTGCCTTGGAGAAGGCCAAAAGGAAAGCTATCGTGAAGAAGTCCTTCAGCTCTGGCTGGGACAAAGGTTGGGATAAGGGATGTGCTGCCATGGTATCTCAAGTGGATTATGGCAGTGTAAAGTATTTCAGGGACAGATGGGTTGCTACCCTTCAGGAATTGAAGGTCGACGAGTCATCCGAGCTCTTCCAAAGACACATCCATGGTCCTCCTCCTACTCCAGAAGAATTATAAGAGGAAGAATCTACCTCTGAATAATCTTCAATGGTAGTGGGAGAGAATGCCCTAACCAGTCAGCATGCTGTCGAGCAAGGAGTTTCTTCTTCTGAGCAACAGTTGGGGCTCTCCGAGCAAGTCACAATTCCCTCCGAGCAACCTGCCTCCTCTTCCCAACCTCCCGAGAAGGTTTTGGGATATAAGGAAAAGGTGTAGTGTTGTTCGGTTTTCTCTTTTTATTCTTCTTCTTTGTCAAGTGTAACTAAGATCTTTGTAACTCTGCACTATGATCTAATAAAATTTGAGTTTTCTTCCATACGATTGTCTCTTTTCTATTTGTACTCTGTCTTGATCTTTTTTTTTATGATTGTCTTTTCTTTCTCTGCTAGTTTCTGGCCAGGATGGATATGCTATCTGCCAATGATACAAAGCTGATGCAGCAATGTAATGAATATTATAAGGCTGGTCACACAGAACTGAGTGCATCAGAAGTTGCCGACATCCTTAGTCATGATGCTTCAGAGCAGGCAGTCGAAGCTTATCAGTACCTGAAGTGTTTACTTAACCGAGTTGTGACCAATAATGTGGCTTACTATGAAATGATCGAGGATCTTCAATGTACCCTAGAAGATCTTCAGAATCAGTACAAGGAATCCACTGCCCTGTTGCATGAGGGGTATGAGAAGAGGTATCAGCAGCTTTCTGCCGAGAAGGGATACGAGAAGCTCCTTGCAGGGTACAATGTCAGGGAGAGAAACCTAAAGGGTGAAGTTGAAGCATGTAGACAGATTGCCGAGCTGCTGGAGCAAGAGAATAACAATTTGCAGAAAGAGCTAGCACAGTTGAAGTCTGCAGCCTCTTCTTTAATAGCTATAATCCCAGTGACTGACGAGGGATTTTCATTTTTAGAAGTTGAGAATGCCAAATTGAGGCAAAAGTTAGACACGTTGAGGAGGTCGGTCACTTCCACATCTCCTCGGGGACGAGCAAGAGCTCCTCGGGGACGAGTAAGAGCAGCTCGTGTTTTTGTGGAGGAACAGAGGACAGCATCTTCCTTAGAGAATCAAGCCTTCCAATTAATGGCTAAGAACCAAGCTTTGTCTGACATGTCAAAGAAAATTAGAGACCTGGAAAAATAACTCTCTGCAAAGAAATCAGTGTTGGAGACTAATGAACTTTTCATCCAGAGTCTTCACGAGAAGCTTAAAAGGTTAACATTTCAATTTCACAAACAGCCTAAGTTTAGATTCAGTTTCACAACACCATAGCACTATTCCATTTGGATAGCAACGTATCCACGAATTCCATTGAATGATCGCTATCCAAAGAATGCCAATATGAGGGCTACAAAGCTGCTGAATGCCTTGGCGTGCTGAAGCTCGAACAAGGACATTATCTGTGGGACTATTATGATCCCGGGTTGCTCGACTTGCCTGTGCCACCGTACAATCTGGACATGGAATGGATCCCAGCTCGTGCCATTCCTCGGAGCTTTATTGCGAAATACCTCGGTGACTACAATTTACATTCTCAATTTGAAGTATCTCGTCCCGAGCATCTTCTAGATCAACCTTCTTTGATGAACGTCAGGATGCTGAAGGATTTGAACTTCAACAATTCTCCTCAATCTTTAAATGATCCGCCTGCTGGCGAGGAACCTGTATCGAAAGCTGAGGGGAAAAAACCAATAGAATAGGAATTTTTGATGTAACAGTTAGTATACATATCCATGTAATTATCAATGTAACTTGTAATTTATTTTGAATTTTATGAAAGACTTTCATTCTTGCTTGCAAATCTCAATTGCTATTGTAGTTATCAAATACTTTATATTCATGTATCTTTGTTAAAAAGATAATAATGTTGCTCGATCACTTAATAATAAAGTAATGAGTATAAAAATGTTTAAAAAAATTTCAACCAACCAAGGTTGTTAAATTGTGCTCGTCGACCAATTATAGTTAGTGAGAGTTTATCCCCAACTAACCATACTTGGTATATTTTGGAATATTTCGTTTCCTAGCCAAACAGGTTGGCATTTTTAGGAATATTTCTCCTCGTCGACCAACTATGTTGGTACAGTTTGGAATATTTTCTCCTCGTCGACCAACCAAGTTGGTACAGTTTGGAATATTTTCTCCTCGTCAACCAACTAAGTTGGTACAGTTTGGAATATTTTCTCCTCGTCGACCAACTAAGTTGGTACAGTTTGGAATATTTTCTCCTCGTCGACCAACTAAGTTGGCACAGTTTGGAATATTTCGTATATTTTGTTGAGTAGTCTGTCGAGCTTTGCCGAGTAGTGCATAGCACTAGTATTCCCCGAAAAAATTTCAATAAACAGAGAAACTTGCAGAATATTTTCATTTTATTCATACTGATGGAAACTGTGTTACATATACATCACTGATAATACTTGCGCAGATGCTCTGCATTCCATGCATTCTTAAACTCTTCGCCTTCTAAAGTTGCTATTCGATAGGTTCCTGGTCGAACAACTTCTGTAACTCGGTATGGTCCATGCCAATTTGCTTCCAGTTTGTTATGCTTTTGGATTACTTTCTTCAACACATAGTCTCCTTCTTTCAGGTCGCACTTCTTCACCCTCTTGTTGTAGAACAAAGTTGTTCGCTTCTTGTAAGCAGCATTTCTAATGGCTTCATCTTCTCTAACTTCCTCGAGCATGTTTAGATCCAATCTTCTCATTAAGTCGATGACAGGGGAATTGAAATTCAGTACCCTGTGTGTTGGGAGGCCCAACTCGGCAGGTATGACAGCTTCACTTCCGAAAGCCAGCATGTATGGTGATTCTCCAGTTGCTACTCGGGGAGTAGTTCGGTAAGCGTAAAGTACAGATTGTATCTCGTTGATCCAGTTTGCTTTCGCATCATCCAATATTTTCTTCAAACCGTTCAGCAGCGTCCTGTTTGTCACTTTCGTTTGACCATTGCTTTGAGGATGGCCTGGTGCTGAGTGGACCTTCAAAATATTTGACTGATGACAATAGGCTGCAAACTCCTCGTTATCAAACTGTGTCCCATGGTCTGTGATGAAGGCATGAGGAAGACCATATCGGCAAATGATGTTCTTCCAAACAAATTGGTACACCTTCTCGTATGTCATATCGATGAGTGGCTCAGCTTCTACCCACTTAGTAAAATAATCCACTGCGACAACGAGGTACTTGAACCTTCCTCGGGTCGTTGGCAGTGGTCCAACCAAATCAATTCCCCACATGGCAAATGGACAAGGAGAAGTTATGGGTGATAACAATGCTTGTGGAGTTCTTCGGATAGAGGAAAAGCATTGGCACTTGTCATATTTCTTTGCATAGGCTATACAATCTGCCCTCATCGTCGGCCAGTAGTATCCCTGCATCATCACCCTTTGCAAAAGTGTCCGATCTGCTACATGTGCTCCACAAGACCCTTCATGGATCTCTTCAATCAAATCTTTCACCTCGGTGGGATGTACACATCTTTGCAGACCTGCCATAATTCCTCGTCTATATAAAACACCATTAGTTAATACATACCGAGCAGCTTTAAACTTCAATTTCTTGGCTGCAAGCTTGTCAATTGACAATTTTCCTTCCTCGATATATACCCTGATGGGATCCATCCAAGATGGTCCTAAATCAAGGGTGATAAAATTTATCTTCAGATCTTCATCTATACTCCGACAAGCTAACACTTCAATTGGGATTGTTCGTCGTAGCTCGGTGCGAGTAGTTGATGCTAGTCGAGCTAGGGTGTCTACTCTCGCATTCTCCATTCTTAGTACTTTGACCAGCTGAATAGAGACAAATTCTGACAACAGCTCCTTTGCCTTTGCATGATATCTTATCATTAATTCTCCTCTAACTGCATATACTCCCATCATTTGGTTTACAATCAATTGAGAGTCACTGAAGATCACAACCTGCTGTGCCTCCATAATTTTTGCCAAATTAATCCCTGTAATCATGGCCTCATATTCTGCTTCATTATTGGATGCTTTGAATTGGAAACGCAAGGCGTATTCCATGTCGACCTCGTCCGGAGTGCTCAGAACTATTCCCGCGCCACATCCTGCAGTGCAAGATGAGCCATCTACATATAGCCTCCATATAGGTAACTCGTCTTCAAATTTTTTATCAGCCAGAGTTCCTCGGTGAAATATTTGCTGCTTTCTTTCATCCTCTCCGGATTTTTCTCGCTCTTCCTCGATCATATTTTCTTGCCCTTTTACCAACCGAGGTTGGTCTGAGCTTGAATTTAATGACCTTGTAACATCCACTTGCCCTCTTACCAACCGGAGTTGGTCTGAGATAGTGTTTGTTGATCCTGTAACATCCACAGGTTGATCGGCGAGCAACTCTTGTTCCTCGTCTGGAGTTCTCCCAACTATCTCTGCATCACATCTTGTAACATCCACACACCCTTTTACCAATCGGAATTGGTCTGGGCTTGTGTTTGTTAATCCTGTAACATCCCCAGGTTGATTTGGTGAGAAACTTTTGCTCCTCGGGGATATCAGGTTAGGTGAACTCCGCTATGAAATCTGCTACAGCCTGCCCTTTTAATGATGATCTGGGTTCATAAATTATATCATATTCTCCGAGCTCTATTGCCCAGTACATCAATCTCCCTGATTTCTCTGGATTATGAAGGGCTTGTCTCAATGGCACATCGGTGTATACTACTATAGTATGAGCCTGGAAGTACGGCCTCATTCTCCTACTCACCTCAATTAGCGCCAATGCCAATTTCTCTAGTCTCGGATATCTGATCTCTGCTCCTCGGAAGGCCTTACTTGTGTAGTAAATTGGCTTTTGTACTCCATTCTCCACTCTGATCAACGCCGAGATAACTGCATTCTCGGACACCGTAAGGTACAAATACAATTTCTCTCCCATCACCGGTCTAGACAACAGTGGAGGTGCTCCCAAGTATTTCTTCAAGTCTTGAAAAGCCTTCTCACATTCATCATTCCACTCAAAAGTTTTTCTGAGTGTCTTGAAGAATGGGAGACATCTATCAGTTGCTCGTGACACAAATCTGTTGAGTGCTGCTACTCGTCCTGTGAGACTCTGTACTTCCTTCTTTATTGTTGGACATCGCAGCCCTAATAGAGCTTTGATCTTTTCAGGATTTGCTTCAATGCCTCTTTAATTGACAATGTACCCGAGGAACATGCCTTCTCGTACTCCGAATATGCACTTCGTCGGGTTCAGCTTCATTTGATATTTATCTAGTTGATCAAAAGTTTGACTTAAATCAACTAGATGATCTGTAGCTTTCTTGTTTTTTGTCAGCATGTCGTCAACATAGACTTCCATATTGTCACTGATTTGTTCAGCAAAGACCTTGTTCATCAGCCTCTGATATGTCGCACCTGCATTTTTTAAACCAAAAGGCATAACATTATAACAATAAGTTCCCCTAGGGGTAATGAAAGAAGTACTCTCCCTGTCTTCAGGTTTCATTTTGATCTGATTATAACCAGAATAAGCATCCATGAAGCTCAGCAATTCGTGTCCCGAGGTAGCATCCACCAGTTGATCAATTCGGGGCAGTGGAAAATGATCTTTTGGGCATGCTTTGTTGAGGTCAGTGAAGTCTACACACATCCTCCACTTGTTATTTTTCTTTTTTACCATCACCACATTGGCTAACCAATCTGGATATTTTACATCTTCAATGAAATAAGCTTTCTGGAGCTTCTCGACTTCCTCCTGTATAGCTTGATTCTTCTCGTGACTGAATACTCTTCTTCTCTGCTTCACAGGCTTGATCTCCTTATTCACATTGAGCTCGTGACATAAGAAGTTTGGGTCAATCCCAGGCATATCTTCATGACTCCAAGAAAAAGTTTATTTTCTGCTTCTAAGGAAAGTTGTCAATTCTTATTTTAGTGAGGCTTCCAATGACGAACCTATTTGAGTAGTTCGTTCAGGGTGTTCGTCGTCCAGAATGATATTTTCAGTAGTTTCCACCACTTGACCCTTCACGAGTTGCGACTCATCCCGAGGATCCAAGGTTTCAATTTTTGCACCTTCATCCACTTGATAAGTAGTTGTCTTTTTCTTTGATTCTTCCAATTCATCTTGCTCGGTGGATGAATAATAGCACTCCCGAGCTACTTTCTGATCACCTTTCATAACTCCTACTCCAAAGTTTGTTGGAAATTTTAGGCATTGATGCACTGTAGATGGTACAGCCTTGAACTTCTTCAACCCTACTCTTCCCATGATGATATTGTACGATGACTGGACATTCTTATCCATCACTAAAAAGCCTATTTTTTCTATCCGACAAGCAGGCCACGTACCAATGAATATATCCAACTTGATCGTCCCAAGTGGAAATACTTTTTCGCCAATAAAACCGATGAGGGGCCTGTGGTAAGGCTCCAGTTGAGATAGCTTCAAATTTAAACTATCGAAACACGAGTAGAACATGATGTCTGCCGAGCTACCGTTGTCGACTAACACTCTTGAGATGATTACCTCCTTCATTCTCATTTTGATCACTAGTGGGTTGTCATGAGGATATAGAACTCCTGCAAGATCATTCTTTGAAAACCCAATGACCAATTTTTCTTTATTCACCTTTCTCGGGCGATCTTCTTCGGCTAAATTTATTCGCTGAATGTACGAGCAAGCTTGAGCCTCTCCGAGGTAAGATTTTCTTTCTGTAGTAAGGTCTCCTCGTCCTACATCTCCTCCTGTAATAACATTACAATCAAATGACCCAAAGCGTATTGAAAATACCTCTCGTTCTGGTTGCCTTGGTTTCTTGGGAAGATCGGGATCATCATCTCGATCATCTTCATGGTTTCTCTTCTTTTTCTCCTCTGCCCGACGAGGAGATCTAGACCTCTCTCTAGTTTGGTCATTATTTCTTCTTTCGCCTCCCCGATCAACGTACTTTGCTAGATTTTCTCTTTGGATGAGTGTTTCAATCTCGTTCTGAAGGGCTATGCAATTTTTGGTCATATGGCCATGATCCTTATGGAACTCACAATATTTCTCCCTATTCCTTGTGTTAGGGTCTGACATCATTTTCTTGGGCCAGTTTAACTCCTCGTTGTTCTTTATTTCTTCCAGGACGTGGTTGATATTTGCCTTCAAAGGCGTGTAGTTATCAAACTTCTTCAAAACCTCCCATGACGACCTAATTTTCGAATGTTTGTCACCACCATTGTTCTTATGCTCTTTCTTCTTAGCTTTATCACCTTCCCCCTTGGTTTCTTTGGAGTCCATATTCTTCTTCGCAGACATAGCCTCCTCGGCATTCATAATCTTGGACGCTTTTCCCATCAGGTCCGACATGGTTCGAGGTGGGTATTTGGCCAAAGTGTAGTACAACTTGTTTGGCAGTAGTCCACTCATCAAAGCAGTAATCGCTGTCTTCTCCTCATAATCAATGACTTCGAGCTTCTCATTATTAAAACGAGTTATATAGTCTCTAATACTCTCACCAACTTTTTGTCTAACACTTAACAAATGTGCTACTCGTTTAACTGGCTTTGCTCCAAAGTAGAAATTCCCAATGAATAACTCGGCCAGTTGAAGAAAAGTTGAAATCTTACCCCGAGGAAGATTATTATACCATATCTGAGCAGATCCGGTAAGAGTTCCCGAGAATTCCCTGCATCTCATCTCATCTGGGACAGCATAGATGTCGGCAGCAGCTTGATATTGTTCTATATGAAGGACAGGGTCAGTCTTCCCATCATACTTGGGAGTCACAACAGGTGCTTTGAACTTTGATGGTGTTGGAAAATCAACAATGTCCTGGACAAAAGGTGTTCCTCGAACAAAGGTTCGTTGTAGGGGGTTCTTAGCCTTAGCCATTTCACCTAATCTATCCTCCAGCCTTTGAATATATCCTTTCCAAGCATAATTTCCTTCCTCGGGCCTATTGGTTCGGGCAACTGATCGCGTTGAAGTGGCTTCCTGGGATTTATCATGGCGAGCAGCTGATCGGTCAGCAGATACATCTCGATGAGTAACTGGTCGTGACTAGGTAGATCCTTCCCTTAAATCTGATGGTCGTCGAAAGCTCCTCGACACTGCATTAAGAGGACTTTTGTTCCTCCTAGGGCCTAATCGATCAAAAGGAGAGGCCCTGCTTAATCTTTCCAATGCGCTGGCCCTTTCTGGGGAGAGGGTGACACGTTGTTCAGTATCTGTGGCTTGCATTGACGAAGTTTGTCCTAATTGATAAGAAAAATCTTCAGATTCCTCATTGCGATATGAATTAACACGCTTAGTACGCGTAGAAGGTGCACGGGTATTTCTTTGGATGTTTCGTGATCCGGAATGGGCTGGTGCATCGCCATGGAGGGTTTGGATGAGTTGTCGCATTGTTTCTTGCATGGCGGTCTGGCCCTGAGCCAAATTTGCCATTATTCCAGTCAAATCTGGAATAATTGGTGGTGCAGATGGATTTGGAGGGGTTTCGGCGTTTCGATTGCTGGATTCCGGCACATCAGCCATTGGTATTGGATTGTTATTGGTGAGAAAACGATATTACCAGTC
Source organism: Sambucus nigra (assembly GCA_949130495.1). NCBI lineage: Eukaryota > Viridiplantae > Streptophyta > Magnoliopsida > Dipsacales > Adoxaceae > Sambucus > Sambucus nigra. Next base: position 448,261,837 of record OX422220.1, on the reverse strand, counting down.
GTTTCCCACAGACGGTGCCAATCTGTTGATGTAAAAAATTAGATCACTCTAATAATTCAATCACAGATAAATAAATGAGACAAAAGATTTTAAAGTGGTTCAGCCTTATAAGAATGGCCTACGTCCACTGTTGTTTTATTGCTATTTGTATGGGAATTCTCGATTATAAGTTATCTCCAAAAATTCCCCTCCCTTTACAATAAGGATTGTACAATGTATTTATAGCCTTGAGGCTGTAATGTGAAAGGGTAATACATTTAATGATATACATATGAAAGGGTAATACATTTAATGCCCTTTTTGCGTGTGCCTCTGAATGATAAGCATTTAATGAACCAGTTGAACTGTTTGTTTTCCAGCTATTAATGCTTTGATCGAGATGCAGCTCGGACCACCTGTGTAGATCGGCCATCCTGAGCTTCTCGATGCTGATGAGTTCCTCAGAGAGGTCCTGTTCCTCGGAGCATAAGAGTTCCTCGGAGAGGCCTTGTTCCTCGGAGCATAAGAGTTCCTCGGAGAGGTCTTGTTCCTCGGAGCATAAGAGTTCCTCAGAGTGTATGATCATCTCTGAAGTGCTTGTCGCTGCCATGTAGATAGCCATGTGTCTTCATATGGTTGGTCCAAGTCAGCATATTAAATTTGGTATCAACAATGCCATTCACAATCTGGTACGAAAGGAGATGGATTAACACCCTACAAATCATGGGGCTAGATCTACCAAGGAATTGGACAGGAGGTACCTCATCATTTAGATGCAATCTCCCTTTTAAAGGGAAATTGAGTAAGAACATCCCCTAAAGAAGTTACAACCCTGAGGTTCAAAATATATTACTAGAATACTGATCCTATAGATCACGTGTGCCGGTGTAGGCAAGAAATGACCCTGTGAAACCACAACGACGCCCTTATGTGACATATATCCCCCTCTAGTCTGGGGGATATTGTACATAAGTGGTTTAATAGGTTGCCACATAAGTCGGTCAAGAATTTCAAATTACTGGTGGAGACCCTCACATCTCTCTTTATTACAAGCAGATCTCACCCCAAGATAATGGATTTCTCCCTCACTATGAGGAAGAAAAGCTACGAGACTCTGTGGGACTATTCTAGATGCTACTAGAAAGCCTAAAATGAATCCAAAGATTACTCAAAGAAGGTCACCATAACATGATTCAAGATAGGGTAATACCACAACTCCATATTGCATCATTCCCTCACCAAGAAGAAGGAAGACGCCAAAGGTGGAAGATGTGGTTACCCTCAACCATGATGATAATGGTCACATGAAGGTGAGAAAGGGGAATAAGAAAGAAAACATCTCCATATAGGACTTGGATTGAATTAAACATATTTGTATGTTTAATCTTATTTCACTTGGTTTAATTTTAATTTGAAAAGAAATTAAAATTTGGTGTTTGTGTGTGTTTAATTGAACCATCTCACTTTCGCATATCTCAAAAAGGAAATTATCTTTTTATGTAAGATTCTAAAAATTGGGGGCCTCGTGTTCCAACAAGTGGTATCAGAGCATTGAGTTAGAAAGCCCAGTGTTTTTAAATTGGTATCAGATCGAGATCGCTAAATTATTGTGTTTAAGATCCTTTCAATATTTTTGACAAAAATTGAATTTTCCCCATTTTTAAAATTTCCCATTTTCGATGGTTCTAATTACACGTATTGGAAAGCGCGGATGAAATCGGCACTAAAATCTATCGACGAGAGGGTTTGGTTGTCTGTCGTTAATGGGTGGTGCCCACCTACACATTTAGTAGATAATGAGCGTGTTCCCAAACCCGCTAATAGATGGAGTAAGAATGAATTTAAGCTATCTAATTTTAATTCTTGAGGTTTAAATGCCTTGTTTAGAGCGGTCACACCGGAGGAATTTTATCGCATTATGACATGTGAAACCGCTAAAGAAGTTTGGGATATTTTACAACTCACTCATGAAGGAACTAGTGTCGTTAAGTCTTCAAGACTCCAAAACCTCACCACTCAATTTGAAACCATCAAAATGAACGAAAAAGAAACATTTGATGAATTTTATGCTAGACTTTTCGATATAGTTAATTCATCTTTTAATTTGGGAGAGAAAATACCCGACAACCGTGTTGTAAAGAAAATTTTAAGGTCCATACCCAATAGATTTATTCCTAAGGTGACCGTGTTAAATTATTTAACCACTTTAGCCTCTACGAAATTAGAAGAGCTCGTAGGCTATTTACAAACCTATGAACTAGACATGGTTCCCTCTAAAACTGAAAAGAAAATAGATAAGGGCGTTGCTTTGAAAGCCCGAAAGGAGGAAAAACAAGTAGTAGAGTGTGAAAGTGATAGTGACTCGAAAGATATGGCTATGTTTGCTAGGAAGTTTCGAAAATTTCTTAAATTTAACAAAGATAAATTTAAAAATGATTTTAAGAAATTTGAAAAATCTAAGCATGACAAAGCCGAGAAAATCCCTAAAACTATTAATGAAAATTTAAATAGGGACAAGTCAAATAGGTGTTATGGTTGTGAAGGGTATGTCCATAGGGCAAAAAAGTGCCCTACTAAACTAAGGAGAGAGGGTAAGCAACCAATTTCTTTTAATGTAACCCTTAGTGATAGTGATAATGAAGAGGGACCCGATTCCCCCACTGAGCCCAACTTTGTGGCTTTTATGGCTAGTCATGTGAGTGATAGTGAGCCCTCTTCTATTGATGATATTTTAACTCATGAAACTTCCAAGGTCAAAGTTTATGATTCCCTTGTTTTTTATGGTAGTGAGAGTGGAGAAGAAAGAGAGAGTGAAAATGAAGAAGAGGTTAATGTGAGTGAACTTCAAAATGCTTTTCAAGAATTGTATGAAGAATCTATGAAATTAAAAAGAGCTAATTTGAAGTTAGAAACGATTTTAAGAGAGCATGTCAAGGTCATTGATGATAGTGTGTTAGTTGAAGACCTTAGGACACGTGAGAGGACTCTTCAAGAGAATCTTGAATATATAGAAGGCGAGAGAGATAGCCTTAGAGGTTTAATGGAATCAATGAAAAAGGAGCTTCTCAAGTTTGAAGAGAGAAATGTTTTGCTAGAGTATAGAATTTTAGAACTAGAAAATAAATTAAAAGACTCTAGTAAAGTCAAATTTGATTTGGAGTGTCGTTCGGAGAAATTAAATAAAATATTAGGAACAGTCCAAATTAAAAATGACACTTGTGGTTTAGGCTTCGATACTTGTAATGAATCTACTCATAAAGCCAAAACCAATGTTTTAGGAGAATCCTCTAGGAATAATGTTATATATCATTCCTTAGGTAAGCCTTTTCGCCGAGTCTTTAGGTGCTCACATTGTGGTCGAAAATGTCATCTTAGGAAATTTTGTTTTGATCTTAAATGAGGTCCTCGAAAATTCCAACGTAAGGAAACCGAGGTAACCAAGATTCCTACACCCCGAGATAGTCATTCGTCATTAGTTTGGGTTAGGATATCCGACTTAGTTGCTTTACAAAATAGGATTTTTTATTCTCATTTGCTTTCACATGCTTCCTAACTTGCTAAATCTAAAGGTTGAATGTGTTAGTTGTTTGCATACTCTAGCTTTTTGTGCTTGATATTATATATCATTGCTAGGTGTATACATGTTTAATCATTTTCTAATATATGATCCATGCCTAATCACATGCTAGAATTATTATTCTTGTTTATCTTTTGTATTATACTTCCTTCATTTTAGTTTGCATTAAATGAAAAATACAAAAAGATTTTTATTTATCATTTGTGTTTTATCTTTTTAGTAATTTAAGTTAATGAAAAATACAAATGATTTGTGTGTGTCTTTTGAGTAAATATTTTTATTTTTGGTTAAAAATTGTCAAAAACTCAAAAAGATTTTTTTGTGTGTATTTTAGTTTGACACACTCTATGTGGCATATACTTGTGTTAGAATCCCTTCTTTTTTTCTCCCATGTGGCTAGAACTTTTGGTTTAGATTGTCAATCCTTATTATGTTCTTTACCATGATCACATGGAGTAGTTGGATTTTGTGTTGATATAATGGATTCTATTTTTATATGTCTCAATTCACACATGCACGAGCTCACTTTAAATTTTAAGTTCGTATGTATATTTGAGATTTGTGAGGTCTTCTCCTCCCAATCTTGTCATCTACATGTTATGTGACCTAGGAGGACTAGCGCATGTTAAAATCCCTTGCACGTGAGAATTGTGCGAGATATAAAAATGTTGTATATATATGTGCGCGGGGAAGGGCTCCTAAAGGAATAATCATCCTTTGCGAGTAAGCCACCGTTTGTTTGGACCTAAAAGAAATACGTGGTCCAAAGGCCTAAAAGAATAATGGCATTAAAAGAAAATATTTTCCAAGGCCTATTTTGTTTGGATGATTTAGTCGTTCAAAAGATTAAACTCTATATGCTTAAATTGAGGGAGTTTGAATGGTATATCAACGGTTTGCACAATGTCCGTTTATCCTAGTTGTACTTTGAATGTCATGACTCTATTGGTTTGTAGAATCATCAAAATTTTAGGCTTGTATGCATTGTGTATGTTTGTTCATTGAGTTCAATTTATATTGTCACATGAGGTTATATTCAAATGTGATGAAGTTTGCAATCAATTGAGAACTCAGTGAACATGTTTTAAGTGATTGGGTCTACATTTATTTGTTGCTAGTTCACACCCCAACACTTTCGTTTCCATATGACACATTTTTTCCATACGAGTGTGAAAAGCTTATTGTATTTTGTGTCATGTGTGGTGTTTATATCTATTATGTGTGCGTGTGTGTTAATGATATTTATTATGTACTCATATACGAGGTATTTTATTTGTCTTTGCCTTGATATATAGTCCTTCTATACTTCTACTTCATAATTGATATCTATCTTGTTGCATTCTTTGTTGATATCACATGCTTAATACTTATGTATCCTATTAATATCATTTTCTTGCATCTTAGTTGGTATCCTTATTCTTTATATGGATTAGTTATGCTTTTGTTGCCTATATAATTTCATGTTATTATCACTCTAAGCTTCATCATGTTTAAATTAATTTTTTTTTATCCTTTTTCTATTCCTAAACAAAAAGGGGGAGAATGATAGGGGGAGAAATGGTATCTAATCCTATTGTAATCTTATCTTAGTTTGGGAGATTTAACTTTGGGGGAGTCGCGACCTTCTTAGGTAGATCATAGTTGATAAAGGGGAGAATTAATTTAGGGGGAGTAATTATTTCAATTTCATTTAATATTTTGATATTCCCTATGCGTTTGATAGTTTGCTTAAGTGTGCAGGAAATCTTCTAAATGGAAAATTTCATCGTCGGTAAAGATATTGATCCTTGGGTTATTTTGAGTCAAGCTATTATATTTTTATTTTGGGTGGGATATTTTTTAAGTCCAGTAAATCTTGATGGCCCTTTAGGATTTTTGTTGGTTTTTGTCCCGGAATAGCCAAAGGGGGAGATTTGTAAGGACACAAATTTCCTATTGAGTCCTTTATAGTTTTTGCTCAATTCCGGACAAAAACATTTGAGTCATAGAATAGAGTTCTTTACCATCCTTCAAGCCTATGGCATACTAAAGTTGAAGACGTAGCGTCCACGTTTATAAAGCTTCATCAAATGTCGGTTTAGTGTGCCTCGTTTCTACGTCATCAACAATGTTCCAATAATCTTAAGGTATGAATGTGTGGGTACCATTTTAGCCACCACAGGCCCAGACAAGTAGCCCGGTAAAGGCCCAAAGTCTAGGAGCCCCGCAACCCTACCGAAATTAGTTATGACTTAGTCTCTTCCTAAAATCTCGTAAAGAGATATTCTAGGAAGTGATGAACTAACGTGGGGGAGTCCAACCCCCCCACTACCCAAGAACAAGCATGTATATAATAAACCCTAAGCCTGGGGAAAAAGGCACGTATTGTATTCACCTGTAAAACACTCCCCGACGTACAAAGAAAAAATATTGAGAACACCACCGTGGACGTAGGCATTCTTGCTGAACCACGTAAATACTGTGTCGTGTGATCTTGCATTCTTTACATTCTTCATTTTCTTCGGTGATTGTCTTTTCTTATTAATTTGTGTTGAACTTAATAGTCACCACAATTGGCGCCGTCTGTGGGAAACATTTGTCTTCATTTAAGAAATCCCTCACCAATAAAGGATTTGGAGTGTCTGGACACAGCAGCAACGCCCTTGAAGCAGGGGATATCCAAGAATAGCCTGCCCCTCGCAGGATCAGATCTGAAGTTTGATGTTCAGATCAAAGGGGCCACCCAGAGCGGTAGGCCTCAGAAGAAAGTTAGGGACCAGTGAGATCCACACAAATCTCTAGGTTGATCGATGCCTATGAGGCAAGGCTCCAAGAGCAAGGAGAGGTCGCTCGCAAGCAAGAGGCTGAGAATGCTCGCCTCAAAAGGAGATTGGAGAGGATGCATATGGAACTCCATTGCAACACCAGGCGATGTACATACCGCACTCCTAGTCCTCAGGCAAGCAAGTCTCGCAGCCAAGGAAGGATCCCTAGACACAGATCCCAGATATTTGAGGAGAACGAGTTGGATGACGACTTGCTCAAACAACAGTGACCAGTTCGCCGTTACAGGAGCCCAGCTCGAGGTGATAAGGATATACAAAATTTGGTCCGAAGAGAGATGGACCAACACCCAGCTCATCGGGGTGCTAGATCAACCAGGGAGCTCGCTCGACGAGCTCTCAAGACCCAGATGAAATCCCCCTTTTCAAGGGAGATAGAAGAAGAAGAAGAAGAAGAAGAAGAAGAAGAAGAAGAAGAAGAAGAAGAAGAAGAAGAAGAAGAAGAAGAAGAAGAAGAAGAAAAAGAAGAAGAAGCCCCCAAGAAATTTTCTATTCTGAGATTCAAGATCTATAACGAAAAGACTGACCCTATCGATCATGTTAGGCAGTACAGGCAGGCCATGACCCTTTGGAACCACAAGGATGCACTAATGTTTCGGATTTCTCCTTCAATCCTGCATGATGTGGACCAAAAGTGGTTCGAGAGGCTCCCTCACAGGTCCATCAGGAGATTTGAGTCCCTAACCGAGCTCTTCACAAATCTCTTTATTACCAGCAGCTCCTATCCAAAGAGGATGGATGTTTTGCTAACAATGAAGAAGACGCCTCAAGAGAGCCTCTGGGACTACACAAAGAGGTATTGGGAGATGTTCAACGAGGTCGAGGACTGTTCGGAATATGTAGTAGTGGCCTCTTTCAAGATTGGCCTACCCAGCTCTTGCCTTCTGCACCAGTCCCTGATGAAGAAGGATGCCACAACCATTGATGACCTGATGGCTCGCATAGAGAAGTACGCCAAGGTGGAAGATATGACCCGCCTCAGTGCAGGGGAGAATGGTCGGGCTAAACTCGCTGCCAAGGGCAACAATAAGGCCGAAAACCAGAAGAAAGGAGGCAAGAATAGGGGCAAGGGTAGCTCCAAGAATGGAGGCAAGAACGACGTTTCGAAAGAATTTCAGACAGTAAACACTGTCTTCAAAGAACCAATCTACAATATCCTAGCAAAGATCAAAGACGAGCCATTTGTTAAGTGGCCTAAAAATATGGGGAGAGATCCCTCAAAGAGAAACAAAGCGATGAGATGAACTTTTCACAAAGAGGGAGGACATGAGACTGAGCACTGCAAGGATCTTAAGTCTCACCTTAAAGAATTGGCCCAGACTGAGCATCTAAACGAGTTTGTGGAGAAGAAGGCATAGAAGGTTGATGCCAATGGAGACACGAGGCCCGATAATGTACTCGAGGACGATGCTAGCCATGAATTTGCAGTAATTCATGGGGCATCTGATATAAAGCAGATTTAAAGGAATTCAGCTCGGATGGAAGTGAAAAAACTTATAGCGGTAATGCAATCTTTTCAGATCAATCCAGTGAAGACCCAGTCAGGAAAGCATTGGCGAGCAGATGACGTCGATTATAGCCAACACATCATGTTTACAGATGAAGATCTGGTAGGAGTAAGAACCCCACATCATGATGCCTTAATCACTACCCTCAGGATATCCAACTATGACGTCTACAAGTTTCTCTTCGACCGGGGAAGCTCATCCGAGGTGATGTATCTCGACCTATTCAGAAAGTTGAAGCTAAGCGTTGCCGACCTGAAGGAAGCCACTGTCCATCTAGTTGGCTTCGCTGGAAAAATAAATATCCCATTGGGAATGATCGTGTTTCCAGTAAGGGAAGGAAGTGTCTCCAAGATGATTGAGTTTCTGGTAGTCGACATTGACTTGCCATACCAAGCTATCCTCAGTAGGGGATGGTTACATGCAATGAGGGCAGTCCCGTCGACCTACCATCAGAAAATCAAGTAAGTGACTGAGCAAGGATTAATAGAGATCCACGGAGATCAAGCGATGGCAAGAAGGTGCTTCATAGCGGCCATCCGCCCAAAAATAGAGAAGAAGTTCGAGAAGGCCAAAGAAAAGGTCGAGGAGCAAGAAGGTTTGATACCTTTAAAATAGCAACTAAAGTATGGAAGACCCGGGGTGGAGGAGACCAGGTTCCTCCCTTCTGAGCGGGTCGTTAAAAACCTGGAAGAGATCACAGCTGGTGGGAGCAAGAAAGACAGGATATTCATGATTGGAGGTTCCCTCACAAATTAAGAAAAGAAGTAATTAACGGTATTGTCGAGAAGAAATTTAGACGTTTTCGCATGGGAACCATACGATCTGCTTGGAATTGACCCCAGTTTGGTTTATCATCGGTTGCACGTCGACCCAACTTTTAGGCCTATCATGCAGAAGGCACAGCGAACTGCGCTCAAGAAGGCCAAAGTTGTAGAAAAGGAAGTAAAGAAGTTGTTGGATGCAGGATCCATACGGGAAGTTCAATTCCCTAAATGGCTTTCCAACCCAGTAGTAGTTCCGAAGAATAATGGAAAATGGAGAGTTTGTATAGACTTCGCTGACCTTAACAGGGCATTCCCTAAGGACAGTTTCCCCTTCCCAAAGATTGACCAATTAGTGGACGCCATAGCATATCATGAGAAAATGAGCTTCCTGGACACATATTATGGGTATCACCAGATTCCTTTGTATGCGCCAGACCAAGACAAGACAGCGTTCATCACCACCGTCAGTTTATACTGTTATAAAGTTATGCCCTTCGGGCTCAAGAATGCAGGAGCAACTTACCAGCTGCTGGTCACCAAGATGTTTAAAGGCCAAATGGGAGATACCATGGAAGTCTACATTGATGATATGCTCGTCAAGAGCAAGCGTAAAGAAGACCATCTCTCTGACCTATCAAGGACCTTCGAAATCTTCAGGAAATACCGAATGAAACTCGACGCAAGAAAATGTTCTTTTGGTGTCCACTCAGGAAAATTCCTCGGGTACTTGGTTAGCGAGAGAGGCATTGAGGTCAACTCGGACCAGATCGATGCGATCAACATGGTACAGTCCACCCCACCCCCCACACGATACGAGATGTACATAAGCTCATAGTCATGCTCGTCGCTTTGAATCGTTTTATCTCAAAGTCCTCTGAGAAGTGCAATCCATTCTTCCAACTCTTAAAAGGAAACAAGACAGTAGAGTGGAATCAAGATTGCTCGAAAGCATTGGAAGAACTCAAGGCTTATCTCAGCACACCACCTTTGCTCGTCATACCTCAAGAAAATGATTCCCTGTACTTATACCTCGGGGTCTCTAGCCACGTCATTAGTTCTGCACTGGTATGTGAAAAGTCAAGAATCCAGCTCCCAGTCTACTATGCGAGCAAGACCTTATTAGACACCGAGCAGCGGTACCTACCACTGGAAAAGCTCACCTTTGCACTGGTGATAGCCTCAAGGAAACTGAAGCACTACTTCGAAGCTCACACTATCATCGTCCTTATGTCATACCCCCTTAAAGAAGTCATGCGAATCTATCTGGAAGACTCTCCAAGTGGTCAGTCGAGCTCGGACGATTTGACATCCAATTTTAACTAAGGAATGCAATCAAGGGGCAGGTGCTCACTGACGTCATTGCGGAATTCATAGGCGAGAATCCTCGCGACCAACTCTAACCCATGGATCAGAGGGAAAATACCTCAACAGGAGGAATCTGGCGACTATTTATTGTGCTCATTACTCCAGAAGACATAATTCTCGAGCAGGGCATCAGACTTGGATTTAAAGCCTCCAACAACGAGGAAGAATACGAGGCTTTAATAGCAGGCCTGCAGAAAGCACAGGTATTAGGTGCAAAATAGCTACAGGTGTTCGGTGACTCACAATTGGTCTCCAATCAGATAAGTGGGGACTTCAACGCGAGGGATGAGAGAATGGAAGCCTACATCGCTTTAGTAAAAAAGTTAATGTACAACTTTGAGGAAGTCAGTGTCCAACAGTTTCCCAGAGGATAAAATAGTCATGCCGATGCCCTAGCAGCCTTAAGTTCGGCAATCGACTCTGACTCGAAGAGAACAATCCCTATAGACTTCCTCGCCCAGCCGAGCATCACCTAGAGCAAAGAGTTTCCAGACATGGGCTATATTATCCAGATCAAATCAGCACCTTGATGGATGGACCCCCTGAGGGATTATTTGAAGGATGGTGCACTACCAGACGACAAGAAGGCCGCTCATCAGATAAGAGTCAAAGATGTCTGCTTTCACTTATCTCTTGAGGGCAAGCTATATAAGAAATCATTCACCGGCCCTTACCTCCAATATGTTCACCCAAAGGACATCGATCAAGTGTTGCGTGAGCTCCATGAAGGAACCTGTGGAAGCCATATTGGAGGGAGATCGCTAGCTTTCCAAGCAATGACGGAAGGCTATCAGTGGCCATACATGCAAAGAGATTCTGGAATATATGCTCGCAAGTGTGAAAAATGTCAGTTGCATGCTCCTATGATCCACTTACCTGCAGCGACCTAAGATCACTTAGCAGCCCTGGACCTTTCGCCCAATGGGGAATGGACATCGTGGGGCCTCTTCCTACCGCTGCCGGTAATCGCAAGTATTTGTTGGTCGCCACAGACTACTTCACTAAATGGATCGAGGAAGAGCAGATGGGAAACATTAGGGACGCAGATATGATGATATTCATATAGAAAAACATAATTACCCGCTTTGGGATCCCCAGAACCATCATCACTGACAGCGGAACTCATTTTGAGAGCGGATCCTTCAAGAGTTTTTGCAATGACCATGGGATCAGGAACCATTTTAGCTCGGTTGCCTACCCCTAGAGCAATGGCCAAGCTGAAGCTTCTAATAAAATAGTGATCGATGGGTTGAAGAAACGACTTGAGAGAGCCAAAGGCGCATGGGTGAGCGAGCTTCCACACATTCTGTGGGCTTACCGCACTACCCCATGACGAGCAATAGGGGAAACCCCATCCGCACGAACATATGGAATGGAAGCAATCGTCCCTCTAGAAGCTGGACTCCCAACCATAAGATCCACCTTGGTCGACCAAGTCCAGAATGATGCAGCATTACTCGTTGAATTTGACCTAGCCGATGAACGCAGAGAACTAACCCTAGTAAGACTAGAGAGCTATCAGCAGCATCTGGCAAAACACTATAACAAAAAGGTCAATCTAAAGACATTCCAGGCTGGAGACTATGTCCTAAGGAAAGTTCTTGGCAGCGCAGTAAAATCATCTAATGGCAAGTTGGGTTCAAACTAGGAAGGACCATTCAAGGTGACAAGGGACTACCTACAAGGTGCCTATCACTTGGAAACGCTGGAGGGCAGAGAGATACCCTGAGCATGGAACGCAGCCAACCTGAAAAAAAATTATTTCTAGTTTTTTCATTAATCTTTTATCGCATTGTTGGAATTAGCAACTCATTTTTTAATTTCTTTTGATTAATAAAAGATTATTTGGCAGTGGCGTCCTATGAAGTGTTAATTTTTCATTATGAAATTTATAACTTGCACACCTTTTCCAAGCAATAGGCACATCACTCAGTACACAAAAGCAGGGAATCACCCTCATCAGGTTTTCATTGTGAAACACAAATAACCTCTTAGCATTGCCCCTAGCAATATATGAAGCCCTACAGGGGACCCTTAGGCAGCTCGGCCAAGTCGAATTAGTCGCCAAATAATGTTTGGCTCAAAAAGCCTGATCGAATAGAACATCCAACACCATGTGTGTCCTCATCATTGCCATACTTAGGCCTAAAGGAGTGTGACGACATGACCTAAAAGGTAAAGTAAGGAAGAATGGTATCTCATAAGCATACTGGACTGGGAGGATACTCACACAGCAAAACAACTTTACCCACATCAAATCTAGTCAGATACGAAGAGCCCAAGATAATCAAATGAAAAATTAATGAAGTAAAAATACACAACACATGTTTAGTCGGCAAAACGTCCAAAACATAAATATTTTATTACTTCGTTACATTTAGAAAGAGTTACATTAAAGTAAGAAAATATTAATGGGGATTAGTCCTATGAGTAAGGTAATCATCCACTTGTGATCTCCGGCCATCGTCCGAATGAGGGGCCAATTCTTCCTCGACTTCATTTGCATCTCTATCTAATAGCTTCCTGGGAATAGCATCTATAGGGACCCACTGGTCGTCCCTCCTGAAAGTTTTAGGCCTCAGATTTAAAGGAGAGATCTCGTGACGATACCAGAGTACTGAGTTCCGGGGGACCTGCAGCTCCCTGAGGGTGCTCAACCATCCCCTAATAAAGGCGAGCTCTTCAAACTCTATCAACCTCATCGGAGCATCTGTCCAACCTTGGTCATAACCATTAGCCCACACTTGCCGAGGTCCTTTTTTGAACAGATGCCTCAGCCGTGTGAAATCTTTTTGATTCCCACTAGCAATTACGTATGCTCGACGGATATCATCTTGGAGTTCATCCATCTCCCTAGCTGGACCCCCTACATCTGGACCAGCTCACGGAGCAACCGATGAGGTAGAACCTCGCAAAGCTGGAGGGGAACCTCTCCGTCCTGTGCCTTCTCTTGAAACAGTCGATGAAGAGGAACCTTGTAAAACACGAGGTGCGACGCTTGGTGCATGCTCCCTCAGTCGCGACACCTCCCTCCTCAGAGTCTCATTCTCCTGCTGAAGAACTTCCCCAACTTGATTGATTTCAGAGGCATCTAAAAGCTTAGCTCTCAAAGTGTTCACTTCTTCTTGGACAGAGGCACCAACTTCTTCCATCTCTTGAAGTCTATCCTTTAGTTTGGCGATGAGCTCAGACTGGTCTTTAAAGCTCTTATTCCTCGACCTGATAGACTTGTAAATCCTAACGAAGGCTTGGCGAACCTGATTGCTCGCATTAGGACCAAGGATCCTTCCCAGTTGATAGGTGGAAGGTATATAATCATCTACATCAATCAACTATAGGCCATACAAGCATTCAAAAGCAGAAGAATCGATATGCAGAAGGGAAAGTCTTTTCATTTCATTCAAATAAAGAGGTCCAATTACATCGATAATTAAAAGAGAGCAGTGCAAATAAAGCAAAAAATACAAATAAAGTCCTAAAAGCAGGCTAGTTGACAACCTCAGTTTGTTCAGAGGTCACTGGTTGCTTTTCCTTGTCAACACCAGTGAGAGCACCTCCCTCGGATGGAGCAGCTACTATTCCTTAAACGGAGGGAGTGTCAGTAAGAATGGTGAGAGATGCAGGAACACCACTATCAATAGCCGGGGAAGGAGCCTCATCCATAATAGGTTTTGAGCCTGGATCATGCTCATCGAACAAGGGTGAATCAACATCCACCCCAGCAGCCAGAAGAACCTTGTTCCAGCCCTTCTTGAAGTTCAGTCGATTGATGTAGCCTATTTAAACATCAGCGTCCTCATATGCAGCAGCCTTCCCAGAGTTGTATGAACTCTCCTTAATGGTAGCAGCCTCAGACTCCACCTTCTTCACCTTATCTGACAGCACCTTATTTTCCTCGACCAATGCCATCTTGCTAGTACAGACCAGATCGTAGGACTGTCTCAACTTATTCAGCTCCTTGATCGTCGCTTCCTTCGCTCTGTTGGCTTCAGCAAAGACGAGATCAGAGAACTTATGGGCCTCGTTGGCATCCTTCAGACTGGCCTCCAGATCGATGCCTTTCCCCTTCAGTTCAATGTTCTTCTTCTCTAAGTCCGCATTCATACTCACCATCTCATCACGGGTACGATAAAAAACAGCAAATTCGGTCACAAACTACAAGTAAAAAGGGAGCATTAGAAGAAAGCATTGAACAGAAAATTATGAGTATTAAAAAATGGGAACAGACTTACCAAGGCTAGCCTCTGAATCGCTTGCAGAGTTAACTGGACGGTCCCCATTGCCCTCTGTCGATCAGCAGGCAAAACTTCTCTCTTGAGCAGCGCAGGAGCCAACTGGGGAGAGGTGGCGACCGAGGCCCCTTGGGCAATGCAGACAAGGGCACCAAAGCTTGCCCGGCCTTTATCCTCGCTTCCACCCTCCTTATCTCCTCTTCCCTCCCCTTCTCCCTCTCAGCTATCCTCCTCTCTTCCACCTTCTTTCTCTCTTCAACCTTCTTCCTCTCCTCTTCCTTATTTCTCTCTAAACTACTCTTCCTCCCTCCTTTTCTTTTCTTACTCGATGGCAGCAGGCTAAGAACCAGTGGAAACTTCTCCACTGCCAGACTTTTTCTTCTTTGCCCGCTTAGAAAGGAGCACATCATCATCCCTGATCAGGTTCCTCCTGGGAGGAGACATATCTTCCTCGCTGTAAGTACTTAACTCTCTAGAGGACTCTAGAGCTTCTGAAGCCTCTTTCGAGCTGGAATACCCTTCACTGCTAGAGCTCGTCTCAATGGCACCACCTTCAGCAGCACCCCTAGTATCACCTTCACTGTCCTCACCGGAGTTGCTCTCTTTCTCGACTAACTGGATAGGGTCTGCAGCAACTTCCTCAGTAATGTCTAACTCAAGGATGTTATCTACAAGTCATGCGATGAAACTAGACCCAATATTCTTATACTCCAGAAGAAAAGCAGCTGACCAAAGATGTTCACCATCAGCCAAAGGTTCTCTGATGTTCCAAGCTTTAATCATCTCGGAAGCTTGAACTTCACTAAGAGCAGGTTCGAAATTCTTTGTCCTCGCTGAAAAGAAGAGAGAAGAATATCAGAGAAATCATACATTAACAAGAAGATCGAAGAGCATAATAGAAATTACGCCTACCTATGTACTCCTCCCTATAAAAGGGAACTGTGAACCTGTCAGACCTCGACCCCTCAGTATGGGGAAAAAATTGCCAATTTCTAGCAAGAAAACTCTCTTTCCAGTAATTCTTGTGGGAATCAGGTAGATTTACTACCAATACCCTGTCAGGACACCTAGCCTTGAGGTAAAGAAGACCAGAACTTGTTCGTGAGAAAGAGTAGCAGAAGCATATCTCAGCAAGCCCTAGATTGATGCCATAGAGCTGATTTATTCTATGGACACCCTTAACTATCTTTCAAACATTTGGCGAACACTGTGTGTGGACAATATTGAAATAACTAAAGAAGTGAAAAAACAAATTACTTGGGGGGAAAGTGAGCCCCCCTTGGGACAGTAAAAGAACGTGAATCTAGTGAGCACCCTCTATTTCTCTAACATTTTTAGGGATAGGGGCACACTCAATGTCTACCCAATCTGGGATGTTGTAATATTTTCTAAATTCAGTTATCGACCTATTGCCTATTTTTTCCATTTTCAAAACCCTAACTACAAATGCGAGGAGATTACAATAGAAAAAAGAACAAAAGGAGAACAAGAAGAACTTACGAAATAAAAACTTGGCTTGGGCGACGCGAAGTCACAAGCGAAGACAATGGAGGAGATTGAGATCGAAAGATGATGACCTGGGAACGAGGGCACAATGGTAGGATCTTAGAGAAGATGGGAAAATTTGAAGAAGTTTGAAACGACAACTACAAACTGCTGTTCCAAAGGACTTTTAAATGCTTCCAATCATCGCGCACAGGACACGAAGCAAGCTTCCACCTAAATCAGTTTTCAATCCTATGAAGAGCTGCACAATTTACAAGGAAGCCATTATGAAAAATCATTTAAATTTATTGAGCCCAAATTATGGCCCAACAACTTTAGGGGAAATTGTGGGTACCAGTTTATCCACCACGGGCCCAGACAAGTAGCCCGATAAAGGCCCAAAGTCTGGGAGCCCTGCATCCCTACCGAAATTAGTTATGACTTAGTCTCTTCCTAAAATCTCATAAGGAGATATTCTAGAAAGTGATGGACTAACGTGGGAGAGTCCAACACCTCCACTCCCCGAGAACAAGCATGTATATAACAAACCCTAAGCCTGGGGAAAAAGGCACGTATTGTATTCACCTGTAAAACACTCCCCGAAGTATAAAGAAATAATACTGAGAGCACCACCATGGACGTAGGCATTCTTGCTTAACAACGTAAATACTGTGTCGTGTTATCTTACATTCTTTACATTCTTTATTTGCTTCGGTGATTGTCTTTTCTTATTAATTTGTGTTGAACTTAATTGTCACCACAGAATGCATTACATATTTATATTGGAGCTTGGAACAATATTTATTGGGTGTAAGTTTTGTTTAAACTGTTGTTTATTTTCAGAAGGTTTCTTTAAAACTTAAAAATAAAGTTTCTGGGCTAAAATTAAATTTTTGAACATTCCGGAAAGTCGTTCGATATTGTCGTTCGAACGAGTTTTTCGTTCGAACGAGGTTTGCAAATGAACTTCCACTGGAACTTCGTTAGAAGTATCGTTCGAATGAGACTTCGTTCGAATGAGACTTTGTTCGAACGAAAATCTCGTTCGAACAAGATTTCAAGCGGGAAATTTTTCTGGTAGTTTTGAGAAGTTTTTCCCATGTTTCCACTTACCATTACCCACTAACTTTTGACAAAAGTTATATGTGCGGGAACCAAGTTTGAAAAACCAACTTTTGACATTTCCTAAACACTCTTTAGAGAGAACATTTTTTAGAGAAAAATTTCTAAGTTCATGTTTAAGTGTTTGTAGTTCAAGAACGTAGTTTGAAAAACACTTTCTTACACCCATAGTTTGTTTATTCTAAGTTTCCATATAAATATCTTGCTTGGAGTGTTTGTCACCGGTTTATCTCTGCACCTTGAAGAAGAGAAGTTTGGGTTTACTTCTACATCCCATAAAAAAGAAGTTCGTTGGTTTTGCTGCAGCATTCTCACATGGTGAAAGGCACCATGTGTGGTTGACGGTGTTCCTAAAGTCTCATTGGTGAAGTTCAAGGTTCCAGTGGAGTTCCGGGGTTGTCGACTAGGCGGAGGTGTTTACAATAAGATGTGTCAAGGCTTGAAAGGAGTCGAGTCGAGGAAGTAAGTCATCTGTCTTGTAATTGTAAAACCATACGTAGTGGACTTAATGCTAGGGCCGTCCAAGGTTTTTTCTCGTTGTGGGTTTTTCATCGTACATCGCGGCGTAATGGTTATTTATTTATTTAATCTTTTGCAAAACTCACATTAGATGCATGCTTAGGTAAAAAGATAAAATTGGTTTAAGTCACTACTTGTTTAATTTGGTGCTAAAATAAATTTGGGTATATGTTAATTTAATTCAAGTCATTATTTAATTTGTTAAATTTGGTTTGGCCTAATTTGATAATATTAAAAATATGACTTGGGCAAATTTCTAAGACTTGGGTTGAATTAAGTTGGTTTAAGTGAAATTAAAAATATGTGTATGTTTAATCTTATTTCACTTGGTTTAATTTTAATTTGAAAAGAAATTAAAATTTGGTGTTTGTGTGTGTTTAATTGAACCATATCGCTTCCGCATATCTCAAAAAGGAAATTATCTTTTTGTGTAAGATTTTAAAAATTAGGGGCCTCGTGTTCCAACAAGTGGTATCAGAGCATTGAGTTAGAAAGCCTCACATTTTCAAAATTACTTAAATGGGTCTCCCACTGGGTATACCCTCATGTGGTGCTTCACTATCACCATTAAATCCATTTTTTCCCTTCAACTAGATTCTTCAATCCTCTTAGCTCCCTTCTTATGGAAGTGTTGATGTAAACTTATAAACGTATGACATTAATAACATTGACACTAGTCATCCTAATAAGATTTCTCATCCACACTTGTATATTCTCATCACAGGTCCATTATCATCTTATGAACCCTTTTATCATTCTTCTCATCCCCTTCGTTGGTTACAAAGTTCACTAAATAGATCATCGTCTCTCTCATGATCGGTCTCTATCTGGCCTACCATATGAGGTGACTAACTCATATTATCACAACGCTGCTCCTATGAGCAAATAAATTTTACCCTTAATTTAGTCCTGGGTATCGCTGCACTCCACCCTACACCATTGATTTTGGATTACCTCCATCCATGGGTCCATTGTACTTCCTCTCTTTCTTTAATTCTTATGGGTGACTTTTCGAAAGAGTCCCCCTAACTCTACCCCTGCCTTCAACGTTGGGTGAGTCTGAAATACTACCACTATTCTCTACAATGGTTCTTGGGGAAACTACTGTCCCCGAGTGGTTATCCTATCGTCATCTGTTCGAATAATAATCGTGGTGACTCCTATTTCCATCATCGTTCTCAGAATACTCTATGTATTCTGTCTCTCCTCTCCTCCTGCAGTCCCTTTAACGGCCCTCCCTAGTCGTCCTAAATTGCTCGATGTACAAAGATCAACTGAACTCATATATGAGTCACATTACTATAACTAATGGCAGGAGAGCGTAAGTCACATATGTAGAGGTATACAACAATCCTAGCATAAGGCTCTACATCAAATAACGGTATGTTGAAACGTGAAAACGCCGTACAGATCCTAAGGACTCTAGAACCTGATGCTATGATACCATCTGCGACACCCCGCCTAATTAAATATCGAGTGATCATGCCTTTATTAAATTAAAACAAGGTTCCCATTTGGTTCATTATTAGCATAGTTGTCAAAAACTTTTTAAACTTTACTAACCACCTAGTATTCAAAAAGCCGGTGTCAATTTTTATCTTTTCAATTAACAAAAATCACATGCATAAATATATAAAAATAAACCATCCATGCAATAAATAAAAGTCTGAATCAACACTGAAATAAACTAATACCGAATAATACCTCAGTTCACCAATCTAATATAAAAGTCTAATATAAATAATCTGAATACAAATTCTAACTGACATAAATTAAATAACTGAGGGAACTTGCCCGAGTGAAATACTGTACTTCACCCTATACTAGGAATGATTCAGCTGAAGTGACTAAGTCCAAATCCTACAAGCATCCACAAGCGCTGCAGCTATTCATCCATGGAATGGATCATCCCTCTTGGCGTCCCTATGGATGGACACCTAAAAGGTTTTGGAAAATATTTTGCAAGAATGGGTCAGAGCCCGAGTAAAAACATTATGAAAACATATCAAGTATTTAAATCTTAAATAACGAGTTATTAGATACACAAGTTAGGTTGTGTACTTTGGCTTGAATTTCTCAACTCTCATCTATAGTGCACACCTAACGTCCCACCTAGTAAAGATACACAATCTAAATAGGTTTTCAACATCTAATAACCATTACAATTCTATCTCTCCCATACTTCCCATACAGTAAGCCATAACATATTCTTTATAATCATGAAGTCTTAGTTAAGATTCTCCCTAACTTTCTCGTACCACTCAAACAATACGCTACCGAAATACCCTTAATAATCAACATCTCTCTTATGTTATTATTAAACTCAAGTTACCAATTTCACGTGTGCTTATTGCCCACGCCTTACCAGTTAAGTTTCTCCATTTATTTTATTTTAGATAATCGCTATCTATCTTCCTACTATTCACACAGTAGATTTATTATTCTATAGATATACCCTATCTAATCTCACTACTATCACACATGAGTAGATTACACATTAATATGGATATACACCATCTAGTCTTCTTACTAACATACATAAGTAAGATAATTCATGCAGTATATATATATGACACACAATATATACAATAAGCGCATAGTTTGTTATCCTGTCTCCGAATCACACATTAGGGAATAATAGTTCGAAATGTCTCCTCAAACTTGGTTCAGAATGTCCCATTGAACCTAAAATCAAATCACACATATTAGAGGTGAACATAGTGCAAAGTATTTGGGGATGTCCACATACCTAACGTACCCTAACGACCTGTCGGCTTCGCTATTCATCTCGCATAGCTATCAACTAACTACACTATATTCTGGGAAATAAATCCAGATCGCCCACTATGTGGAAGCTCCCTGATAGAAAGTAGCGTCGGTATGTTAACATACACACAACTATGTACAAGGCATATACACAACATATCCATGTGTATATTCAGTATAGGTATAGACACGACCTATCATAGTCATCCATATAGGTAAACTCTCCACCCATATATATATAACTCGTAGGTATATACTCAACCTATAAAAATTCCACGTACGTAGTATTTATCTCTCGAATACTCACCGTACCATTTATTCATAGTATACTTATCTCCCCTATATTCCCGAATATTCTTATTTATTCGAAGGGACCGATGTTACCCCTTATGTTAATTCAGTAGTTAATTCATTAATATCCTATTGGTCTAATCATAATTTTCCTTACCCTTTCCATATTCCATTTTCATTCTCTCGAATTATTACGTTAATAATTAAGCCCAACTAACCTTAGCCTTAACTCTCGCATACATGACTAAGTCTCAAACCTATAAAGGCCTAATGTCATCCAATATATCCATAATTATATTATAAGGAAGTCCCAAAAACTCCCCCGGTAGTTATCCACAACTTCTGGGCTTAAAAAGGAAAAATTGCCAAAATCTGGTAAACCGAATCGAGTGGTAAATTTTCTGGCAGATTAAACACCCCGTAGTAAAATGTCGATTATTCCCTCTACAGAACTACAATTGATCTGATTCAAAGATCATTAGAAATCTAACACATAGATATTTCCAGGAATGTACGACTCTCACTCTAATTTTTAGTACAATTGAAATGGCATACGTTTAAAGTTGCATCAAAAATTCTGGGAGATTACTATGTTGGCAGATCAAACACCTTATAGTAAAATGTCGATTACTCCCTCTACAGAACTCCGATTGACTTGATTTAAATATCATTAGAAAGATAATACATATATATTTCCAGATTTGTATGGATATCACTCTAATTCTAAGGTCAAATTGAAATGGAATACGTTTAAAGTTACATTAAAAAATATGGCAGATTGACGTCTTATGATCATCAATTAAACCCTAAGTCATTGAAGATTTATGTTCTTCAACCAAGAACCCTACAAGATTCAATATTAATCATAAAATATAATTTTATCTTCACATAAGGAAAATTTTTAATGAAGAGAGTACACACAAACTTCAAAGATTCAATCCAAGAATCAAATTCTCCTTTAATAAACATAAAACCCTAGTTTTTCATTTTCTTCACTTGTTTTAATCAAGAACTCAGATATTTCTCTTATTAATCAACCCAAATCCTCTAATTTCATATTATCTTCATTAATTAACATCTCTACATGCATTTCTATCATAATTTATGAATTAAACCCTCCCATATTCATATTAAGACTTCCAAAAACATGAAATCAAACCCTATTCTACATGGGTATTTTAACATGCTTAAAATAAATTATTATTGAAATAATTGACTCTCTAAACCAGGTCTAAAATTTGTTATTTTGATGGTGTGTTGGTTCTCCCCTCACTCCAATCTTGATTCTGTTGCGTTCGGGATGAAAAACGGTGTAGAAAGCTTGGTTCTTACCTCGTCTTCCTCTCTTCTAGACTCTTTTCCTTTGTGATTGTGTTAACACTAGACCCTTATCTCTAATTTCATATATACACTTAATATTTTCGGAGTTCTCTACACCTCAAACTCCTGAATGACCGAAATGCCCTTAAACGGTGCCGAGTTGGTCCAAAATTGCCCCGGGACCCAAACTATACCCCCAGGTACACTTTTTCGACTATTTCGACCCTTTCAAAACCATCTGTGACCTCAAAATCACCATACGAGTCAATTTATAAAATCATCTTAATTCCACCTCAAAATACGACACGTGTGATATTAAATTTAAATTCCATTGATTTAACCTCAATCACCGAATTAAATAATTTCTCCAAATTAAATAGTTTCCACATCACCGATTTAATTAAATCCTAAATCATCAACTTAATTAAATTCTATATCCTAGGAAATACGATGTATTACAATACACTGTGATGTAAATCTAGTGTCCAACCAAGTTACGGGTAACTTTAATGCTAGGGATGAACGGATGTCAGCATGCCTATAGGTCGCCCAAGAATTAATGGCCAAATTCGAGAGAGTCCACATTCAACTATACCCCAGGGAGCATAATAGCCATGATAATGCCCTAGAAACCTTGGGGTTAATAGTGGACTCTGATTTAAGAATTACTATCGAAATATAATTCCTCCCCATGTCCATCATCACAAAGCCTGTGTTTGCTAAATCGGTTTCCTCTTTGCAAAGAAATCCTAGATTTATGGATTCCATAATCACTTATCTGCGAGATGATATCCTTCCGTTAAATAAGAAACAATCCCATCAAATGAGGGTATAAGCTTCACGATTTTATCTATCACCTGAAGGAAAACTCTACAAGAGATCTTTTATGGGTCACTACTTCTATGCATCAAAGTGACATCGAACAAGTTTTATATGAGTTTTATGATGGAATTTACAGGAGACGTACTGGAGGAAGTCCTTCGCTTTTGGAGTGATTAAGGAAGGGTATCGGTGGCCATATATGCATAAATATGCAATCTTTTACACAAGGAAGTGTGAAAAGTTCCAAAAGTTCTATCCTGTGTTCCATCAGTTAGGAAACGATTTGAAGTCATTAACCACTTCGTGGTCGTTTACCAAATGGGGTTTGGATATTGTAGGCGCACTCCTAACGGCACTATAAAATCATAAGTACCTATTGGTCGGCATAGACTACTTCACAAAGTGGATTGAATATGAACCATTGGTGAAGATTAAAGATAATAACATCATCAGGTTCCTTTTGATGGACATCATAACACTCTTTGGTGTACCTAGGGAAATAATTATAAATAATGTCACATAAGGGCCATTCGAAAGCTTCTGGGATAGCCATAACATCAAGCGTAACTTCAACGTTATGTCCTACCCTCAGAGCAAAGGGAAAGTTGAGGCCAGCTGGCATAAAAAACAAATTGGAGAAAGCAAATGGAGCTTGGGTGGATGAACTTTCCCATGTCCTATGGGCATATCTTAATACACCCTGAAGACCGACTGGGGAAATTCCCTTCTCTTTAGCCTATAGGATAGAAGTAGTTATCCATATTTGGAAGATAGTTTGCTAACCATAAAGACAACTGTTATCGATAAGGGATTGAACAAAGAAGTTATCATGATAAAGCTCGACCCCGCTAACGAACGAAGGGAGAAGGCCACGATAAAGTTGTCCTCCTATAAATAATAATTGAAGGCAGTACAATAAGGGCCTAAATTTGAAGAAATTATAGGTCAATGACTACGTCCTCAAAAAGGTGATCAGGATCATTAGAATCCTTCGGGAAAAAGGTTCGGGATAAACTAGGATGGACCATTCAAGGTTATTAGGGATGATCTGTAAGGTGCCTACCACTTGGAAAAAATGCAGGGTAGAGAGATGTCAAGAGCTTGGAATGCATCCAACTTTTAAAGAAATTTTATTTCTTTTTTGTTTATTTATTTCCCGCACTTTATTTCTCCTAACTCATGTTGCTTGGCATATTTTAGATTTAAATTAAATAAAGCACAAGCCCAAGTGGCCAAGTGGCTTATTTAGTTATTCAACATTATTCCAAATGACAGGCTTACACTTTCATTTCTAGTATGATATTGACCATTATAACCTTAGTTTAATTGTGCTTGAGTAAAAACTCAAGGTTTATCGGTTTTCATTATAAGAAACACAAAAACCTAAAGAATTGCCCAAGAAAGAAAAATACCTATGAAATATCCCTGAGTAGTAAGTAAATCCAACTTTGGTCAACCTAAAATCGTGAAGGGTGGATGGCCCTAAAACCATGTGTATTTTTTCCAGAGTTTGTTTTAGGCCTAAGGTAGTGTGAAGACACAACCTAAAAGCTAAGACAAACAACACAAATATACTCGATATAAATAAATGGAAAAATTCATAATGTGGAAATACACAAACATCATAATACAAAATTATGCAAGGATAAGTGTACATCAATAAAAAAAAATTCAAAATTACATCTATAAGAGACCAAAAAAACTTATATAATTATTACCCATGATAAGAATCACCTTGGAAACATGGCACTTTGGCCATCTTCTGGGTTTGGCTTGAACTCGTCATAACTCTCATGAGAGCACAAATAATGTTTGGCCAGTTGAAAAGGAACGGCATTGAGAGGGACCCAACTCTCTTCACTTCCAAATGGGGGATAGCGGTAGGCTAGAAAGTCAACTTAATACTAGTAACAGAGTTGGGAATCCTTTAAAAGAACCTTCATAACTCCTAAAGCATTCAACCAACTTTGTTTTTAGGCCAATTGTTTAGCTTAGTCCAGTCTAAGAGGGACATGCATCCACCATTATCATAATTAGCAGCCCGCACCGCATAAGGACCTTTCCTTAAGAGGTAACAGAGATTAAGTATGTCATGGCTTAGACGTATCTTGATCACTCCTTCGCTCTGTAGGTTTTCATTGGCTTCGACAAGTTGTTTCCTCAACTAATACTCTCATCGTGCAAAAGTGCACCAATATCCCTAATGTATTTGGATTCAACAAATTATTTTTTCAAGGATTTCATCTCATCTTGCATGAGTATGCCAACATCACCAGGATCCTTAATGTCGTCTTTATTTTGGCAACGAAGGCGAACTGTTCTTTGTAAGCCTTGGTCATTATCTAGAGAGCTTTTTGAGAAAAAATAAAGGCACAACGAGCTTGAACACTGTCTCCTTGACCAAGAATGGTATCCAAATTACCAATATAAGAAGGAATCTTTGTATACACATATCCAAGATACGAGAATAATTGGAAATTATTAACCAGCTCAAAGAAACAGAGTTGAACATTGAGAAAGTTTTAGTTATAATAAATTGGGGCAAAGCCCGTACAAACAAATAAGAACTAAAGAATATATAAGGATTCTCGAGCTAATTATTTCTAATTAGTTTTTAGCTTCTTTATCTTTCACATGCTCTTGTGTTTCTGGAACTTTGCACTTGTTAGCATCAGAGTTACCTTGGTTCGCAGCTGCCTCTCCCCGACTAATTTTTCTACTTTTGGAGGAGAACCTGGGTCGTGTTCACCCAAGATTTCAGACTTAGCTGGGACGTTGGCCTTCATCAAAGCATCATCCCAGCCTATTTTGAAGTTAGACTTCATAACAAAATTCAGTTGGAATTTTGCATCAGCAAAGGCCTCCTCATATCCAGTATTATAGAGTGCATTCTTGGAGGTAGTTAGAGTTTTCATTTGGTCCTCCAGTGCTTTCTTCAATTGATCGCATTCAACAAACAGTTGGTCATGGCTAACCTTTAGTTGGTCACGCATTACCTTTAACTGGTCCCACTCTTTCGTCATCGCATTATTCACTGAGATGGTGGACTTCCCCTTTGTCTCATAGGCCTTTTGTGGAGAAGCAAGGGCCACTTCAGACTTGTTTAAATCCATGCTTAGGTCAATTACAACCTTAGAATGATCGGAGCGATTTTCTCGGATGGTGAAAAATTGTCCATAAACTACAAAAGAAGAAATAAGATCGTGTAAAAGTTCTAAAGTCCAAGTAGAGAAACAAAAAAATAACTAAGAAAAAGTTTTGCTTAGTAAAGACAATGCCTGAGCGACGTGTGTAGAGAGATGATTGTGCATCGGCTTGTTGACTTGCTCGAGGTCAAGCGTGAGCACTTCCCCCTTCAACAAGCCAGTGGCCAAAGATGAATTTTTGTCCATCGTTATTATTTGGTCTCCCTTCATAGAGTTATGGTCATCTCCCTTTTTGGTAGGGATGAAAGTAATAGAGGAAGAAGTGTTCTTATCCTTTTTATTCCTTTATTGGATGGGAAAATCCAACACTAAAGTAGAGGGCCCCCACTATCCATCTTTTTGAAAACCTTAGCTTTGGGGGAGGTGGGAATCACGACATCTCATCAACTAAAAGAATCCTCTTTGGGGGGCCATCACTTCTTCCTCAGCGGCCAAGATAGCGTCATCTTTTGATGACTCAAAAGAAGAGGAACTATAAGATCCCTCACTCGCTAAAAAAAGTGTCACGTTGGGATTATGTCTAGTGGACGAGTAGTGAAACGGGTGGTGTAATTTTTATTCTCGAGCAAAAAAGATGCAAACCTTGGATGTTTATTAATTGGAAGCAACAACCTTCTCAGCTTCTAAACCTTGATGAGTTCTTCCCTATTAAAATCAGAAGAAGAAGGCTCTTACTTCTTTGATTGATCTGGATAAAAGAAAAGAACAAGATTATCAACAGTAATTATATCAACAATTGAAATTAAAAGTGTAAGAAAAAAAGATCAGCTTAGCTAGTTTCCTTTCCTCTTTGAACACAAAAACCCATGGTATTATTTGCCCTTTGGAAGAGGTGGATGTTGCAAATTCCTAGAAATAAAGCTTTGATTCCAATAACACTTATTCAATTCTGGTAGGTTGATGACCAGGACTCTATTAGCCATACTCGCCTTCAGATAAAGGACCCCATAAATTGTGTGGGACCATGAGTAACAATAGTATATTTCTGGGATCCCTATGTGATTCCCACATAGTTCATTGGTTCTATGAATGTTATTAACGATTCACCAAGTATTTGGAGAACACTGGGTAGGAACAACTTCAAAAAACTCCAGAAATAGTTGATTTAGGGGAAAATTTATTCCCCCTCCACCATTGAAATGGTGTGGATCCAATGTCCACCTCAATAGCGTTATAATCTTCCAAAATTTCAACACACTCAATGATTACCCATGGAGGAATTGAATATGTTTTTCTAAATTTCTCCACGGTCCATTCGTTAACAGAGTACTCTATTTTTACCAATAATATAGGGAAAACTCAAAAAGACGAAGACTCTCATGAGACAACGTCACTCAAAAAATGAAACTATTCAACAATGAAGAAGAAAAATAATGCTAAGGGTGAAGAAGACTTACAGTCAAAGTGTGTAAAGGCTGAAACTCCATGTGTTCATTTTGAATGAAATAAAGTGTAAAAATGATGGAATAGACTTTTGTTTAAATTTGGAGCAAAATACCAACTATCTAATCATCTAGGAATGGAGCCCAAAGCACATTAATGCATCCGACGATTCATTTTTAGAACATTACCAGCGTACCCTTACTAAAATAAAATAATTATAAGTGTGTCCCTCCAGAATTAAACGATCAGAATAGTATCCGACTAGCTCACTATTTTTGTTTAAGGAATTTTTCTGTTGAGATTCAATATCCAACGACAATCAACCACTTGAGCTGACCAACTATTCAAGCCGACCATGTTATCAAACTTCTTCTCTCCATTCAAGCCGGAGATATTTAAGGGAAATTGTGAAGTATGAACCAAGCGGTCCAAATATAACTGCCCAAATAGGTCTGGGTCTAAAAATACGTCCATCCCAATAAGTAACAGGCAAGGAACGTCATAAGAAATAACCACAGAAAGTTAAATCCAACAAGAAAAGATCTTGGATGAGATTAACATGATCAAGAAGTGGCTCAATCAATAACTCAAATAATCCCAACACGATTCTCCTTTATCTACCCCTATAAATGTAGCCCTCACCCAGGGAAAAGTGGACATGTAACTTCTTGATATCGAATCATAGAGAAGTAATAAAAAAAAAAGATATATGCCTCGTGGACATAGATAGTTGCAAAAGCACATGTATCCATTGTTGTGTGATTGTTTAATTATTAGATTCATTTATCTTGATTAATTGCACTCACAGTGGGTAGTGACAAAAGACTTTAGACAGGAAACTTAGACCCAACTGGGAAGGTCCCTTCAAGATTATTTATAATGATATAATGGGAGCCTACCACCTAGAGACAATAGAAGGCATAAAGATTCCTAAAGTATGTAAAGCATCCAACCTCGAGAAATTTTATTTAAAGGTTTTAGTCATTTACCAATTAGACTTTTCAGTATTTTCTTAATTCCAAGTGTTTCTTCAATAAGTTATTTATAGCTTCTCATACGTAATAAAGAAGAATAGTTGTTTGAATGACTCATTCTTGATACATAAATTATTATCCTTTCTTTAGAGGATCTTCTATAAAGACTAATCAACCTGGCTAGGTCGTCCAACGAGAAAAAGTTTGGGAGAATAACAAAACATGCATAATGGTTTTTGTTGATGAAAGGCCTACTATGATACCCTAGATAGACCAATTAGGTCATTAAGAAAAAATCATCGCCAAGGAATGACCCCACAAATAGGTGATTTTTTTCTTTTTATCTTTAGGCGTAAGGTTAGATGTGACGACGTCACCTAAAAGGTAAGACCAAAAATCCATATAATCACGAAGTAAGGAAAAAATATAATTATATATTAATATTTAGAAAAATTATTACAAGTATACCATAAAAACACACAATTCACAACAGATTAATCACATGAACAAGGTTGCCCCGTTTGTCGAGATCCCAAAACTAACAGGGGGAACACATAATGCATATGGGGAAACGGTCGCCCTAAGGTCCCTTAATCCTGATGCACTGATAGATATTACTTATTTACTAAATGTTTAGGTCGGTGGAGTTCATCATCCTCATGAAGGCCATAATCATGAAGGTATTTTCTCATCAAACACACTAGAATGGCATTTGGTGGGATCCACGAAGCATAGACCTTAAAAGGGTTCCAAACAACTTGGGTTATTATAGTACCAATGCATGACATTCTTGGGAACTTTCACCACAGCAAGTGCATTAAACCATCCATACTTATAACCAAAATTGTGGGCATCATTTAACTCTGAATCCGTATGAGTGAAAGCCTCAGCGTGACCGTCCATCCAAACTTGCCAAGGTTGTTTGTGGAATTGGTACGTAAGGCGATCAACTTTCTAATTTAATATATTAATGGTCGACAGTTAATTGTTGATAATTGCTACTTGGTTAAGTAATCTCTTCTTGTTCCTTTCTTCCTCTTCAGACTATATGTTTCCCCTTTGTTATAGAGAGGAGGATTGTCCTTTGGACCTTTTTATCTTCTCTAAATTCTCCCTCAAATGGGCATTCTCCTTTTCTAAAAAGGAAATACCCCCACGTCTTGTTCAACTGACTTCGGCTTCTTAAGACCTTCATGCTCTGCCCTTATAGCATTATTCTCCACCTCAAGCATTGTGACGACCTCCTCACGTTAACTAATTTATCACAAAGGATGAAATCATTCTTCAAATAAACGAATGTTAGATCAAGAAGTTTTTTATTAAAACCACTGCTTTTCTATAGATCAACTAATTTCTTTTCATGATCATCTTGAAGGTTCGATAATTATTCCATGTCATCACTCTAAGAAATAAAAATCATTTTGTGATAAACAGTTTTATCATTATTCACTTGGTTAAAAAAATATGATGTAGCTTCAAGTACGCTTCTTTAGCTTAAAAAGACACATCAAGGCCGAGTAGCTCCTCAATCTGATCCTCATCAACTTCACCATGATCGAAGGTGAACCACCTGATGTGCCTCTCTCAGAAGTCTCTTTGAACGGTGAACAAAGATACAATTCTTGTGTTAAACTTCATAAGCACATGATAGGACATATAAGTTTGCTAGAGTCAAAATTTGCAGAAAATTTACAGGAAAGTAAATGGAACAGCAATGATTGGAATAGCAATTTCATTTCATTAACAAAGGGTTACAATGGGGAATGTACCTTACATTGATGAAAATAAAAAATGACCAAGAAAAAGCATAAGTAAAAGATGAGCATCCCTAACATGAATAAAAGGGCCTATTTCTCCACCTTATCCTTCTTAGCAGCAGAATGACCTTAAGCGGGATCATAAATATCCAAAGGTTGATCGAGGGCCTGGACTTTAGTACCGACCTTGTCTTCATCATTAACTTCCTCTTTAATTTGAGGAGGAGAATGAGGAAAGTGTTGGATAAAAAGGTCAGACCCTTCAATAGTGTCGACCTTAATAAGGGCCTCGTCCTAGCCATTTTTGAAAAACACCTTCTTCAGATACTCAATATGCATGGAATCATGGGAAAAGGCCTTGTCCCAACCTAAAGTGAAGGTCCTATTTAACCTTGGAAACTGAATCCAAAGCCTATTCGACTTACGCCTTTGCCTTAGTTATTTACATTTGTCCAGTTTGACAGGGATTTTGGCATCCTAGGCCTCCTTTTTTGGACTTCTTGGCCACGTTACAATAGCACTAGGTGCATCTATCTTGTTTCGAAGGGTAACCTTCTCCTCCACTAGATTTTAGATCCTCCCATCCAGCCTTTTCTTCTTTACCAACTGGGCTTTATTGGCACAGCAAGCTACCTGTAAGAACTTTTGCAGCTCGCTGAAAGCAAACTTAGCATCATTGAATGACTCCCCTATCATATTGTTCCTCTCCATAAGTTGGTTATAATCAATCAAAAATTGTAAGGCAAATAAATAAAGAAGATAATACACGAAGAAACGCATGTATGGTATATTATAAATCGACTATGAGGGAAAGACTGTGACTTTCATGCTCCAGCAACCTTGAATGTGGATGGGAAGAGGCACACGCTCTATTAACAACAAGGACCCCAAACTTGATTAAGCCTCACGCAAGGCCTGTGAGAGCACCCACGGGTTGGGCAACACTCATATCCTTGTCAGTCCTTTCCTCCCCCACAATCTTCATTTTGGGGGGGTGGATCTTTCCTAACCCTATTGGAAAGGGGTTCATTCTCACTCCGAGGGTTGTTATCCAGGTCAAGGAGATTGGAAAAAAACCCTAGCTTTAGGCTTTTTGGCTGCTAACCGAATTCGTGGAGGTGATTGATGAGTGCATTATTTTGTATTATTTACACTCAAATCTAAGTGTTGTTATTCCCATTTTATCATAAATAAAGAGCTTTTATAGATATTTTTATTATTTTAGAAAAAAATACAAATTTAAGAATAAATGGGGTTAATAATGCAATTTTGTGAACTTCAAGCTCACATCTTATATTCATTGCTAATCTCTTGTTCAAGTTGTTTTTTTTTAGTATTGACAGGTTTAAAACGAAAGCGGTGAAGTCCGGACGCAAATTGAGCATGAAAAGGTCACTTACGCACCTTCAGGGACAAAATTGTAAATTCAAATGGCTGATTTTGGACTCAGACCAACCATGGAAATTGAAGGCCTTGAATCAAGGGACGCCTGGGCTCAAACGGCGTATCAATCGGAGTTGAAATGAAGAAGTTATGGTCGTGCAAAGTTCGAATTCAAAAGAAAGTCAAAGTCAAAGCCCCGGGTCAACGCCCAAAGTCAATCCCGAGACCTGGACATTACTGAAATATTGTTGGAACCGAAATGAGGGTCACGTCGGTTCAAACGGCAAGTCAATCGGACTCCGAATGAAGAAGTTACGGTGATTTGAGCTATTGTGCAAATTATGAAATTTGGGTTTTAATATGTTGTTAAATATAATTGGGTGTATGTTTATATTAGAAAGAGCTGTTGGGTAAGCTGGTTGGCAGAAGGGAGAGAGTTGTGTGAGGTCAGGGGTTCGACTCTTGCCTGTCCCATTATTCTTTTTGGCGAAAATCACTAAACCCAAACCCATTTGCCCACTAACTAAACCCACTACCAAAGCCCATGTTTTTCCCTTCCTTTTTCTTCTGCCGAAGCAGCACTAAATAAACCCACCAACCCATGTTTCTTCCCACAACTCCACCTTATTTTCCCTACGTTTTATACCCCATTTTGGGGTATAAATCACACAAGAATTTTGATATTTGGGAGGGGGATGGAGAGACTCTTAACAACATTTTTTTATAGATATAGACACACTTTGAGAGAGAAAAAAATCTGTGTAAGAAGTATTATTGAGGCACACCCTGGAGGAGCATATTGTGTATTGTAATTCAAGTCTTGGCCCCAAAATTTTGTAAGTTGATATTTATTAATGAAAATTATTTTTTTCATTTTGCAATATTTGTGTGTCAAATATGTTGTGTGGGTAGTTTATTTACTAGGACTTAAGTGATGTTTGTCATGACTAATTAAACCACGCATATTAATTTAATTTCGTACATATTCCGACATGTTTTAATTTGAAATAAAAAAAATTCGGTATTCGCTTAAAAATACACGAGAGTGTATTTTTAAACCTCAAAAATTAATTATAAATTCATGCTTTAAAAATTTAGATTTGTCATTTTTGATGGGTTATGCTTGCACTTAGATGTTTTGATATCCCATGCTTAAATACACATTAAAAATTTAGAACGTGATATTTTCGAGGGAATAGGGATTTATGGTCTCTAATTTAAGAGACGTTAAAATATTTTGAGCGCATGTATTGTTTTATTCTCCGAAATGTACGCGACGAGAGTCGGTATATTTTGTGTTATAAATTCGGAACTACGAAATTAAATTGATGTGTTACTTTAATTAAAATTGACAAACGGATCCGACGTCCTAGTTTCTTCCTCATTTAATATTATCTATTGTACTTGTTCGTTTATTTTTTATTTTTTTATTTTTATTTTAGAAACTTAATCACTCTTATATACTCATATGTCTAGTTGGACAATCAATACTTTATAAAAATTGACGAAATCTCTGTGGGTTCGACCCGTACTTACACCCGCTATATTTCAATAGCCCGTACACTTGCGGTAGTTTTATAACAAATAAAACTTGACAACAAGTTTTTGGCGCCGTTGCCGGGGATTTCGGTCGATTTTAAGAATATTGATTTTCGGACTAGTTTTATTAAAAAAAAAACGAAATATCCGACAAGTTCAAAATTCCAGCAGCAATTTTTTTTATTTATTTTCAGAATATAGAAAGAAAAAAACAAAGTTAAGTCTTTTGTGATTAAATAGTGTTTTTGACACTAATTTTGTCATAAATTACCTAAATATTTGTAAAAATTCATAATTATTTTTTTTTTCGTGGAATAATTTTCAAAACTGCTGTAATTTGTTAAAAAAAAAAGCTTTAAGTGTTTTATGAGAAACTAGTTGTTTTTTACACTAGTTTGTCACAAAAGTACTTAGAATTTTGGAAATTTCGAAAATAATATATTTTTTTTTTGGAAACTTCCAGATTTTCGAGTTTGTATAAAAAAAAAAAAAAAAAAAAGAATTAAAGTCTTTTATGAATAACTAGTTGTTTTTAACACTAGTTTTGTCATAAAAGTACTCAAAAATACAAAAAAAAAATCGAAAAATCCTAAAAATAAATAAATAACCCCCCCCCCCCCCCCCAAAAAAAAAAATCTAACAGCCTTGTTTTTTATTTTAAAAAAAATTCAAAATATTAAATTTAATTCTTTTTGTGAATAAATAGTTGTTTTGACACTAGTTTTGTAATAAACTATCTAAAAAAAATTTTAAACATTCAGAATTTATCGCTGCTATAAAAATAAAAATAAAAATAAAAATAGTTAAAGCAAAAAAAAAAAAAAAAAAAAATCTGATTCAAGTTTTTTTTAATAAATAGCACTTTAGTACTAGTTTATCACAAAAATACATTAAAAAATTTTAAAAAAAAACTTGAAAAAAAAAATATTTTTTTTTAATGTAAATTTCCAGATTCGTTTTTTTTAATTAGTGGGAAAAAAAAGTTTACAAAAAAAAAAAAAAAAAAAATCAATAGTAATTTCCAGAATAAAAGCAATAAAAAAAATGGTTTCATAAGTGTACTTGGTCATTTTTGTTTGTGTGTTGAATACACCATTAGTGCGCGTCTCGTGTTATTTTATTTTTTTTTCTTTCCTTGTCACTATTTTTTTGTGTGTGTCGCACTTTACAAATGGTGTATTTATTTTTGTGTTATTTTTCTGTAGCACACTAAATAAATGCAAAAAAAAAGAAAAAAAGAAAAGGGATTGACGTAATAAACTACAATGAGTGATCCCAATACTGTTATCCCATCATATTTTTCAGATTCCTATATTGATCATTTGGATGTGTGGCTAGAAAATATTAAAAATCCGAATGACTACATATTTCGATTTGAGTCGGATGGGTCAGTAATAATTTTTAAAGAAATTAAAGATGGCATGGACGAGAGTCCAACTCCTTTAATTACAATTTTCCCACCAAAGTATATCAACTGGGAAGAAGTGAACCAACGTTGTAATGACGAGATTTCTAAAAATAGTCATGAAATAATTGAAGATAATCAATTTTGTCTGAAGAAAATTGGCAAACTTGACACAAGTAATAATTGTGATTATTTAGATGTTGACTTTTGTCAAGTTTCTTCTTATAATTCAATTGATAAAATTGCTACTTCACCTTATCTGTGGAAAAATCTAGTGGAGGATTTGTTACCCGATTTTCTCGATAATTCTAGTGATTATGATGGTCCTCCCATTTTTTACAAAGAGAATACATTCCCGTGGGATACATCTTCGTCCCGTATTTTTTGTAAAGTCTCACATTTAGGATTGGAGTATGCATCTCCAATTTTACTGACTATTTTAAGAATAGGGATAGTAAATATGTGGATCCTTATTGTGATGTGTTACCCCAATGTGATGCATCGACACATGATTCACGTGCTTTGAAATTCTTTATTTGTGATGATGTCGGTGATCACCATTATGACCGTGACTTTAATTTTTGGATTTATGTTGTGCGGTCAAATTCACTAGTTTATACTACTTTTTTACTTAGTACTATAAAGATTATTAATTGGAATGACCCACAACTATTTCGATTATTAATTTATGGTGATGGTGATAATTGTCACAACTTTGTATATAATTTTTTTCCCTCCTTCTTAGATTTTTTTAGGTTGTTTAGCTCTATTTTATGGCTAACATACACTTGTATAGTTTGTAAGTAGGTGACACAAGTGGAAATTCACAGGTAATATCCTCATTTTACTTCTCTACTTTATTTTATTTGTCCATATTTTGCTTTTTGTATACATTGAGGACAATGTAAAATTTAGGTTTAGGGGTAAGGATAGTATTTTTTTTAAAAAAAAAATCAAAAATCCAAAAAGATTTTCCATATAAATCAGTTTTGAAACAATTTCTTAATATAGAATTAATTCACAAATCTCTCAACTTATAATATATTACACTTAGCCATATAATATGATCGAAAATGGATATTGAGGCGAAAGTTAATATGCTTAAAGAATAAATGTGGAGATTTTAGCCCGGTGAGATATTGTGCCATTCATCGTTTTCGAGAGATTTAAATCAACCCGAGTTAAAATAACTCAAACTTTCCTTCAGTGATAAATTCGTTGATGATCTCAAATTCATTGTTTTGTTCGATTACTAAAAACAAAAGGTCAAAATCAGAATCTTACGCACTAGAAGTCTTAGTAAGTCGTCTTGAGACACAAATCAACTTAATGAAACTTGAGAAATGAGATTAGGCCCTCGTTTGAAAACCCAAAAATTAAACCCAAACTCCAACATTTTTTTACATTATTACATTGCAAGCCCATTTGAGCCAAAAAGAAGATAAGCCTTTTCTGAAAACCCACTATCCTACCCAACTCCAACTAGGAGTTTAAAACCCATAAAAAGAAGCCATACCCATTTTATGAGAATACTAGGGTAAAATTACGGTTGGAAAAAGGCCAAAAGAAAATGAGGTTGCAAGAATAATATATGAAAAAAAGAAAGAAAAAAAATGTGAGTTTGAAAAGAAAAAAAAAAGGAAAGAGAAGAAAAATGGAGGTGAGAAAAAGTGCCTAAAAGTCAAAATACCGAAAAACCTCTATATTCTCAGAAATTTTGAACTCGAAAAGCCATTCTTTCTAGCCAAAATTCGAGCCTACAATAAAACCAAAGAAAGTCCTAATCGATCTCAAGTTAAGTTAGTTAAAGTGTGGATAGAAGATGAATAGGATCTATGGTGTGATTCAATGTTTTCAAAAAGTAATCGATTTTCCGTTCATGAGATCATATTCATCCATTATAAAAATTCGTTTTTGATCATGTATATGTGAAATTTGTTCATATAAATTTACTATTTTATTCACATATACCGAGAGAATTTATCCAACTACGAGTGTTCATTTATGAGCGCATCCCGTGAGCACTTGAAATCAAAACGAACTTTCGGCTAAGAAATGTAACGATCAAATCTTTTGAAATGGACGGTTATATTGGCCATGCACACACACACGATAAGTTGAGATTGAAAAATGAAATTCTGCTATA
Organism: Sambucus nigra; assembly: GCA_949130495.1. NCBI lineage: Eukaryota > Viridiplantae > Streptophyta > Magnoliopsida > Dipsacales > Adoxaceae > Sambucus > Sambucus nigra. The sequence goes on along the minus strand of OX422220.1, from coordinate 448,225,472 downwards.
TTTATGAAGTTTTCATTCAAACTTGGTTATATTACTTTTGAGTCTTTTGTAAATAGAGTCAAGTTTTTGAATTTTGTGGGTATATTCACTACAAACCCTCACGAGACAAAACTCGTCCACTAAGGAAACCTAGAGGTTTAACGGTTTGTTGCACATGCTAAGTGCAACCGTGATTCCTACGAAAGTGAGTTAGATTTTACAATTTTAGTTTTGCTCGAGGACTAACAAAGTTTAGGTTTGGGGGTATTTGATGAGTGCATTATTTTGTATTATTTACACTCAAATCTAAGTGTTGTTATTCTCTTTTTATCATAAATAAAGAGCTTTTATAGATATTTTTATTATTTTAGAGAAAAATACAAATTTAAGAATAAATGGGGTTAATAATGCAATTTTGGGAACTTCAATCTCACATCTTATATTCATTTCTAATCTCTTGTTCAAGTTATTTTTTTTTAGTATTGACAGGTTTAAAAAGAAAGCGGTGAAGTCCGGACGCAAATTGAGCATGAAAAGGTCACTTACGCACCTTCAGGGACAAAATTGTAAATTCAAATGGCTGATTTCGGACTCGGACCAACCATGGAAATTGAAGGCCTTGAATCAAGGGACGCCTGAGCTCAAACGGCGTATCAATCGGAGTTGAAATGAAGAAGTTATGGCCGTGCAAAGTTCGAATTCAAAAGAAAGTCAAAGTCAAAGCCCCAGGTCAATGCCCAAAGTCAATCCCGAGACCTGGACATTACTGAAATATTGTTGGAACCGAAATGAGGGTCACGTCGGTTCAAACGGCAAGTCAATCGGACTCCGAATGAAGAAGTTACGGTGATTTGAGCTATTGTGCAAATTATGAAATTTGGGTTTTAATATGTTGTTAAATATAATTGGGTGTATGTTTATATTAGAAAGAGCTATTGGGTAAGCTGGTTGGCAGAAGGGAGAGAGTTGCGCGAGGTCAGGGGTTCGACCCCTGCTTGTCCCATTATTCTTCTTGGCGAAAATCACTAAACCCAAACCCATTTGCCCACTAACTAAACCCACCACCCCACTACCAAAGCCCATGTTTTTCCCTTCCTTTTTCTTCTGCCGAAGCAGCACTAAATAAACCCACCAACGCATGTTTCTTCCCACAACTCCACCTTATTTTCCCTACGTTTTATACCCCATTTTGGGGTATAAATCACACACGAATTTTGATATTTGGGAGGGGGATGGAGAGACTCTTAACAACATTTTTTTAGAGATATAGACACACTTTGAGAGAGAAAAAAATCTGTGTAAGAAGTATTATTGAGGCACACCTTGGAGGAGCATATTGTGTATTGTAATTCAAGTCTTGGCCCCAAAATTTTGTAAGTTGATATTTATTAATGAAAATTATTTTTTTCATCTTGCAATATTTGTGTGTCAAATATGTTGTGTGAGTAGTTTATTTACTAGGACTTAGGTGATGTTTGTCATGACTAATTAAACCACGCATGTTAATTTAATTTCGTACATATTCCGACATGTTTTAATTTGAAATAAAAAAAATTCGGTATTCGCTTAAAAATACACGAGAGTGTATTTTTAAACCTCAAGAATTAATTATAAATTCATGCTTTAAAAATTTAGATTTGTCATTTTGGATGGGTTATGCTTGCGCTTAGATGTTTTGATATCCCATGCTTAAATACACATTAAAAATTTAGAACGTGATATTTTCGAGGGAATAGGGATTTATGGTCTATAATTTAAGAGACGTTAAAATATTTTGAGCGCATGTATTGTTTTATTCTCCGAAATGTACGCGACGAGAGTTGGTATATTTTGTGTTATAAATTCGGAACTACGAAATTAAATTGATGTGTTACTTTAATTAAAATTTACAAACGGATCCGACGTCCTAGTTTCTTCCTCATTTAATATTATCTATTGTACTTGTTCGTTTATTTTTTATTTTTTTATTTTTATTTTAGAAACTTAATCACTCTTATATACTCATATGTCTAGTTGGACAATCAATACTTTATAAAAATTGACAAAATCTCTGTGGGTTCGACCCGTACTTACACCCGCTATATTTCAATAGCCCGTGCACTTGCGATAGTTTTATAACAAATAAAACTTGACAACAAGTTTTTGGCGCCGTTGCCGGGGATTTCGATCGATTTTAAGAATATTGATTTTTGGACTAGTCCGAAAATCAATATTCTTAAAATCGACCGAAATCCCCGGCAACGGCGCCAAAAACTTGTTGTCAAATTTTAAAAGTTAAAATTACCGCAAGTGCACGGGCTATTCAAATATAGCGTGTGTAAGTACAGGGCGAACCCACAGAGATTTCGTCAACTTTTATAAAATATCGATTGTCCAACTAGACATATGAGTGTGTCAGTGATCCCACTCCAGTGTGTGTGGAAATATGGTTTGTGACGTTACGCTTTGCCATGTTGCTCAGATAAATATTTTAAGGAACAAAAGAAATGTCTAGAGGCTTAAAGGACGACAAAGTTCTCTCCTCCATAAATTTGTCTCCTTTTAAGTATTCTACAAATCTAGACTCGGAACCATACGTTGAGGCCTTCGAATCATCGAATGAAATTGGGAAGATTGTCCTGTCCTCAATAGGTCTTACAACAAAAGTAGTTTTAGTGATATTTTACCCAAGTAGAAATATGGCTGACCTTGGATGTTCATCAGTCCCCACTCATTGTTAAATGGGCTAAACAATTTTTAGGCCAGCAAACTTGATAATAGCATTACGAGGAAGATTTTTGTTGCTCTTCGCTATAAAACAAAAATCATAGCATAAAATTAGTCCCTATTTATATAAAATTAATGTAGATAAAAAAAATATCTTCTAACTTATTTATTGGTCCTCCTGGGGGCATCTCGGCCCCTCATATGCAATGCCCTCAAGTAGGGAGCATATTACCAATCCTTCGATGTGAGACGGTGGTCCCAATAATCTTCGTTAGAATCATATAAATTCACAAGTATGGCTCAATTAGAGAATCTCATGTTCTTATACTTGATATTATCAGTGGTTCTGACCCAATGGTAGCAATCCATAATCTCAATGATGTTGAGATAGGTCCCAGATGTTTCGTTACTACGGTGTTCCCTATTAACTATCCTCTAAGTATTTGGGGCAAATTGAGATGGAATCACGTCAAAATATTGACAAAACTCCATGAATAGTCAATTTGAGGAAAAAGTGACCCCACACTCTGCTATAAAAATCAAGGGTAACTAGTGACCCTCATCTAGAGCGCAAAGGTCACAAGGACCATTCACTAGTTCTATCCTCACCCATGGAGGGATTCAATTTTTGTCCCTAAACTCCTTTAATAATTTTTTATCAAAGTGCATACCATTTTTTAAGAATATAAGAAGGAATTACACAAAGGAAAGTGGAGAAGAAAAAAGGAATCCTTAAAGTGAGAAGAAGGAAGTGACAAGCTCTAACATAGCGAAAAAGCTTTGAGACAAAAGAAGAAATTCATGAATGAAGGTTGAAGTAAATAAAAGGGTGGGAACCGTCACCTTATAAGTTGAAAAGTGTCTTCAGTTCCCCCCAAAACTAGTAATGATTAATTGTATCAACCTCTTCATTAAACATAGCGTCGATGCCAAATATGATTTATTACCAGCGTGCCCCTGAAATCCTTGATTTTCCAAATTTGCCTATATTTAAAAAACTACCATTGAACTGAAAGGGAAAAAAAACTTTGACACGCCAACTTTCTAAGGTTACCCTTCGAAACAGCTTCTCAGTCGACCAAGTCATAAACGAATCCTAACAACCTCAAAGTGACCCTGATCTTTGGGAGAAATTGTGGGGACTGAAATTAACAATGTTATGTGGCCCTCACATTCTCAGCACGGTCCTATTGGATTAAGACCATTTAAGAGTCCAAGCCATGAAGAAGTCATATCAAATCGCTACACCAGGTGGTTAGGATAGATAAAGGATAGGTCCAAAATTTTTGGGATAGATATCAACTGATATGGGACTCTTCCAAGATCCTCTATAAATGTGAACTCTCCCCAATGAGGGAGAGGCATCAAAAATTGTATCGTCGAGTAGTACTATAATTCTGCCGACCAACCCTCTAAAGTTAATAAGAAATCCAAAATCCCCTGGACGTAGGCAAATTTTCAAATCGCGTACACCTTGTATCGTGTGTGTTCCTCAATTCTTCTCATTGAGAATTTTATTTTGCTTATACTTGTGTGCATTGAATACTCAAATTATAGGAAATCACCACCTATAATATCAACTGCATATACTTTTAACGCATCTTTTTATTTGCTTATGAATATATATGTGTGTGTATGTGCGTGTGTGTAAACATACATGTAATACTTTCCTTTTCTTTTTAATGTTATTATTTACTTTAAAATAATATACATGTATTAATAGTTGTAAGGGTATAAATGTATTTTCTTACTTTTTTCCTTTGCAATCTTCTCAACTCACAAATAAGGAGGAAAGAAAGTAACTTTCTTTTTTCTCGTAAACTCACAAAAAGAGGAATGAAAGCCATTTTCCTTTTCATTTTTTTATCTTCTCTCCTAAGAAAACTTGTCTTTCCTTTCTTTTCTCTCCAAAACTCCCAAACAAATCGCTAAAGTAATTAGTTATTTTTACCTACCAAAATACACATATGAAGACACCAAAGTGGGAAAAAATTACTAAGATCACATAGAAGGAAAAAAATAAAGTGTGTTAATTTGAAATTTTTTAACTCAAATTTTAAAAAAATTGAACTAATTTTTTTTCAATTCCAATTTTTAACCCCCTAATTACGACAAACCAAAAACAAAATTTGAACTCATGGAATGGTTCTTGAGTCCCATCCATTGAATAGTGATATGAGAAGCAAGAGGATCCCTTAAAATTAGTAAGTCCGTGAATGAATATTTCAATCTAGGAGATTTAAAATTTATATAATATAAGCAAGTGTTCCCACATATAAGATGCTATTAATCAAAATACATAAATTTGAGAGGATATACACAAAACTGAATATGTAATCAGATGGGGAAACTTACCCAACAAAAAACAAGGACTTGAGTTTCAACATCCGTATCTTATATCCACATAAAAAAAAATTATACAAACAAGACCTTGAAAAGTGCAATAAGTATGTTAACTGTTTGAATTCTTTCACTATTTAATTAGCATGGCACGTGAGACTTTGAAGACTACTGATTCTTGTAATAAATTATGCGTGGTATGAATTTGCATACACATAAATCCCACTAAGAACACAATTACATCTACTTTTACAATCCATATAAATTCTCCATTTTAAAGTACAAATATTTTTTATAGGGTAGTATTCGGCCCTTATGTTTGTGTGTGCATATATTTTAATTACGTAAATATTTTCATTTGTTAATAATTTGTAGCATTGTTCCCATTTTTTTATATCAATTCATCATTTGTTGTGTTATATATTGAACATCTGAATTATAATTTGAAAAATAAAATTTGGGACCAAGATCCCAATGCCAATTGAAATTTGGGACCTGAAGTTCTCAATTCATATTTACAATTCGGCACCTAAAGTTCCTAATTACTATTTATATTTTTTGGACCTGAAGTTCCAAAATTACTTTTGGCTTCCAAAATTACTTTTGGCCTAAAGTGTTAAAATCACAATCAAACCTGAAACTTTTATTGTCTAATTGGATGGGTGTAGACCAAGAGTCCACCAATTATATTTGTGATCGAAAGATCCATTATCATTATCATGACGAGAAGTTCACAAGTTATTATTTGTAATTGGGATAATATTTTTCATAATTAATTTTAAAAATATGAGGTCTGGAGTTCTCATGGTATTTCAAAATATTTGGACATGAAGATCCAACATAAATATACCATAAATCAAAACTTGAAGTTCTGTTTATTCATGGGGTATGAATTTTGAAAGTTCTCAATTAATTGTTTATAATTTCGACTTGGACCTCTAACTTTCTCATTTTTTGTTACGATTAGTTTCAAAATAAATTGGATATTAGAAGAAGTCTATTCAAATTCTCCATTTTTCATGTCTCGAATATGCTCGTGTAGCAGCAATATCGAGAACGAAGATTCAAAAAGTACTCAGAGTTAATCTCTTTTCTCCTAATCGTTGAGCTAAATAATGATTTATTAATAAAAATCATACATCTCGATCAACTGTCTAGGTAGCACTCCCATAAGTGAATGCTAATTCTGATCAAAATCTTAAATGAGGCGAAAGCAATATGGTAAGAGTCCATGGCAACCTTAGAAGAGGTGGTCACTATAATTATGGCCTATGGAAAACTACTAACTTCAAGCCCCACCAAAATAGGAACGATCGCAACAATAATAAGAATAAAAATTCTTCTCCTCCAATTCAAAAGATATTTGTTATAAATGTGGCTTTAATGGACGTTGGACACGAAACTATCGTTTATCCAAGAAAGTGGTGGAAAAATATCATATCCTAAAAAAAGGAGTGAAAACAAAAGTTATAGTAGGTCCAGAAGACTGTTGTATGATGGAGACAAACATCGTGGAAGGTCCTAAAGACCGCTGAAAATTTGATAATACCCAATTCAATATTGATGACTTTTATGAAGATGATAATGGAATCCCCATTGATAATGAGACTTTTGATGCCTTGATTGGCACCCCCATAAGACCCCGAAGAATTAAATAAGTTATGTTTTATTAATATATCTACAATAATGGTTTTTGAATTATGCCTAAAACAACTTTATGTTTTTTTTCTTTATATCGTTATTATGATAAATTTCATGCTTTTACATTTATCGTTACAATGCTTATATTGTTAGTAACATTAAATTTTAATAAAAGGTATGGATCCAAATATGTAAGTAGGCAATGACACTTGTCTAGTTGACAATGGAACAACTCATATTATATTGAAAAACTAGAAGATATTTGGACTTGTTATATGATATGAAAAATGATTCCAAATAGCCAGTCCTGTTAAAATTATTGACAACTCTGGAAGAGCACATGTGGTTTTACCTAATGGTATCCACTTATTGATACAAAATGCATTTGACTTAAGCAGTTCCTGAAGAAACATATTAAGTTTTAAAGATATCATATGAAAATAAGTAATGAACATAACAAAGAGTTCATTTGAATTACTTCTACTATTGGAAGTTGTAAGTTCACACTGTAAAAACTCCTTGTATTATCCATGGGGTTATACCACACAACACTTAGTGTTGTAGAATCACACTCTCCTATGAATCGAAAGCTCAATGATCCTAATACATTGACATTATAGTACGATCATTTTGGTCACCCCAAATCCAACATGTTATGAAAGATCATCAATAACTTGAATGGACACTTTTTATCAAACCAACAGGTCCCCCTATTAAGTGGCCGATTTTCCACCCCATGTACACAAGGAAATTAATCACTAAGCCATCTTTTTTACAAAAATTTCAAGGGGATTTTTGTGGCCATATTTACCCTTTTAGTTGACATTTTTAATATTTTATTATTTTAATTGATGCTTCCAATAGATGGTCACATATTTTTTACCATCCACTTGCAATTTAGCTGTTGAAAAATTACTTGCTCAAATCATTAAACTCAGAGCACATTTTCTTGATTAACACAGCAAATCAATTTTCGTAGATGATGTAGGTGAATTCACTTTTCAAGATTATGATGATTATTTTTTATCCATAGTAATTGATGTTGAGCATCCAGTTCCCCCAGGTCAAACCCAAAATGGTTTAACTGAGTCATTAATTAAATGTTTGAAACTGGTAGCATGACCTTTGCTTATGCAATCCAAACTCCCAGACTTATGTTGGGGTTATGTCATCCTCACACAATCAAGTTAATTCAACTTTGATCAACTTCTTACCACATTTTTCCCCTTCACTACTTGTGCCAGGATGTTTACCAAACATCTTTCACTAGCATAAATTTCATTGTCCCGTAAACGTGCCTATCTCACGACCATAATGTACCAAAATGGCTCCCCTACATTGTTTATGAATATATGTTAATTATGATTCAACATTAATCATTCATTATATTGAAAAATTGATAGGTGATGTGTTTACCTCTAGATTTACGGATTTCCACTTTAGTGAGGCAATCTTCTTGTCGTTAGGGGGAAGGAAGAATATACTTGAAGTACTTTCTGTTCTAGGAGAATAGCGAGAATTAATGTGGAATACTTCCACCTTATTTTAGCTAAATCCTTATATTTCTCAATGTGAGCATGAAGTGTGAAGGATATTACATCTCTAGGAAATTTCAAATCAATTACTCGATGCATTTAATGATGCAGTAAAAGTGACCAAGTCTCATGTACCCATGGATAATATACGAGCCAAAATTGATATTCCATTAGGACAAACTTTGATTTCAACAACAAATGAATTTATTGCATGCTAGGAGTGTGGAAGACCCCTAGGTTCCAAAGATTCCATACCTTGGAAGGAGAGATCAAATGAAAAATCATGCCCTCATAACACTTCAGAAGAGTTCATTAACAAAAGCATTAGTTTATCTAAAATCCCTGAAGAGGTTATTATCTCTGAAAAGACACAAATCCCGTAGTGACTATAGGAGCCCCTAAAAAGGCCAAGGTATCTAAGAACAATAATGAGATTTTTATATTTTATACATAATCAAGAGAAATGTGGGATCGCAATAAAATAGTCATCAATGATATATTTTCATATACAGTAGCTATGTAAATTTCAAAGGGCAATGGTGATGATAATGAACCACGTACTATAAAAGAATGTCAGCAAAGAAAAAATTGGACAAAATGGGAAGTTTCCAATAAGGAAGAAATTGAATCTCTATATATACATGGTATATTTAGACATATAGTACAAACCCCAAAAAATATTAACCCGGTAGGTTACAAATGGGTGTTTTTGAAAAAGCGCAATGGGAAAAATAAAATCACCCGATATATGGAACTAATTAGGGAACAAGATTTCCCGCAGAAACCTGAGATTGATTATGATGAAACATACTCCCTCATTATGGATGGTATATTTTTTAGATATTTGATTAATTTAGTGGTCTCTGAAAATCTTGACATGGGATGCATGGATGTTGTGACCGCTTATTTACACAGGGACTTAAACACGAAAATTTATAAGGAATCCATGAAGGATTTACTTTTCTAGAAGCAAAGTTAAGAAGAACGTACTTAGTTTGACTAGGACGTTAATTGTATGTCGTTAAGAAATCGGGAAGGATATGGTACAACTATCTTAGTGAATACTTGTCTAAGGAAGGGTATGAAAATAATCAAATTTGCTCAGGTATATTTGTAAAAAAAATCCCCAGTAGGAGGCAATAGTAGGAGTTTATGTGGATGATATTAATTTGATACGGACTCCATAACAGCTAAAGAAAATTCGTAGCTATTTGAAGAAGGAATTTGAGATGAAAGACACCAAGAAAAAAATTGTCTCGGCTAGCAGATCGAGAGAAATTCTAGTGGAATTTTTGTCCATCGATCTAATTATACTTAAAAGGTCTTGAAAATATTCGATATGAACATTGCACATACACTAAGTATGCCCACGGTCATTCGATTTTTAGATGTAAAGAAAGATCCATACCATACTAAAGAAGATAATGAGGAAATATTGGGTTCAAAACTACCCTATTTAAGTACAATCGGTTCATTATTAAACTTGGCACAATGCATTATTATGGGTATCTCATTCTCAGACAACTTTCTTGCTAGGTATGGTTTTGAACAAAAAAAAAAGGCAATGGATCGGTATCAAGCATATATTAATATATCTACGAGGAATCGCTGACATGGGCTTATATTAGTCATCATTATATTGGTTATGAGTTAATAGGTTATGCAGATTCGGAATACCTCTGTAATCCTCATAAAGGTCGATCCCAAGCATTTAATGTATTTCTTAGTGATAATACTGCTATTTCTTGGCATTTTACTCAAAAAAAGTTAGTATCTACTTCTTCTAACCACTTTGAAGTTTTATCACTTCATAAAACTAGTCATGAATGTGTGTGGTTGGGATCTTTAATTCAGCATATTCATAGTTCTTGTCAATTATCATCCATTACTGGTGTTCCCAGTATCTTCAGGAAGGCTTCATCAAAGGAGACAGAACTAAGCACATTTCACCAAAGTTTTTCTTCATTCATAAGCTTCAAAAAAATGAAATGGAAGTCAAGAAAGTGCATTCAACTGACAATCTATATGATATTTTAGAAATCATTTTCAAAAGTAACATTTTAAAATTTTGTATATGGGATTAGAATGCACAGACTTCACCAACAGTCAATTTGAGATATGCAAATCAAGGGTAGCTCCTTTCCAAGGGAGCATCAGAAATCAGGGTCTTTTGGGATATATGTATGTTGTACTCTTTTTCCTTTAACTAGGTTTTTTCCATAGGGTTTTTCTAGTTAAGGTTTTAACGAGGCAGCATTAAACAGGCCCAACACCAATTAAATGATAACAAGAGTTGTACTCTTTTTCCTTCAGTTTATTTTTTCCCACTGAGGTTTTTACTTATTAAGGTTTTAATAAGGAAACAATTATTAAATGGTTAATATGGTGTACATCTATGGTTAAGTGTTAAATAATGCAATTTTTGGTGTGGATGTCTACACATCTTCCATGTCTATTGGGTTCCATGTCCATTAGGGCATCTCGCCATGTACTATAAATAGGGTGATCCCCTTATGAGTTTAGATACACATTTAAAAAACAAAATATTATATCTCTCTAAATTCTCTTTATGTCCTTTATTTTATAGCATTTTAAATTTTATTCCATTTTTTTCTATTTTTTTTTTTATCTTTTAAGGGCTCTCTATATATTTGTGATATTTAAAATAGTTTTCGTCATAAGGGTCATATTAAAGAATCAAAATAATGGCATGTTTGTTTTTACATCTTAATGTTATATTGAGTTTCATCGGTCATTAAGAAGTAATATTTTGTTTTTGTTTTAACCTCTTAATCCCAAAAAAATAGTTAAAATTCAATATTAAGCATTAAGAGACAACTACCCTTCGGAATTTTTAATGCTTAATGCTGAATTTTTTTAATGAATTTAATTCCAATTTTACACTTATTTTATTTTCTAAATGACACTAACATAAAACAAATTATTAAATTATTAGTAATGGTAAAATAGTCAAATGAATTATATTCAGCATTCATTCGGAGCCAATAACTCTAAACAAACAAAATACATTCAGAGGTTCATTTATATTATAAAAATAACATATTTTTCAGCATTCAGCATTTAGAGTTCAACATTAAGTATTTATAATTTAGAGACTAAAAAAAGTCCCATATGTCCTTTCAAAATAATTTAATATATATGTCAGTTAGTGTGGATATCAGATGGTTCCTACAGCAAAGGATTTATGGAAGGCATTGGAAAATAAATATCAAAATGAGTAAACGAGTTACCGTAAGTTTCTTATTTCTAACTATATGAATTATGGAATGTTTAATGGTAAATTTCTAATTTCACATGCCCTTGAAATTCGATAAATTGTTGATGATCTTATAACTGTTCGAATAAATTTTCAAGACGAATTTCTAGTGGGGTGATTGTTTTTAAACTTTTCTTTTGCTTGGAATGAATTTCGAAGAAACGTAATCATAATGAAAAGACATACAGACTTGAATACCTTCTTCACCACCTTCACATTGAAGGAGATTCTCTTATTGTGGAGAAGAATGAAGAACAAAGTGATAATAATTCTAAGGCAAATATGGTTAAGGATCAAAAATACAAGGATAGAAAAGATTCAAACCTAAAGTAATGATTTATTGAAATTTCAAGAACCAAAGTGAAATTAAGAAGAAGAAGAAGAAGAAGAAGAAGAAGAAGAAGAAGGGAAAAATTTGTCCTCGAGAGTGTTGACCTAAAAAGAAGCCAAGCAAGAGAAAACAAGTGACTAAGGAAGAAAACAATGTTGACGATCTTAATATTGATGGCGATGACCAAAAAATTCTAATGCCCAATGGGCTTACACCTAAGAGTCAAATTTCCTTTTGATAAGAAACGCGCTTTTTTCTCAAACTTTTGATGTGGGACTCTTTAGAAAACCCAATTGAAAGCTAAACCCATTATCTCACTCTCCACTTTCACGATCAAAATGTACTTTTGATTCTCCAAAATTTAGACTAAGTGCTAAAAATCCCCTACTTGTAAAGTTTAAAAAAATATTCTCATTGAGCAATATTTCATAAGATTATGCACAAGCAAAGGTGTATTTCGACTTGAATATTCAAGTAGTAAAATGAAGCAAAATATTGACCAACCCTAGTTGTTTGAAGTTCTAAAGCCACCACATTACAGTCAAGTGTTTCTATCCTAGTAGAACGCTCTAGGGAATTTTGACCAAGCTTATTGTAGAAATTGACCACACTTCCACATTTACATAGGTGAGACTATCAAATATACTCCCAATGCTAGGTAACCCCCTCAATATAGAGTTATAGATCTCATTAAGAGTTATAGTAAATTAATCTTAACTCAATTCAGTATATCATGCTCCATAGGGATGGACTAGAGTATAACTTTATTCTTAATAAATAGCATGATTCAACACGTATCACTTGTGACTTGTTATTACCCCTTGAACCTTTTTCTTGGGATCTCCAGTTTATTGGTAGGGCTACCATCACAAATGAGTAAAATGTATAAGGGATTTAATCTCATACCTTTCGAGGTGTTCCAAACCTTTTCTCTTATTACTTATTTCATCCAAAGATCAACCAAAATCTCCTCAAACCATATGTGATCCATTTTTACAGCACCAGTAGAAGGAAAATCTATAATAGTATTGTGCTTATGACTTATTTATCACATATTGTCTTTATAATAATAGTACTCCACTTTTTTAATAGTTTTGGTAACGCCACAATGGATCAAAACAGTTAGTATCACTTTCTCCCATAAAGGGATATCTGACAGAAGGTTTTCCAACGAACCTGCCTCGTTACTACGGAAAATAATAAATTTGACTCTTATCTTAGGTTGTTTGATAGGTATATTTTTTTATGTAAAAATAAGAAATTTTCTCATTTTACAAGACAATTATTTATTAGTAAGCATTTAGGATATGTTTTGATAAAACAAAAGAAGATGAAAAATGAAAAAAAAAATAATCAAAGTTCCCAAAACCCATAAAAAAAATGAAGAAAGAGGGTTATTTTGACTTAAACCTCAACTTTTAATGTATAATTTTACTTAACCCCATCTTTATAATCATTTGAGTTTGACCTCAACATAGAGGGTTAAGTATAATTTGACATTATAAATAAGGCAAATTCAAATAAATCTTTAGACTTAACCTCCTATTTTATGCTATATTTTGTGATAACCTCCTTGTTTAGGTGGTATGTCAAATAGAGTAGAAAAGTATAGGTTACATTAATTATCACATTAAAAAGTGGGGGTTAAGTAAAATAAATAAAAAAGAAGTTTCTTAAGGCTAAACCAATCAAAATTCGCCTAGGATTTATTATTTTTATTTTTTTCAGTGTATGTATAGTGGTGGTGAGAAAATAAAAGTTAAAAAAATGAAAATTTTAAGGATGTACCAAGTTATTTGTCTATGATAAAATTTTAGTAGATATTGTAAAGTAGGCATTAATTATAAGAGTAAAAACTTGGAGCAATAACTTGGAGTGAAAGGGATTAAAAATTAATAGAACTAAAACTAGGGCACACAATAATGTAATCTCAAAAATTGAGGAACAATTGATACCTCCAAACAATAAGTTTTGTATATTAGGACACTATGGTGAAATTAACGAGGATGTTATTGTAGAATAGTAGCGAAAGCGATGAAATGGAGGCAAGCTAGCGATATCTTATCACACACAGGAGGACAACTCAGCCAAACGAAAGTTATAGATTAAATCATTTCACAATTGAAAAATATGAAAAAAGAGAGTTCATGTGGACGATCCATGTGATGTAATTAAAGCAATGGTGAACTTGAAAAAATATGTCAAAATGTTCACTCTATAATGCAACGGAACCCAATTCTTGTGGGGTTTTCATTACAAATCATATCACATTTAAGGCTATAGATTTGGAATCAATCATCACAAATAAAAAAACTACTAAAAATTAGTATTTTCCCGGTGAAAAATGTGTAAATCCAATCATGCATGCCCTAATTCATTTTTAATTATGTTTTTTGTTAGAGTTTCATCTAATTACTAAGTTGTGGAAAATGTTGAAAAATAAATCATTTATTAAAAGATAATGTGTAGAAAAATATGGGGAGAAGTTCATTTACTTTTGTTGAACGGTTATCACACCAAAAACATTATATTTATATTATCATGTTATTTTCTCTTTGGTGAATAAATTATTTCAAAATAAACAAATTGGGGTTTATCCTACACACACGGTACATATGCGTTCAACCGCTAATATCTAATAAAACTATCATGAATCATAATTTTTACACGAGAAATATCAAATTATTACAACACAAACACAAAGTAATTGATTAGCTTCGTATCGAGCATGATTAACTGAACGTGGTGATCATATGTGGTATGTGGATGTCATTGGTAGTGGTGGTGGTGGTTAGCTGTTTGAGTAGATAGAATGATGGTGGTGTTCTTTTAATTTTAGTTTTTCTTATTAATCATTTGTCACACTGTGAACCGGTCACTATGAAGGTCACGATGTGAGTTATATCATTACTACAACATCTTTTTCATCACGAAGGTTAAACGGAAGGTTGAAATTTAAAATGAGCACACACACAAATATATATATATATATATATATATATATATATATATATATATACATATATATACATATATATATATATACATATATATACATACATATATATACATATATATATATATGTATGTATATATATATATATATGTATGTATATATATATGTATATATATGTATATATATATATATATACATATATATATATATATATATATATATATATATATATATATGTATGTATATATATATATATATGTGTATATATGTATGTATATATATATATATATATATATATGTATGTATATATATATATATATATGTATATATATGTATGTATATATATATATATATATATATATATATATATATATGTATGTATATATATATATATATATATATATATATATGTATATATATGTGTAATGGGAAGCAGCGCACATAATAAAAATAACTGAAGAACATAGAATGTATGAAAAACAAACAAAAGATTGAAACTATATTAACTGAAATTAATAACGAAATTACAATAAATGAAAGTAAACTTACAGAGGATTATTGATTAATACAATTGCTTGAACTGGATGAACTTGAATGCATAATGAAATACTTACAAATAAGTGATAGAGAGAAGTTTGATAACTGAGAAAATTGAGAAAGAATTGACATATTATAGGATTGAACTATGCTTTGAATGAATAACTGATGATCTTATTTATAGCTTGAGATTACTCCAGGTAAAAATGGTCTAACCTGAGTGAAACACTTTTACTTTACTACTTTAACTTCAGGAAAATTGCTTTAATCAATGATTTAACTTTGGATGAAGTGCTTTAACTTTGGGTGAAATTTTGTTAACCTTGGGTAACTACTTTAACTTTGAGTAGCTTGTTTTTAACCTTGTTTAACTACTTTAACCTTTGTTTTATCCTCTACTAAATTTTTTTTGTTCTGGGAAACTTTAACTAAGGTTTTATTTTCTACATTTTCTACATAAAACAATTGTTAATACAATTTATTAAAGACTATATGGTTCTTGAGCGTCTTGGAATAATGAACTCAATTATGGATATGAGGTTTTGACTTGGTAACTATTTGTTGACTCAGCAGAAAAGGTGGGAGAAAAATCATCTTCCTCTTCAGCTTGAAAAAAAATATGTTTCGCTACATTTTTAAGATGTTATGACTTCTTTAAATTTGAACTTGCTAAGGTTGTATCCATATAACTTTGATTAGTTTTCCTAATTTCTTGGACAAGAAATGGTGTTATGATTGGTTGGCAAGAAAATGCCATTTGAATAACACTAATAATTCGTTGTTGAGTGAAAGAGTGCCACCATTAGACATAGAATTGGCGGGTAACCATTGATCGTTATGCTTTATGTTACCATTTTAATATCTATAAGACTTTGTATTTTCCAAGAGAACAAAAGTAAAACTGAGCATTAAGAATTCTGTTGGTTTACTTTAAAAACTGTAGATAAATAATTAGGTTTTTTTATAAAGAGGATTAAACCCCAATATTATTGAAGAAATGGAGAAAAAAATCTTTTCTCCGGAATGAAATCAAGTAGATAAATAATTAACTTGTTCTTAGTGGTAGCGTGGAGAATTTATTTTATAGAAACATGTTTTGTCCACCACTGGTAAAACCAAAAATAAATGTAAGAGCAAGTTTTATAATTTCTCAATGTATTTTTATTTGGCTTATCCCATTATACATACACCGCACCTTTATAACTGCTTCTACATATTCGAAGACAAAATTGAAGACTTTTGGAGATTGAAGTATCATTCTTCTCAAGAACATTCAAAAGAGTTATGGTTGTCATGTTAAAGCCTTTATTTTTCCTGGGGCATTCATGTTTTTATGAGTTTACATTAATGTTTAAAATATTTTTTCAAAGAAAATTTTGAAAATCTTTCTAGGACATTAGAACGAGTTTGTATTGTCATTCGAAAGAGTTACATGAGATCATTAGAACGAGGTTCCCATGATCGAATGAGACGATTTTTCATCAAGCACTGGAATGTCATTTTGAGTATCATTGGAAGCTGGTTCAAACGAAAACGGGTACATCATTCAAATGAGGTACCAAGTCGTTCAAACGAGGGTGCAAGATTTTATTTTATTTAGTTAAATTTGATCCACAAATCTTATGTTTATCCTTTTATAACAAACTTCCTTATAAAAAGAGGTGTGGGATTAGAGTCTTCAAGAACTCTTTTACAAGCTTTTCCACACCCTTTTAGAGTTCCATTTGTGATCAAAGTCTTCCAATTTTCATCCAAACCCTTTAGAAAATGAGATATAACTTTAACAAATAAAGAAGAACATAATAATTATTCAAAGACCATGTATAGCTCATCTTTACTTTGGATTTGTGGAGTCGAGGCTCTACTGCTGAAGAAGAAGGTTGATCGGTGGATACGGAGGGAAGACTACTTCTTGTGGGCGGTGTTGGATTGAGCCATTACTGTAGAAGATTTGAAGAACTGTACATCATAATTAGTGATCTAAGTAGTTTGTAAGTCGTATTATGTCTGTCAAATCTTATATAGTGCGGAAATAGTGGTTTTTCCCAAAAGGGAATTTTCCTACTTCTTCGTATATTTGCCTGCTTGGTTTGCAATATTTAATTTGGACTACATCACTGCATGCACACTATATTAATTCAAGATAAAATATGCTAAAATTTGAATTTGTATGTTTGACCTTAAATACAAATCATTCCATAGAATCCCTACTTTCTCAAATTGGAATCAGAGCGGATTACACTAAGTTTTGTGTGATCCGTTAAAATTTGGATCTTATGGAAATTTGTATAATAGGCTTCTTGTTTTTTACGAGTCAAATAATGCTTACTGGAAAGCTAAGATGAGGTCTTATTTAAAACTAATAGACGAAAGAGTTTGGATTATTTGTGAAAGAGCGTGGAAGACACCCACAATGACTAATGACAATGTCATAGGTCCAAAACCTATCTCTTCTTAGACAGAAGAAGATTTAAAGTGGAGTTATTTTAACTCACGGGGCTTAAGTGCCATTTCTAGAGTCATCACCCCTAACGAGTTCTTCTACATCATGACGTGCACCACGTCTAAAGAAGCTTGGGATATCCTCTAACTCAGTCACGAGGGGCCAATGCTGCGAAAGCTTCTAAGCTTTAAAACATCACCACACAATTTGAGACTATCACTACGCTAAAGTCGGAGTCTTTCAACGAGTTTTTTGCACGATTATCTGATATTGTAAACTCTAGATTTAATTTAGGTGAGAAAATTCCTGAGACATGTGTAGTTAAAAAGATTTTGATATCACTTCCAGACCGTTTTATTCCTAAGGTTATTGAGCTTAATGCATTGGGTATATAAGATACGCTTAGGTTAGAAGAACTCATAGGAGACCTTCAAACTTATCAAAATTGACATGTTTTCAAAAACTATAAAACTTAAGGAAAAGGGAATTGCTTTAAAAGTTTTATCTAAAAAGAAAGAGGAAGTGTCATTTGACTTCGAATATGATTTTGATCTGGATGATTTAGCCCTTTTGCAAAAAAATCTCAAACTTAGAAAAGAAAATACTTGCAAAAAAAACTAGAGTTTTGAGAAAGATAATATAAATTGGGCATGAAAAGTTTTGAAAAAAAAAACGATTACCCTAAGAAAGATGATTAGAGATTCTATGAGTGCGAGGATAAAGGTTACAAAGCTCACGGGTGTGCTACACAATTAAAGAGACGAGGTAAAGGCAAAGTTGCCACTAATGCCACACTTAGTGAGAGCAATGTTGATTCGGTGGATTTCGGGGATAAATCACTGCATGGACGTAACTTCACCTCATCTATGGCTAGTCATGTTAGTACATCTAGTGCACCTCACACCGATGAGGAAGCTACAAAATATGATGACCTCGATAGTGATTCTGGTCATTCTCAAGAGAGCGGGGGATATGATGTTTTAAGTGAGGGCGAGAGTGACCTTCAACGTTCTTACGTCGAGCTTTACACTGAGTCCTTTAAAATAAAGAAAAAAAATAAAGGTTTAGTGCTTAGAATTTTATCTTTAGAGAACGAGTTGAAAGAGGTGACAGAGAGAGTCCACGATAAGAGTATCTTTGGTAGAAAGACTCATTTTAGTTGAGAGGGAAAATGGTGACTTGACCAACCAAGTCACTAGTCTTACGAGAGATCTTCAATCATTCGTAGGGACTCATGAGAAATTTGAAGCCTTTTTATCCCAACTCGAGAAATATTTTGAACATGATCGGGAGGTCAAGGTTATTATAGAGGATACATCTAAAAAGGTTGGAAAGATGTTCCTGGGTTTCGCTTTAGTTTTTTAGGGAGAGACAGGGAATAGGTTATGATTATGCATCCACTTTTCATGTCACACAGGAAACCGATTCTTAAATTTATGGTAGATCCTTATAGGCCTCAACCTAAACCACGTAAGAGAGTTAAACCTAAGAAATCAAACCAAGTTAGACCCAAACAAGTTTATGTATGCACTAAACGTACACATACTCATGCGGACCTTGCTACTCTTAGAGAGCAAGTTGAGTTTCTAGTCGCTACTTCGCAAAGCTTAATGGAAGTATCAACGGATGTCTATACCATTTGATAACGCTTCTAATTCTATAACTAAAGCCAACAATGATGAGGAAAAATAAAAGGTTAGCTCCACTTGGGTACCTAAGCAACACGACAAAGCTTTTGTTGTTCACGCTGCTCTCAAGGTTCAAAATACTTCCCAATGGCATTTTGATAGTGGGTGCTCTAGGCACATGACCGATGATATATCATTTTTTTATTAACCTGGAGGATCACAAGGAAGGCAAAGTAAGCTTTGGAGATAGGAATAGGTTTAGTATTGTAGGACGTGGATGAGTTGAGATACCTGATTTTCCTAAACTAGACAATGTGTCGTACGAGAAAATGTGGAAAGAGAACTTAATTAGCATAAGCTAGTTGTGCAATGCAAACTTTGATATAAAGTTTGATCGGTTCGAATGTAATATCTATGATCAATATGGTGAACTTTTACTACAAGGAGTGAGGACCGAAGATAATTTCTATGGGATTATGCCCAAGTCCTCGTATGCCTGCAGCAGTGCCACGGTCACCTCTATGGACGTTTGGCATCAAAGACTAGGTCATGTGAACTTTATAGATCTTTAGATATTATAGAAAAAGGACCTAGTTCATGGCTTACATCACTTGGGAAAAAAACTTCCTCGATTTGTGAACCTAGCCAATAAGGAAAACAAACTTGAAGTCCCCATCGAAAGTTGAATACCATTACCACCACATGTGCTTGAAATCCAGTCTTGAAAACCCCACCACTAGGGTGTCCATGTCAACTTTCTTCAACTTTCCCATCCTAGGTTCCGTCTCAACGTAGTCAACGTCCAACCTCTGGGGCGCCAACTTTGCCTCCACCACATGGGCTTTACACTCGGTCGGCTTTGTGCCTCCTTTGGCTAACCCTACGCATATCATCTTTACATAGAAGGATATCATGTGAATCTAACCTTTTATTTTTGGGATATTTGATGGGAGGTCTGGGTCTCTTCCTCACTATCTGACTCATCACCTTTCTCGTCGACCAAGACCTATCATCTCGGCTTCTAATCCTTTCTCCCATAATGCTTTTTCTAAAGTCATCTTTGGAACCACTCTGGTCTACATACTTTCAAATATTTCCCTGCTTTAACATCTTCTTTATCTCATCTTTTAGATCAAAACATTTATCAGTTGTATGCCCATGGTCTTAATGAAAGTCTCCCCACTTGCTCTAATCTCTCTTATAAAGAAGGGGCTTGAGCTTCTTCCGCCAACGAAGTTCCTTGTCATCCTTAATCTCGTTGAGGATTATACCTGGGCTTACTATTAATGGGTTTATTAGGTGAACTTATATTCGGTCGATATCTTATTCCCTTTCTTATCTTTTGTCTTACCACCACTAGCCTCCTTCTTATCTGCTCTCTTGGCCACCATGGCCTTCTCCGCATTCATGACTCTCCCAGCCGAAACCAAAAGTTCTATCATGGTTTTTTGAGGAGCTAAGAGAGTTTCGCCGGGAGTTTTCCTTGTAATAAACCACTAATGAGAGCCGCCATGGCTATGTTCTCCTCATAGTCCTATACCTCTAGCTTTTTCATTATTAAACCAATAGATGTAGTCCCTCGGAGTTTCATTCTTGCCTTACTTTACGTTAAAGAGGTGGGCCACCTTCTTTGGCGGCTTCATACTGAAGAAGAAATTATGAATAAACTTCTTGGCCAGTTGTTTAAATTTTTCAATTGAATTCTTAGGCAAGGATGTATACCACATATGAGCTGCACCTGTGAGAGTTCTATCGAAATCCCTGCACCTCATCTCATATGGGGTGGAGTATATGTTGACTGCCTACTGATACATCACTATGTGGTGCACTGGATTTCCACTTCCATCATATTTTGGGATCACAGTGGGAGGTTTAAATTTGCCAAGAGTAGGGAAGATCACTATCTTGGCGATGAAAGGACACCCTTCAGTGTAACGTCAGTGACTTGGGCTTCGGCACTTCTGCAGCATACCAATTTTATCTTCCAACCTTTGGATAGAGGTATTCTAGGGCTTCTCCTCTACCACAACATTGTATGTGCCACCTTCCTGATCAATAGGGACTAGATAGTTCTCTATCAAATATTTACTTCCCTTTGCTCCTACCCATCTTGGCCTTGTTGTGGTCAACCGTCACTACGTCTTCTATTCCCCCTTAAAGTAGCAGGGTTATACGGATTATATTTAAATTTGTGAAATACACTCCGAGATACAAATTTGCGATACAGGATACAAATAAAAATTAGGCCTGCAGGTTGAAACTTTCCAAATTTTAATCTTAATTACAAACTCCTACGAGAGCATGCATGATTTCAAATACGCAAAAATAAAGGACAATCATAACACACTGATGTATAAGGAAAACCCAAATGGGAAAAACCACGAACATCCAGGCCTAGAAAAAATCCACTGAGAATATAGTTTTTACATGAAGACGCAAAAGACATACATACTTGACACAACAAGACCTATTGATACCGTCTTCAACACCTCCATCCGTAGTACGTTTAGATTCAACATGTTGCATGACTCCTTATGTGTATCGACATCAACCGAAAGGCAAATGTTGTCTCCAAACCAACTTGTGCGGAGATCCACCGCACCCAAATAGGAATGAATGTATGAGAGGATGATTTTAGGATTTTGGTTCTCGGAAAATGATTTAAAATATCGCATAAATGTTAGAGACTTTGTGTAAAGAAAAATATTCTTTTCTTTAAAGTTTCAAGAACCATTTACAATAGTTTTCTCGAGCCCCTAAATAGTTTCAAAAGTGGAAGTAGTGGACAAGGGAGGTTAAGGGGAAAACTGCATGAAAATTGAATTTTTCCAAACATTAAATTGGTCGTTTGAACGACAAAATTGCCTCATTTGAACGACATGACAAAATGTCATTTGAATGAGCCTTCAAATGACAATGCAATCGAAACCCATTAAGGATCTCGTCCGAAGTCATTTGAACGAATATGATCAAAATAACATTGCAGTCGAGAACCATGAGGGAACTCATTCGAAGTCGTTTGAAAACTCACGTTCAATTAAACTCGTTTGAACGACCTGCATTATTTTGGAAAAATAAAATTAACTTAAAGGTCAAAATATGCTTTGAAAAAATTCCACCAGGAAGCATGTAACAACATAAAAAATGTATCCAACAAAATATAAAAGAACCTGGTTGTATACCTTTCGGGAAAAATATCAATTGGATGATGATGTGAAGACTTGTATAATAGTGAATTCTCAGATGCTATCGTGGAGAATAGTATGACACAAAATTACTCTAAATGTTTTGTCCAATGAAAATAGCCAATATTACAAAATTGACTCACTCATAAATTTGTCCTTACAAATGTCCCCCTTTGGTTATTCCAAAACAAACATAAAAAAAATAAAAAAGACTCGGAATTTGGTAAGCAAGACCGTCAAGCCTATCCTAATGCCCATCCCCAAAACCCAAAAAAAAGGACACAGTCGAATGACTATAAAGATGATACTTGAAGTTCTTTATAAGAAAGAACCTGGAAAATAAATAAATAACCTACACACATGAAACAACAAACACATAAAACGTATGGGGGAAATTAAGATATAAATAACCAAATTTCGACTCCCCCTAAACATGTTCTCCATTTTTTCCCAAAAAAGACAAAGGGATAGAACAAAACCTGCAATGTTAGTGAATATAGAATAAACCTCAATATAAATAGCATGAGACACTAACATAAGTGAAACAACAACAATAGCTTAATAAAGAATGTAAATCATCCACAACAAGGATACATGATAAGATTAAGCATAAGATGATTAACATTATGAATCCAATACAATATCCAAGATGTGTTGGAAAAGGAAATGATAATCCAATATCTGGTACAAAGGAGAGTAAAATATAAATAAAGAATAAATCTCACTCTCACAAGTACACAAAGTAAGACATTTCCTAAAAATAAAATAATGGGTCAGATCATCGGGTGCATCATCTGTAGTATCATCACCAAAAGCAGTTATGGTACTCGATGGACCTGCACCAGGCCGCACTCAACATGACGAAGCTCCTCAAAGTTCTTCATCATGAGAGAATCTCTACGTGCTTGAGCCTCCTCTCTGTGGGCCTGGGCCTCCTGGGCTCTCCTTGTCTCTCTACATAAAGGCAAAGAACTCCTGCATCATAGCTCGGTCCTGACAGCGCTCTTCTTGCATTTTCTCAACTTACAAATGAATCAACCTAAGCCCCTTTTACTCAGAAGGGGGATGACAGCAAGAGGTATAGGGTTTGGACTGAGATGGAGTGGATGAGGATGCAGAGTGAGATGGTGTGGGCTAAGGGGTGTCCTTAATAAAATGACCTTAAGAGCAGCCAATGGAAGAACTATCAATGGTCTAATAATGGGTCACAGTAATGTCCGAAGGTAGAAGAGGGTAATCAACATCCAGACTCTGGTAACTAAAACCGCAAAAGGTAAGGAATGTCTAATAGGTGCAGAGGGTGAAATATGGATGGCTCCAAGAACTCTATAAATGAGAGCGGGAAGATCAATATAATCCCTAATGTTGATAGCATACATCAGACTCACATGGTCCGATGAAATCTGAGTATGATTTTCACGTGGAAGGAGGCACACACAAAGGATTCATTAAGGATCATAAAATTAGCCTTAAAATTTCTATGATATAAAATGGGAGTACCAAGATGTATCAACTAAAAGACAGTCTCAAGAATAAGGTCATAGTCAGGCCTCACATATTTCGACCAAGGAAAGGAAGGGTTTGCAACTCAAGGAAAACCGGCTAGATGGGAAATGGAGTCGACAGTGGTGATAACTTCCTTACCACAAGCCTTGGAGACTAGACCTCTCTCAGACACAAGCATGGAAAAGAAGAACTCTTAGGTAAGGTCAAAATAAATAAGATCACAAAGGTTGAAAATGGGATCCCAGCCACGAGTGACAAGCCAAGCAAAAACTTTAAAATGTCATTTAATCAAGGCAAGCAAAAACTTTATATGGAAAAAAAAATTTAGAAAAAAATATGTATAATATAGACATAGCCCCCAAAAAATGTTGAGTTTATATGGAATGGGTCAATCATGGAAAATAATCAACACAAAAGTGTTACATGTTAAGAAAAATACCCAAAATATACAAGATAAACTCAAACCGAGATAAACACAAATATGGTTATATACTCAAACCGAGATAAAAATATACGAGATAAAGGGATTGTAAAAAGAATACTTTAAAATGAAACTTGAAAAACCCAACACACCTCTACGAAATATGCAAAATGACTATAGGAAATGAGGGTTTTATTTGGGTGAAGATGGATATTAAGGGTTAAGAATGTGGAGAGAGTGGGAGATATGGAGTGAAGAGGTGAGAGATATTTGGGCAGAGAAAACGGGTTTTTACTTAGAAAGAGAGTGGGAAAATAAGAAAATGAAGCGGCTAAAAAAAAATATCCCAACCGACCTATTATAAGCCCACTCGTTCGAACGATCTAAGAATCTCGTTCGAACAATGTCAATAGAATGACATTCAGATGAAAATTTGAATGAGAATATAGGCCAGGTTTGGTAGAGAATCGCTCGAATTGCATTTGAACGTGAAATCGAACAAGAATGCAGACCCTTCAAAAATAAATAAAAAGAAAAAAATTGAAAAATTAAAGAGTAGAAAGACCCAACAAGGTTACAAACCCAGAAAATTTTGATTTTCAATTGTCTTAGAAAGTGTTGAAAATAATAGGATCGTGGGAACAGAATGAATGGGTGTGAACAATACGAATGACTGCATCGCCTGAGACAATGCACAACTATAAGATGACAAGAAATATATCTACATAATATGCACTCACATCAACCTTGTGACAAAAAAAGGGAATTCAATTGGAGTCTAACCACTAAAACAAAATTCTTAGAAGTTAGACGATTCTCCTGCCAATAGCATCACCTTAAAACACAATATTATGACTTATTGTGCCAACCCATTGATCTTCAGCTTATGTCTCCCTCAAAAGAACATATATTTTTTTCAATTTTACACAATCTCTTGCATATAACACATTGGCCTTGGAAATTTTGTATTCTTTGTTCCATATATACTTTTAGGCTCTTTTCTTTTTGCAAATGGTGGTATTCACACAAAGACAACCTGTTTTTCGCAGCTCGATTCCATTGCTTAAAATATACCAACTTTACCGGATAATTGATTTTTTATTTTTCTCAATCCAGGGAATGGTAATTACATGCACATTTTTATGTCTATTGCATATAAGATTAAGTGACAAAATTTGTAAGACAAAATCTTACTTCACCTAACATAACTAAAGCAACATAGAGATCCTCAAGATTTCATGATAGGTGTGCGCATTAAAGGCGATGATATGAGGCAATCATAGAAGAATATATCATAAACAAGCATCAAAACATCATATCAACGCATAAAGGGCACAAGTGAGATGAAATACGGATTAGCTGCTAATCGAAATCCACCTGAACATGGAATGGTATAATGATCCAAAAATTTCACACACATATCCTATATGGACAAAATTTTATGAAAGCCTTTATACAAAATAAATGAAAATATTTTTAGGATTTTTGAAAATATATGTACAAAAATACAATCTAGTTCATATGTAAAAATATATAAAAGAGGCACAACCTAAACTAGTTATATGACTCTGAACTCAATCAATGGAGCAAACCCCAATGGATTTCCTAAGATTCTCAAATCTAAGGGCATCTTGAGGTTTGGTAAAGATGTCGAATGATTGATGATCGGTGCCTAAAATGCTTAAGGAAATGACTTTCTCTTCAACTAATTCTCGAATAAAGTGATCACGAATCCTAATGTTCTTTATTCTATAATATTGAATGAGATTTCAGGAAATATGGATTGCACCCGTATTATCACAATAAATAGTCATTGTGCTTTGTGAAATATCATAATCCTCCAACATTTGCTTCATCCAAATGAGTTGAGTGCAATAACTTTCGGCAGCAATTGATTCGACTTCCGCCGTGGAGAAAGAAATGGAATTTTATTTCTTGCTCATCCATGAGACAAGTACACTTCCAAAATAGAAACACCTGCCCCAGGTGCTCTTACATTCATCACCGATTCCTGCCCAATCGGTGTCCGAATAAGCCGATAGACAATCATTAGTGTCAAAAGAGTACCAAGTAACAAATGATAGGGTCCCACTAACATATTTAATAATACGTTTAACGGCAAGTAAATGGGACTCTTTTGGGGCAGCTTGATAACGGTCAAAAACTCCTACACTAAAGTAAATATCCAAATGACTAGCGATTAAGTAGAGTAAATTGCCTATCATACTCCTAAAAAGAGTGTTCTCTGCATCCTTTCCTTCGGTGTCTTTTCTAAGCTTAACGGATGAACTCATAGGTGTACGTGCATGCTTAGCAGAGTCTATATTTAGTTTCTTCAAAAGATCTTCCGCATACTTAGATTGGGACAAAAATATTCCAATATTGAGTTATGCACATGAAGACCTAGGAAGTAAATGAGTTCGCCGATCATACTTATCTCAAAATCACTTTGCATTTCTTTCACAAGTTGAGTATGTTTGTTAAATGTGGATATGAAAATTATGTCGTCGACATACACTTGGGCAACCAAAATGGCACTCTCATCCCATAGAACAAACAATGTCAAATCTACTCCCCCTCTCGAGAAGCCACAAGTAAGGAGATAGAAATTAAGCCTCTTATACCAAGCACTAGGTGTTTACTTAAATCTATATAGGGATTTATTTACATAAAAGGCGAGATTCAGGTGCTTAGGGTCTTCAAACCCTTTTGATTATTCCACATAGGCTTCCTCCTGAAGAATGCCATTTAGAAAGGCACTTTTCACTTCCATTTAATAAAGCTTGAATTTAAGATGACATGTTATGGATATTAAGAGGTGAACGAACTCTAACATGAACAAACGTCTCATCAAAATCAACTCCCTTTATTTAAGTGTGCCCTTTGGCAACTAACCTAGATTTGTTACGAGCAATGACACCATTTTCATCCATTTTATTTTTTAAGATCCATTTTGTACTGATGATGTTAGCATCACTAGGCCGGGGAACCAAATCCCAAACATCTTTCTTTTAAAATTGAAGCAACTCTTCTTGCATGGCATTAATCTAATGTTCATCTGTTAGTGCTTCTTTGAAATTTTAGGTTTGATTTTAAAGATATAACACAAATAAGTAACCTCGTTTTCAAGTTACGCCCTAGTCTTGATACCTAACTCGGGATTTCCAATAATTTTGGAGGGGTCATGACTTTTACGAACCTAAGGGGCTAGATCCCTTTTCTTAAGTCAAAGGTCCACCGAATCATTATCCGACTCAATGTGATCAACATCGAGGGGTGCATCAATCTCATGTGAGTAATCATCCTCAATATAACCAAATGTAGTTGGAGCTTAGTATTTTATAGTGACATTTATTGATTCCATAACTTTTGTAAAGTTATAAACTCTATAAGCTCCACTATTTAGTAAATACCTTATAAATATACCCTCATCATTCCTCGAGTCGAACTTTCCTAAAAATCTCTTTATCCCTACGGATATAGCAAAAACTCCTAATGACTTGAAAATAGGTTTGGTTGGGTTTCTTACCTATCCACAATTCATAAGGAGTTTTATTAGTATGGGGACGTAAGTATACCCTATTCACCGTATGACAAGCAATGCTTACCGCTTATGCCCAAAACTTACGGGGCACTTTCCTACCAAGAAGCATCGACCTTGCCATTTCTTGGATCATTTGATTCTTCCTCTCAACTATACCATTTTGTTGAGGAGTTTGAACTATTGAAAACTCATTCTTAATTCCAACTTCATCACAAAAAGCATTCACACCAGATTCATTAAATTCAGTTCCATTAGCACTTCTAAACTGATTTATGGTGACAACATGTTGATTTTGAAGGACTCGACATTTAACCGTTAGAACCTCAATTGCATCAAACTTTTCCCTAAGAAATCCAACAATTGAATATCTTGAAAATCCATCTACCATCACTAGGATATATCTCTTTCCTCTTATACTCTCGCTACGAATGGGACCCATAAGGTCCATGTGAATTAATTTTAAGACATGAGAGGTGGTTATAGATTTCAACTTCTTATGAGGACTCTTAATTTGATTTCCAACTTTACAATGACCACAAATTAAGGAGGGTTGTTATCCTAAGGACAACAAGCCTCAAACTAGTTTCTCTTCACTAGACGATCAAGATCTCTGAATCTTACATGACCTAGACGTTGATGCCAAAGGTTAACAGAGGAAACCTTGGCACTATTATAAACAAATTAAGACTTTGGAATGATCCCATAATAATTATCACTAGTCCTCACACCTTGTAGTATGTCTCACCAGATTTATCATAAATAATGCACTCCGTTTGGCCAAACTCAACTGCTAGGTTTTTGTTGCATAATTGGCTAATGCTTATCAAATTATTTATGTGTCCATCAACATAAAGAACATTTTCTAGTTTTAGGAAACTAGAAATTTCAGTGGTGCCTCTTCCCATAATTTTATATTTACTTCCATCTCCAAAGGTGACTTTACCATCTTTGTGATCTTCAAGAATGGTAAAAGGCGATTTATCATAAGTCATATGTCTGGAGAATCCACTATCAAAATACTATTGAAAGGTATATTGAGACTTAAGAGAAACATGAAGAACAAAAGACTTCACGCCCTTATCTTTTGCAACCCAACCTTGAGTTATGTTTTTCCCTCTTTGATTCTAGTCTATTGGTTGTAATCATTTTTTTGGGCCAAAGGCAAATTTAGAAACTCTTCCATTAACCTTTGGATGTATTGACTAGATACTCAACTTGGTTTTTAAGGATAGATAAGGACCAATAGTATGGCCTATGAGTATTGAGATAATAATTATTCCTAATCTTGTAACATAAATCTCTAAGATGACCCCTTTTATGGCAAAAATTACAAACATGGGGTTGATTTGGAGTCACTTTTATAGGTTTTTTAGGTAGATTTATCTTAGGTGGGCTAGGTTTAGGATGGTTCCTTTTAGTAACAAACTTGTCTAAAGGTTCGAATTTAACATTAGATGACCCACCACCTTCATATCCTATACCTTTTCTCTCGTGATATCCCTTCTCCTTATAACCTAAAACTATATTGAGAAATAACTTCCCCATTCTCTTGGAATTATCCTCAAGTGTGACTTTGACTTCGTAAGAGGCCTCGAGATCTTTCTCTAGTTTCATAATTTTTGGTTCAAGTGTTTTTCGAATCTCCAGGTATTCATGAAGATCTTTGGTAACATGAGCTAGAGAATCATTCAAATCACATTTTTCTTTACCCACCAAAATAAGTTTCTCAGAGAGAAAAATCTTAGTTGTCTCGAGTTGACTAACTAAAGCCTCCTTCTCCTTCAGGATTCAAATCTTTCTTTAATGCCAACACCTTAAAAGTTAGACTTTAATCTTTTGAATTCTCATAGACTCGATGTACAACTCATAATAAGTAGACTGCAAATAAATTTCATTAAAATCACTCTCACTTCCATAATCATCCAAGTGATTGGATATAACTTCAAGTTCATGCTCAAAAATGTCAACACTAGGATTCGAAAAACTTAAAATGCTAGCATGACTTTCCATAAAAGTGGTGAAGTAATTTCTAGAAGGAACAGAATCATCGATGTCTTGAGACTCATTTTCATTATCGCTAAGAGTCGCATTATAAACAGCTTTATCCTTGTCTTGTCTCTTAAGCTTAGTGGGGCACTCATACACTCTATGACCTCGTCCCTCACACTCAAAAAATCTCTATGAATCATCCTTTTTAAAGTTATCCCTTTTAGATTTCTCATTTTTAAATTTCTTTTGATCCCAATCATTAGAAACTCTACTTTCCTTGTTTTTATTTTTCTCAAATTTAGGTTTTTCAAATTTTGAGTTTTGCTTTTTAAACTTCATAAATGTTTTGATTTTTTTAGTAAATAAGGCCATATCATCAGTATACATATCGGATTCATCATATTCGGACACTATTTCCTTTCTAACTTTTAGAGAAACTCCCTTATCTTTCTTTTTTCTATCTTAGGGAAAAATGTCTAATTCATATGTTTGGAGATCACCAGCAAGCTCTTCGAGTTTTAATTAATTTAACACTCCTAAAGAATTAAGAACTTTAACTTTTAGGATGAATCTACTAGGGAGAGATCTAAGAATCTTCTCGACTACACGATTTTCGATAATCTTATCACCTAAATTGAAATATGAGTTAACTATATCGAAAATATGGGATTAAACCTCATCAAAAGTTTCCCTCTCTTTCATAGTGATAGTTTCAAATTGAGTGGTTAAATTTTGAAGTTTAGACTCCTTAACCGCACTCGTTCCCTCATGAGTAACTTGAAGAATGTCCCATGCCTCCTTTGAAGTTTCATGAGTTATGATACGATGAAACTCCTCGATAGTAATGACACAAAACAAAGCATTTAAACCTTTAGAAATAAAATTACTTAATTTCAACCCATCGTCACTCCATTTCTCTATAGGTTTTAAAACGGTTTCTTCCTCAACAAGCCAAGAACATTCATCAATTGATTTTAACGCAGATCTCATAGATGTTTTACAATAGGCATAATTAGTTCCATCAAACATAGGGGGTGTATTTGACGAATAAATTTCCATATAACCTACAGGATTCATCCAAATAACTTTTAAAAACTATCTATGATAGCAATTTGAAGTAGGAGGGTTATATGGATTCGGTTCAAAATCATGAAATACACTTCGAGATACAAATTTGGATTGCATGATACAAATTATGATTAGGCCAGCAGGTTGAAACTTTCCAAATTTTAATCTTAGTTACTAAGTCCTATGAGAATATGCATGATTTTAAATTTGGAAAAAGAAAGCACAACCACAATACGTCGATTTATGATAAAAAACCCAAATGGGAAAATCCTTGGATGGCTAGGCCTAGACAAAATCCACTATGAATATGGTTTTTACAAGAAGACACAAAAGTCTAACAGACTTGACACATCAAGACACGACGATGACGTCTTCAGCAACTCCGTCCGTACTACTTGCAGATCCAACAAGCAAAATGACACCTCTTGTGTATCAGTATCCATCGAAAGCCAAACATCATCTCCAAATTAACTTCTGTGGAGGTCCACCGCACCCGAATAGGAATGAATGTATGAGAGGATGATTTTGGGATTTTTGGTTCTTGGAAAATGATCCCAAAGATCACATAAATGTTAGAGACTTTTTGTAAAGAGAAATATAGTTTTCGTTTAAAGTTTAAGAACCATTTTCAGCAATTTTCCTGAGACCTTAAATAGTTTCAAAAGACGAAGTAGTGAACAAGGGAGATTGAGGGGGGAAATTTCATGAAAATCATTTTTTTCAAAAATTAAACTAGTCGTTCGAACGACAAAACTTCCTTGTTCGAATGATATGACAAAATGTTATTTGAAAGAGCCTTCAAAAAATAATGCAATCGAAACCCATTAAGGATCTCGTCCAAAGTCATTTGAATGACTATGATAGAAAGGTCATTTGGATGAAATTTCAAACGACATTGCAGTCGAGACCCATAAGGGAACTTGTTTGAACATGCACGTTCAAATGAGCTTGTTTGAACAACCTACATTATTTTGGAAAAATAAAATTAACTTAAAGGTCAAAATATGTTTTGAGAAAATTCCACCAGGAAGCATGTAACAATATAAAAATGTCTCCAACAACATATAAAAGAATCGGGTCATATACCTTTAGGAAAAAGAGCAATCATATGATGATGTGAAGACTTGTAGAATGGTGAAATCCCGAATGCTCAAATTCTTCACCGTGGAGAGTAGTATGACAGTAAATGACTCTAAATGTTTTTTCCAACAGAAATAGCCAATACTACAAATTGACTCAATCAAAAAATTTGCCTTACACCCCTGGAGGCAGCATTAACGCGATAATGGGAGATTCAATCACGCAAGTCTCCTACTGGGCCAAGATGATCAAATGTTGACCCTCTACTGAGCCTATCAAAAGCTGAAGCCCTTGGTCGGCCTTATGGTGTTGGCCTAGAACGTTTTCCTTTATAGGTTAGAGCCAAGAGAATTATGTCACCTGAAACCCCATACGGCTCCCAATAGTCTTCCTTGTCGAAGAACTGGTCGTCTAGACAATCCTGCACTTGTTTTCCTAGGAGAAAACATCTAGGATCAACTACATCTCTCTGCGTCTGGTGGAACTGAACATCCTTTTATGGGGCTGGGGGTGGTCCCCCATCACCAGATCCACTGTTTCCATGGCGACCAAAGTGATAATCAGGGTTGGGTCACCTAAGGCTCTTCCTAACACACTTTAGCTACATTCCATGAACCACTCTTTCATTTTTTGTTGGATCAATTAAGGATTACGGCGTTGCTGCCACATCAGCCATTTCTGACTGAGGTGGTGGTTAGCTAGAGGTTGGTCCAACACTACGAGGCAAATCTGATGTTATAGCTCTGGTGACAATAAACAACAAAGATCGATGAAATGCAAGTAGGAATGAAGCTTAAAAAGCACACCCAACTCTTTTAATGATGATACAACCCCAAAAGTGGTGTAGCTAGACAACCACCAGAGGTAAAAGTGGGCGTCTAAGCTGGAAAATGGAGAGGAAGGTGATAAATCTCTTCCCATAGATGATGCAAAAATAATGATACTAAGGATCACCACTAGAGTTTGTAATGTTGTTAAATTTCTAGCTAATTCAACAATGGAGTAATGTAAGGGCAAAAAAGTAAATGTAAGAGAAGGATATGAGAGAGATATGAATGGCACAAGATGTAAGTGGTTCAGCCTTAGCCTACTCCAATGTGCAAGGTGATGGGGTTTTTATATTCGTATAAGGCATTGAAGGCCATTGATATATTCACTCAAGCTTTATCTCTAGGTTATAATTTTTTAGAGTTTCAATTAGGGTTTTTATATCTCAATCCTTATAAATGAAGAAAAAGCAAGCTTATATTGGCTTAGGGGTTCACAATTCGGCCCCCAAGCATGATGCATGTGTGATTGAGGTAAGAGATTCAATGAAGATCCAACAATTGTCTAGCACATGCAAAATCCATGATGATGAAATTTCCCCCCATTTGGGATACAGATCTGTTATAACTGCATGGTCCACCTGTACTAAGGAGTCCTGAGTCACGTGTGACATATGAAATGTAGATGGAGGCTCTGATGGTGCATTCCAGGTTGAGACTGATAGAGGTGATCTTCCAAGTAAACAGCTACAAAGTTGTGTGTTGTCTTGGCTTGCCAGGGTGATATGAAATCGAGACGAGAGGTACCAAGAGAGATTGGAGAGTGGGCTCTGTCAAATGACTATGGAGTGCCAAGGATGAGGTATTACCCTAGAGGGTGGCCCACACTATGTTAGCTGATGCATAGGTCCGTTTTGTTAACATTGAGTAATATCGATCGAACCATGTCGAGTCAATACTGAAATAACCTTCGAAGCATTTGGTCTACAAGTAAAATTTGAATTTCTTTCAAAATTAGAAGTTGAATT
The DNA here is from genome assembly GCA_949130495.1 of Sambucus nigra. NCBI lineage: Eukaryota > Viridiplantae > Streptophyta > Magnoliopsida > Dipsacales > Adoxaceae > Sambucus > Sambucus nigra. Next base: position 448,191,511 of record OX422220.1, on the reverse strand, counting down.
TTTAAAAACACTACAATATATCTCTATCTCCAAGTCAATAAATTACCTTCAGTAGGATAGAAAACATTTAAAAAATTTAAATGAAGAAGTAAGTTATAAAAAATTGAAGAACAACTTACCAATAATATGCTCCAAATAAAATAGAAAAATTAAGCAAAAAATCACAAATGAAATTTTTTCTGGTAACGCCTTTCTTCATAGAATGAAATATATAATAACTTTACCATACATCAAAGACTTTAGTGAAAATTTATCCCTGCAGAAGCCAAACCTATACAAATTAATCAAGAAAATATGGAACTATGTGAAGATGAAATTAATATTTTTTTACAAAAGGGAATCATAAGAAAAAGTAAACCCCCTTGGTCATGACCAATAATAAAGGTTGAATTATAATGAGGAATGCCCAAACTAATTATCAATTATAAATCCTTTAATAAAATCTTAAAATGGATAAGATATCCAATCCCGAATAAACGTGACCTCATCAATCGATTAAATCAAGCAGCCGTTATTTAAAATTTTGCCATGAAAAGCGAGTTTTGACAAATATAAATCCATGAAAATGATAGATATAAACCTGCATTCACTACTCCTTTTGATCACTGTTAATGGTGTGTCATGCCATTTGGATTTAAAATTTTACCTAGTGAATTCTGGAATATCATGAATGAAATATTTAGCCTTTATTCCCTTTTATGATAGTCCACATTGATGATATCCTCATTTATTCCCAATCAATTGATGAACATTGAAAGCACTTAAATTCATTTTTTGAACTAATAAAAATTAACTGGTTTAGTAGTTTCATCCCCCAAAGTCATCCTATTCCGAATAAAAATTATATTTTTAGGTCATAACATTCACAATGGCAAAATTTATCTCATAGATAGAGCCATCCAATTCTCTGATAAATTTTCTGATGGAATTCTTAAGAAAACCCAACTTCAATGATCTCTAGGATATTTAAATTACATTACAGAGTTTTGTCAAAATATGCGCAAGTAATGCAAACCCTTGTTTGAACAATTAAAAAGTAACCCTTCCCCTCGGACTCTAAAACATACTTTATCATTCAAAGTGTCAAGAAACGTGTTAAAACTTTCCCTTGTCTTGGTCTTTCTACACTAAATTCATTCAAAATAACTGAAACCGATGCCTCTAGCATTGGTTATAGAGTTATTATCAAATAAAAAATCAACCCTCGGTCTCTTGAACAGATTGTTCATTTTCATTGTGGAGTCTGGAACAAATCGAAAAGTAATTATAGTATTATTGAAAAATAAATTTGTCTATTATTTTATGTGTTTTAAGATGTCAAAGTGATATTCTTAATAAAAAAATTTTAGTCTAATACCATTATAAAAGTGCAAAATATGTTTTGAATTTTTTTTTAAAATATTGCTTCTATATAGATTTTTGCTGCTGGAAACCTATATTAGGCATTTTTTATTTGATGTTGAGTATAATAAAGGAAGCCATAATTTCATTCCTAATTTCTCACACATGAATTTTTACAGAATAATAATGGCGGATAAAAGATCCCAGAAGTCAGCTAGAGATCTTGCTCTACCCTCTAGTCTAGTAAATTACATCCCCACTCCATGTAACAAATAGATACCATATTCTGGAAACATCCCAAGATAAAATTTGAATCATAGTTCCACTCTTACAACTCTTGTAGAATTTCTAACTTCTTCTAGTCAATACTTAGTATATGACCCATTTGATCCACAATCCATTCAGTAAATTACTAAAACCAAGTTTTACAATCCTATTGTTATAATTGATTATGTGCTAAAACTAAAATTTTCAAATTCATTTTCCATTGAGACAAATCACAGTAATCTAAAAAATTCCATGGACTTAGTAAAAATTATTTTCCTACCTCTTGGCATTTCACCCCTCATCATCCTGCCAAAACTGTAAAATTTTATATGAATAATTTTTATTCTTCTGAATCAATCCATATTTAAGAAATAACTTATCGTAATGATCCAATAAAAATTCTTTACCATTCCTTACACATTAATAATGTAATCTCTCTTCAATATTAGGAATACAATCCTTCCATTTTGAAAATCCTCCCAAGTCCCCAAGTTCAATCTATTTATTATGATTATATCAAATCATGGTTTAAAGTCCTCCTTTACCAAAATAAGTCATTCACACATTTTTTTTGTTTTCATATTTTAACCAAAAATTAAAATGTCAAATTCCTTGAGAAAGCGTGGATTTTATGGAATTATTTTTATTTCAGGCCAAACACACAAATTCAAATTTTAGCAGATTTATCTTGAATTAATATAGTGTGCATTCAGTGATATAGTCCAAATTAAATATAGCAAATCTAGCAGGCAAATATGCGAAAAAGTAGGAAAAATCTCTTTTAGGCAAAACCTCTATTTTAGCACTATATAAGATTTGACAAACACGATACGACTTAAAAAATACTTATCTCACTAAGTACGACGCACAGTTCTTTAATCTTTTACAGCAACGGTACAATCCAACACTGTCCACGGGAAGCAGTCTTCCCTCGGTATCCACCGATCTGCCTTCTTCTTTTGCAGTAGAGCCACGACTCCACAAATCAATAGTAGAGATGAGATTTATAAGGTTTTTGAACAAGTATTATGTTCTCTATGATTTGATAAAATGATATCTAATTTTTCAAGGGCTTTGGATGAAAATTGGATGAGTTTGATCACAAATAGAACTCTAAAAGGGTGTGGAAAAGCTTGTAAAAGACTTCTTGAAGACTCTAATCCCGTATCTCTTTTTATTATGAAGTTTGTTATAAAAGGATAATCATAAGAGATTTGGATCACATTTAATTAAAAAAAATCTTGGGTGCTCGTTCGAACGACTTAGTACCTCATTCGAACAAGCTTCTAATGATACTTCGAACGACATTCCAGTACTTGACAAAAAATCATCTCATTCGTTCATGGGAACCTCATTCGAATGACCTCATGTAACTCATTCGAACAAAAATACAAACTCATTCTAACAACAATACAACCTCATTCGAACAATAATACAAATCTCCCCCTTCGGCTATTCCGGTACAAAACACAAACCGAAGTCAAATTGACCCCTAAAGACTAATACAGCAAATGCCCTCCCAAATCAAGAAACGGAAATGTAATTTTGTAAAAGTCTTCAACTGAAAGTATTCATCTTGTGCGGTTCATGAAATGATCATCAAGACGGAATTGACAAAAGAAATACCGTGATGCATACGAGTTTTGAAAGATAAATAAAACTCCCCCTCAATTTGTTCTCCCCTTTTTTGTCTATAATAGACAAAGGAGTAAAATCTAATCATGAATAATAAGCATCACATGAAGAAGCAAGATATCATCACAAAGATAATCAATAAAGCACATATAATGATAATCTCAAAAGACATAGTGTTCTTCACCTACTATTTTTCAAGTTTTTTAATATTTTCTAAAAGAATATAAAGTGTACAAATACAACACACCATGGACTAACACTAAGAAATCTTAATCGTGAAAACTAAATGAAATTGTGTGAACATTGTCCATAGACAAATCAATACAAACATTTATACCATAGGTTCATGAAGTCATGAGACACTTCTAAAGAAAGAACTTAAAGTCTACCTTAGGCGTAAAATTGTGAACTCAAGTTAAATTGACTCGACTTATGCAATATGCCTTGAATTTTAATGATTCTCAAAAAGATAACGCCATACTATTTAATATTTTTCAAGAAAGTTTGTTGTGCAAACATACTGATTTTCTACTTATAACTCCCTCAAAATCTCACATATATAAGAACTCACTCTAGAGATTTTGAAGAAATCATAATGCCCATATGTAGGGAAGCATCAATAAATATTAAATAAATGGACTTCGCACTTCTGTTTTTGTGTGGCGTTAATCTTTTTAGGTTTTTTTATGCAAATGGTGGATTTTAACATAAAGAATATTTTGCTCTTTCTAGGGGCGTAAATGGATATTCAAAAATCCAAGTTCGTCCGATATCTAAGTCCGAATTTTGCAGATATTTATCCAAAAAAATGGATATGGATACAGATATGGATAGTGTGTTAAAATATTCCGGAAAACGGATACGGATAATATGTGTATCCGACACGAATGATCCGTATCTGTGGCGAAGTATCCATATTTCTAGATATCCATTTTTTGGATATCCGTATCCGTATTGTATTAGTTATATATAATTATTATTTATAATATTTATTATATGTAAGGTAATATATATATAGGGAGAGAGATAGATATAGATATAGATTTAGATATAGATATAGATATAGATATAGATATATAATATAAAAATGTTAATCATTACTTTTCTCTCATTTAAAAAACAAATAAATAATACTTTTTAAAAAATCTAAAGATAATGAATAGCTTAAAAAGGGGGGGGGGGGGGAAGAAAGAATAGAAAAGAACAAAAAGCAGACAAAAAAAACTCGAACAAAACATTTGACCTACAACCTTTCTTTTGTTTTACTCATTTCTCCCTTCTCCCTCATTTTTTACGCACGCATTCTTCTTCAAAACCTTCCCTCTACTAGTAACTTGGTAAGCTCTCTCTCTCTCTCTCTCTCTCTCTCACACACACACACACACACACCTACACACAAAGACACACATGCACACAAAAACATAACAACACACACACGGATACAAGAAAACATCAACACAGACACATACAAAACAATACACACACACAGATGCACACATCAACACACACACAGACGCACACAGCGATACACACATACATGGACGTACACAACAACTGTTAGGGATAAATTATTGATTCTAATTTATAAGTTGCTGATTCTGAAATGGTAGATTAATTTGTTGAGAGTAAGTGATATTACCTGTTAAAAGAGGCAAGTCAATTGCAATGGATAATCAATGTAAACGGATATGAATATTATCCGAATCTGGGGAATCCGAGAGGATACAAATATGGATATTTGTTTTTACTATGCGAGTAGATACGGAAATGGACAATGCATCCTGAGTGCGGATACAGATATGGATAGCATAGTATCCGCTCTATATTCATCCGTTTATCACCCCTAGTTCTTTCATAGACCCTTTCCATTGCTTAACATTTAATAATATGTTTTCAGAAAATAAATTAGGGCAATGGTTCTTAGCACAACTTATCTCATTTCACATTTGGCTCATTATTAAAAATAATTTAGACGATTTAATCATATTCGACACATGTTAAGCAAGTGTAATGTTCAAAAAGTCTATGTACGTGTGCAATAAGGGTGACAAAGAGTCTAACATTTAGAGAGTAATTGTCAAAGATCAATGAAATATTATCAACACATTATGAAGCACACTATCGAAACAAAGTCATGTCTCAAAACACTATGAAAAAGTCAGGTGAATGGATGGAATGTAGGGGTGATCCAAATATTTTAAATGTTCATCCATAAATGGTGAAAAATGAAAATACAAAACTCTTTTTGTCTTTTTCAAAAATTCTATCAAAATAGAATATTTTTCACTTTTTCTTAAAGACTAAAAATCTTCTTTTTTTTAATTTTTCAAACTTTTTCAGAAAAATAAAACTTTTTGGGGAATTTTTCAAAATATATCAAAAAGAAAATCATATCAATATAATGATAATACAATCTAGAAATAATAATATAAGATATGAACATGATAGACATCCTATACTACATAAAGTACACGAACTCAATCAACAGAGAAAATACCCAAAGACTTCCTAAGATCCTCAAATCTAAGTGCATCTAAAGGTTTTTTAAAATATCGACTAATTAACATACGATGCTCACAAAGCTCAAGGACACGACCTTCTCCTCAACGAGATCACATATAAAATTCTCACGTATCCTAATGTGCTTTGTGCAAGAATGTTGGACCGAATTGTAAGGACAAAATTTCTAATTGAGTTCGTTGTATAATTTTGACTTATCCCCCGAACGAAACATGTTTGAGTCATAGGTCGTATTTTTATTGTCAGGATCCGACACAAACTATGATGTGTTGACGTTTATTGAAGATGTTGCGGAAAAGCTTCAAGGAATTTATCATGTCGATTTATGGTGTATATTTGTCTTCAAGTTTAATTGCATTCCGAGATCACTGGGGTATGCATGCGTAATTTTAATGGGACTCAGAATTTATTTTAAAATGTTTAACGATGTTATCTTATTAAAGAAATGGTTTTAAAGTGTTTGAAATGGTTTACACTTCGTTTATTCTTAGATAGACATCATTTAAGAGTTCTGTTAAAATCAAACACATGTAAGTTTTCGTTCAAGCGACTGTGTCAGTCATTCGAGCGACATTGGGATGTTATTCAAGCGATAGGCCCATGTCATTCGAGCAAGCTACCGACTTAAATATTATTATTTAAGGCGTGCTTCCCCAGGTTTTTGAAGGGTGTGCAGTCTGAAAAATAATTTTCGTAACAGTACATTGATGCACAAGAGTTTTCTAAGGTTTTCCAAGTTTAAAACATCCTTAGAGTTTCAAAGATCCGAGTTTTCATTACTATATGCTATAGTGATATTTGGTTGCACTAAGAAGGTCTTGTTCTACACCTCGAAAAAAATCGTTAGGTTTTGCGGAGAAGAGATAAAGGAGTTCGTGTTTCGATTCTGTAGACTTTCCAAGTTACATCGGTGGACACCGAGACATACGCGGACGCGTGTGTTGTGGACCAGAATCGTGGAATAAGGACTTTCTGTGTGGGCACTGTGAGAGGAGTGGTTGAAGATTAGAATAGCATCAAGTCTCATGGGGATCGAGTCGTTGAGTAAAACATGTTTATGTTCCTTATAAATCCACATTCATAGTGATTATTTGGCTTGGGTCGTCCGAGGTTTTTTCCTGTTGTGGTTTCCTCGTACATCCGACATTGTAAGTTTTCTTTTATTTACTTTATTTTACTTGCTTTAATCACTAAATGAATATTTAGTATTAATCAAGATAAAATTTGGTTAAGTTAAAATTAGTTCACAACTCGGTGCGAATTAAAATTGAAAAAAGATTTTTCACAAAAAGAGAAATTATTTTTTCATCCTTAAAACACTTTTCGCATAAAAAAAAAAGGACCTACAAATAGGTATCAGAGAGGGTTGCATTAAGTTTTTGTGTAGATCCTTATTTTATGCTTTTTGGGTGATTGATTGTTTATCTCTCTTAGTTTGTTTAATTTTCTCTCGATGGAGTGTCTAAGTTTTGATGAATCACGTCCTTTGAATTTGAGGTTTGCAAAACGTATTGAAATTTTTGAAGAAGAAAATTCTCGTTTTAAAAATATGATTGATTATTTGCAAACGTTTCAAACTCAAAGATATATTATTCCTGAGACGTTTGGAGATTTACATGGCAACGATGAATCTTTAAAAGTTTCCAAAAAGGATAGTGATGATAGAGTCCTTATTTTAGAGAAAGAGTTAGAGGACTTGAAAAATTCTAACGTTTGTGTCGTTGATGAAAATGTTTTGATAAATGATTTTATGGAACATGAGAAGACTCTTAGGGATAATTTTGCTCACATTGAGGAGGAGCGATATAACCTTCTAGGGATAATTGAAAATCTAAAGAAAGAGTCCCGAAAGTTTGAGGAGTCTAATCGTTTGCTTGAGTCGAAAGTTTTAAAATTAAAAAATGATTTAAATGACTCGAGTAGTGACGGTAGTGACTTATTTTGTTCTAGTGGTTCGAATGTCAAAGCCAAAACCATAGTCTGTTTTAAAGCTCCAACCACATCCGAGAGTGTTAGAAAAGGTCAACCTAAAGGTCCCATTCCTCATCATGTTTTCACATGTTCGCATTGTGGTAGGAAAGGTCACCTTAGGCATTATTGCTATGATCTTAAACAAGACCCTAGGAAGTTTAAACGTAGTGTCCCATCGGTTCCCAAACCTGTTTTATTATCTATACATTGGTTTGGGTTAGGAAATCCATTTTAGAGATGCTAAATGCTCCGTTGGTTGATTCTCACGTGCATGCACATTATTCTTCACTTGTTATTTCTTATGGTTGATTGCATGTCCTTATTTGTCAAACGCTAGGCTTTGCAGCATGATTCATATCTTTCTAGTATTATGACATGTGTATCATTTTATGATTTTTCATTTATTGAGTCTTATTTGAAAATTACAAAAAGATTTTGTTTTTGAGATTTTGAGAAAATACAAAAAGATTTTTGGTTTGTATCACGAGTTTACATGTTAGATATGGTATATTGGTGTGCTTGGACCCCCATCCTTTCATTATCCATGTGGCTAGGACATTTGGTCATAATTATTGATGCTTAGAATGATCTTAACCATTGTATTATGGGGTTGTTTTGAAGTTGGTATGCATTTTGATTCGACTTTGTATATATAACATCTTTGCACACATGCACGAGTTTATATGGATGTTTGACATCGCTTGCATATTTGAGTTTTGTGAGACCTTATTATCTCAATTTTTTCATCTATGCGTAAGTAGACATAAGGAGGAGGTGTGCATGTAAGAACTGTTTACCGTGAGGATTGAAATTTAAAAAAAAATGATGAGTTTTCACAGGAAAGGGCTGCGAGAGTGTAAAATTGACTCTTCGTGAAAGCCACTTTTTAAAAGAGCCCAAAAGAAAATTGAGGCAATAAAAATAATCATATTCCAAAATATGGGCCAATTAGTTTATGTTCATTCCAAAAGAAAAATATGATATATTTAAGGGAGTTTGGATGGATAATTTAAACGGGTTTGCACCACGAATCCCAACGTTGAACTATCGTATCATGACACTATTGAGCGACAGGCCCATGTCATTCGAGTGAGCTATCGACTTAAATATTATTATTTAAGGCATGTTCCCCAAGTTTTCGAAGGGTGTCCAGTCTAAAAGATAGTTTTCGTAACAGTACATTTATGCACAAGAGTTTTCTAAGGTTTTCCAAGTTTAAAATGTCCTTAGAGTTTCAAAGATCTGAGTTTTCATTACTATATGCTATAGTGATCTTTGGTTGCACCAAGAAGGTTTTGTTCTACACTTTTACGCAGATCATTGGGTTTTGAAGAGAACAAAGAAAGGAGTTCGTGTTTCAATTTCGTAGACTTTGCAAGCTACATCGGTGGACACCGAGACATACGTGGATGCGTGTGCTATGGACAAGCATCATTGAAGAAGGACTTTCTATATGATGACTGTAAGAGGAGTAGTTAAAGATCAGAAGAGCGTCAAGTCTCATGGGGATCGAGTCATTAAGTAAGACTTATGTTTGTTCCTTGTAAATCCATATGCATAGTGATTATTCGGCTTGGGTCGTCTGAGGTTTTTTCCCGTTGTTGAAAAGTACGACTGTGTGATAATTGATTAAATTAAATTCGCAAGTTTCCATATTTAATTAGAGTCTACTTTTAAATCAAAAAATACAGCCCCTAAACATGCATCTAAATCAACCCATCAAAAATACAGTATGGAACACAGTAAATATGCTGAGACACAGATTTCAGGAAAAACCCCTTTCAGGTAAAACCTTAATGTCACTATGAATATATAAACTGCAACTTACAATTACGTAGAGAAATATGCAATGGATCAACGCGCAGCAAATCCATAAAGACACGCAGTCTTGAACTCAGCAAGAGAATACACGCAGCACCCTCCAAGGACTCGCAGCCCAAACAACAAAGGAAGAACCGCAACTCTCCTCAATGACACGCAGCCATAACACTTTGTAGAGACTCCCTCAGCAATGACACGCATCCCTCGGTTGCAAAGATCTCCCCACAAAGGTTGAACAATAGCAAAGCTTGTGTTCTAGGGTTCCAAAAGATTCATAAAAGTAATTGGGATTTTTATGTGTGAATCAAAAAGATGTTTAGCACATCAAAAATCGAAGTCTTGTTGTGTTTGAACTCTTAGAAACGTTTTCTCAAAGACTTTAAAAATACACCACCAAAATAGGTATATTTATAGGAAATATGAATTGGTAGTAAAACATCTCACGGAACTGTTCGAATTTATCAGAAGCGGATCGGTCCGCTTTTGGAGGCAGATCGGTTCGACCTCGGATCGATTCGTTTTTGAAAGAGGCTTCTTCGGTTTGCTTGCGATTCGGGGTATACCAATTCTGATGCAAAGCGGATCGGTCCGGTAAGGAGGTGGATCGATCCAGAGGCGGATCGGTTTATTTTTAATATGGGCGGACCGGTCCGGTTTACCAGAAAATAAAAAAATCTTTTAAAATCCTCATTTTTCTTGAAAAAAATTACTTCTTATTTTTATAAAATCATTTTATAAAAAATTTCCCAATACTAAGTATAAAACTTTAAGGGACTTAAAAATAAAACTTTACCAAGTTCATTCTCGCAGAGGTTATGATGTTGAAGATGCTTTGATATTCGGATCCATTGATGTAGATGCGATCTTGAATTTCTTCAACGGTGTAACGGCGTACGACATATAAATTGATAATGGACAAAAATGTCCTTACAAATCTCCCCCTGTGTCTATGCCGGTACATACATAAAAAATATCTGAATTATCAACTATTGACCTATACAAATCTACCCTCCCATGAACCCTAAAGATGGAAAGATACAAATGTTTAAATCTTCATCGTTTGTTCTTCAATCTTCAACAATCATCAAGGCTCAAAGCTTTTCTCATCAGGATGTGCAACATATTGATATTCAATCTTCGTACCTACACACATGAGACAAATAAAATACCACGTGACATATCGAGTTTGCAATGAGATAAACATAGATACCAATTTATGATAAAAACATAAGCTACTAAATCTCAAAAACTCCCCCAAAATTCAAACTCCCCCATAATATGATAATTCTTTCTCCCCTTTTTTATGATGTCCCCAAATAGACAATTGAGAAGAATGAATCAAATAAGCAAAATCGGGGTGTCACGGTACACAAAATAGGGAATCAAATAATATGGTAAACGTGCTCTTGCAAGGAGATGCTCAAAAACAAATGCACAAACTATTTTTGATTTTTCATTTTTTCATACAAAAATAAGATACATTTGAAAAATATGCTACAAAAATCACACCATGGATTTAGACTCAAACAACCAAGTCATGAAAATGGAATGAATGCGTTTGAACACATTCGATAGGTAAATCAACTCAATCAATCATATGTGCATGATGCATATGTGTACCCCTAACGAATGAACATCAAAAGTATCCTTAGGTGAAAAGATTATTGAATTTAGATGACATCATCTTATGCAAATCAACAAATCAAAGTCAAAATGATTTCCACCCCCAATAACGTCCAAAACTATTTAGCGCATTTGCAAGCATTTCAAGGACGTGCAAACCCGTTTTAATTCTCCAACCAAACTCCCTCATAGATATTTTGTTTTAGAGGTAATCTAAATTCTCAAACTTTGGAGAATTGGTGCAAAAACCTAAATGGCCCATAATTGGCATGAATTTCTTTTTATTGCCTTTAAAAAAAATCGAGCTCTTTTAAACCTCTTTGGACCCCGGATAATAAAATTCCTCCATTTTTTTGGTCCAATTTAACGGTGGCTTAGTATTCGCAAAGGAAAAATGAGCCTTTCGCAGCCCTTCCCTGTTTTTCAAACAAAACACACAAACTCACAAACCGGTTCTTATATGCATAATTTCCATATCAAAATTTATCGCGCTTGGTTCGTTTTAAAGGACAGGATTGAAGTGAAAACACCCAACCAACATGTGATAAGATAAGCACAATAATCAAACAAATCCGTGCATGTGTGCAATAAAGGAAATCATGAGTCAAACATGTAGGAAGTAACACTAAATTACATCTTAATGATTCCAAACATTGTAAAGCACAAGGATGAATTGACCTATTGTCTCAAAATACTATCAAATAGTCACATGAAAATAATTGAATGATGTTGTGACTCGATCATCCTAATTGTCCATCCATAAATGGTGCAAGACAAAATACAAAAATATTTTTGGATTTTCTCAATTAGCAAAAATAAAATCTTTTTGTATTTTTCAAATTTTTTCTTAAAAAAAATAAAACATACAAAAATGATACGTACTAGCAATAGGCAAACAATGTCATCATGAAAATCACCCTATGCAAGTAAACAAGTCAAACCTTAATCATTAGCTGCGGAGGGGTTTTCCAAAGGTGGTGACAACTTATGAAAAACTTCCATCAATTCCTGTGAAGTTTTGACCAAATACTTAACTTGCTCATCTAAATGTGCAAACTCTCTCATGTAGTCTCCGCGAGCATGTAAAGTATCATGTGTGGGTGCATGTGTGCTAGAAACACGTGTAGAAGCAAAACGTGACACATAACCCAACTTAAAGCAAAATTCCCTAAGGTGTCCTCTCCTTTTGCAATGTGAGAAAACATAAATAGGCCTTGGAACACCTCTCTCAAAAACTCTAGGACGCACTTTCCTAATAGGAATGGGACGCCTAGGTGATTTAGGATGAGACTCACGTGAATCAAACCCTAAAGTGGGAATCGGCTCGGGTGCTAATTGGGAAATAGAAGCACCGTCATGACCTATTCATAAATTCTCACCTTTACCCTTAAGAACCACCTTTTTAACCTTCTTAGATGCGTTCTCAAAATTGACATTGACCTCCCTGGCACGCTCGAGATCACTCTCGAGTTGGGATACACGTGTCGGTCAAATCACACTTCTCCTTTCTCAAAACCTCCTTCTCTCTCTCCAAATCTAAAATCCGACAACCTAAATCTCTATTATACTTCTTCGTTTTCAAGGTCTCGGTGTACAAATCTCTAAAAGCTTTTTGGAGCTCACTTTCATCTCCACTCTCCTCCTCGCTTTCTACCTCACTAGATGAACACAAATCACTATCATCGCTCTCGTGAGACAAAGTGGGTGTGTTCACACGACTAGAAAAATCGACAACCATCCCATGTGCTAAACTTTTATCGGACTCATCTCCCTCCTCTTTCTCACTATCACTGAGTGTGGCAGGTATGGCTACTTTATTTCCTTTCTTTCTAAGCCATGTAGGACACTCAAACGACTTATGCCCCTTATCCCCACATTCAAAACAAGTGATGTTCTCAAAATCTTCCTCACACTCCTCATCGGAGTCATTCTCTTTTTCCCTCTCTTCACTTTCCTTGGCCTTTCCTTTCTTTTTATTTTTCTCAAAAAAAATCTTTTATTGGAAGAATTATTTTTTTCACGTTGAGAAATTTTTTAAATTTTTTTGCAAACAAGGCCATATCATTAAAATCAAAATCTCCCTCAGAATCAGACTCACAAACTTTTTTTCTTTCTCTTACAATGAGTCTTTAAAGCAATGCCATTATCCTTAGCTTTAATGGTTTTGGGAAACATGTCAATCTCATAGGTTTGAAGATCTCCTACAAATTCTTCCAACTTAAGTGATTTCAAATTTCCCAAAGAGTTCAAAACAGTGACTTTAGGAATAAAGCGTTTTGGGAGAGTTCTCAAAATCTTTTTAACGACACGCGTGTTATCAATCATCTCACCCAAATTAAAACATGTGTTAACAATGTCCGACAAACGTGCACAGAAATCATCAAAGCATTCGGACTCAGACATGGTGATAGTTTCAAATTGGGTGGCCAAATTTTGTAATTTTGATTCTTTAACCGCGTTCGTACCCTCATGTGTCAATTTCAAAACATCCCAAGCCTCTTTAGACGTGGTGCACGTCATAATTCGGCGAAACTCATCAGGAGTGACAGCTCTAGAAATAGCACTCAGACCACGGGAATTAAAATTTGACAATTTATAATCATCTTCAGTCCATGCTGACATGGGTTTTAGAGAGGTAACGTTATTAACTGTGACCATGGGAGGAGTCCAACCATTTTCGCAAAGTAGCCAAACACGCTCATCAATAGATTTTAAAATCGATTTCATATGAGCTTTCCAGTAGGCATAATTGGACCCATCAAAAATAGGCATCTGATTATATAAGTGCTCCATAGGACAAAATGCGAATTTTCACAAAACTGATTTTAAAAAAAATCAATATCACACGATTTTGCGGAAAATAGGAATACGCGATAAATTAGCGTAACCTGCTCTAATACCACTTTGAAAAGTGCGACTGTGTGATCATTGATTAAATTAAATTCGCAAGTTTCCATATTTAATTAGAATCTACTTTTAAATCAAATAAATACAGTCCCTAAACATGCATCTAAATCAACCCATCAAAAATACAGCATGGAACACAGTAAATATGCTGAGACACAGATTTCAGGAAAAAACCCTTTCGGGTAAAACCTTTATGTCACTATGAATATATAAACCGCAACTTACAATTACGTAGAGAAATCTGCAATGGATCAACGCGCAGCCAATCCATAAAAACACGCAGTCTTGAACTCAGCAAGAGAATACACGCAGCACCCTCCAAGGACTCGCAACCCAAACAACAAAGGAAGAACCGTATCTCTCCTCAATGACACGCAGCCATAACACTTTATAGAGACTCCCTCAGCAATGACACGCAGCCCTCGGTTGCAAAGATCTCCCCACAAAGGTTGAACGATAGCAAAGCTTGTGTTCTAGGGTTCCAAAAGATTCACAAAAGTAATTGGGATTTTTGTGTGTGAATCAAAAAGATGTTTAGCACATCAAAAATCAAAGTCTTGTTGTGTTTGAACTCTTAGAAACGTTTTCTCAAAGACTTTAAAAATACACCACCGAAATAGGTATATTTATAGGAAATATGAATTGGTGGTAAATCATCTCACGGAACTGTTCGAATTTATCAGAAGCGGATCGGTCCGCTTTCAAAGGCGGATCGGTCCGACCTCGGATCGGTTCATTATTGAAAGAGGCTTCTTCGGTTTGCCTGCAATTCGGGGTATACTGATTCTGATGCAAAGCGGATTGATCCGGTAAGGAGGCAGATCGGTCCGAAGGCGGATCGGTTCGTTTTTAATATGGGCGAACCGGTCCGGTTTATCAGAAAATAAAAAATCTTTTAAAAACCTCATTTTGCTTGAAAAAACTTACTTCTTATTTTTATAAAATCATTTTGTAAAAATTTTCCCAATACTAAGTATGAAACTTTAAGGGACTTAAAAACTAAACTTTGCCAAGTTCATTCTCGCAGAGATTATGATGTTGAAGACACTTTGATATTTGGATCCGTTGATGTAGATGCGATCTTGAATTTCTTCAACGGTGTAACGGCGTACGACATACAAATTGATAATGGACAAAAAATTCCTTACAGTTGTGGTTTCCTCATACATTCGGTATTGTGAGTTTTCTTTTCTTTACTTTATTTTACCTTCTTTAATCACTAATTGAATGTTTAGGATTAATCAAGATAAAATTTGGTTAAGTTAAAGTTGGCTCACAAATTGGTCCGAATTAAAAATTGGAAAAAGGTTTTTCACAAAAACATAAATTGTTTTGTCATCCTTTAAACACTTTCTGCATAAAAAAGAAGGTACCTACACAGATTAAGAGATATATGGATCGCACTCGTATTATCGCAAGAAGTATTCATTGTGCCTTAGGAAATCCCATATTCTTTCAACATTCTCTTCATCCATAAGAGTTGCAAGAACTCCGGGAGATAATATACTCAGCCTCTGTCGTGGGCAATGATATGGAGTTTTTCTTCTTACTCAACCAATAGATAAGAGTTTTTCCAAAGTAAAAACACCCACCTGAAGTGTTCCTACAACCATTAAAATCTCTGGCCCAGTCAACATCTAAATAGGAAAATAAATTATCATCGGCATCAATGGAATACCAAATACCAAAGGGAAGAGTGTCACTCACATATTTGATGATACGTTTAAGTGCAAGCAAGTGAAAGTCTTCAGGGATGCTTGGTATAGCACACAATTTCCAACGCTAAAGGCAATATCAGGGTGAATAGTAGTCAAGTAGAGAGGACTATATATCATGCTCATATACAGGCTTTGCTCAACGTCCTTGCTTAAAGTGTCTTTGCTAAACTTAGTCGATGTACTCATAGGGGTGCATGAGTGCTTAGCAGAGTCTAAACCAAACTTCTTCACTAGGTCCCTAGCATATTTGGATTAAGATATGAATATCCCATCCTCTAACTGACGAACCTGAAGACCTCAGAAGAACTTACACTCACCAACCATGCTCATCTCAAGATCTCTCTTCATCTCCTGCTCAAAAGTGTGAGCATGTCGGGAGCATGAGGATTCAAATACTATGTCATCCACATAGACTTGGGCAACCAAAATAGCACCGCTCTCTCCTCACAAATAATGTCTTATCCACTCTCCCTCTTTTGAAGCCACGATCTAAGAGATTGAAAATGAACCTCTCGTACCAAGCACGTCTTATCCACTCCCAAGAAACATGGATCTAGCCATCTCTTGTATCATTCAGTTCTTCCTCCCAATTATCCAATTTTGATGAGGAGTATGAATGGCCAAAAATTCATGTTTGATGTCAACTCCATCGCAATAGCTATTCACTTTGGCTTCTTTAAATTCATTATCGTTGTCACTCCGCATCTGATTAATAGTGACACCGTGTTGGTTTTAGAAGACACAAGACTTGGTTGTTAGGAGCTCAATAGTATCGAACTTTTCTCTAAGAAATCTCATGGTTAAGTATCTAGAAAACTCATCAACCATCATAAGAATGTATCTTTTACCAACTAAACTCTTCGAGCAAGTAGTTACCATAAGATCCATGTGAATGAACTAGTTCATCTGCCAGTGATTGAATATTGATAAGAAGGTGAAGCCTGTGAAGTATAGGAGAAGAACCAATACAAGATAGAAGAACGAGGTCATTCAAGAAGAGGTTAAAAAGATTCAAACATTCGTGCTCATCTAGGAGGTGCAATACCCAAAGTGGTTGTCCTATGTCGTAATTATCCCAAAGGCCAATGAAAAGTGGAGAATGTGTGTGGAATTAACTGATCTAATCAAAGCATGCCCTAAAGAAAGCTTTCCTTTGCCTCGTATAGATTAGATTGTCGATGCTAGGGTCGGACATGAGCTAATGACTTTCATGGATGCTTAGTCAATCAGGGTATAACCCTATCTTTATGGATGAGGTTGATGCTGAGGAGACCTCTTTTATCATGGATAAAGGAACCTACTTTTATAAAGTCATGCCATTTAGCCTTAAAAATGCAGGGGAAATCTATCAGAGGTTGGTCAATAAGACGTTTGAAGATCAAATTGGGAAGATCATGGAGTTTCACATGGACGACATGTTGACTAAGATCTCAAGGCTGAGACCCATGTGGCAGACCTTGAACAAACGTTTGACACGATGGATAAGTTCAGGATGAAACTGAACCCGAAAAAGTGTGTCTTCGGTGTTGATGTGGTTAAATCTCTCGATTTCATTATGAACCAAAGGGGGATAGAGTCTAACCTCATAAAGTTCAAAGATCTCATAGATATATAGACATTAAACATGATCAAAGATGTGCAAAGACTGACAGGATGTGTTGCCATCCTCAATCGATTTGTGTTCAGAGCTACAGATAAGTGTTTGCCTTTTTTCAAAATCTTGAGAAAAGCATTTGTATGGGATGAAGAATGTGAAAAATACTTTCACAAACTCAAAGCCTACTTGGGGTTGTCAATGTTATTATCTTGACCAGCTCAGGGAGAAAAATTGTTTCTATATTTATCGGTGTCAGAATTGGCCATCAGTGCAGCTATTGTATGTGATGATGAAGGTGTCCAAAAGCCAATGTATTTCAATAGCAAAGCCTTACAAGAGGCCAAGTTAAAGTATCCCATAATGGAGAAGTTGGCATATGCACTGATACATGCTTCCAGGAAGATGAACCCATATTTCCAGGCTCATATGATGGCGATGCTCACTGATACTCCTTTAAGGCAGGTCATCCATAAACTTTAAAAATTGGGTAGGTTGATGGTCTAGTCAATTGAGCTAGGTGAGTTTAACATCATCTATCAGCCTAGGACTACAATTTAGGGACAAGCCCTGGCAGATATTGTGGTCAAATTCACGTGGGTTGAGGCCGATAATGATGGTATTGAAGAGGGTGTGGCACCAAAAGTTGTGCCATAAGAAGCTTTAGAAAATTCAGCAACGATCGAGGATGACAAGGTCGATGTTATAAAGAAAGATTTTTCATTTTAAAATGGGATCTTGGATGAAAGTCCTTTTTTAGAAGAGGATCCTACGTGGAGCCTATTTGTTGATGACTCATCTTATGTAAGTGGGAGTGGCGCTGAGTTAATACTCTCGGCTCCATATGGCACAGACATTGATTATGATTTAAGATTTAGCTTCAAGGAATCAAATAATGACTCAAAGTATGAGTCCTTATTGGCCGTCCTCTCCCTATCCAGAGTATTAAACATCCACCAAATGATCATCCACAGTGACTCACAATTAGTGCTGAACCAGATCTTAAGGGTTTATGAGGCTAAGGACGAAAAGATGGCCAACTGCTTAGTGCAGGTCAAGAAGTTATGAAAAACTTCAGAGATGTGAATCTCAAAAGTATTTCTTAGCTTTACAACATTCGAGCTTATGCTTTGGCGAGGTTTACATCAGCAATAAAAATAGAGATCAGATGCATAGTCCCGGTGGAGATCCTACACAGGACGACCATAGAATATGATGATAGTAGGGTTGAATTATACTTTACTTAAATTTTGGATATTCATGGATGGATCCACTATTCAAGTACATCCAGGATGGCAAGCTCCCAGACTCCAAGGCCAAGAAAAGGAAGCCCAGATAAAAAGTAGTCAAATTTGTTATCATTGGAGACATATTATATAAAATAGGATTCTTACTGCCCCTGCTCAGATGTGTTCACCCTTCAGAGGTCAGCTATGTTCTACGAGATATTCAAGAAGGGTCATGGGCAAGCCATGTAGGTGGCTAATCTCTTTCCAAGAGGATTACACTCAGGGTCATTAGTGCCCGACACTAGTAAAAGATGCAGCTAACTATATAAACAAGTCTGATAAGTTTCGAAGATTTGCAAGCATCCCTTATTAGCCTCACCAGCCCTTCTTGTCCATAATTGTGTCATGGTCATTTGTAGTTTGGGGAATTGGTTTAGTAGGACCTCACCCAAAGGCAGCTTGCAATTATTAGTATTTGATCGTGGCTATTGATTACTTCTCAAAGTGTGTAGAGATCGAGGCAATGATTTCCATTACTAAGGTAAATTCATTCAAGTTTATTTGGAGGAACATTATTTGTAGATACGGCCTTCCCTATACTTTAATATCAGATAATGGCAAGCGATTTAGGAATAATTCCTTGAAGGCATATTGTGGTAGAGTGGACATAAAGTAGTTTTATTCAACACGTGGCTGACCCCAAGCCAATAACTAGACTAAAGTCACGAATAGGATGATACTTGGTGGCATCAAGAAAAAGCTAGAGGATGCAAAAGCTTTGGGGACAAAAGAGCTGTATGGGGTCCTACGGGCTTATAGGATGACTGGGAGGATGTCGACGGGTGAAACACTATCTATGATAGCCTATGGGTCTGAAGCAGTCCTCCTTACTAAACTTAGGGCCCCCATCCATAGAGTCCAAACATATGATCCCAAAGCTAACAAGGATGAGATAAGTCTCAATTTGGATCTGATGGAGGAGATACGGGAGGATGCTGAAGTCTGATAGTCCATTTATCAACAGAGGGCTACCAGGTTTTATAAAAAAAGAGTGAAGCCCAGGCCAACAGCTGTGGGTGACCTAGTGCTGAAAAAGGTTTGGAAGAAGTCGAACAAGCTGCATCCTAACTGGTATGGGTCGTGTAGGGATAGAGAGGAGGTTGTCCAAGGAAATTATCATTGGAAAACCTAGAGGGTGAACCCTTATCAAACCCTTGGAATGCTGACTACCTAAATAAATGCTACCACTAAAATATCATTTGCTTATTAATTTTCGCGACGGTTCTTTATTTGTATGAAAGTTCAAGATTTAATGAATGACACACATGTTGTCTCATATCTTCTTATTATTTCCAATGGATGCCTGGTTTGAGCTAGCTTTAATAGTGAATTAATTAATATACATCTCGGTGATAAGAGGGTGTATGAGGAGTCTCGTCTCTTCACATGCTCTCAATAACACCGAGAGGGGAAAAGAGTGTAACAACATCGTTTATGTGGTGAAAAAACTTAAAATCATTATATGGTGATTAAAAGTCAAAAATATCTCAGAGGTACGAGAGTGTATGAAAAGATAAGTCTCGTTCATACACTCTCAATAACGACGAGAGGGAACTTATGTGATAACATCATTCATTTAGTGACAAAAATTTAAAAATCATTTCATTATGGTTGCTTAAACATCACTATGTAGTGAATTAAAAGTCAAAGCTCTCTCGAATTTAAAACACTCCTAAAGATATGAGAGTGTAGGAAAAAACAAGTCACATCCATACACTCTCAATAACAACGAGATGGGACTCATGGGAGAACATCATTCATTTTGTGACAAAAATTAAAAATCATTTCATTATGGTTGCCTAAATATCATACTATAGTGAATTAAAGTTCATAACACACTTGGAGATATGACAGGGCATGAAGAGACTCGTGTCGGCCATGTACTCCCAACAACAACAAAAGGAGGACCATCGCATGACATCAAAATGTGATGGAAAACACACCTTAAGAATCATCATTTTTATGTTGAGACCAACATTAGCCTCTTATGATGAATGCAATATATAACTAAGTAAAATGTGTAATAAAAAAGCATAATACTCAAAGAATGCCAGGAAATGATGAAGAGTTATAAAAAAATTACAGACACAACACTTGGTCAAAAAATAGATCATAGCATTAAACTATCGGTCTTACATGTCATCAGCAAAAAATATGAACAGTTAAATTGTTAAAGTTAATGTTACAAATAGTGTTCACAAAGGAAAGAAAAATAGAAGAATTACAACAAAATAGGGTATCAGGCCACAAGCAGCCACCCTAAACTGTGTTCTCGGCCTCGATCAGGACATTCTCAGCTGTTTGGACATCACCTCCCACGACATCAGCTATCACCCCTATTTGGGCCTCATCCTCCACTCAACCAGCATCGATCATTTTAGTCACTATTTGGGCAGTCATCTCTGCAGAGGTCTTAGCCTCAACATCAGTTGGGGCGGTGGCGACCAAGGGGTCAGTGAGGTCGAAAGATTCAAAATCATTTTGTAACGGCCCTTAAACCTCAAGAAATTTGAGGATGGCCCAACAACAAGCCATCCTCTCCCCTCATTTAAGATATTGGCAGCCATAGCCACCAAACTCATCTAAAGATTTGAAGTTATCAATGGCATTCTTCAAAGACACTTTCTTAGCCTTGTTGACAGCAATAGCAACATCGACCCCGTGCTTTGTAGATAAGGCCTTCAAAGCCTCGTCGTGTTCTTTTTTTAAAGCTTCAAGAGCATCCGAGTGTTGTGTCTCCAAGGCCTGAATGGCCTTTTGATGGTCTGCATATTTCTTATACAGCTCCTTTTTTAGGTTATTCTTGACCTGTTGGATTTGGGTAAGCTTCTCATGAACCCATTCACTGATCTTCACAAAGGCTAACAGAGACTGCAAATAAAAGAATCATGAAAGAGGAATTAGTTTCGAGACAAGACAACACTTGAAATAGATAAATTAATAAACATATGAGAGATCAGAAGAATACCTGGGTTGCCTTGTGGAGGCCAAAATTATACAAACGAGAGGCATCCATGGCCTCAACAAAATGCATGTAAGTCTCAGGTAAAATAAACATCCCAACAGCTTTAGCCCTCTTCGGGTTGCTAATCAGGGAATTTAAACTGATGGTGAGCTGGTCCGGACAAGCCGATAGGGCCGCGTCCGTGGATATTGGGATAGCGTGAGCCAAACTTTGACTAGTCATGTCGAAAGATCCCTTTGACTTCTTTATCGAAGGAGGGGGATAGACCCATCAATAATCGATTCTTTTCTCTTTTGTGTACCCTCGGCCTAGTCGGGGCCACCAATGGTAGACTTCTCCATCGTGAACGTCGTCGTGGGCTTCTTACCCATTTTATTTAGTGTGTTGAGAAGGCTGGGAGCAAACATGTTCTAAATCTTGTCTAAGTGTTGGGTGGATGATCTGCAGCAAACAAACGAGGTCAATATCAGCAAAGAATAGTCAGAGATGACATAATAATTAGATAAAGAAAAGTTCACTTACATAAATCGATCAGGGGATCAACCCAAAGACTTGCCTTTTTAAGGTAGTCAGGGATCATCAAATTCTCAAACTCATCCAATCCACCATCTTTTCGATAACCCCTTATTTTATCTATTTTCCCTATAAGGCCGAGGTCAAGCTTGAAATATATGGACGTGTTGCTAATCTCTGAGGGACCCTCGGCTCTGAGGCTGAACAAGCAGCATCAAAGTCCAAATCCTAAGCGCCAGACACAAAAAAGTATTAAGGCTATTAATAATGGTTTGAGGTCTGGTTAAACATGAGAACCTTCTTTTCAAACATTCTGAACCCAAAGTGATAATATTTGGGCTAAGTCTTCATCTAAGACACATTGTAGCATGCTCGAGAAATGCAAAATGGAAGGTTAGCATTAGGAGCTCGTTTTAAAAGAGAAATGAAGTCGAGGATGATCCTCCAAGTGTTGGGCGAGAGTTGATCAAGGGAAATATCTAGACAAGCCAAGATATCTCACACAGTGTGGTGGACGCGAAGTATAAAGCCGACCTTAAACATCTTTTCATAGACAAATATCTCACCATCTCAGCCATCATAAACCCTCTCACTATCGGTCGGCACTCTCATATGGATGGACGACTTGATCCCATACAGATGTCTCCAAGCCAGTAAATCGGTCTCTCTGACGGTTAATTGGAAGGTCTGGGCATAAGAGGTATTAAGTGTATCCTCGGTAACAAAATTATTGTTGTCCTCAATTTTAATAGCGGGGACAACACTAGGAAATCTCTCGTTGAACTCACGATCAGACATAGGAGATAAGGGAACAACCATAGAGGGTGAAAGATGTGGGACGGTAACCCTAGGCTCATCGAAGATTGATCACGATTACTAGAACTAGCAGCCCCAAAGTCTTCTAGACTAGATGAGGGAACTTGTATGGCCTCTTTAAAAGATTCATCCCCCTCATACTACGAATAAGCAAAATGGCTATAGCCCTAGGATGACAATATAGACTGTGACCCCAGAGAAAAAATTACACTCATGGGTTCGCCATTAATACCGAAGATAGGAGGGGTATCACAACCAAGGGAATTAGATTAATTGGAGGTTTAGGATTAGCCCCGGCATTGCACTTAGCCTCGACCTCAGCTTCACCCTTGCGTATCAACCTAAATATGGTCGCACTCAAGTATGGAAATTGGTTAAGTAATCGTAAAGGGTTTTGAACATTCAAACTTCTTTAATGTTGACTAAGGTTGACTAAAATATCTAAAGAGATAAATGGAACATTTTCCCCAAAATTTCAGACAAGAACAGGCCATCGAAGAAAATGATTGAGGATTCGCCGAAAAATCTAAACTAGCCAAATCGAAGGTGCTTAACGCTTGAAAGTGTGTCTAAAACAGTCCTAACCTCTTAAAGGCCATAGTGTCACCACTAAACCTCCTAAAAACAACCATAAAACCGCCTCAAATGACCACAAAAAAAACATAAATGGCCAGAAAATGAAAGTTTCTAAATACAACTGATTGGCAAAAAAAAGAAATAGAGAAGTGTTGAAATGAAACCTAAACGAGGGGAAACCCCTAAAAATCTAAGAGAACTCCTAAAAAATGTTCAAAAAAAGAGAGAGAAATGTGTCTACTTGAGTTGCAAAAATGCAAAAGCGGGAGAGTGTAAATGTTGAAGAAAGAGAAAGTATTGAGTTTTGAACCTATTTAAACTTAGCAAACATTATGCATGATTAACCAAGTGCTCACTCATTAGGGTGAAAAACCCTAAGTAGGCATGTCACTGACAATCGTTATAAAGCATGCCAACATATGCGATGTATGACATGTGTCAGATCAGTTACCATCATAAGACACTTATGCCTGCAATATTCAAGGGACTATATTGGCATCATCCAGGCTAATTCATGTCCCAAATGGCAACCACTGACACTAGGGGGTCTCATGCTCATCAGGGGGTCAGCCGATAATATCCCTCATCCTTTCACTCACATTGAAGACTAAGGACTAGGGGTGATTGATACACACAAGTGTGGTCTCGTCCCTAGACAGACCCAACATGGTTTGGCCGACACTGCTCAATATTCATTAGACGGACCTATTCATCAGTCGACATAGTGTGGGACACCCTTAAGGGTCTCGGCCTCTAACACCTCATCCTCAGTACTCCATGATCATTTGATAGAGATCACTCTTTAGTCTCTCCTAGTACCTCTCGTATCATCTTCATACCACTCTAACAAGCCGACACAACACACAGACTCGGCTTCATAACTGCTTACTTGGAAGATTGCCTCTATCGGTCTTGCTCGACCGAGACCGTCAAAGCCAACATATGCATTTCATAAGGCATGCATGACTCAATCACCATTAGTACACATGGAGCTTACAATTATAACAGATCTCAATCCCACATGGGAGAATATTTTGTCATCGTGGATTGTGCATGTGCTAGACAAGTGTTGGACCCTCATTGGATCGCTTACCTCAATCACACATACAACATACTTGGGAGGCGCATTGTGCACCCCTGAGCCTATATAATCTTGCTTCTTCTTCATTTACAAGGATCGAGATGTAAAAACCCTAGCTGAAACTCTACAAAATTGTAACCTAAAGAGAGAAAGATTGAGTGAATGTATCAATGACCTTCAGTGCCTTATAGAAATACAAAAACCCCATCACCTTGCACAGTGGAATAGGTTAAATTTGAACCACTTGCATCTTGTGTCATTCATCTCTCTCTCATCTCCTTCTCTTACATTTACTTTTCTGCTCTTACATTACTCCATTTTTGAATTATCTAGAACTTGAACTGCATTACAAACTCTAGTGGTGATCCTTGGTATCATCAAATATAGCCACTAGTAAATGGATATAAAAGGCAAAGAAAAGGAATTTCTAAGATTATTATGTCAGTCATATTTTTTACTAAAACAAAACGAGTTTTGTAACAAATATTATTTTGACAAATATGTTTTTTAGGTAATTTGATTTTCATTTTACTTCCATTGGATGAGTTTAATCTTTCAGATCATTTATGCTAATATCCTGTTGGTATTCATCCTTCTTGTAAACAATTTAAATCTCCACCTGAATCAATTAATTATATGACTTTTATCTCATATTCTTTGTTAATAATTAAAGTTACTTCTGACTACCATTTTTGTAAATTAATTAGTACATGATCTTTAATTGACAATCAGATCCTTTTGTCTAATCTATTTTTGGATTATTTGTATTAGTTTGTTCTGATTCAGATTTTGTTTCACTTTTTTTCTGAGGACATGACTTGTTTCTTTTGAAGAGTTTGATCAACTTTTAATATAATGACATCTTGTTATAATTCTTTACTTTCTAGTTTGACATCATTGGTATCTTGTTTAATTATGTTGACTTCTCAATATAGATCTTACAATAAATATTCATTATGAGTTTTGAATAATTTTAAAGTATTTTCAAGACTTATTTGTTTTGTTTATTTATACTACTTTCTTCTTTAGTTAATAATTTTCCAAATTTTGAAAGGTATTGTGATTTTAATTCTCGATTTTCTATTTTTCCAATTAAATCACTAAATAATTCATGGCATTCTTATTGTTTAGTGAGAACATTGACTATTTTATAATAATAGTCTTTGCATCCTAATTTTATATCTGGAGAACTAGAGTTTATACTAGACTGGTAGTTAGATGATGATTCATAATTAATGTTATGTTCGTCTTCACTAAAAGTATTTTTGAGTTCAAGAATTTTGTATATATCTTGTGTTACTTCAAATGATAGTTGTAACTAGTTAATTTTGACTTTTACTTTACATTCTGATTTGTAATGACCAGTTTTTCATATTTATAACATTTCATTTTACTTGTTTCGGTTTTCTTATATTAGGGATTTGATTGTGACAATATATCTTTTTGGTAAAATTCATTATTTTCTTTATTATAAACTTTATTATTTTAAAATAATTTCTTTTATGTCTTTTTTATTGTTTTAGGTATGACTCGTAATTTTTAATTGTATTTCTTGATGGTGCAATAGGGTTTAAACCATATTGTTCACATAAATTTCTCTCTTCATATTTAGCTTTTAATTTGTCTTTATTAGCTTGTTTACTTACTTTCATATCTATACACATTTTAAATCATTCCTTCTAGTTTATTCTAATTATATCTCCATAGGTGAGGTTGTTATAATCAATGTGGACATTTGTATTACTTAAAACTTCTCTTATTTTGTGAACAAAGAAATTTGGTAGTTCGTGAGAAGGCCTAACTGTGCTTAGACAGGGACGGTCAATAACCAAAATTCAATTATTAGAATTTTCAATTTTAAAGATCAAAACTTTAAACAAGTTAACCCTAAAAAACTTTTTCACCAAAATAAACCATTTATTGCGAAAAAATGATTTACCCAATCTTATCTTTTTAACTAAAATATGCATCTAGGAGATCAGCAGATGAAATAAGTAAAACATCAACAACATGCTAATGTACGAGGAAAATTACAAAGGGAAAAACCTCGGATGACTCAACCTAACAGTTCACTATTATAAGATTTTACAAAAACTAGACAGTGGACTTACACAACAACTCGTCTCTCTCACAAGCCTTGATGATCTTCTATCATCAACCTCTCATCCACAGTGCAACGTAGAAGTCCACCCACATAAGCTGACATAACAAGTGAGTCCACACGCACCTTTGTATCTAGTGATGAGGCTTAATAGCTATCTATAAAATCAAAAACGGAACACCACTACTTCACCGTAACACACCAAAGCGCCAGTACGGAGATGTCACACCTTAATTTTTGGTATAAATGAACAAAACGTACACATAAAACAATGAATTAAAGTTAAGGTGGAATAACATAACTTTATTCATATATTAAAGTAGTATACATAGGGTTGCACCACTACAGGGGTGAGTTACATTTTTGTAGTATAAACTATAATGTAGAAAATCTAAAAGCACCACTCCTTGATCCCATTTGTCTTATTCTTTGCCCATACAGTCACATGCGCAAACAGGTGACCGATATGTTTCCTTAATATGGAAGAGATATTATCCTCTTTCTCCATGTTCATCTGGAGAAAAAAGGAATCAGCACATATATGCTAAGAAGGTTCTTCCAGTTTTATAACAAATATATATATATATATATATGAGAATTGGAGTGTGTATAGAATCAGTGTTTAGCAATGCTAAGAAATAAATCTAATAATTTCATACTTATCAGTTTATAAAGAACATCCAAATTCTTGAACCAATAATCCCAAACTTACAAATTCATTAAAAAAAAAATTCCGTTACCAGTTCAATAAGGATCATGTAAAGAAAATCAAGGATTCTTGAACTAATAATCCCATACTTACCGGTTCACTAAGGGGCATAGAAATAATTAATCCGTTAGTAAAACCAAAGCAACAATAATAATCAACCCAAAATCTTTGGGGAAAAGTAATCGGCTAGGCACACAACTAAAGAGTCACTCATACGTATGTAACAATAAATCTAGGCTCTCAATCATCTGAGACCTTTAGGCTAAGCAGAAATTTCCGTGGGACAACACTTCAATCTACTTCCTAGTAAATATTGATGCTTATAATATAATGGCACAAAATTGCAGGGGCAAACCGAATCAATAAGGAACATGATACCAGTTATTAGGTACGAATGGTTAAAATTGATCCATAGTCAAATTCAAACATCGATGCTCAATTTTAAATATCGATGATATGTAATAAAATATATAGTATGGCAGTATGATAACATGCACATACTAAGAGTAAATAGGAGCTATCACATAGTGATATCAATAGCATTATACCAAATACGTGAAGTTTACTATTGAAAAGGTAGGAAAAAACTACTTACTCGGTATATCAGTCAACTTTATATATAAGAAAGGATATCGAGAGGAGCTAGTACTTAATTTTTTGTATAAATGTTTAGGTATGTAAGTATTTGGGATTAAGTCAGTCAGTTTGTAAAAAAATTGCATCTTTTAACGTTTCGGGGGTTTAATTATAAATATTTTAGGACTTTAAAATACCGAACTTAAAATCATTTTTGGTGCAAGAGAATTTTTGCCTTCAAATAATTTGAAGTATTCATAGACAAAGTTTGGGGTTCAAATTCATAAGTTGAAAAAGTTAGGAGGGATCAATTTTCAATTTTGGAAAAATATTCTTAAGTTAAAACCTCATTTTTCCATAACCCAGGCTAGGTTAATCCAAACATGGCCTTACCTAACACTGTTTTAACCAGAAAAATAAAACAAAAATATTGGAAAAAAAATTCAAATTTTTTTTATTAGCCACGCGCCCTCAGGTGCTAGGTCAATATTTCTAGTCAAAAAGTTCATCTTCTTCACCTCAACAGTTGACTTTAGGATTTCTAATTTTTTACCTTTAATAACTCCTTCATTTCTAAACCATTTGAGATGATTTCTAAAAAAAACTCAACCAAATCTTTCATAAGGAATCCGAGTATATAAGTTTTGCGGATTGAGATGCAGTATATCTCAAGTTCCATAACTGTGTGTTTTCTGAAATTTTGACTTAAAATTCATGAATTTTAAGGATATGACAGGGATTCTTATGAACATGTTTTGTTTTCTGCTATGTATAGGAGTAGTTTGGTTTTGATTTCAAAGGTTGAAATGGATTACATGGAGAATTTTAACTTTTCAGCTTTCTGGTTCAAAACACACTTTCAGTCGATTCGAACTGAATAGGTACATTCATGGATTTTGATCATTACACTCGAGTTCCTGAGGTTCTAATGAATATATACAAAGCTTCAAATCAAAGTTTGGAGCCTTATATCGAAATTCACCAATAAATCTCAAGCTTTAATGGTGCAATTTCACATTTTTTTTCTATTCTACATTGTTCTACACGTAAATGCTTACATATTATGATTGTTTTAATTATAATAACTACACAGAAACCAATTGGAATTGAAAGAACTGAAATTAATTCATAAAATCATGGTGAACCTAGTTGGAGTGAAATTTTGAGTTTTGAACTGAAGTTTGAGATGTGTTTTAACTGCTAAGATGGTGGGATATTTATAATACATACTCAGGGAATTCGATTGGTGAAAAAGGGTTGTGGATTTGAGCTGTTTATATAGAAGTTTTCAAGGTTGATAAATGTTCCTCACATGTGTGAATGGTGTACACATGTGCTTTTTAACTTCTTGTGTTGATGTGGTGCACTAGGTGGACATGGGATTTAGTGAAATTAACAAATATTTGATGTTTGATCCTTGGTTGGTCTTGTAGTTACACTTATAGCCTTAAAAGTAGACTTTTCATAAAATATAGGGGTGCTTTTGTACTTTCAAAAACTTTTAAGGGCTGAAATTATGATTTTATATAAGTTGAAGTCTTAGGGATTAAATTGATATAAAGTTCAGGTTTAGGAGTTAGATATAAGTCAAGTTATATTACTCTAAAGTTTTCAGGGAGCTATTTATAATTACTAAAACTTCAGGGAGTATAGGTTAATTCACTAAAATTATAGGGTATCAAGTATAGTTTCTTTCTTATTGGAAGACTTTGATTTTGAATAATATAAACATTAAAATAGTGACCGTAAGTATTTTAGGGTCGGTTCTAAAAATCCCGATTATTACTGTCTACCTACCTAAAAAAAATCTTCCTCGAATTTACCTTGAAATAAGTCGGGGTATTGATCCTTCATCGCTTATTCTGTTTCTCATGTAGCTTCTTGCTGATTTTGATTTTCCTAAAGTACTTTAACTGAGAGAATTTCCTTGTTTATGAGGTACTTCACTTGGCGATCCAGAATATGAATAGGGCGTGCTTCAATTCATGGTTTGGATAGAAATGTCTTGCCATGTACGGTATGAGATGGATCAGAAATATACTGGCATAACTGTGACATGTGAAATACATTATGAATATTGGATAATTCCACATGTAATGATACTTAATAGGCTACGTAGCCAATTCATTTAGAAATTGTGAAAGGTCCTATATATCTGGGGGGCTAATTTTCCTTTCTTTATAAAACGTAAATTTCCTTTCGGTGAGAAACTTTCATAAATACTTGGCATTGGTCTACATAACTTTTCTGTCGATCCTGGGTTTTCTTCAATCCTTCTCTAATTTGTTGTATTATTTCAGTGGTTTCTAGATTATTTCAGGACCAAATTGTTTACTATGTTTGAATTTTATCCAACATACAGGTGATCTACATGGTCTTCCGTATAAAGCATCAAATGGAGCAGCTTTAATACTAGCTCGAAATTGTCAGACATATCGAATGTACAGGAACTTAGCATATCCTCGAAAGTTTGGACTGTACATTCTAATTGTCCATCCATTTGTGGGTGCAATGCGGTACTTAAATGAAGTTTAATAACCACTGCGGTTTTCAATGCCTACCAAAATTTTCCTACAAAATGGGAATTTGTGTCTGATACGATGGATAAAGTAATTCCATGTAATCAAATAACTTTTCGAATGTAGAGCTTGCTAAGCTTTTGGAATTGTTCAATGGTCTTTAAAGGTTAAAAATTAGCAGATTTGGTGAGTCAATCTACTATTACCCAAAGGAATTATATCCTTAGGACTTATGAGGTCGTCCACTAACAAATTCCATGGAAATATGATCCCATTTCCACTCAGAAATTGGTGAGGGTTAGAGGAGTCCACCAGATCATTGGTGTTATATCTTCACTTGTTGACAAGTAAGACATTTCCTTACAAAATTCTCAATATCATATCTCATTTTTGGCCACCAGTATTTCTTCTTCAAAGCGTGGTACTTTTTTTAACTTTCAGGGTGAATCATAAATTTCGAACAATGGGATTTTTGCAGTATTTCCTCTCGAAGAGATGCATCATCAAGTGTATACAATCTATTTCCAAATCATAAACTTGTTTCCTTATCGTATGAAAAGTCAAGATTTTTGTTCGAAAAGGTTTGTACAAAAGAATCTTGGGTTTGCTAAATTAAGATTTTCTCTCTCAACTAAGGATAAGCAATAATGTTAAAAAAAACTTCGCAAAAGGAGATATCAATCGCAGATCGTATTGCTCTATGGTAGCAGCAATATCGTAGGAAATTAAAGTGTGGAGTCTTCCTATTGGATTTCGACTTAAAAAGTTGACTACTGCATTACCTTTTGCCTGGATGGTAATTTAATTTAAATCGGTGATCTTTCAAAAATTCCATCCAGCGTCGTTGTCTTAAATTCAAGTTCTTTTGGATAAAAATATATTTTAAACTTTTATGATCCCAAAAGACTTGAAAATTTACACCATAAAGATAACAATGCCAAATTTGTAACGCAAAAACTACAGCGGCTAATTCAAGATCATGGATAGGGTAATTACGTTCATGAATTTTGAGTTGTTGTGACTCATATTCTATAACTTTGTCATTATGTATTAACGCATAATCTAACCTTTGTAATGAAGTGTCGGTATATACATCGTAGCTTACATCAAGAAATAGTGAGGAAAGGAGCAGTAGTTAACTTATCCTTCAATACTTAGAATGATTGGTTATAGTCTTCACTCAATACAAATGGAACTTCCTTCCTAGTTAATTTTAAAAGGGGAAGAGCAATGCAAGAAAATCCTTCTACAAAATGACACTAATATCCAGCTAATCCTAGAAAAAAAATTATTTCAATAATATTAGTAGGATTTTTCATTATAATATGGCTGAAATTTTGGCAAGATCGACTTGGATTCCATTTTCATAAATCACATGTCCTAAAAAATTTATTTCCTTTATTGGAAAATCACATTTGCTCTTTTTAGCATATAACCGATGGTTTCTAAGAGTACTTAAGATCGTGCCTAAATGTTGGGCATGTTCTACTAGATTCTGAGGATAAACAAAAATATCATCAATAAAAACGAAAACTAATTGTTCAAGAAAAGGCCTAAATATTATATGCATTAGATCCATAAAAGTTGTCGGTGCATTGGTTAATCCAAATGATATTACGGTAAATTCAAAATGTTCATAATGGGTTCAAAAATCAGTTTTTAGAATATCTTCCTCTCCAACACGTAATTGATGATAACCAAATCGTAAATCTATTTTAAAAAAGACGTTTACTCCTCGGAGTTGATCAAATAGATCTCCTATTTGGGGTAAAGGATGCTTATTCTTAATAGTTACTGAGTTCAGTTTACGATAGTCTATGCATAATCTAAAGCTTCCATCATGTTTCTTGACAAATAATACTAAAGCTCCCCAAGGTGATGAACTTAGTCGAATAAAACCTTCTCCAAAAGATCATTTAATTAGGTACGGAGTTCTCGAAGTTCTAAAGGAGCCATTCGATACGGAGTTATCAAAATAGGAAGTGTATTAGGAAAAATATTGATACAAAACTCAATTTCTCTAGAAAGGGGAAATCCTGGTAACTCTTCGGGAAAAACATTTTCGAATTTTTCCAATAGATTTGGAATTATAGAAGAGATCTGGAGTTGGAAACTTGAGGGTTCATATGGACCTGATCTTTGAAATACAAAAGAATAATTATCTTCATTTCGAAAATAAATTTTCTTAGCATGACAATCGATATAATCATGATGTCTTGATAAAACATCCATTTTGATAATAATATCGAAACCATAAATACCAAAAATTATCAAATTAAAAAGGAGTGTTCCTAGACCAAGCTGAATTTTACAATTGTCATAACCTTACATTGGTGTATTGATTTCACCTATTGGTAATTTAATATTTAAGGGAGCAGTTAAAGATTTAGGTAATAATTGCAATAATTTAGCTAGTCTAAGACTAATAAAAGAATGTGTTGATCCTAAATCAAACAAAATATGTGCAGGAAAATATTGAAAAAATATCATACCTTCTATCACGTCATTGGAATTTTGTTTAGGCAATATAGCGCAATTTTTTCCATGACTCGGGATTGGCACAATTCATTTAGCAGAGTTCGTCTTAGGTTGATTTTGGATAGTATGGGATTTTGGATTTTATGAGGGTATGTTTAACTGGCAACGTATTGGAACAGATTTTAACTTAGAACACTGTGGTCGGATATGTCCTACTTCATGACACTCATGATAACGGATTGCTGAACGTGTTGTGTTATGACGAATCTGGGAATAAGCTTGTCCACTAGAGTTTGAATAAGGGTGAGGTCGAGAATGAGGTGGAGTTCTAACAACATGATTATTTCTGGTAACATGGGAGAAGATCTTATTACGACAGAAGAATTGCCTCCCACAATGGCCGCAACATCAATAAGTTAAGAATACTCACGAATTTGTAAATAAGCAATCGAAGTCTTAACTCTCAGATGTAAGCCTATTTTAAATTACTCGGACTTCTTTACCTAGTATCTATATATTTTAAATTACTCGGACTTCTTTACCTCATATTGGGCATCTGATAGAATAGCTTGTTATAATTATAAGAAATCAACAGTTCGTTGATCTCGCTCAGCCTCGGGAAAATACTTTTTCAAGAAAATCTCCACAAATTGATCCCAAGTAAAATTAGCAACATTCTGATTACGTGATACTGCTTGCCACCAGAAATCAGCTTCACCTTCAAACATATAGGTTGCTAAAGTTATTCGAAGATCAGTAGATATACCTACTCCATTTACAATTTTCATAATCTGACGTATCCATTTCTCAGCTTTACTGACACCTGGATTTCCAATAAAAGATGGAGGTCATCACCTCAGGAATTCTTACAGGGCATTCATCATAAGAATTTCTTCAAAATTCTCCTCTAGAGTATAATGAGTTGTTTGTTGTTATCGGGCTAAATAAGTAAGTTCCTGAAGACATCGCATGATTCCTTCAGTTTGAGTCTGTTCGGTTTGAGTTCTAAAGGAGAGAATTCGAGTACTAACCATCCTAAAATATAATAGAACAGTTTTAATAATAAAAATCATAAACAAAGATATGACACAAGCCTATTATATTACGCAGGATAAGTTATATGATACATTAGAGTTATATATCACAAACTATTACTACATTAGTGCAGCTATAGTAGTTAGTTCATCTCCTAAGTTTTAGTATGGCACACTATCTACAATACTTTATCATATTTGTCTACACTAGGAGACAAAAACTTTGGATTACTAAGTAGGGACAACGGCTTAATCAATAGAACTAAATTCTGGACTGACTAAATAATCTCCCTGATCCGAACCATCAGTTGAGTCATCAGCGGTACCAGGATAATATTCACTATGTACTTCACCAATTGATGTGGCATCGAGGTACATCGATGGAGTCGGTTGATCATCTGCAAGTGCATAATTTATTTCTTCTTGAAACATTACCGGATCATTCACATAATCATCAACCATCCTCATGACTTTCATATCGCCCAAACTCTATTTTTCGGCACTAGTCTTTTAACATCACTACTCGCGCCTTCCCAATCCTCCTCGACTTCACGAATCATCTCTCGTAATTTTGGTAATGCCTCCTCTCTAACTCTAGTTTCCCAGTTATTGTTTAGTTCAATGTCTACATTTAATAAGAACGTGTCCCACGTATCCATGGTGAAAAATGGAGTTACCATATAATAATAGTAATATAAGAAGTTACGAAAAAGATAAAATAACTAATATCCTATTTATTTTCCCGTGTAGAATGTTAACCCAGCAATAGGTTCAAATTTAAAACATGTTATGATACCAACTTATCACACCTTGCTTTTTGGTAAAAATGAACAAGAAGTACATATAAAGCAATGAATTAAAGTTAAGGTGAAATAACCTAACATTATTCATATATTAAACTAATTTACATAGGGTTTTTCCACCGCACGGGTGAGTTATATTTTTTAGTACAAACAATAATGTAGAAAATTGAAAAGCACCATTCCTTGCTCCCATATGGCTTATTCCCTGCCCACACAGTCACATACGCAAATAGGTGAGCGGTATTTGTCTCTAATAGGGAAGAGATATTATCCTTTTTCTACGAGTTCATCGGGAGAAAAAAGGAATTAGCACAAATATGCTAAGCAGGTTCTACCAGTTATATAACATATATATATTAGAGTTGGAGTGTATATAGAATCAGCGTTTAACCACGCTACAAAAATAAAGTTGATAATCCCATACTTATCAGTTTATAAATAACATCAAGGTTCTTGAACTAATAATCACACACTTACCAATTCATTAAGAAAATAAAGTTCGTTACCAGTTCATTAAGGATCGTGTAAAGAAAATCAAGGATTCTTGAACTAATAATCCCATACTTAGCGGTTCACTAAGGGGTATGGAAATAATTAATCCATCAGTAAAACCAAAGCAATAATAATAATAAACCCAAAACATTTTGGGAAAATTAACCGGCTAGGCACACAATTAAAGTGGTACTCAAACATATGTAACAATAAATCCAGGCTCTCAATCATCTGAGACCTTTAGGCCAAGTAGAAAGTTCTATGGGATAACACGTCAATCTACTTCCTAGTTAATAATGATGCTTATAATATGATGGCACAAAAGTGCAGGGGCAAACTGAATCAATAAGGAACATGATACCAATTATTAGGTGCGAATGGTTAAAATTGATCCATAGTCAAATTCAAATACCGATGCTCAAGTTTAAATACCGATGATATGTAATAAAATATGTAGTATGGCATTATGATAACATGCACATGCTAAGAGTAAATAGGAGCTATCACATAGTGATATCAATAGCAGTATACCAAATACGAGAAGTTAACTATTAAAAAAGGAGATAAAACTACTTGCTCGGTATATCGGTCAATTTTATATATCAGAAGAGGATATCGGGAGGAGCTGGTACTTGATTTTCTGTATAAATGTTTGGGTATGTAAGTATTTGGGATTAAGTCAAATAGTTTGAAAAAAATTGCATCCTTTAAAGTTCTGGGGGTTTAATTTTAAATATTTTGGAACTTTAAAATACGGGACTTAAAATCATTTTTGAACTTTGGTGCAAGAGAAATTTTGTCTTCAAATATTTTGAAGTATTCATAGACAAAGTTTGGGTTTCAAATTCATAAGTTGAAAAAGTCAAGAGGGGTCAATTTGCAATTTTGGAAAAATATTCTCAAGTTAAAACCTCGTTTTTCCATAACTCATTCCAGGTTAATCAAAACATGGCCTTACCTTATACCATTTTAACCAGAAAAATAAAATAAAAATATTGGGAAAAAAATTATAATTTTTTTACTGGCCACGTGCCCTCACGCCCTAGGTCAATATTTCTGGTCAAAAACTTCAACTTCCCCTCGATAGTTGACTTTAGGGTTTCTGATTTTTTACCTTGAAAAAATCCTTCATTTCTAAACCATTTGAGATGATTAATAAACAAACTCAACTAATTTTTCATAGGGAAGCCAAATATATAAGTTTTGTAAATTGAGATGTAGTATATCTCAAGTTCCATAACTGAGTGTTTTTCTAAAATTTTGACTTAAGATTCGTGGATTGTAAGGATATGGAATGGATTTTTATGAACATGATTTTCTTTCTACTATGTATAGGAGTTGTTTGGTTTTGATTTCACAGGTTGAGATGGATTATACATCGAGAATTTTAAATTTTCAGTTTTCTGGTTAAAAACGCACTTTTAATTGATTCGAGCTTAATAGGTACATTCATGGCTTTTGATCATTGCACTCGAGTTCCTGAGGTTATAATGAATATATACATAGCTTTAAATCAAAGTTTGGAGCCTTTTATCAAAATTCACCATTAAAGCTCAAGCTTTAATGGTGCAATTTCACAATTTTTTTTCTATTCTACACTGTTCTAAACATAAAATCTTGCATATTATAATTGTTCTAAGTATAATAACTACACAGAAAGAAATTGGAATTGATAGAAATGAAATTAATTCATGAAATCATAATGTACCTAGTTTGAGTGAAATTTTGAGTTTTTGAACTAAAGTTTGAGGTGTGTTTTAATTGCTAAGATGATGGGTTATTTATAGTACATACTCGGGAAATTTGATTGGTGGAAAAGGGTGGTGGATTTGAGCTGTTTATATAGAAGTTTTCACGGTTGGTAAATGTTACTCTCATGTGTTCATGGTGTACACATGTGCTTCTTAACCTCTTGTGCTGATGTGGTGCACTAGGTGGACAAGGGGTTTAGTGAAATTAATAAATATTTAACGTTTGGTCCTTGGTTGGTCTTGTAGTTACACTTATATCCTTGAAAGTACACTTTTCATAAAGTATAGAGGTACTTTTGTAATTTTAGCAAGTTTAAAGGGATAAAATTATGATTTTATGTTAGTTGAAGTCTAAAGGATTAATTTGATATAAGGTTGAGATTTAGGGTTGAAATATAAGTCAACTTATATTATTTTAAAGTTTTCAGGGGGCAATTTTATAATTGTTGAAACTTCAGGGGGTAGGTAAATTCATCAAAATTGTAGGGTTTCAAGTAGAGTTTATTTTTTCTTAGAAGACTTTTTAAATTTATATACTTTATAAAGGTTAAAATAATGACCGTAGGTATTTTAGGGTCGGATCTGAAAATCCCGATTATTACAGGTGTCCGCCGCACGAAACACATTCTCAACTCAAGATGATGAGAAAAAACTTTTGTTCTCAACACAAAGATCTCAAAACATATAAATATGGAACACATAAATATGGAAACAAGGGTTTTGAAGCTTTTGTAAACATATATGAATTTTATTTTTGCCAAAATTTCTTCAAAAAACTGAGTCCAACACATCTTAAAGAGAAAACACAAATTTCGAGGTGACAAACTCGTTCAAACGAAAACATATAATTCGTTTGAATGAAATGCTCATTTCATTCTAACGAAACTCATGTTCATTCGAATGAACTGACTTTCTCATTCTAACGAACTTCCAATGAGCTTTCAATGGGTGTCCTTCTATTTGATAGAGAGTGTCCGTTTGACGTTTCTTAAAAGTGTGTTCCAACAAGGTTCTAAAGCTCGTTCTAATGAGGTTACAACTTAGTTCAAATGAAATTTCCATTTCATTGTAACAAGGTATATGACTTTTCTCTGATGAACTTAAAAACTAAAAACATTTTTCTCCAAAAAAAAAATTAAAAAGTTCCAAATGATTTTGTTTAAAAACAAATCACCCAAAGATATATCCAAGGACCATATTCAAAATATATCCATACCTTATGAGATCTTTGGTAAACGTGAAGAAAAACTTGGCATGAAACACAGCACAATGTGTATCCATCTTTTAATCTTGACCGCTACATTTTCATTAAACATGTCATAGGCTTACGAGATCGACAATACGAAGCTTAACATATGACTCAAACAATTTGTGTGGAATTAAGCCAATTAGAAAAAAAATTGACTCGATTGAAAATTTGACATTAAAAATCTCCCTTATTGTCTATTCCGGGACAAAACCAAAACAAAAATCTTATGGGCTATCAAGCTCTCTAAAAAAACTCAATAACCAAGTCCTAAAAGGAAAAAGATTACACACGCTCGACAGAGACAAACATTGATTAGCTTTTCACGCTTGAAAACTTTGTCGCATGTTGCACACCCGCACACTTAAACACGTCTTCAAATGCAAAGAGAATATAAAAAGTATACAAACCGCGTAAGAATAAAATTCGAACAATGTCTAAAGCAATCTAAATCTAGGTAAGACATATTCCCTAAGATAAAGATATCCTAATCATGAAAGGAAAGATACCATTTCTCCTCCTTTTTATTCAGAAATAGACAAAGCTAGAATGCTCAAAAATATTTCTCCATCATAAACCAAATGACCCCCTATATATGTGAATATATAATAACAAGATAAATTATGAAAGAAGCAACAATATCATGCAATGATGTAAGGTGTAACAAATACACAACATGGCAACACAACCATAAAAAATCCAAATAATGATAAAACAATATCAATATCAATGAAAAAAGATACAAATATGAATAATCAATGAAGTATGATACCAATTTAGAGTTACTAATTAGAGATATGGAATTTCAATGCACACAATGAGAGATACTAATATGATCATATAGCATGCCAACTAAAATCAAAAGATAAAGCATATGGCAAACATGGACTAAATTTAAACTACAAAGACTCAAAAATGATACCGTGTATATAAATATGCAAATTATACCAATGAAATACTGGCACATATATATAGGTATAAACAACCACAAAACTCAACACAAAACACATAAGCTTTATACTAGCATAGTATCGATATTTCTAAATATGTGATATGGAATAAAAGGGTATGAACTAGATACAAATGAATTATGACCCAAACATTCAAATATGTTTAAAGAGTTCTATTTTATCGTAAAATTTTATCAAACAAATATTTAGCCTCAAGTGGCAAGATAAAGTGAACTCTATGAACAAACAAGTACAATGCACACAAGCCTAGAATATTAATGATACTACAAATGAATAGGATCATGACATGATAAGAATAACTAGGATTCATTGTGAAAACTCATTGATCTTCAACTATACACCCTCAAAATAGTAAAATATACCATATTTTGTTTTCACTCAATTCTTTTGAAGCTATCACTTTTGAAAATCAAACAAACTAAACATGTTGGCCTTGGTAATTTTTCTATTTTTATTACTTTTAATCTTTTCATTAGACTCTTTCCAACAGTGGCTTTCCCGCAAAGGATATTTTTTCCTCGCATATCCCTTTCCCGTGTACCCTCATATTTTTTAATAAAATCAAGCATTCTCATGGGCAACGGTTCTTACATGCACAAATACCCCATAATAAGCATATATGTAGATGACAAGATTAATGGGAGAACATCTCTTATAGATCAAATATAACATGTGAAGTTAACATTCAAAAGAGCTCGTGCATGTCTATGCGAAGGCGTATGCAAACTGAATCAAGTTCGAAAAAACTCCATACAAGTACGATTAAAAACAATCCAAGTATTAACAATCATAACCAAATGTCCTAGTCACATGGATAACACGGAATGAATTAGATTCAAACACAAAATATACCACAGAAAATGTGTAAAACTAAAATACACAAAACCAAAAATCTTTAGAGTTTTTATTTTAAAAAAATTCAAAAGAAAATAGTAATTTGATAGAAACTAACTCAAAAAACAAACGAAATCTTTTTGTATTTTTCCAATATGACTCAATAAATAAAAAATTAAAATACAAAAGACTCAAACAATATACAACTAGCAAACATTTATTTTATGAAGTGCAAAATCTAGTGTATCCAAACATGCGAACACAATCAACTAGTAGATATAGCATGGGAAGTATCATGTGCAAGCGAAAAAGAATCAACAAGTATAATATGTAAAGCCTCCAAATCTGATTTCCTAATCCATATAGGTGTAACATGGCACTCTCAGGTTTTGATAACCTTGGTGACTCTATTCTTAGACTACCTAGGACCGTTTTTGAGATCATGGAAAAGTTGCCTAAAGTGACATTTCCTATCGCAATGTGTGAGTGTAGAATTAGTGAGGGGGGTTACCTAAAGGTTAAACTTTACAAACATTCCT
Source organism: Sambucus nigra (assembly GCA_949130495.1). Classification (NCBI taxonomy): domain Eukaryota; kingdom Viridiplantae; phylum Streptophyta; class Magnoliopsida; order Dipsacales; family Adoxaceae; genus Sambucus; species Sambucus nigra. Next base: position 448,150,821 of record OX422220.1, on the reverse strand, counting down.
AATAAGGTTTGACTCTTTCAAACGCATGGTCTTGGCTTGGATAGTGAAATCATTTTGATCATCAAAGTTAATTCCACACTTATCATCTTTAATTTATATGGTGCCTAACATCTTATCTAACTTTTTCGACCTGAATTCCGAATAAAATTTGACATGACTCCAATTTTTCAATAACTCCTTAAGGTCAATTATCTCAGATTTAAGTAAATGCCTAGACACCTTAAACTCAAGAAGATCCTCTTTTATAACCTCCATTAAACCTACAAGGCTATCTTTACCAACCTCAATGTACTATAGCATCTCTCGAAGATTCCTCTCACATAACCAAAAATCCGTAATCAAAAAATTATGATCATTTCGACGGAACATTCCTTCAACTTATCTTCTAACTTCAATTTAGCATTCTTCACTTTGAATGTTTCCACATCTAACTCACTAAAGGAAACTTGGAATTTACTCTCCTACTCCTCCTCTTTATCATCCTCATTATCTTCTCCACTCACCCTACCATAACTCACTTGGGGTTCACAAATGATGGCCTAGAAAATGTCATTTAAACTCTCATTACAAGCCATGAGTGCAGTGCAGTTGCGCTCTATCACTGAGGGTGGCATTATATGCTTTCGATTTCTTTCCCTCCTTCCTTAGTTTAATGGGGCATTTAGCTACATTATGTTCATAACCCTCACAATCGTAATATCTCTTCGATTTATCCCTCTTAAAGTTCTCATTTTGGTTCCTAGAGAAGTGATCGACCTTGTTGTGCATATTTTTCTCAAACCTTTTCACATATTTCGATTGCATTTAAAATTTGAGAATTTTTTTGAATTTCTTTACCAACAGGGCCATATCTTCGAAATCGGTGTCAAACTAATCATTCGAAATAGGTGTTTACTCCTTTCAGGTTTTAAAAGTAATGCCCTTATCTTTATTCTTTTCAGTCTTGGGGGAAAACATGTCAAGATCAAACATTTCTAATTGACCTACAAGTTCTTTAAGTTTTGTAGAATCAAAATTATCCAAGGAATTTAAAACTGTTATTTTTGAATTAAACCTTTCAGGCAACAGCCTTAAGATTTTCTTAATTACTCAATTTTCGGGTATATTCTCTCCCAAGTTAAAAGACAAGTTAGCTATGTCTCACAGTCGAGTGTAAAACTCATCCAATGTCTCACTCTCTAACATCTTAATAGTTTCAATCTGAGTGGTGAAGTTTTGGAGTTTAGAAGACTTAACAACACTAGTTCCTTTATGGGTGAGTTGGAGTATGTACCAAGCCTCTTTGGACATTTCTCATGCATAATACGGCTGAACTCCTCCAGAGTGATAGAACAAAACACAAAATTTAATCCTCTAGAGTTATATTTTGTTAACTTATGCTCAGCCTCAATCCATGATGCTATAAGTTTGGGTATCCTATTCTCTTCAAGTAGGGTTGTATGTGGGGACCAACCATTTAAAACCGCTTTTTATTCCCGCTCATCTATAGCCTTAAGGGACGATTTCATACGCAATTTCCAATATGCGTAGTTCTAATATTGGGGCTTTAAGACCATCAAAACTACCAAAATTCATGCGTAATAATAAGGGATTAAAACACAATAACTAAGTCTTCTAACTCGGATACCAATTTTATAAGGCCCGGCGGTGTTTAGGCAGAGATGGTCAATAATAAAAAATTTATTTTAAAAATTTTCAATTTTAAAGATCTAAACTTTAAACAAGTTAACCCTAATAAAAAAAATTCACAAAAATAAACCGCCTGTTGTGAAAAATTGATTTACCCAAACTTATTGCATCGAGGTGATAAGCAGATAAAATATGTAAAACATCCGCAACATGTCGATGTACGAGGAAAATCATAAAAGTAAAAACCTCGAATGGCCTAACTAAATAGTTCACCATGATAAGGTTTTACAAAGAATAGACAGTAGGCTTACTTAATGACTCATCTCTCTTGCATGCGTTCATTCTCTTCAATCTTTTACCTCTCCTCCACAATGCAACATAGGATTCCACCCACGCAAGTTGCCACAACACACGAATCCACACACACCTCAGTATCCACCGATGAGGCACATAACTAGTCTACGAAATTGAAACATAAAACACTGCTTCTTCACCATAACACAACAAACCACAAGTAAGGAAGCCACCGCACGAAATACATTCTCAACTTAAGATGATGAGAAATAAAATTTGGAGCTTAATAAAAATATCTCAAAGAATATGAATGTGGAAACTTGTACTTTTAAACTTAATGGGTGAAAGTAGGATTTTGGAACATTTGTAAATAGATACGAATTTTATATTTGCCAAAATTTCTTCAAAAACTGAGTCCTACATGCCTTAAATAGAGAAAATATAAATTTTTAGGTGGCAAACTCGTTCTGGCGAAAACACAGAGTTTGTTTGAACAAAAATCATGTTTCGCACTAACAAAACTCGTGTTTGTTCGAACGAATTGGCTTTCTCATTCTAATGAACTTCGAACGAGCTTTCAAAGGGTGTCCTTCTATTTGACAAAGAGTGTTTGTTGGATGTTCGTTAGAGGTGCACTCCAGAGAAGTTCTAATGTTCATTCTAATGAGGTTACTACTTTGTTCGAATGAAATTTCCATTTCAATCTAATGAGGCATATGACTTCGTTCTAACAAACATAAAAACGAAAAACATTTTTCTCCAAAAAAAATTAAAAAACAGTTCCAAATGATTTTGTTAAAAATAAATCACCCAAAAATATATCCAAGGACCATATCCAAAATGCATCCATACCTTACAAGATCCTCAGTAAATTTGAAGACAAATTTAGCACAAAACACGGCACGATTTGTATCCATCTTTAAAGCTTAGCCTCTGCGTCTTCATCAAACATGTCATAGGCTTGCAAGATCGACTATACAAAGCCTAACCTATGACACGGATGTTTTGTCTGAAATTAAGCCAAATACAAATAAATTGACTCGATTGGAAATTCTCCCTTAAAATCCATAAATAAATCTTTCTTTTCTAAATAGTACATTGATATATTCTCTAAGCATTACTCGCGATGTCAAAACATCAGTGTACCATCTGAAATCACTTAAAGTGGGGCATATAAGGTCACTTTGTTGATCATAAATTCTTTAGGCTATATTATTTGGTGTTCCTAAGAAATGTTTTATTATTATAAAAACAAAAGTGTTTACTCCATCTTAGATTCCCATTCTGATATTTTCATCAAAAATTGGGAGGCCGTTAGCATCGCGTTGGACAACAGTTTTAATTTGTTCCTTTGATTATTCAGTAAGAAGTTTATACCACCTAGATTCTAACGTTCCGTAGAATCCAATTATTAAAATATTAACTATTTCTATTTAGGGAATTTTTTTATTATATAGGTCATTGTTGGAAACCATTTATATGTGTTGCATTTTGTTTAATATTCTTTTTGATATAATCCATCTATGTTTCATTTATAAAGTCTGTCTGATAAAAAATAGAATTTATTATGTACACTTATTTCTTCATATTCCATACCTGGTGGTGTGGATCTTGTAAACTAATTTTTTTAAAGTGGTTGGAGTTTCTGTGGAGTTTTGTATTTCGTATAATTCAACATTAGTAAAAAAAAATTCAATAGTATGGATATCTTAGTTTGTAGTATATTCTTGGGATGAATTTGTTTGATTAATATATGTAATACTTCTTTATATAGCCATTATAGTTTTTTATGATTCCGTTTTGATTTTTTTAAGCATTTTTCTATTTTATGTAGAGTTTTTCTTAGACTTTGTTTGTAATTTTTTTCTTTTTTCACCCTCTAGAAGTTTAATTAAAGGTATTTATCTTTTATTTGGTAGGTTTGGTTTGTCCAACTTATTTTCAATAGGTTTTACCTATTTTCATAACGTATTCAGGTATTGATTAGTGTAATTATTTTGTTCAATAACATTTTTGATTTCATAATTAGTAGAACTGACTTTAAAAAATGTAGCAATTACTTATGTTCCCATGTGTTTTACTGAAATGGTTTCTAGTGAAGGGTGACTCGACGAGACTGTAGTTTTATCTGGTTTAATCCACTTTACTTCTGCTAGGACATTTATTTTTTGGTAATATATATCTAAATAGTCAATGAAATTTATGTATGTTCTTATTTCATTCATAAAGTTTTCCACTTTCTTATTACTCTAGCCTTTTCTTTTGGGGAGTACTTTCTTGATATGCTCGTTATTTAGTACGATTTTCTTTTGACTCAAAATCTTCTCCTAAATTAATCATGTAAATTTTATATTTTTATTGATTGTTAATAATTGTGATTTACTGAACCTATTTCAAAATCTGTTTGAGTAGGGGAATGTTGATCTTCGCCATCAATAAAATTTAAGGTTGTCGTATAACAAGGTTTACTTACTTGAGAAGTTGTATCAATTTCTTTCAACTTAATATTATGTCTGGGTATTATATCGATATATTTTCGTAATGAATAACTCATCTGAGATTTACTATCATCCCTAATATGGAGATATTTAAATCGAGGTTGATCAAGACTTATTCTAACTGATCCACCAAGGTATTCTTGAATATGTTCTAGATTAACTGTATTGTTTTGGAGTTTTGGGGGATGACTTTCATTTTCTAATAACTAATTGTTTGGTAGATTAATATCTTTCCAATTTATTAACCTTGGGGCTTGAATATTAGCATCATTTATATTGTTATATATTAGTAGATTTTTGTTCTTTGTACTTTTTACCAAGGCATGTATATTTAGGTTTGTTCTTAAACGTTTATAATAGATTATGTATATTAAAGCTATGGGTTTTCTTCCTTCTAACATTTTATATACAGAAGTTTTAATATTTAGTTTCATTGTTTTTAATGTTCGCTCCTCATTGACCCAGTGAGAAAGGTAGTGGTTAGTTGCATGTATTTTGTGCCAAGTCCCATAGCATCAAAAACGTCTAAAAACTAGACGTCCACAGAGCTTCCTATATCAATTAAAATCCTTCTCATGTTGGCGTTCCACATGATTGTTGAGATCATGAAAGTATCATCGTGAGGTTTTCAAAACCTTCAAAGGTCAATTTACTGGAAGATCATAATAGGGACCTACTTGGGGGATTGATGTGGAAGAGAAACATAGTTGACATGTACCCTGTCATGCTCAAAACTCTTGAGGTGGGCCTTTATAGCTATGGCAGAGAGCTCACCTTCGACAAAGCCTCCGTAGATGCAACGGACATCAAGTAGAGGGACATTGTCTTTGTTCCCATTGTTGTTTGTTTTGTTGTTGCACTAACCTCCGTCGGTGTCTTTGATTACAAATTCTTTGAGGTAGGCTCTGTTAGTCACCCCTTCGATGGACTCCTTTAGTCTTAAGCATTTGTTGATGTTATGGCCATGATATATGTGGAGCTAACAATACTTGGACTTGTCTCGCTTGTTATCCCTAGTTCTCATAGGCTTTGGCTGAGGTAGAATATCTTTCCATTCAGCAGTTACAAGGTGCATAAAGTATTTGATCTCTATGGGCCCACTTTTTTTAGCCCCATTCTTCTTCCTTTTGGCCTCAGATTCTCCTGGTATCTCTCCAAGGTAGGAGGAGACATCTTTTCTCTTTCCCTACTGTAGAGAGGCTATAACCTGCATTATCGACATGGCATCCTAAGCGTTTAAATACTTCTGAGCTCTTTCAATTAATTTAGTCATAGTCTTGGGAGGCTTCTTACTGAAGCACCTCAGTAAATCCTCTTAGGTGAGGCCTGAGATAAAGGAAAAAACACATATGGTGTCATTCAAGTTGTTAACCTGGAGATCTCCCTAGTTGAACCTCTAAGCATGATCCCTGAGGGATTCCCCAGCCTTCTGTCTGAAATGGAGGAGGGAAGTGACATGTTTCCTCTTTTTCTGAGCTTTGATGAAATAAATGACGAAGGACCTTGTGCTCTATAAAACTTACAATGGTTCCTAGTTTGAGCTTGGAAAACCAATGCCTAGTTTCCCCACTGAGACTAGCAGGAAATGCTTGGTGTAAGACCTCATCTGAGGTGTCTTAGAGGAGAATTAGTGTTTAGTAAGTTTTTAGGTGATCGGTGGGGTCCTTAGACCCATTGAAAGGCTCAATATTAGGCATATTTAACTTTCGGGGAAGTGCGTAATATTGGACATCTTTGAAAATAGATATAATGTCTTCTGGAGGTACAACTCTATTATATTAGGAGTTTAAGTCTTGTACCAGTTAAGGAAATTCCCCAATTGATCTTGTATCTTCTTGAGTTCACCGTCCCAGGACCTAGCTACCCTAAAACCTCTCTGAGAATGGTCTTCGGGAAATGATAGTTTATCCTTTATAGGGATACGAGTTTTTTATTACTAGGGTGACCTGGGCACACCTTTTGGATCATTTTCTCCCTTTAACTAGGGTCCATGATTTTCCCCAATGTCATTGTGTTCCAGTACTATAAGTTCTTCTACTACAGGGGGGTAAAGGAAGCCTACTAAAGATAGTGTCCAGTTTTTCTTGGATCATTCTTTGTTAATCCTTCATTTCATTAAAATAATTAGCCAAGGCAACATTAGTCACCATTTTATAAGGGGATAAGTTTCATTATTGGAAAGTATGGAACTTGTTGTTCCCATATATGGCACCAAACTGATGAGTGTTAAAGTTGTAATTCACTTTATACACTCAGGTACTCCCCTTTGGACCTAAAACGGTCAAGAGGAGAGAAGTTTCAATGTGAGATAAAGGTTTAAAGTGGTTAGGATCAGAGGCCTTAGAACTATAGAATCCCTAGTACATATATTTGTGCAATTTCAGAAGCGAAGACCGATGCTCATAAATGGGTCATAAGACCTTAGAACTATAGAATCCCTAGTACTTGTACTTTTTTAGGACCAAAGGCCCAAAATTATTGTACAAATACTTATCCCCCCTAAAATGTTTGGGGATAAAGATGAAAGAGTAAATTGTTTAAGGGAATGGCCTTAGATTTATAATTATGACTCTAAATTTCTTCCATAAAAGTTCCTAAGACCTCTTAAACATACCAAACTAAGTATGAAAGCTTTATAATAGAAATATTAGCTCTGTTGAGCGTCGTCAGACCTTAGAACTTAGAAATTGTTTCAATCTTAAGCCTCTGAATGGGTCCTTAGGCCTCTGAACTTAGGCATTTTTAAAACTGAAGCCCACCAATGAGTCATAAGACCGCTGGACTTATAATTTTTATCAACCTTAATCCCCCGAATGAATCCTGAGACCTCTCATCTTAGGAGTTTTAGATATTGAACCCCCCCCCCCCCCCCCAATGGGTCTTAAGACCTCTGGAGTTAGTAGTTGTTAACTTTTTTGGTTAATAATGTGTATTAAGACCTTTGGACCCTTTCCCGCTAGGATGAAATCCCTCTAGCAATCGTTTGAGGTTCTGCAAAGGGCCTTTAGACATCGAAACCTCTGATTTTGGACCTCCACTAGGGTAAAACTAGGATATTGGAAAAAAAATTGAATGTAAACACTTGGCCCTTAAAAAAATTGAAAATGGAAGTTTTTCTAAGTCTCAAATTTTTAGTCGTGGTTTTAAAAATGACATTTTAGTTTTTTTCCAAAAAATAAGGTTGGGGAGAATAATTTTCAAAGGTTTTTACATTTTTGTGTAACTCAGTGCTTTTGAAAACATTTGTGTGCGAATAGGGTATTGTTTAAGGTCCTTAGACCATAGTTAATTCGAGTGGAATCAAGGATGAAATTCTTGGTTAATTACTTTAGTCTTTTAGGGTCTTTAGACTTTTAACTGTTAATTCGAGACAAGGATGAAAGTTTCACATCTCTTACCTGTGTCACTAAGAACCTTAACTGTGACACTACGATTCTAAGTATCAATGTGGAAAACCTTTTTAAACTTCGATTTCATTTAAAAAATCCTCTTCGAAATAAAACTTACTTTTACATTTGCATCGTAAAATTCATTTAATTTAGTTAATGAAATGATGTCCAACTTATGAAATTCATAGGAATACTTGAAATAAAAGAGTTTTGTGGAATAAATAATAGCTATGGTATAATCCATACATCATGTATTATTGCAATCCAAGTTTAAAGTACTTGCATTAAAGTTTAAATGGTAAAACCCATAAATTAAAATGAGTTGCACATTTTAAAATAATTAGTGACAGAGCTCTAATTGCGTGGACAACTCTCCTTTTATTTCCCATTATCGATGTTGTTTCCTCTACCTGACGTATTTAGGGGGAGTTGTCAAATGGCTGGGTATGAGCATGCGTCCAGTATGAGAAATATTAGCAGGGTATATATTATACAAAGAATATCTATACATATACATGTATTTTAGCAATTATGAAATCATCCATTTAATTAAGTGTTCTCATACAATATGTGCCATAACTATGTAGTAACCATGCAACCCGGGCGATGAGCCCACTCACACTTAATCTTTATCTTAATACTACCTATATCTTGTTAATTTAACCATTAACGTACTTTCATATTTCCAAGTTGTTTCACAAACTTTCCTTTACATTAATGAGAATTGTGGTCAAATTCATCTTTTCACTTTCTTGATGGATGTCACCAATCCCAATTGTATTTACGAATTTTCAATGACTGCCACAAATGATGCACTATACTAACTGACTAGTGATTTTGAGTCAAAGTCGAAGTTGCACCCTAAGGATTCAATCCCTTCTTAAATTTTTTTGTTTTTTTCCTAATATCTTTTAGTTGTTATCGCATTGTAATGCTTTTCCTTTCCTTTTGCCTTTTTCATTTCTTTTCCTTTATTTTATACATCAGTTGATGAGGCCACAATACTAGGGATGAGACTAGTTCTAATACACTTTATTCCTAAATTTTACACTTTATAAAATGTTTATTTTCATTTTACCTTAGACTGGGTAAATTATCTTTTAGAAACAATTTTAATTATCAAAACTTAATATTTGAGTTAAAATACCCATTTGACACACTTTCATGTGCATTTTCACTATTCACGCACACTAGTAGACTTGAATTTAATTCTCTTTTCAAAAATTTTTCTTTTCACCTTTACTTTCCAAAATATGAGTTTTCATCATATAGTTTAAAGTACAACTCTTTAACTAGAGCCCTCTTAGTTTGTAAAATCATTCTTAAGTTCATATTTCGCATAAAATGACACTATTGTGCTAAAATATTTCTTTTGTGATTTCAAGTAATGATTTTACCATTTCATATTCTTTCTTTAAAACTAAGTTTCCAAAAAAATACTTAGTCTAAGATTATCATAAAATTATACTTTTGGCCCAAAAACCATACTTTTGACATTTCAAGACTTGTCTTACAAATTGATTACTTTGCATTGTTATCCTTGTTTTCGTGTTTTACCTTGGGCCTTAGATTTTTAGTATTACACATTTGGACATCCATACTTCTACTAATTTTACACTTAGCACCTATTTACTTTATTGTTTTCAAGTTTCCCAAACTTTGTTCACATAAATTGTATAATTTTATGTGATCAGTATTCTACAATTTTCAAGTTTATCATTTCATTTTCAAAAGCTCAATTTAATACATTTTCAACATACTTAACCCATTTATCCAAATTGCAAGACTTTATGTTCATGAAAGTAAGGTTTTATGCCAATAAAACCCAAAACACGCATCCTACTATTTCTTCATAAGTTTAATTTAACATTTTATCATGAAATCAAGTTTATCAAGATTTATGCAAGAAATAATTAGATTAGTCATTCTGAAATTCATCCTTCTTTTATCCATTTTTATCATATATTTTTCAATTTATATTCATATGTAGTGATAATAAGCATAATTAGTCATGTAAATCACACATATATACATATATCTAACATGATTTGATTCAAACTTGAAAATAATATATAACTCCAACCTCTTGAAGATAATAATTTCTTTGATGAAAAGGTAAAAAATAAAACCCATTAAGTTCCGAGCTCATTGCAATATTTCTTCTCCAAAATAAAACCTTCAACACCCTCTTTAACCCTTGATAATGGAAAGGTGGAATGGTGGTCTTTCAAGCTTAAGGTATAGAGGTGTTTATGGAGATTTTAGTCTACTAGAATGGGGGAGTAAGAAGACTCAAATCGTCTTGTTTAGGGGCTGAATAATTCTCTGTATAATTGAGGGAATGTGTGGGTAAAGCCTGTATTTTCTCCCTCTTATAATGTCCCAACACTTTTCTAATAGTCCCTAATCACTCAATGATGAAATAATCATATAAATGGGATAGGAGGCCAGACATTATGGACTAAAAATGTGGTAGGGTCGGTTACTTTACACCCCATAACATTGAACATATTGATATCTCAAAAGGAAGGCTTTTTGCATGTGCCGAATCGGTTCAGTCCAATTCTAAATCGATTCACATCTGTCAGATATGAACTTTTGTTTCTAATTATTATTATTTTTTAATTACCTTATTTATCCTAAATTATATTATAATATATATAAATATAATTATATGATTCGTTTTGTATATTTACTTTAATCCCACTTTAAATGCGTAACTTAATCAACACGCGTAACACGGTACGTGACATTTTTTATTTTTTTCTCTTTAACTTTAATTTAAATTAAAAATAACTTATTTAAATTACTGACATTAATTTCTCATAAATTCATGTCCATATAATTTTCAAATCATGCGAGTTCAAAAATATAATGCGACTTTATTAATTCAATATAACCGGATAATACATTGGTGACTTTGGAAATCAAGGATTGAAGCCTTAGAATTCCATGATTCTTTGGGTTGAGGTTATATGGACTTCGGTCGTTAGTATGGATCTAAGTATTCAATCCTTGCAACTCTTTTTGGGTCAATAAAGACCTTTGGTACTTTACGAGTCGACGATTAATGCATTGGAACTCCATGAGTCTTTGACTGAGGTTGCGTAGACTATAAAATAATACCTTATATCCAAGGATTGAAGCTTTGCAACTCATTTTGAACATATTATTGCAATATCAGTGGTAGAAAAATACTTCTTTTAATTTCATTCAAGTATTATAATATATCATTTATAGTACTTTTTTAGGTTCTCTATATTCTAAGGGTTTAGCAGTTCACATCCTTCCATGTCTTTGAAGTAATAACACCCCAACCTTGATATTTTGGTTATCGCGTAGGAACCTTCAACTTTGGGCCTAGATTTCCTTCATGTGGATTTTTGGTCAAAAGAGTGACCTCTTTTGGACCAAGTCCACCACCTTGAACTCTCTGTGGGTAATTTCTTATTGAAATTGAAGGCTTTCATTTGCTTGTATCAAGCATTCGGATCAATGCATCTTACTTTTTTTTCTTCTAAATCATCTAGAGATATCTTGAGACCTTCATCGTCATTCCCTTGTTTGAACCAAGATACCCTATGTTTAGGCACTTTGAACTCTTCTAGAATCACTGCCTCAGTGCCAACGGTCGGGGAGAATGGATTTTCTCCCATTAGACTTCTAACTTAAGTCTTGTAAGCTCATAGGATTTTCGGTAGCTATTCATCCCATAGCCCCTTCCCCTTATCTAACCTTTTATTTAATTTTTTGAATATGGTTTTATAAGTTACTTCAATTTAGCCATTGGACTAAGGATGGACTAAAGAGAAGTGTTGATTGCTTATGCCAAAATTCGAGTAGAATTCCCTGAAGTTTGGGTTGTCAAACTACTCGCCACTGTCAAAAATTATGGCTCGATGTAATTCGAACGTGCAAATGATGATTTTAGAAATGAAGTTAATAGTCTTCTTCTTTGTTATGGTGGTTAAAGGCTCAGCCTCAGCCCACTTGGTGAAGTAATCAACAGACATAACACATAACTTGTTTTGACATTTTCTAAGGGGCTTAGGCCCTACCAAATTCACTATTCATTGAGAAAAGGTCTATGAACTTAACAGCGAATCTATCTTCTCAACTATCTATTTTATAACAAAAGTAAACCACTTATACTTCTCGCAATGCTAGACAAGATCCTTGTCTTATTTCCTTATGGTTGGACAGTAGTACACTTTCCTCATGACCTTGTAGACTAATATCTTTGGGCCTATATGGGCAGTATATACACCTTTATGAAAGTCTCTAAGGACATAAGTAGCCTCTAACGGGTTAAGGCGTCTTTGAGGTGCTGAGAAGTACCCATTATTAAACAATACCCCATTTTCCATGTAGTATCTGGAATTTAAGGACTTTATTCACCTAACTTGAAGCTTCTCATTAGGAAGGACACCATTCCCAAGGTAGGCCTTGATGGGAGTCATCTAGTTTGAGATCTAATCCACCTCTCCAGTTGTTGAAACACCCTATGCAGTTGACTTTCTAGGTTTGTTTTGAGTCTACACTGCTTATATCTTTCAACTAGTTTGGAAATGTAGATAAAATGTTGCCTTTTAAATATGAGCACCTCATAGGGTTCTATTTGAAGTTCAAGAAGAATAATGACAACATCAAAAGTGATCAATTTCAACTTTGGTAATGGTAAAACACCGCACAAATAGGGCACGTCTCATTTTATGCGAAAATAGTTTTTCTATATTTTTTGGCATTTTAATTATTCTTTAATATGATTTTTAGAATTTATTTTGGGTTAAAAATTAATTTACTACATTAATTAAACTCTATAAAATGATTTTCTTAAACATGTTTAATTAGTTGTTAATTGTCTTATTAAACTTAATCTGATTTTTTAGATATGAGTTAGTGGATTACAGCTGGCGGCTTGTGGTTAGTCGGGGTTTTGTTTCTTTACTCCCACATATTTGATAAATGTTGGGAACCATTAGATCCTTTTATTTGTGGATTAAGAGAAGCCTTGCATGATTCATGTGAAAGCATTTTATACCAGTCAAATGGAGTAACATTTTATATATGATATCTGGTCAAGATTACCTAATACAAATTCTTTTAAACCCTTGGATCAATTTCGAACCATTTGATTTAATCCTGATTATCGATGTTGAAGATGTATTCCAAAATCTTCCATCTCAGTTATTTAAAACCTTATCGTCATTTCTCTTCAATTTTTGGGGCTTAGTCAAGAAGATAGAGTGTAGTTCGAGAGAAATAAAAGGAAGAGAGATAAAAGGAAAACATAGGGTTTTCTATAGTTTCATCTCAAATCAACAAGTGTAAGGGAGTTACGAGGATTTAAAGGGAGTGTTTGTGATTTAGAGTCTGAGTTTTGAATCACACTCTTGGGTTTTTGGTTTTCCAATATCAACCATTTCTCACGTTTTATAAACTAGATTTTCTTTATAAATCAACTTCCTATAATAAGAGAAATTCTTCACCTACTATTAGGGTTTTTTCATTGAAATATCAGTTTAACATTGTTTATGTTAAATATTTGCTATTTCACTGATATTTCAAATGGATCTTGTGTTGCATGTGTATATCTTTTAATAATCCATAAATTTTCTCTTACAAATATAATATAGCAAAACATTCTGAGTGTTTAGATCTTGAAAATCATAAGGGATTGATCTTAAAGATCCATCCATATTCTTTGCTTAGCGAATTTATATTGTTTTAATCTAGAGATGGAGCCATGGATGTTTCCATGTATTTAGGGGTTTTACCACGTTAAATATTTTATTGTGCCCACTTTACATATTCTTAGACTTAGTTGCCTTAATGTTTAGTTCTTGTTTAACATAAGCAAACTATTTGACTTGTTTCATTGAATCAAGAATTTAAATCTTTAGTCTGTTTAAGTGTTTATGTTTCAACACATCTTGTGTTAAATACTTTTATAAACAATTAGAGTTTCTTCGAAAATTTGTTTCGAATTTTCAACATTAGCCTTTTAATTTGTTAAAAATAAAATGTTGATCTTGTTCAAGTGGTATCAGAGCAGGTGAAATTTTTCCTTGATCCTGAGCTTTTCAAACTGTTCTTGTTTTCAAAATGGACGAGAAATTTGAAAAATTTGGTAACCTATCCCGACTTCCTATCTTCAGTGGACACAATTTTCCCTACTTGAAAGTAAGGATGATTGCGTTAAACCAGGGTGCCTTAGGTGATGAAGTATGGGAAATGATTGAAAATTGTTGTACTCACCCTACAAAACCAGTTAGTGAGGGAAGCACTATAAAAATTAAGAAAATGATGAGTGAATTCACTAGAGAAGAAAAGAAATTGTCATTGTATAATAATAAGGGCAAAATTGCATTTTTATGTTTATTAATGAGCTTGAATTCAAAAGAAAATCTATATGTACTATTTCAAAAAAAGCCTAGGACACACTGGTCACTGCTCATGAAGGTGATGAACATGTTAAGAAAGGAAAAACTCATATCCTCATTCAATAATACAACACCCTTGTGAATAATGATACTGAAACATTAGATGACTTTTACATCAAATTGACTGATATAATCATAAATTCGCGTTCAAATAGAAATATGTATGCTCGGAGATACATTGTCAAGAAAATCCTTAGGTATCTGCCCTTTAAGTTTGATAATATGCGTTATGCCATTGAAGAAATGGAGAACCCTAATTTGACCCTTGAACTATTTAATAGCAAGTTAAGAACTGTCGAAATAGAACTCAAGTATAAAAGACACATGACCTCAACTGCTAAAAGAACCAATGTGTTAAATTTAGTTTTCTCTTCTCAAATGATTAGACCTAACTTAATTGTCCCAGACCTTGACATATATACTTAGGTGAATACCCTGATCTTGAGAGTCTTGATTACCAAATATCCCTTATGAGTAAACAATTTAGAAAGATAATCAAGTTTAAAAATGATATGGTTGCTAAACTAGGTGAAAATAGTTATCAAAACATCCAATACCTCATGACAGGGAGTTTGATAGACATAATAAAACTAATAACAACCAAAATCCCAAGAAAGACCTTAACAACATTCAATGTCATAAATGTGGTAATAAGGGTCATTATCCAAATAAGGACTTCTAATATTAATAGATCTTGCATGTCTCTCTATGCCAAAATTATATATAATGATAATAAAGCATGTCTGCCTTTTGATTCTATGATTGATGATTTGCCTACTAATATGTATGTGATTGTTATCTACCCAATATTTTACATGTTTGTACTGAAAATGATCCAAGTGGGTGCATAAGTCAAAGTGATAGGTTATCCGATGAATTGAATGTGTTCATGAGTTCCAAATTTCTAAATGAATCGCTAGGGGATAACTCACACACTAGATTTAGTGAGTGATGATGATGATGATTTGAGTAAATTTCAAGATTTGTATGCTAAAACTTTGAAGAAATGTTCTAAACTTGAAAAATTGGTGAAATACTTAACTAAACAAGTGGAAGGTTTAACTAGGACTGTTAGGTAGAATGCAAAAGATTACACTATTCAATGTCTAACTCATGATACTGATGAAAAAGAATCCAAGTCTAAAATAAATGAACTTTCTAAGAAAAACTTCATTTTAAAAGAACGGTACAAAGCTACATCGATTAGGCTAAAAGATCAAAAGAAAATGTTTAAAATGTTTTCAAATGTGTCTTAATTTTGAAATAAATGCAAAACCTATGATAAGATTATCAGCGCTAGAAAAATAAATACAAAAGATAAAACTAGACTTGGTTTTGAAAAACCCTCTAAAGGTAACAATGCTGATGGTAAAAATGCAATTGAAAACTTTTTTTCAATCCATTGGAAATTTACCAAACTCAAATAGTCAAACATTTTAAAGTTCTTAGAAATATACTCCTAAACAATCAATCTTACGAGTAACTGAAACTTTATGCAGTCCAAAGATGAAGCTCGACAAGAAGTCTAAATATGTATGCTCCCTATCGAAGATTTTAGACAAAATATAAAATTTATTGCAGTTGGACATCAAGGTGAATACAACTCTAAACCTATTTTTAAGGATTTAGAAAATAATGCCAAGACGTCCTCATCTCTATACTGTAGATATTGTGATGCTTATGGACACACACTTGTTGAATGTCTTTAAAAATATTATTTATATACTTGTGTATAACAACTTGAACTATTCTAGAGTGTGATGCCCTACTTATGTTCTCCCTAGACAAACTAATAAAACTCCAACTTGATAAAAAAAAATAAGAATAAGTCTCGCGCCAAGGAAAATCCATTATGAAAAAACCCCAGTCATTTTCCAAGTCAAAGACCTAAAAACCTTTCCAAAAAAAGGACATTTGGATTGGAAAAAATGACTTGATACCCTGACTCAGATGCAACATTGTTATAACTTCTTTGAAAGCCGAATGCGCCTCTGTTAGCTGGTATCTCGACTCTAGGTGCTCTAAATGCATGATCGGGAATGAGATCAAACTAACAAACTTGACAAACTTCTTAGGAGGTAATGTCTTGTCTGGCGATGGGATCTCATACCAGATCATTCGTAAAGGAACACTCTAAGAAAAGGGTTTTACCTATCTTAAATGATGTCCTCTTGATGAAAGGCTTAAAAGTCAATCAGTTGAGCTTTTCCTAATTTTATAATCCTGATTATACTATTACCTTTTCAAAAACTAAGTGCAAGATTCTAAAAAAAAAATGGTAATTGTATTCTTATAGGAAACATAACTCAGAATAATTGTTATACATTTGTTCCCAGCTCTGAGTCTTGTAAGTTGACGAGATTAAATGACTCGGATCTTTGGCGCAATAGGTTGCGCCATGCTAAATTTGATAACTTAAGTACATTGAGCTATCATGAGTTGGTTAGAGGTTTATCAAAAATCAAACCGGCTCAAAACATTGTTTGTGGCCCTTTCCAGATGGGGAAAATAACTGAGGCATCAATAAAAAGGTTAAAGATATTATAACTTTTAATCCCCTGGAACTTCTCCACATGGATCTCCATATTGTATTGTTAGCCTCTGTCGAAACAACTATATCCATGTTATTTTGGATGACTTCATACATTTTACTTGGTTTTCGTTTATGAAAAACAAGTTCGACACTTTTAATGAAAAAAAATCTTTTAAAAATTAAAAATGAAAAGGATACCCAAGTATTACGTATTCGAAGTGATATGGGTGACAAATTCAAATAAACTGGTGTTATGGAATATTGCTTTAGAAATGGTTATCAACATGAGTTTATTGCTCTTAAAACTCCACAAAAAAATGGTATTGCTGAAAAGAAAAATCGAAAATCTAATAAATGGCTCAGGTGATGTTACATTATGCCGGCATGCAAAAAATACTTTTGGGTTGAGGTAGTCCAAGAAGTGTGTCACAATATTAATCATGTCTACCTTAGTAACAATGCTAAATAGACTTCATACGCACTTTGGTACAATAAAAAACTCAATTTAAAATACGTTAGAACCTTTGGGAGTGTTTGATATATTTGTAAAGATCGGGAATACCTTTCAAAATTCGAGTCCAGAGGCGATAATGGCATATTTCTTGGTTATTCTCAAAATAGTAGAGCATACCCTGTCTACAATATTCATACCAAACCTCTTATGGAATCAGTCAATGTAATTGTAAATGACAGTGCCAGTGGGAATGTTTGCACTGAACCAGTTATTGAGCCTAAATTAGAAAATGTGTTTTAAACTAATTTATCTCAAGAAACCGATTCATTGCTAATTGAAACACCTGAAGAACCAACTTGAATTTCTAAAGATCATCCCCTTGAAAAAGTTGTCAGTAACCTTTAAAATCTTGTGAGAACAAGATCATAACTTTAGCGTTAATCTAACTTTGCGTGCTTTATTTCTCTTGTAGAAACAAAGAATGTAAATAAGTCCCTTAATGACTCTTACTAGATTGATGCCATGCAGGAAAAATTGGCCGAGTTTAAGAATCATCATGTTTGGTATCTTGTCCCATGTCCAAATAATAAAAAGGTTATCGAAAGTAGATGGATTTTTAAAAATAATACCGATGAATTAGTGGTAATTATTAGGAACAAGGCCAGATTGGTAGCACGAGTTTATAGTCAAAGTGAAGAAATAGATTTTGAAGAGACTTTTTACTTGTAAGAAGGCTCGAGTTTATTCAGTTAGTCATCACGATAGATTGTCATTTACAATTCAAACTTTATCAAATAGATGTTAAATGTGATTTTTTAAATGGCATTCTAACTCGGTAATTTTTCGTAGGCCAGCCTAACTACTTTATTGATCCTACTCAACTGAACCATATCTTTCGATTGAAAAGGGCTTTATACGGCTTAAATCAAGATCCCAGAGACTGGTACGAATGCCTCCCAACCTTTTTAATCAGTAAAAGGTTCAAGCGTGGTGGAAATAACATATTTGCAAAATTAACAATGACATTCTTATTGCGCAAACTTATGTAAATGATATTGGTTTTTGTTCGACTTCCCAGCAACAAGTTAACAATTTTTCAAAAATTATGCAGGGGGAGTTCCAAATGTCGTTTATGGGGGGGAGTTACAATATTTCCTTGGATTACAAGTTAATTACATGAATTATGGCATTTTCATATCATAACCTAAATATGCAAATGATTTGGTTAAAAAGTTTGGTTTAGGCAATTCCAAAATAGCGCGAGCACCCATGAGTGCTACATTTAAAATGTTACAAGACAAAAAAGGGAAAAACATTTATCCTACATTATATAGAAGCATGATAGCAGGTTTATTATATTTAACAGCCTCTAGACCATATATAATATATGTTATTTGTGTTTGTACACGATATCAAAGTTCACCTAAAGAGTCTCACCTTCAATGCATAAAATATATAATCAAATATGTTAAGGGAACTCTTCAATACGGAATTTAATACACATAAAATACAACCAATACCATTTTTTGGATATACAGATGCCAAATGGGCAGGATTTTTCGACGATAGTAAAAGCACATCTAGTGCCTGTTATTACATGGGAAACAATTTGGTCAGTTATAGTAGCAAATAACAAAACTGTACATCTTTGTCTACTACTGAGTTAGAATATATTATTGCTGGTAGTTATTATGCGCAACTGATGTGGATAAATAAAATTCTTAGTGACTATGCAATTGTTAAAAATCAATCAACTTTGCTTTGTGATAACCAGAGTGTAATAAATATTTCGAAAAATCTTGTACAACACTCTAGAACAAAATATATATAAATTAAATATCATTTCGTTCGTGACTTAGTATAATCGAAAGAATTACTTAATGAATATTTACACACTTGATATCTTTACAAAACCCCTTAATAACATTATATTTGAATCTTTAAGGAAATCTATTAGGATGACTGTTCTTGATTAATAAGCTACCTTATTTTAACATGCATTTGTGTCAAGAGTAATTTGTCTCTAAGGATTTAGGGCAGGTATGTTTGATAAATGACAAAAGGCTCCTTCCATTATCTAGTCAATATATGAGACAGCTAATATGGCCCGTTTGTATGCTTTATTTGGTAGTTATTCCTTTTATTCTCCTTTTTCTGTTCCTTTACCCATTGTCAATTTGCCACAAAAGAGGAGTACATCCCAGGGATAGAAAATTTCAATTTCATATGCTACTAACTTTATCTTGCTACTAACTTTATCTTGTGAGAATGTTATATTATGTTTTATGTAGGTATTCTCAAGATGTTTAGGGTATTGGTCTATACATAGTTGAGTGATGAATCTTTTTATCCTTATCTTCGATTCTATGATGGGGAATGGTAGATAGTAATTTTTATAGAACATACCCATGATGTATTTAAAGGATTTTGTCTATAATATCTAAAGGGGAGATTGAAAAACTCTATGGAATTAACTTTCTAGGTTTGTTTTGATTCTACACTTCATATGTCTTTCAACTAGTTTGGATATGTAGACAATATGTTTTCGTTTAGATATAAGCAACTTATAGGGTTCTATTTGAAGTTCAAAAAGAATCAAGACAACATCAACAGTGATCAATTTCATCTTCGAGAATGGTAAGAAGGTAAAAACACCACACAAATAGGACACATTTTTTAGTCATATTGAAATAGTTTTTCTATATTGTTCTACATTTTAATTGTTTTTAAAATAATTTTTAGAATTTATTTTGGGTTAAAAATCAATTTTATGCATTAATTAAACCATTTAAAATGATTTTCTTAAACTTGTTAATTGTTTTATTAAGCTTAATCCAGTCTTTAGATATCAGTTAGTGGATTAAAGCCGACGGTATGTGGTTGGTTGGGTTTATGTTTCTTCACTCTCACATATTTGATAGATGTTGGGAACCATTGGATCCTTTTATTAATGGCTAAGAAGAATCCTTACATGATCCATATGAAAGAAATTTAAACCAATCAAATGAGTAACGTTTTACCTGTGATATACAGTCAAGCATACTAAATACGAATTCTTTTTTAACTGTTGGATCAGTTTCAAACCAGTTGAGTTAATATTGATCGTTGATTTTGAAAATGTTTTCTAGAATCTTCCATCTCATTTATTTAAAACCTTATTTTCAACTCTCTTCTGTTTTAAGGGCTTAGAGAAGATAAAGAAGAGAGAGTATAGTTCGAGAGGAATAGAAAGAAGAGAGAGAAAAAGAAAACATAGGGTTTTCTATGGTTTCATCCTAAATCAAAAGGTGTGAGTGAGTTAGGAGGATTCGAAGGGGTGTTGAGTGATTAAGACTCTGAGTTTTGAATCACACTCTCGAGTTTTTGGTTTTCTAATATCAACCATTTCTCATATTTTATAAACTTTATTTTCTTTATAAAATCAAGTATCTAGAATAAAAGAAACATTTTTTCCACAATTTTAGTTTTTTTTTTTCCTAACGTTGTTTCTGTTAAATATTTTCTATTTCACTCATATTTCGAATGGATCTTGTGATGGGTGTGTATTTTTTTAAGATCCATAAATTGTCGCTTACAAATAGAATATATCGAAACGTTCTGAGTGTTTAGATCTTGAAAATATTAAGGGACTGATTTTAAAATTTTCTAAATATTTTCTTCAGAATATATTCTTTTAGATCCTAATTTTTATTAATCTTGAAATATCTAAACCCTTAAACACACTTTCGATATGTTTTGGTCTAGAAACTTTCATATAGAATATTGTTGTAATTTTATAAGACTGATTGTACCTATTAAGTGTGCGTATGTGACTTGCATGTGCATATAGACTGTCACTATTTCATAAACACATTTTCACATACAAACAAATAGTCTGTGTGGTTAATACTAGAGAATTGTATTTCTAGTCGACGTAAAGATTGTTGGAATACGGTTACATAATACTTGAAGATCAGAAAATGAACACATGAGGTGTTGCTCTGTTTTGGTAATTTTCTTTTCCATTTGATTTGTTTCATGTTTGTATTTGTAACCCTATTCCTTGTTTGGTGGACTTGTTTTGTTCTTCTCTGTAGAAGGAGTTGTGGATGTTTCCCCATGTTTAGGGGTTTTACCACGTTAAATTAGTTGTTCTTCCCACTTTGCATATTCTTATACTTAGTTGCTTCTCTGTTTAGTTATGGTTTAGCATAAGCATATTATTTGACTTATTTCTCTAAACCAAGATTTCAAACCTTAAGTATGTTTAATTATTTTTTTTGTTCCAACACATATTGTGTTAAAAAAATTATAAATAATAAGAGTTTATTCAAAAAGTTACTGCAGAATTTCAAAATTAGCCTTTTATTAAAAACAAAGTGTTGATTATTTTTAGTTGATGGGTGTAGAAATCTTATATGACCTCAGACCCAAGGTGCTTCCCTATCTACCTTAGACAAGTAATAGGACAGAAGTGCCAAAATGTGAGACAATGGTTTAAAGTAGTTCGTACTTCATTTGAGGTTCCTACATCCACTGTAAAAGGTGAATCTATGTATATTTGATTATAAAAGAGTTATTACAGTATGTAGGGCCTCTTGGGCTTTGGACAACAGAGTCTGAGGTCTTGCGACCTTTGTCAACAATCCAAATGACCTTAGGAAGTAAATGATGGACCTCTCTAAGGGTTCCTTAATATTGATTTAGGGCCCAGTAAGATACACAAAGTATAAGAGAACTGCATATGATCCGAGTTACAAGTTTATGCTTTGAAATGATCCGAGCTACAAGTTTATGCTCTTAATAATGGGTTGAGAGAGTACACATTAATGGACATTGGAACTCTAGGTTCCCCGATAGTATGATATTCTAAATGTATTGATCTCTTAAATTGCTCGATATTAGCTGGCTTTGAATCATTCACCAACCTTCTATTTATATGCAAACTCTAGGAGAGAGAGTTGATGGATTGTCATAACAAGGTTATGATGCATTTGAGGTCTGATAGTGTCAGTAAGGTGGTGGAGTGTTGGCCAAAGAATTTGTAGATGGTGTAAGGTATTTATTGATAGCATTAAATACAGATGAAAACTTTCAATTCAACAAGGCTTAAGTGGTGGTGGTAGGTCGAATAATGTTCTACTTTCCACCTACTCTGCCAGACTGATCGTAGAAGCTGTATCGGAGGCCCTGGAGGTCTGGAACTTCCCTAGGGCCGCCATAGGTGGATCAAGAGGTATTACGCATTTATGTACCTTAGTGTTGAGGGTTATGTGATCTTAGGAGGTTACTTATCTTTATATTGAAGTTGGTTATAAGTGTCATGTATTATAAAATTTTGGTGTTGTGTTTCCCAAGCTTAGATTAAGAGATGTGTTGGATCGACTAATCGTCCTAAGAGGAAGAAAGAGTGACTAAGGTATGTTGTGTCACAGTGGTACTTTTTAATGGTAGCATAAGTCTTGGGTACCGAGTAATGGTATGTCTAAGGTCTAGGATTGACCTTAGGACCTTTGATCTTGCTTGAGAGAAATTGAGGGTTATAAGAACTTCTGAAATATCAAGTGTGAACTAGGGTATCATCAATATCCCCCTGTTGCTTCTTGCAAGGATTGCAAGGGGCAACACTTATCTATTGCGCAAGTTGGGGGTAACATCGTAATTGACCAAGGATTTTCATTTTGAGGGTGCGTTAGGAAGGAGCTTGCAAGTTACTAAAATTACTTGATGGGATGTATGAGGGGCTAAAGGGATCGAAGTGTCAGGCGTTTAGGGCTATAAATGAGACCATTGGGCTTGTTTGAGTCATCACTCGTCATTCTAGCTTTATTTCTCTATCACGCTATTAGCCTCAAAATTGACTAAGAACATGATATCTATAGAGCTCCCAGTGTCAATTACAACCCCTGTCATATTGGTATTCCCCATAATTAATGTGATGATGAAGGGCCGTCATGAGTCAAGCAGCCCCTTTTGAGGTTCTTTTTTGAAATACCATCCTTAGAAACCCTTGGGAGCTTAATGGGGGAGGGAGACATGGTTGAATTGCACTCCTTCATGTTGGATGCTCCTAAGGTGGGCCTTTTTAGCAATAGCAAAGAGTCCACGTCCGGCAATGCCTCCAGAAATGTTGTTGACATCAATCAAAGGGACATCATCCCTGTTTCTGTTGTTTTTGTGTCTTTTTATCATCCCTTTTAATATCCTCATTAAGCCTGAAGCAGTCGCTGGTATTATGACCATGGACGTGGTGGAACCTACAGTACTTGGATTTGTCCCTTTGGTCCTTTGTGGCTCTCATGGGCTTGGGCGAAGGTAGGAGATCCTGACCTTCTTTGGCTGCAAAGAGATCTTCAATAGTGGTTGTGAGTAGAGTGAAGTGTTTAGCCTTTGGGGTCCATTTTTTTTGCCTCCGCCTTTATTCGTCTTAGTCTCGGTCGCTTCAGAGTTCTCCCCAAGACGGGACTAGACATCTTTACTCTTTACTTGCTAGGGAGAGGTTGTGGCATGCCTTATTGAGATGGCATCCTTTGAGTTCATATATTTATGAGCTCTTTCGAGCAGCTCAGTCATACATTTTGGGGGTTTCTTACCGAAAGACCTCAACAAATCTTCTGAAGTGAAGCCTGAGATGAAGACATCCATGCAGATCATGTAATTTCGATCATCGACTTGGAGAGCTTCTTGGTTGAATCTCTTCGCGTACTCTATGAGATCCTCCTTTTATCTGAAATGGAGGAGGCATGTAACAAGCTTCCTCGTCTTCTGAGCTCCAATGCCTGACAAAAAAACCTTGTCAGCTTAGAAAAGCTCCTAATGGTCCCTAGTTTGAGCTTGGAAAACCAATGTATAGTTATTCCCCTCAGAGTAACGGGAAAATCTATGCATAAGACCTCATCTGAGGTATCTTGTCGGAGCATGAGTGATATGTAGCTTTCCAGGTGATCAATGGGGTCTTCAGACCCATCGAACGATTCAATAGTAGGCATCTTTCACTTTGGGGGAAGAGCATAATGTTGAACGTCATTGAAAAATGGAGATAATGTCTTTTGGATAGCCAACTATATTGTGTTAGGAGTTTGCGCCTTTTAATAGTTAAGGAAATTACCCAACCAGTCTTGCATCTTCTTGATCTCATTATCCAAAGGCCTATCCACCCTGGAACCACCTTGGGATTGATCTCCGAGAATCGATAACCTATCTTTGACAGAGATACAAATCAATGATCGTTGGGAGCAGGCACACCCTCTATATTATTATCTCCTTCCAACTTGGGCTCGTGGTTTTTACCAGTACCTCTATGTTGCAATGAAATTGGTTTCTCTATCACTGGCGTAAAGGAAGTCTATTGAGAATGGTAGTTAACTTCTCTTGGAGCTCCTTTTGTCGAGCTTCCATTTCTTTGAAGGAATGGGCCGAGACGAAATTAGTTTGCATCTTGAAGAGAGCAAGATGTGTATTTAAAAGAAATGAAACTTGTCATTCTCACATATGGCACAAAACTAGTGAGTGTTGAAATTGTATATGACTTCTGACCCAACAGGTATTTTCCTCCGGATCTCAGATGGGTAAAAAGGGAAAAGGTGTCAAAGTATGAGGCAAGTATTTAAAGTAATTTGGACCTACGTCCACTGTCAAAGGGTGATATATTGTTTATTAGATCGTAAAAGAGATATTATAATTTAGGACATCTCTTGAACTTTGGGACAAGAGAGTCTGAGGTCCTTGCAACTTTGGTTAACAATCCCAAGAACTTTAGGAAATAAATTATAGACTTCTCTAAGGTTTCGTGCGTACTAATTTAGGGCTCAACAAGGTATATAAAGTATAAGATAGCTGGAAGTGAACAAAGTTATGGATATCTGCTCACAACAGTGGGTTTAGAGAGTATTGAACACAGGGTAAACATTTATGAATGGTAAAACTATTAGTTCTCTCGAAGTATGATCACTTAAATGTCCCCTTAACATTTCTTCAGCCTCCTCTATATCTACAAACTCTTGGAGAGAGAATGAGTGGACTTTCACAGTATGGGTGTGGTGTCTTTTGATGTCTGACGGTATCAGTAAGGTTGTGGAGTGTTAGCCAAAGGTTTATTAGGTGGTGTAAGGTAGTTGTTGAGTGCATTAAATGCGTATGGGATCCCATCATGCAAGCGGGCTTGAGTGGTGGTAGTAGGTGAAACAATATTGTGCTTTTCACCTACCCGCCAGGCTGGTTGCGGCAGCTTTACCAGAGGTTCGGAATGTATGGGACTATCATGAGTTATTCTTGAGACGTTTTGAAATGGTATACCTCTGTGTTGAGGGTTAAATGACCTTAGGAGGTCATTTCTCTTCAGACTCAGAGCAGCAGTGTTGACCTTATTACTTCCCTTCTTTTTGAAACTATGTCATTTTTCTTGCTATCCTCGAAAAGCTTCTCCCCCTTTTCCTTCCCAACCTCCTACGTTTCGGAGCATAACAATTTCCTGTTATCCTATCAACCGATAAGTCAGTAATAGTTAGGAGCTTTAGGCACCGGGCACACAGCAAGAAATAGCATCTTCTGAGCATCAGACATTATAAAACTCTGGCTTTGTGGTCTCGGAGCTTGGTTGGAGAGACTGGTCATTCTAGGAGGAGGAAGAGGTGACTAAAGTCTGCTACAGTATTGTGACCCTTTCTTGAGAACAACGAAAGTCTTGGGGACCCAGCAGTGGTCTGCCTGAGGCCAAAGGTCAACCTTGGGACCTCTATTCTTGTCTAAGGGTATCGAGGGTTCTAAGAGCCTTCTAAATACTGAGGGTTCAATATGGTATCACCAATACATTGTGATATTTCCAAAAATTTAACTTTAGGTAAGGAAAATTTTGTTGTTTTAATCCTATTACTATTAACATTTAACATGTGGAATTTAAGATATAATAATTTATTAATTTTTTTATGGAGGAGAATTTTAGTTACTTAATGGGTGTTAACAGTTTGGATCGTGTGACCTGTTAACACTAATGGAGTTCAGACTTGAGTTTGTTCTTTGAAATCGATTTGTTAACGAGTCGTGTATGGATTGAGAGTTTTTCACGACCCGTTGACAGCTATACTAATTTTGTTTAATTTGTTAAAGTATTTAATGTATATTTGATTAGCTTTTGACAAAATTTGAATCAATTAAATATTCAGTTATTTATTTAACTTCAATGAAAAATTATGAAAAACTAAAAAGAACCCCCTAAATGTAGTTTTTTTATTGAGATACCTACTTGCCAATAGAGTTCAACCTTCCTTTTCTTCTTTGTCATGATACATGTAATTTGATTACATTTCAGTCAAAACATTCAGGTAGAATGGAATTTTCCAATTTTCAAAAAAAAAACTCTCTAAAATATTTCCCAAATCGATCCACAAAAAAAAGATCGGGTTGGAAAATACGAAAAAAAATTACCTCCAAAACATTTCCCATATAGATCCACAAACCAATTATAATTTGTAAATAAATTTGGAAAATATTTGGGGAGGTAATTTTTTGGGGAAAATGCTATAAAAATAAGTAATAACTGTTCCTCCGCCTGAAAGAATTTCATGTGTTACAATTAAGTCAAATGATTTAATGGCAAATTGTGCACATCTAAAAAATCTCCATATCTTTATTTTGATAATAATTTATTCCTTGTTTATAGTTTTAATCAAAATAGAGATGAAAAGAATCACTTCATCAGTTAATCAACTTTCTCTATTCAAGCTTCGTATATTCTGAGAATCTTGTACCACAAGGGGTAATTTTGTCATCCAGTTTGTGAAGATTGAAAAGTGAAGCGCAGGAAACTTTTAAGGGAGTGCGTATGATGTTTTTTCATTTCTTAGGCTAAAAACATTGTGGTCTTATTGCATAGTCACCTCAGTTCATAATAGAACTAAATTTTGGATCTTACTCCCAAATCATGAAAATTGTGTATACTTTCAAATAACTTATGTACAGACTCGAGAGAATTAATTTTGAAGAACCATGAATTGATATAGGTTTCTGCTCTTACGCCGATTTCCTTTCAGATTTCTAGCAACACAAACTTACTCTATTGGGGTAAAATTATAATTGATTGATTATATTTGACT
Organism: Sambucus nigra; assembly: GCA_949130495.1. Classification (NCBI taxonomy): domain Eukaryota; kingdom Viridiplantae; phylum Streptophyta; class Magnoliopsida; order Dipsacales; family Adoxaceae; genus Sambucus; species Sambucus nigra. The sequence continues at coordinate 448,123,511 of OX422220.1, read as the reverse complement.
TTCTATTTCAAAACGTAACTTAACTAATAGATAACAATAATTGAACATAAAGCTACACACTTAATGCAGGCGAGCTTTATCTAGTAAGTATATACTAGAAATTGTATAATACGTTGAAAAAAGGCCCAAAAAGTCGTATATTAACAAATACAATAATAAAGATAAAAAATTGCAAACAATATAAAAAAAACGTAAAAGCATACATAAAAAAAATGCTTTTGCTGTAAAGAAGTGTGAATTTACTTAACAAATAAAGTACATTCATTTTGTTAGAACCGACTCTTGGTATACTATGTTGGTTAACGCATAAAGACCGCACCGTCCTAATTTACAATATCCGGACACGTGGGCATGGCACGTGCAAAAAATGCATACTCTGGAAACTAAATGGTGAAACCCACTGTTGTTTACTTGTTTAATTTGTGTTTTTTTTTAAATGGGAACATAAAATAAGCTTAAATTGCAAATTCCAAAATTCAAAACATTACTTGAACGTCTCAAGTTTCTCTAAAGATAATCACAGTGACAAACCAAGTCAAAATAGTTTCAAAGCTCCAATGTTGTAAACTAAAACAACCAGATATTACTACTGAAAAGAGTCGAATCACGGGTTAGTTTTCTGCCTCCATTACCTGCACACAATGCCCGAAAAAAAATATTACACAAACTCAAGAGATAAATACAAATGATTGAGAAGAGACAATATTCCTTCATTGCAAAACAAACTAAATCAAAAGTCCTAAAGCCATTTGGCCGGGAACATTGGTCTCATAATATTTGTATGCATCTTTTCATTTCATTGTGTTTTTTTTGATTAATCCCAATACACAAAAGATCCACTTCAATGTAGTAAATATCACACGAGTTTTAAATATAACTACTATTAATGTTCATTTCACCCTATTCGCAATCATGAAGTAACATTAGTTATTATAAAAGGAGGCCAAAGCCTCAATAATAGATTACGCTTGTTGTCGCGTTTAAAGGCAAAACTACCCTAATATTTACTAGGGAATATTCCAAAGGGATATTCATATTCTAATAATAATAAACCATTAAAAATAGAAAGATTCGTAATAAAATCCACGACTCAACGAGTGCACATCACGTGAGAAAGCTCGTGTCAATTGTGCGAGGTGAAAGTTGTAATCATCATGCACAATCAGTACCAAACTCCCCCACTTGAAAGTGAAGCGGTCCACTAAACCTCATAGCGTACACACTAACAAAGGCACGTATATGGTTTGCCCAAAAATTAGACCTGGCAAATGAGCGGTTCTGGGTGGGCTCAAAAGTTAGTTGGGTAGAATATGGGCGGGTTTCTTGCGAGTTGGTGTTATCTTCGGGTCGGATTAACCTGCAACCCGATTTAGCTTAAAAATAACTATGATTTTGGTTTTTTATCCTCTCCCACCATCTTTTGGGATTTTTTTCTTAAAAAAAGGGAAAAAAATCATTTGAAGAATATATGTACATATGTATAACACACACACAAACCCAACAGAAATTATATTTGCACATAAAACGGATTATAAAATACCTAATAACACAGATTTTCTCAACATATCTCACAATAAGTGCTTCATTAATTTACTAGGGCAGAGTCAGACAAACTTGGTTTGAGCGAGTTGTAACAGGTTGGGACTCAGCCCGCAAGAATGGCTTGGTCAATCCGTTTGCAACCCGTCCAAAGAAAACTGCTCAACTAAAAATGGTTTTGAGGTGGTTTTACATTGGGAAACATATAGATGTGTGTTTGGTTTGCCAGCCCAAAAATTATACCGTGGGCGAGGAGCTCAAACCCTTCCCAGATATTTGCCACAATAGAGATTGAGACCACATATTACAAAAGATAAGTATACTGACATTGGTCAGGGCACCCCCCACACCATGTTAAACATTGAAGAGCAATTGTCGGAAAATGGTCTTAATCATCCCAAATAGGGTCCAGTTTTTCATTCACAAACAATCGCAAGCAACTCGAAGCAAATATCTCAATGGGCCACAAGATGAAAAAACACCATCTTCCTGCACGAAGAGTGGCAAGAAGTCCAGCCACACATTACGACTTTATACCATTGATCTTCGTACCAGACTCCCAACTAACCCCAAAAAAAGATATTGAAGAAGTCCCCAACATCATTTGAAGTCTAGACCGAGCCAACTCGGTATAGGACGAGTTGACTCGGTGTCGCAAGGCACTGACTGTATACTGATGTATCACGGAGATATCGGCGATCCCGAGATGTAACACTGATATCTCAGCCAGGAGGACAGACGATACGAGTAGAAATCAGCAAAGACAAATATTTGTTGAAGGAGAAAAAATGAAACTAAATGGACACAAGTCACAGGGGACAAATTAGTTGACATGAAGACGTAAATAATGAAGGATCTTACCTGAAGCCTTCTGTCATGGCTGAATACGAAGGATTGTGAAGTCGATTTTCATTCTAACTACACATCTCTCAACAAAACTGGTGGTCGCCGGAGTGTTCATCGAATTCGGCAGTAGTTTTCGAAGCAAACCGGTGGTCGTCAGCTTCTCGCTAGTAAGTTACAAAATCGGGTTTATTGTTGTGTTCTAAATCACCTTAACGAATTTATTTGGTCTGTTTTTTCTCTTTTCTCACTTTATACCTTTTTTTTATTTCGTTTCTCAGATCTCACTTCACGCGGGTTTTTTCTTACTTTATTTTCTCATTCTATATTTTTTCCTTCTCTTACTGTTTTTATATTACTGTTAAAATAAAAATAAAATTATAAATAAATAGTTACTGATTATTAACAAAATTATCAATAAATTAGTATTATTTATTAAAAAAAATTGGTACTAAATTGGTTAAATTTAAAAAAATTGTAACAACTTTTAACAAAGTTATCAATAAATTGGATATTAAAAAAAATGTACTCATTTTTAAAAAAACTGGTAATGATTTCTTAAAAAATTTCAATAAATTGGTACTGATTTTTGGCAAAATTATCAATTGAGTTGAACTATTATTTTAAAAAATGGTTATATTTTTTTAAGAAATTGGTATCAATTTTTACAATATTACCAATGAATAGGTACTACTTTTTCTGAAAAAAAGGTACTATTTTTCATAATATGGGCCATCTAGGTAGTTATCCCAACTCTCCGAGTTAATATATGATTCATATTTTTCCCTCATTGTTGAACTTATCTAATTGGTCCACACTATTGATCTTATTTTTATTAATTTTCTATATTTTTTTTTATTATTTTGGGATCTCTATATATCGTATCTTTGCATATCGCTGAATACCGCAACCGAGTTGAAAATTAAGCGTTCGATATGGAGACTGAGGCCGAGACTTTGAACCATGGTCCCCAATAAAGAAGCTGATCTCATCCACCCCCAAAGATGGGCTAAAGATCATTGATAATAAATGCTTCAATATCCATGATCTTAGGCAGGTAATTCATCCCTCCTCAAAACATAAAAAAGATCACAAAGGAAGTATCCTATGTTCATAACTGCATGCTAGGGAAGCAAGGGTGCGAAACAATACACCAAAGCAAAGGGAGCATAGTCATATGATGTGGCATCGACGGAATCTATAGGTAGGGTTGTGTAGAAATACCGTTGGACTAACAAACCGGCCTGAACTGAACCCGACATGTACCGGAGGTATGTTTTCTATTCAGATATAATGACAATTTTTAACGTCCTCCTTACTCAACACACATTTTCGTCAGTTCACTTGTCTGCTCTCTCCAGCCCTATAGTTGGAGATGAAATCCATCAGCTCTCGCTCTCTACACCCACCCACCCCCTCTTTCCCTCTCGTCGAAGATGAAAACCCAAAACATGGAAAATCAAACTAAAACCTCAACAGTCGATGTTATCGTGGGGTGCTTTATGGATGCACGCCTTGCCCTCTCAAGTGTAACGTATTCCTTCGCTTTTGTTGTATAGGGGAATTCCTCCTCCATGAAACAAAGTAACGAATCAGCTCGCTGGTCCTTTGGCTAGGGTCGAGACGCATTAGCGGGTCGCCTAAGCTGTAGTATATACAAGTTGTAGTTGGTTTTAGTCAGGTGGCTAGAGGCTTGCACAGCGGGGTCACCAGACCTCCAATCAACTCAGCCAGCTCCAACAAGGGTCGTCAAAGGCCAACGAAGAGGTGGAGCTGCTGGAGCATAAAAATCATAGGGCGAGGGTTGGGTTTTCAATGGGTGAGAGCGGTAGCGACACTTGGGCGTCGGAGGTAATGTTGGATCTTGCGGCCGACCTTGTCGAAAGGTCGACTACATGAAGGAGAGGGTGGGTCCAACAGATATGAAGGGTGGTAGGTCTGAAGGGTTAGGCAAAACAAAAAGGGGTTGATTTAGCATAGATCCGAAGGGTGATAGGTCTGGGATATTCACTAGGGCTGCTTTTGACGCCGGTAGAGGATGGTGATGGGGAACAAGGAACCTAATAGCTTTCTAGAGGGCTCGTAAGCGTAGGCAAGCTCAAGTCCCATATGACAAAGCGACGAAGCCATCGATCACAACGAGAAGAGGAACATTGATGACCACTATAGCAATAACGATGACCACATGATACCAACTTGATGCGATTCACAGAAGCGCAAAGACAACAACTAATTAATTCATCTCACTCATTCGGATTCATAAAACATCATTAATGAGGCCAAAGCATTAGTATATGTGAGCATGGTTCAAAGTTTCGGTATCAATCCCGGGATCGGACACCCGATTTCAACTCGGTCGCGGTACCAGGTAATACGCAAAGATACACTATTTAAAGAGCGCAAAAAATTCCAAAAAAAAAAATATAGAAAATTTTTAAAAATAATATTAACAATGTGGACCAATCGAATACGTTCAAAACCATCATTTGATATACATTGTATTGTACAATTGGTTATACTGAAGGACTGCGAACTTGACAGATTTAATATTCCATAATAAACCAATATTAATATTGAAAAACAATCTAATGACATGTAGAACTTGATAAAAAAAAATAACAAGCATTTGTTTCATAAATTTGCATTTATTTAGGAGTCATTCTAGAAAAACTAGTTTATGAGTCATTCTACGAAATAACAAGCAATGGTTTCATAAATTTGTTAATATACGTCACGTTATACATTATTACAACCATTCTACAGAGTAATATTATTTTTTAGCATTCTAAACATTATTTGTACATAAGTTTTATGAATTTTTAACAAAACATTTATTTTAGGAATTTTTAGAATTACTAAACATTATTTGAGCATAAGTTTAGGAATTTTGTACAAAACATTATTTTTGGGAATTTTTAGAATTACTGAACATTATTTGAACATTCTTTGTACAAAACATTTTGAACATTCTTTGTACAAAACATTTTTAACATAAGCTTTAAGAATTTTGTACAAAACAATATTTTTTGGAATTTTTAGAATTACTAATCATTATTTGAAACATTATTTGTACATAAGTTTTAGGAATTTTGTACAAAAGATTATTTTTGGAATTTTTAGAATTATTAAACAATATTTGAACATTATTTGTACATAAGTTTAAGGAAATAAATGTTTGTTCGTGCATCAGGAATAAAAATAGGTTGTTTTTCAGTATTAATATAACAATACAGACCATTATGTAAATGATTGTTTTTCACAGTTTTTCCAACTACTAGAGGGGCTACCCGTGCTATGTACAAATAATGTTAGTACAAAAAATGTTTAGTAGAAGTAATGTTCAAATATTGTTTAAAATAATGTTTAATAATTTTAAAAATTCCAAAAAATAATATTTTGTACAAAATTCCTAAAACTTATGTACAAAACAAATAAACAGAGTATTACTAAACATTATTTGACCATTTTTATCTATCAATTCTGCTTCATAAAATATCTGATAAGGGGGTATAGCTTAATCATTGCTAAGATAAGTTATAAGCCCTTTCAGTTGCCTTTGTCTTCGAAAAGACATTATTTGTACATAAGTTTTAGGAGTATTAATATTGAAGGATGCAATGGTAAGCGTGAACGGTTTAAAATTTTTATACTGAGACGGAGTATAACATGTTCTAAACGTGGTGAGTAAGAAGTTGAAGGATGCGGTTCCTAAAGGCTAATTTTGGAAATTGATAAGAATTGGTCAGAATTTCCTCTTACCTTCTTATATTAGTATAGTTATAATCGAACATGACCCCAGAGTGTCAAAAATTCGCACAAATTATAATAAGGAAAATGATTTGCACATGAATATTACACAAAATCTTGTGGCAGTGCAATAATCTATTTTAGTTATTGTTTTATTGTATATTGAATGTACATAGTTGTTAAACCTTTATCCTAATTGTAGCCTTAATTCAAAGCACTTTAGTAACTTTTCCCGTAATTCTAGCCTTAATTCAAGGTACTTTAGTTTTCATATTTATCATTGTATACATGCTTCTTGGTGAGAAGAATACACAGAATTTCTATCTCCTACATGGTATCAGCCTAAATACCGATCCTCACCTTCTTCCATTTTCTTTTCCGGTAAATTTGTCATCTCTCCGACGTCCCTCTATCAGCCGCAAACCACCTCCTCTCACCTGACGGACCCCTTTCTCATTTATTGTACCTTTCCACAACGAGCATTGTTCATCGTCAACATCACTGCTCATCGTCGGAGCACTGTTCACTGTCATAGTTAATGTTCAGAATAAAAAAATCCTCTGCAGCTGCAACTTTTCCTCACTACCCACTATCCAAAATCTAGCATCATGATTCAATGTCAACTTTGCCTTGCCTTTGGGTACTATGCTCTCAATTGGTCACATTTACTCAATTCTCGTTACCTCAATCACATTCTGCATCTAATGGCTTCCAGATTGCTCTTTCTCCACATGCATCACTCCGGACTCTTGCCGGCCCAACCAGCATTGCCATCTTCTAACTCCAGTTGGTATCTTGACACTGGTGCCACTATCCACGTGATTGGCAATCCTGCGCTTCTCCACTAACGCGCACTTTACACTGGCCCTGACACAGTTCAACATGGCAATGGTGATCAACTTCCGATTATTTATAAGGGTAACGTGACACTTCCTCTTGGTACATCCTCTTACCGTCTCGATCATATATGTGCTCCTTCCATGTGTAAAAACTTACTCTCCATTGCGCAATTATGTCGTGATAATAAAGCTCTCTGTAAATTTGATACCAATCAGTTTTATATCTTTGATCTCATTAGTGGGTCATTGCTCTATCAATGCCTTCGGAAGAACAGTCTTTACAAAATTTCAGCCCTTCCATCTCGCCTCCGCCTCCAGGCTCTCACTGCCTCCCATAGTTCCTCCTCCCTCCAGCATCGACGACATGGTCATCCCTCCGCCAAGGTTCTCTCACTTAAGCTCATATAAACACTTATCCTCTACTTTCAAAATAATTCTTCCCTTTGTCAAGGGTGTGCCTGCCCAGGGTAAATCTATCCAACTCCCTTTTCAATCATTTAATAAAGTAAGAAGTCGTTTTCCTTTTGACTTAGTTCATTCTTATGTATGGCAATCTCTTGTTCTCTCTGTTTTAAGTTACAAATATTAATCTAAGGTCCTCATCCATTTTCAAAACTTTGTCACCTACAACCGCACTCATTTCTCCGCCACCCTCAAAAAATTCCAAAGCGACGGTGGTAAAGAATATGAAAGTGACCGCATCAAGGATCTATATTCTTCCCTTGGTATTCACCACCACCTCTCTTGCCCTCGTACTCCTGAATAAATGGTCTTGCGAAACGCAAACATTGTCACATTGCCGATATGGCCCGTACGATGGGGATCCGTTTTATTTTCATTGTATTTTCTATTTTTAGTTCTTTTTTGGCCTTTTCTTTCCTTAGTTTCCAAGCATGTTTGGGACTAATTAGGCATTCTTTTATTTCTAAGTTGGTCTTTTAGTCATTTTAGGTAATTATTTGATTAGCAAGTAATATCTCTCCTATAAATAGCTCTTGTATTCTCATTTTGTATTCATTCCTCAATTCTTGAAATATAAGAACTCTTTTGTTTCTCTCTTTAGAAATCATATTGTCTTGATTTTTAGGTCATTAACGTGTAGTTCACGTCAAATTGGTATCAGAGCGGGTGTCGCTCCAAACATTGGTGTTAGTGTGAATCGGTGTGAGTTGAATATCAAATTGTGCCCTACATTCTCAATGGCCCCGAAGAATGCGACACGACTTCAAGATGAGATTAACGAAGAGTTAAGACAAAGCCATCAAGAATTGAAACAAGAATAAAAGGAAGAATTGAAGGAGAGCAATCGTGAGATAAAACAACAAATGGATGTCATTTTTCAACTTTTGTCCAAATTACAAAACTATCGTTGGTCCTTAATTGATCACAAGGCAAATTTCCACCCAAGAACCCCAACAAATCACCACCGAACTACACAAAACAGGTCATCAACGACCAGAAGCAGCTGATCTTCTCCGTGGGCAAATACCGGCACCGAAAAACCCAAATTTTGGGCCAAATCCCGCCAATGCAGGTCTGGCTCTACCACTGCTGCAGCAAACCACTCTTCTAATGACCACCGACCCGCCACATAATCAAAATCTTGTCGAAACCCTCCCTAAGCAACCCCTGACTCCTCCACTGCGTTGAACCACCCTCCCGGTGGCCAATCCCTTTTTTTTGCCATGGGTCTTTCCGATTCTGGTGTTTATACCACACATCCCTGCCAAGAACATCATTCAAATCCTCTAAACACTAATTGTTGTCCAACCATCACCAATAAAACCCAAACACATGTTGTCCCGTTTAAAAACCTAACCCGTATGGATTTAACCAAATCATTGCCCCAATCTACAAACCATTTCCCCGACCCCAGCCGTAAAACCCATTCTGAACCCGGACCCCACTATAATTTTTCTGATCAAAATTCTGATCCAAATAATCCAAGAAACCCAATTTTCACCCAAAAATCAACCCAACCTTTTTTTTGCCAAGAATTAAATCCCACCCAACCAATAACCCTACCCGGAGTACCCAAAGTCCCAAACACAATTCCCCTCAACCTATGAAGCACGGATTCTTCAAATGGCCTAAAGAATCCGAATCGCATGCGAGTCGGGTGCGGGTGCGGGTGCGGCCCCGATTCGCACCCAAAGGAGAATCAGATATTAATTAAATAAATTTATTTTGGATTCGGCAAGGACTCGGCTGGTTTTGATGGGATTCGTAAAGAATCCAAAAAAAACACATTTTTTATTTTTTTTTATTTTTTTTCATTTTCATTTCTCTCTCTCTCTCTCTCTCTCTCTCTCTCTCTCTCTTCTTACTCTCCTTCAACAAATACGAAGTTAACTGAGTTTCTCAATAACTTCCCATGTTTGTTTTTAGTTTAATGTTTTAATGTTAAATGGGTTTTGTGACCCAAGTTAACTGTTTATTATTATATTATATTAAATTCTACTTTTATAGTTTAATGGTTAGTGGGTGATTATTATAATATATGTGAAGACTGATAATTATGTTTCTTAATAACTTTCTATATTTGTTTTTAGTTTAATGTTAAAAGGGTTTTGTGGCCCAAGTTAACTGCTTGTTATTACATTATATTGGATTCTACTTTTATAATAAAATGGTTAGTGGATTTTAGTGGATTATTATAATATATGTGAAAGCTAATAGATAAGTGGGTTTCTTAACGACTTCGTATGTTTGTTTGTTTAATGTTAAATGAGTTTTGTGAAGTTAACTGTGTTTATTATATTATATTGACTTCTACTTTTATAGTTTAATAGTTAATGGGTTTTAGTAGATTATTATAATATAGGTTACATTGATTGTAGGGTCCCTTGTTTTAATATTGTCAATGTGTTAAAAAATAACAAACACCACTATCATAAATTTTTTAGATACATAATAATGATGGAACTTATTTGTATTACTTAAAAATAACATAATATAATTTATATTATTATAATATATCTCGTCGCACCCGTATCCTAATTTTTTGAGAATTTTCGAATCGTCGCACCCGCACCCTGTACCGGCATCCGTGCTTCATAGCCCTCAACCAACCACTTAATCTCAATCCTATTCGACCACCCGACCCATTTGATTTTGGTATTTTTGAATATCAAAATATTGATCCGCGTTTGCATCCACACGCACCACCATACATACCACCTCCCCCATTTTCCCATCATACCCCTTCACATCATGATCTCTCTCTACTTTATACCGATTCTTCTTCCTCCTCTGACACAGGGGATGCTCACCGTAGTATCTTTGAGTGGATTCCCCCACCCGGCGCCCACCGTCACATTCCACTACGGGATCGTCAGTGTTTCTATTTTGGAGAACGTGGTCACCTAATTGGCACGTGTCCCCACTATCAGCGTGGTCCCCGAGCACCTCCCATGGTCCCACATGATCATCCTCCTCGCCCACCACCTGTTCAGATGCCACCAGACCCGATTGATTATGTTGCACCTGCACCAAGTGATGTGGTGGGCCCGAGAGCTCATCAGGATGGAGACCCACTCTCATTAGCACTCCGGTTACTTTCACGGAGTCTCCATGGGGATATCCGTATAGATATTCCTATGTTCGATGGTAGATTTTCCCCGGATGATATGACCGATTTTCCTCGTCACTCCAGTTACTACCACTTTCGCTGCGACCCATACAGGCCTTCCCACATTTCGGTGCTTTAATTGCAGCATCGTTGGACACCAAGCTTCAGATTGCCCGCTGCCACGTCGTCGGACTCTGTTAGCGATGGATCAGTCCCCACAGTATCTCGATGAGACCGAGCCTTCCCCTGACCATGCATTGATTACAGTTTTAGAGGGTGACTCTGTTGGTCTTTTCTTTGAGTTCGTGGACGAGCTCTTTTTGAGGGGAGGAGAGTGATGGGGATCCATTTTATTTTCATTGTATTTTCTATTTTTAGTTCTTTTTAGGACTTTTCTTTCCTTAGTTTCCAAGCATGTTTGGGACTAATTAGACATTCTTTTATTTCTTAGTTGGTCTTTTAATCATTTTTTATAATTACTTGATTAGCAAGTACTCTCTCCTATAAATGGCTCTTGCATTCTCATTTTGTATTCATTCCTCAATTCTTGAAATATAAGAATTCTTTTATTTCTCTCTCTAAAAATCATATTGTCTTGATTTTTAAGTCATTGACGTGTAGTTCACGTCACTTACTCTTCTCTTCACCAGTCATGTTCCTCTCTGTCACTGGCCTAAAGTCATTTTTATCTTTATCCATCTCATCAATCGTCTCCTATCATCTCTCCTCCAATGGTCTTCTCCTTTCTCTCGCCTCTATGGTCATTCTCTTTCATACTCTAACTTGCGTGTGTTTGGATGTGCTTGTTATCCCCATTTAGGTGCTAATTGTCACTGACAAACTTTTGCCGAGAACTGTGGAATGAGTGTTTCCAAGTTACAGCTTACAACACAAAGGGTAACGATGTATGATCGCAAAACTGATCGTATCTACATCTCTCGACATATTCGGTCTAACAAACAAACTTTCCTCTTTTCCAGAACACACTAATCTTCAACACCTTCCTCCTGAATATCTGTTCCTGTCATCCCTTTAGCTCCAGCATTACCACCACCATAAACTCCTCCACCCAACATCCCCAACCCTCTTATTTCCGAACCACACCAACCCATAAACATATGGCACCTTTCCCTTTATCACTATTACGTCGACCATCCTATCACCAAGTTATTTCTTCCCATACGGATAATAACCCACCACCTTCTCCCCCATCCATATCTCCCTATCCCTCTCTTTCTCCTTTCCTAGGCATACCTACCTAAGTGAGTTTGCTTCCCTTCACTTCATTCCAAAGTAATGGTCCCTCCCTCTAAGGACTTTTCCTTCTTGCTTTTCAAGCCGCTCGTTCCCTTAAGTCAGTCGCCTATGATCACCAAACATCAGGATGGCTCTCGTAAACCTTTTTACCAGACAGATGGCACTATTAGATATCCTCTTCCCAAAACCCTTTTGGCTCATCCCCCTTTCCCCACCGCAAAGCCTACTTACTACTCACAGGCCTCACGCATTCCTCAATGGCCCCGGACCATGACCAATGAGTTCAATGCACTGGTGAAAAATATTGCCAGGGTTTTTTTGTTCCCCCTGCTCCTCAACGATATGTGGTTGGCTGCATATGGGTTTTTAAGATTAAACGACAAGCAGATGGATCCATTGACAGTCACAAGGCGCGACTTATTGCAAAAAGCTTTCATCAACAAGTCGGGGATGGCTTTGATGAAACTTTTAGTCTCGTCATTAAACCAACAACAATCTGTACTATACTCGGCATTTCTGTTTCCATGGGTTGGTCTATTGGTCAACTTGATATGAACAATGCATTCCTTCATAGTGTATTTGAAGAGACTGTTTACATGAGCCAACCTTTAGGTTTTGCAGACCCCAATCACTCTCATCATGTTTGCCTCCTCAAAAAAACTATTTATAGTCTTAAACAAGCTCCTCGAAAATTGTTTCTTAGTCTCAGCAACTTTCTCCTACAGTTTGATTTCACTCAATATCACGCAGATCACTAATAGTTCATCTACCGACCAAACTCAGCAATAATGCTTCTTCTTCCCTATTTTGATGACATCATTATGATAGGTAACACACCTTCACTGGTCACCTCCTTCATCACCACTTTTGACAAAGAGTTTGAGCTCAGTGATCTGTTATTTATGATATTTTCTAGATCTAGAAGTCAACTTCTCCCCAGACCATCTTCATCTTTTCCAAACCAACTACACAATTGACCTTCTATAGCAGTTCAGTATGGCGGATTGTAAGCCATGTTCCACTCTAGTATGTGTCACTCTAGTATGTGTCAAAACCCAACTATCACGGACTGTAAGCCCTGTTCCACTCTAGTATGTGTCAAAACCCAACTATCAGCTCACACCGATGAGTATCTATCTGATGCCACTGAGCAACAACAGGTAGTTGGCTCCCTTCAGTACCTTATCGTCACCAGCCCTGTTGTCCATCATGTTACTCAATTGATAAGCACACCTAGATCAAATGGCCTTATCTTCCGTCGCTCACACACACACTTTATCATCACAGCCTACTCTGATGCTGATTGGGAAGGCTATCCTGACTCTCGTCGCTCTACTACAGGTCATTGTGTCTTCTTGGGGTTTAATCTCATCACTTGGACCGCCAAGAAACAACCTACTATATATATACCGCTCTCTAGCCCATGTCTATGCCAAGAATATCTAAATCTCCCATATTCTTACTGTTTTGTGACAATTTCAGCATCACCAGCATGGTCTGAAACCCCGTTTTCCATGCTCGCACTAAGTATATTGAGCTTGACTACCATTTCATCCGAGAGCGCCTTCTCTCCGGCACTCATCAGGTTCAGTTTGTCCCTTCTCCAAATCAGCTCGCAGATATTCTCAACAAAGGACTCCACAAACATTGTTTCACTCTGCTACGGTCCAACCTCGGCTCTCCGGGACAGCCGAGTTTGTGAGGGAGTGTTAAACTTCCATAATTTTAGTTATTGTTTCATTGTATATTTAGTGCACACAACTATCAAACCTTTTCCCTAATTGTAGCCTTAATTCAAGGCACTTTAGTAACATTTCCCCTAATTATAGCCTTAATTCAAGGCACTTTAATTTCCATATTTATCATTGTAAATATTATTTACACATGCCTCCTTGGTGAGAAGAATATACAGAATTTCCATCTTCTACAGTATGGTTATAATCAAACAAGACCAAAGTGTCAAAAATTCGCACAAAATATAATAAGGAAAATGCTTTGCACACGAATATTACACCAAATGTTGTGCCAGTGCAATAACATGTTGTACATTGTCATAAAGTCATTTATTGTACAACTTTCCAATGCACTGACACGTCATTCTGTGTACCTTTGATGTAATTCTTTGGTACCCATAGCACTGTCATATAATTAAATCCAGAATTCTGAATACTCAATAGAGTGCAATAATAAGTATTTATAAAATAAGAAATTAGCATAAGTACCACATATGGCTCTAATACCACCGTTGAAGAAGTTCCAAAGCTACCTTTAATTTATCTAAGTGAAATAAAATGGAAATTATCATCTTTCAAACATCCAAAAGCTACCTTTTAAAGAAGACGACAGAAGAAAACAAACAATAAAGTCCTGCAGGGTAATTCTATGGCGGTAGTTCTATGGCTTCTTCTAAAAGTTCCAAATCACTAAGCAGAAGGTTCACACAATTGTCATCTTCTACGTAGGCAATAAACAATTTAACATAACTTTGGAAATCGATGTTGACAAAAGAAGTTTCACATAAGCTTTTCTAGAATTGTCAGTTTTATTTCTTTTTTTTTTAAATAATTAGAACCCTCAGCTTTATATCACAGTTCGAAACATATTTTATTACTATACATGTTAAAAATGTTCCATGACAATGTACCTATTTTTTAGTATGAGTGAATACACACATACTGTTGTGGTCAATGTTTTTAAACAATAAATCATTAACACCTTCAATTATAGGTCCTGATTTAACACATTAATACCCCCACCACCACGTTTACTATAATACAATGGCATAGCATAATTTAATGTAATGTTATTAAACAATAAACAGAGTTGTACCCTCTGTTTCCAGTGAATGTTATTATATATTCACTGTAATTTGGTTTGGTGTTGAGAAACCTTGCATTAATTAGAAAATAATTTAAAGTTTCCAAAATATAATAACATTCAAGATTTTTAGAACTTTTTAAAATAAAATTAGGACCAATGATTAAATAGTAGTAATAATTTGTTGTTTAGAAACTTCCACTGTACATGTTCAATTTAGTCACAATAAGTATACGCCCATTACTCTGAGTGAGAGAGAGAGAGAGAGAGAGAGAGAGAGAGAGAGAGAGAGAGAGAGAGAGAGAGAGAGAGAGTGTGTGTGTGTGTTTAAAAGCAACAAATTGAACTTGAGGAGAAGTTTCACATGAGCTTTATATTATACCTGTCAAAAAATTGATCATAATATAATACAATGGCATAGGATAATTTAACGAGACATGCATACCTGTACAACTTCCAGCTTGATAATATGGATGCGACCACTGCTTCAACAGCTGCCTTCATCCTCTACGGACCCCACATCATCAAAACAACCTTCAGAGGGCTCTTTCATCTGAATTGTCTTGCCAAATAACTGGAACGAATTATTACCGACTTTTGTTGTAGAGTTGTACCCTCTGTTTCCAGTTACTTCAGCGCCATACGAATGGGCACTGCTCTGACTATTAGGCGATAAGCTATCTGATTGTGAACTACCGATGCTAAGCTCAGTAGAAACAGTTTTTTTCACCTTTGGTGTCATGTGAGTATTATTTTCATCTGTGAATTTGGATAAACCTCTTACACAAATTTGGTTTTGCCTGGCTCCCTGCATGCCAGCAGGAACAGAATTGAAATTCAGTAACGGTGGATTGAAGTGCGCCATCATTGAATTACTTAACCCTGACAATGGGAAGAATTGGTCTCCCTCTCTCTCTCTCTCTCTCCCCCCCTCCGGTAGGAAACCCATATTCTGAGAGACCCTAAATTTCTTTGGGAAAGGATATGCGGGATGAAGAGATGGTGAGGGCACAACGTACTCGACTTGCCACGGACTCACTCTCAACATAGTCTTCAAATTTTCAGGTTCATCCCATGTAACCTGCCACAGAGAACATTTAGAAACCTTGAACATATGAGATGGATGGTAAGAAGAGTCAAAAGAACCAAGGGTGTGTTTGATTGGCAATATTTTACATGAAAAATATCAAAGATACCATATTTTCCAACTTTTTGTGCGTTTGAATGTATAAATTTTTCTCGGAAATTTTTTCCAGGTTTGCCTAAAGTCCTGTTAATGCACATTTTATACATTTTCCATGAAAAAAATTCTTAGGGGCGAGGTACGAAAATATTTAGAAATTTCTTCCACCCACTCCAATCAAACACAGATAAGAATGGTTTGAAAAAACTTGACATGGACAATTTCTTTACACCCACCCCCGCCCTCCCAAACCTCCCTCAGAGAAAAAAATTTCCCTGGAAAATGGCCAAAACATGCGTTAGGGGGTTGTACTTTAGGTAAACTTGAAAAAAATTCATGGCAAATTAGGGTAATCAAACGCACCAAAATTTAAAAATTATGGAATCTTTCAACTTACCATGGAAAATTTTGCCTATTAAAAACAACCCAAATGTAATACCCCGTATATTTATTGATTTTTAATTATGGGATTAATTAAATTAAATGAGAATTAATTGAAAATTAATCCGGATATAAATACTAGCGAGATGTGAGTTGGTATTTGATTATGATGCGTACATATGGTAATATATGAATATTGAAAATATTTAAATTGTCACGAAATAGCAATACGACAATTTGGGAAATTTAGTTGGGACACGCGTGTCAATCGCGTCAGAAATGTAATTATTTGAATTAAAAAGTGAATTTTATTTTTATCAACCGAATGGTCATTTTGAGTGCGCCAACGTGTCCGGAAGGGTCGAAATAGTCAGAAAACACTAGACGGGGGTTTAGTTTGGGTCCCGGGGCATTTTTGGGCCATACCGGCAACCTAGAGGGGTATTTTGGTAATTTTAAAAATACGGGAATTAAAACCTACGAATTTTGGGAGTTAATTATATATTATTTAGGAACCCACTAAGCCCATTATCAGCATTAAGTGAGTTAGAGGGCTACGGGAGTTATAGGAGAGTTTGAAGAGTTCCAAAAAAAAAAAAAAAGAAAAGAAACCTCCAACCACCATCTTCAACCTTGGGAGAAAATCTGTAGAGAAGGGAGAGAAGCAACCTTCATTCACCAACATCAATTCTGAAGAACAATCTAAGGCAAGTGATTTGATATTTTTAGTGCATTGAATATGTCTTCCATGTTTAGTGTAGGAATTATCTTATATTAAAATTTTTGAAGAAAATCCATGAAATTGTTGGAGAAACTTTGAATTTGGGTTAAGTTTTGCATGTAGAATGATGATGGACTGATTTAATATCCGAAGAGTTATATATGATGATTTAAAAACGGATTTTTGATGAGTAATTGGGCATAAGAAAATTATGAGTTCATGTTCATAGGGTTTGGGAAATATTTGGAGATTTATATTAATTCCTTGTTAATTTGTAAGATTTGACCCCTAAAATAAGTTAAGGGATGATTTAGGATGATTAGAAATGGTTTAAAAACGTTAGAACATAAATTGGATGGACTTAGGGTGGATTTAGAGAAAAGAAGAATTGAGAAAAACGGACTTGGGAATTTCTGGGTTGAAACTGTCATCTCGTTAGAAGACCTGCCCAGGTCGTTCGAACGACCTCGTTCGAACGAACTTCTAACGAGATGACCGTATCCCTTCTAACGAGTTGGTAGTTCGTTCGAAGCCATTTCGTTCGAACGATACTCGTTCGAACGACCTCGTTCAAACGAGATTTCTAACGAGTTGACAGAATGGCCTTTTTGGCCTGAATTTTTATTTCTAGTATCCCGTAGACTTATTTAAATGTTGAGGTAACCTTCTCTTATTAACTAGTGGGTATAGTTGGGAGATTGGGGTGCATTGAAGAGTAATACTTAGAATCGTGTAGTAAATCGGATGACATTTGTGGATTGGGAAGCGAGTAACTAATCACGACGTGAGAAGAGTTGATAACTTAAATACATATAAACCGGGGACGTGTGAGTGGTATAACACTAAATGTTGGTATAGGAACGAGTAGTATACCACTAATGAAATATTGTGATATCTAAGATGTGTGAATGCTTAGTATACGTAGTTATCTGTGTATAACATACCTACCGTACTTGGTATCATGGGAGGTCGACGTTCGTTCAGGGCCATCTAATCTTTGTGTGCCGACGGGGGGATTTTGATTGGTACCTCGAAAACATAGGTCAGAGAAGGACTTATTGAGAAGTTAATAAGTCTGCTGATCATGGGAGCGTAGGTATGTGCGTGACCCATGTGATGTGAACTATGTTCGCCTCCATTGTTTGTGATTGTTGATTAATGAAACGTTTCCTGAGAGATTCGGAATACGTGGTCCTTATGTACGTAATGTACCGGGATTGGATAGCAGAGTCTGTGTGCACCGCAGCTTAGTCTCAGGGTGCTAGTATCGTATATTTATGATGGAAATAATATATTGTTAATTGAAATGAATTGTCATGAATGAATGTGAGTATAAATAATAGCAACAGTTTGTCAAGTGGAAATGGAAGATCTCTAGTAGTTAGTAGTACTAACATGGGAAATTGTGTAGCAAGTTATAACACTGTTAATTAAAAGCAGTTGGGAATTGAATTGGTTATCGTAGTAATGTAAAATTTGGTATCGGACTAGTTAGATAATGGGAATAACTAGAATGGGTACGGGTACGATAGGAGTGCACAATTAGTTGAGAGGTGAGGAACTCATGTGAGTGCACCCACTATCATGTACTTTATATTCACTGTTTAATGATATTAAACACTTGCAAATTTTTGAATTATTTTCACAATCGGGCTCTGACCCGTTTGCTTTCAAATCTATTTTTGTAAAAACCTTTTAGATGCCCAGCCACAAGGACATCATGCATAGGAGTTCTATTCAGGTGACGTGTTGTAGCTGCTGTGGAAGTTACAGGACCTTGACAGTAGACGCCTCCATTTCTGATCTTGACTCCATTATCAGTTTTTATCATTTGTTGGGCATGTCGCCCATTCCTTTTAGAGACATCTTACTTATTCAGTTATTTCAGACTTTGGGTTGTAATTAATTTTAGTGATGCAGACTTTGTATTTATTTATTTCGGTATTCGGATTGTTGTGAGGAGTTTTCCTCCAGACTCATTATTATTGGATGGTTATTCTATTGTGACTATGTTGTGTTGGTTATGTTAACTTTTCATAATTCATTTATTGCATGTTAATCAGATTTAATTAAAATGGACAACTCACTTTTAAAATAATAGGTGGCTAGTAATTGTTAAAACGTTTGCGACAGTGATGCTATGAACTGAGCCAACTTGGCATTTTGTATTAATTTAATAAAGGAGTAGCTACCCGGTATTTAATTAGTCGGGGTGTCACACCAAATTTTAGCTTTTCATGTTTAATGTTTCTTCAAACATAGATTAGAGATTACAGCCCAAACCGAGCCTGAAACTACAAATAATAGAATACGACAAGGCTTCACCTTTTACATTATGGGAATCGAAGTGGCAACCATAATCAAGAAGATGCATTTTTGCAGTTTTTTATGATATAAATATTGTAAATAAGTCCAAAACTGCTCAATTGAAATTCAAATACCACCAACTTTTACCAGTGCTGATATAAAACATCAACAAAGAAAGTACACACGTGCACAAGGCAATGCGGTTAGACAATAACTTCTAAAGTCATTGTTGCTTTCTCATATACTTAACTCAAATCAACAAAGCCTTTTTCCAATTCTTTGGGGTCGGCTACATGAATCATATCAGTGGCATATAAGGAAGCCATATACTTAAACCTCTCCCATATACATTCTTTTTCTAAATTTTTCCTCAAATATACGTTAATTTATTATTTTTTTATTTTTACATTTTGGGGTGTCCAAGCCTCTTTTTGCACCTGATTATTCCTTATATTTGGACCCTCCAATCTGAACATACCAGGACACACTATGGGAGGTGGCCTCAAGAGGATTTGGCGCTTGACCTCCAAGTTCTGAGGTAAGATATATACATATATTTCTCACACTCAAAACGTTCCATTTCGACAACAATTGAATATGTTTGTCAAAGACATCGGCAGGAGTTGAGAAAAAACAATAGTCCTACCAAGACAATGTTTCCATGACATCTCAATATCTCACCAGTGAAATTGAAGATTGAAACTAATAGATCGACTACGTTTTTGCACGGAGTGCATATATGTATACAATTAGTTATACACATACAAGACTAGGCTATAAAAAATGTATTGCAACCATTTCCAAGTAGCCTACATCATCTTCACAAAATATTCAACTACTCCATAATGCAGCGGATATAAATAAGAATAAAAACTTCTACAGGTGATGATATGGAAAAACTAACATAGGGTTCCAGAAAAGTGGGGAAGGCCATTAGGCGTGACAGAAAAAATATTATTCATGAATTATTTTGGCGGTCTTACGTAGCTAGAATTACGTGGAAACAGGTGCTGGAATCTGCAGAGAACAATGCAAGGTAATAGACATCAAAAAGAATAGAGGGGGGGAGGGGAGACTGCTTATAGTAGAAGTCAAGAGGTAGAAATAGAACCTCACTATCAATCCAGTTATCATCGAGCATGTCAAGCACAACAACGATGCAAACATAAAGGAGAAAAACACGAGATTCGACGTGGTTCAGCAAAAAAATCCTGACTACGTCCATGAGGAAAGATGTCTATTGGATTTTTATTAAGCTGAGATTCTCAGGTGCTAATATTACTAGCTGAGACTCAAGAAGCAGATTATAAGGATGCAATTGGCCTCCTACAGTCGATGGAGCCCCCAATGCATGCTGTGGATATACGCTGTTGATAACGGTCTGTATCTCCAAAAAGTTCATACAAACCTCATGACTTTTAGTGGCTATATCTAGTGGAGATCTAGTGATGGAAATATCATGCGACTATACATTGTTGAACTTCAAAATTCAATATTAGGTATAATTAACTCCATACAAATCTGATGTGCAGGAGGAAAAAAAATATGAGAGCTTCAATAAATACTCTTCAGCTGAAGCAAAATGTATCAGAGCCTTCAAATAATACTCTTCAGTTGACAGCCAGCCCTCTGCCATTTGAAGGGTTTGCTACCACAATCAAATGATGGCATCAAGCATCTAAGTTCTATATAATAAATAAATAACATTCCACGATTCCTCAAATGGAGCCATTTGTCACAGACTAAAAAACAAATCCGGGAATTTAGTCAACCAACAGGATACACGCCCCTGTCTGTTTGTATAAATTTGTAATTCGGACACACTCTGTCTAAGAGTCATGCTAGTTTTGTAATGATTTTATGTACCTAGTTCAGGTCAGGTCAGATCACAAGAGTTCATTGCAATATGATAATTGTAGTTAAGTAAATTAACTATATAGATCTACCTCAATAAACATTGGTAGAACATCCTACATTCTCTTAATGCATCGTGGAATTGGAAAATCATCACATTCATTGAAGTTAATGAAATGACAGAAGATGTCCATTTTATTTGAAAAATTAAAAAAAAAAAGGCAAATATTATCCAAGGGCTCTTCTTGGATAATATCAAAGTCACAGTAGTCCGAGACAAATAACTCAAGGGCTCTTCTTGGTTTAACAAATGCATATAGAAACATAAATATCAGATTATGCCTGCCAAGGAGAACGACAAAACACGGCTAGACTAGTTAGAAGAAATAACTCGAGGGGTATTCGTGGTTCAGCATTCATTTGTTTTTCATATATTATAAAGGAGAAATAAATTACCATGTGCTACTGCTAGCATTATGCCTCGCATCAAAACCGTCCTACTCACATTATATTATAATAAAGAGCTTTTAAAGGAAGAATCCACAGTGCATTTATTGAGGTACCACGCAACAATTCAACTCAAACCTTCTGCATTCATATTACGAGTTTATTTGTATAATTATTAATTAATTAATAATGATCTGGTTTAAGCATCTTCATGTAATATCATATTAGTAAACATAACTAATCTGCATAAGAATTCCCAAAAGGAAATTATGGCATGATAATAATTTAAATCAAATTAATATAACATGATAATTACTGATCCACGTGGAAAATATGATTGCAATGTAATGACATGATGATGAAGGAAGCTCATTGTCGACATTAAGCTGTGAGCGTATACAAAATATACCTGAAGCATCCGCCACGGAGAGCCTCGCCACGGCCCATTTTCCGGCACCTTAGCAGATGAAACAGTCCCTTGATACCATGTGGTTCTCGACAAATCGTCCGAATCCATTGCCATTTTAACCCTCATACCCGCCGTCCAGAACACCTTCATCGACTCTTCCACCAACTCAGCCTTCACCACGAAGTCCCCCCACCCAGCTTTTGGATAGTAAACTATCTCAAACACCTTTCCCTGTGCCGCAAGCTCAGCAGCCTTCGCCACTGACTCTGCCGAAACCCTACCCCTCCCATTCCTTGAAAACCCGTCTCTTTCTCCACCACACTCGTCCACTTTCACTGGTTTCGCAGTACAATTCCATCTCCCACCATAATCAGAACTAGCACGAGAACTAGCTCTCACTGATCTTCGGACCCCAACAAACAGCTCACCGGTTCGCTTGTTCTTCATAAACACCACTGAATCACCAGCAATCAGCATTTTCTGGTTCACAAACTTGCTCCAACCTGTGATAAGCAATGCGGATAATTACTATAGTAATTACTCATAAACTCATCCACCTTCACATAGTGCTAATAACATTAGTTTTAAAATAATGTCGGGGCAGCTTTGGGGGGTAAGCAAGGATTTTAATGAAGCTGGGGTACAGATGTACAGAATGTGTGACTGTTAAAACTACTCGTTTTTAAGGGCACACAAAATGTATAATAGGTGTTCTTTTCCATATGTCCAAAACCCTGCAGTAATTCGGCTGAATTACTGCCCCATTAATAAGAGATGCCATAATTTATTTTAGTATGTTAATACAATTTGTCAAAAACCCAAGTTAGTATTTATTTGTACATGACATAGTAACCCGTATTTGTTACCAAAGAGCACTCCAATGGTAGTTTAAAAGTTGTATTAGTGTGAAATTAACACTTTAAATTATAAAGGGCAACCCAGTGCACGAGGGTCCCGCCACTGAGGGACGTAGACATATGCGGCCTTACCCCTGCATGTGCAGAGAGTGTTTCTACGACTCAAACTTGTGACCTCGCGGAAACAGCCTCTCTATATATGCAGGGTAAGGCTGCGTACATCTAATTGCGGTTTAAAAACCATTGGCAACTCATGAAGTGCAAAATGGACCTTGATTATGCACACTGCCACATTAACCTTCTCTTTCATCTACAACTTTAAACGGTATATGTATTTCATTTTACAGGTATGATTATTATAAAATTTATATATGCAGAGACATTCATCAAGATTGTCCACACTCAATATATAATTCTTTGGGGGAAAAAGGTAAATATTACCTATTTAACATGTATTGGTATCTTTACTAGTCTTTTCAGTTTTTTTAAATTTTTACACTATAATTTGAAAAAAAAAAATAGAATACAACATAAAGAACACAATTTTAGTGTAAAAAACTAAATTACACTGTTACACACAAGATTAATATGAAAACTATCCCCTACCATTGTAGATGCCCTGAGCCTTGTAAACTAACTCATCTTGTGTAATATATTTATATATTGCCGCCCCAAGTCCGGAATAAAGAGAGGGTTGAGTTAGGTAGCTCATAGCCATTATAAAACTTTGCCTTTATGAATATGAAGAGACCACCACCCCCAAAAAAAAATAATTGAACCTTTATAAAACTAAAAAAATAATACCAAAATACGCTTCAGGGCCAAGCGTCAAATGTCCCTTCCAAAAACAAAATAATTTAGCATGGATAGTTAATGAAATTTAGAAAATGTGAGCATAAAATCAAGCCCTTATCAATATCTGATTAACATAATATTTTTGCATGCATATTATTTCTAGCAAGTATGTCTTTAGTTTATTGAATAATGAATCACACAAAATAAAAAATTATTAAAAAGTGTAAACTTTTTTAGTTTACACCCATGTGAGTAGGTAAATGATACCAAAATTATACAGTTAATGAAATTGAAAATATTGTGAGTACACTCATCGAAGCCTTATCAATATCTGATTACTCTAATATTTACGTCATTGGTTTATTATATTATGAATCACATATAAGCACAAATTATTGAAGGGTGTATATTTTCCTTAGTTTACACACGTGCAAGTTGATAATTGATGAAAAAATTATATAGTTAATGAAATTTAGAAAAATGTGAATGGGATTGAGGTAATATATACGTAGACAGGGTATTTGCGTGGTGGACCAATACGTGGGGTCCAATACTTTTCAAGAATGTGTGTGATAATAAAACATGGCACTATAATCCAAATAACATGCATCATATATTCTCACAAAATTGGTCAAATTAACCTGTCGTAAGCAAATGCCTCCGCGGCGTCCCACGATAGATATGGCGAAACTCCCACACCTCGCCATGCACGTCCCTTACGCTCAAATTCTGCACGGGCGGGTCCTCCCGATAATTCAACGCGGGGAAAATCGTGTCCGCGCAAAACCTCGGCACGGAGAACCCCCCGCCATTGTTCGCGTCGGACGCCGTCAACACCTTCGCGAACGACGCCACCTCCCCCTCGCCCTCCGCCACCGCGTCGCCGTCCACGCGCGTATCGTCGACCCGCGCCAAGGGGAAAAGCGCGATACGCGCGAAAACCTCGTCGGTGGATGGGTCGGCGAGGAATTTGACGGCAAGGACGCGGGAGAGGATCATGGGAATTGAGGAAACTAAAGGGGATAAAATGGGTGGGGATGAGGATTGTTCTGCGTGGCCTTGGGGGAAATAGTAAACCCTAGAGTTGAGAGTGGGGATTTTTACGGAGTTTCCGGCACATGCTCGCCAGATTGAAGGGTCCATTGTTCTTGTGCGTGTGTGTGTGGGAGGGGGGGCGGGGTTATGAGAGTGTTTGGGGACTTTTTAGGGTTTTATATGTCTGTGTTTGAGTGAAGCCATGGGGAGAGATACTAGTGTCGTGTGGGAACCGACCGTCGGAAAACATGAACTGGAACAGTGGGCCAACTTAAATGCGGTTTACCCTCAAGCGAATTTACAGTTGTATCCGAGACAAAAAAATATTATATACGGAGATTTCTGCCCTAACCCTAAGCCAGCTATAAGCTTCTCAATAAATGTATTTTGTTTCATACTTCCTTGAAAAATTCTATTTAGGTATAGAATTCATATAGAATTGTATTTACAGAATGACATGTTATATTTGTAGTAGTCTATGTCTTAACACGGATCATTATAAATATGGCACGTCAATTTATGCATACAATTATGTAGTATTCCTATTTACAAGTAAAACTCTTCAAACATTTTCCTTTAGAAAATATATTTGTTATGCATAAATTTAAAAGTAATTTTAACTTTTGATCATTTATAGACAGGGCGGACCCACCCCATCCGAAAGGGGGCAGTCACACTCACGACATTTTTCTAGATTTCGAGTATATTATAAATAAAAAAAATAGATATATGTGTAAAACTGTAAAACTTTGAAGGAGAGGACGAAAATGTAAAAACGAATACCCATATTTACCCGCTTCTCGTCCCACCTTTTTAACATACGGACATTCTCAATCCAAAAAAAAAAGACATCTGCTAAACCTTACCCATTTACCCCAAAACAAATACCCATTTACCGGTTTTCCTTCCCCAAGCGCTACAAGTACTCTTCTTCCCTTTTTTGCTTACATGTTTCTTTATGCTTGTTGTATTTATCATTATTGTAGATGAAGTTTTGTGATTACCTGCTTCTTTATTATTGTTGTTTACCTACGTAAAGTCTTTTTTTTAGTGTCATATCTATTCGAAAATAAAAAATTCCAAAATGATAAAATTAAAAGCCAAGTTTCTTGTTTATATCGTATCGGTCGGCTCTCAATTGCAACTTAGCAAGAAAGAACCACCATTCACCTCTTCTTCAAAAGGGTTCTTGAGACTTGAGGTAACAAGAAATATATAACCCATTTCTGTTGTTGAAATAATTGATGAAATTTAATTTAATTTGTTGATCAAATTAAATTTGCTGTTGAATTTTAATTAATTTGTTGCTAAAATAGGTGTTGATGTAAAAAACTAGATTTGATCTAATTAATTAATCACAGATAAATATGAAATAAGAAATAAGACATAGGATTTTTAAAGTGGTTCAGCCTTAATGAAATGGCCTATGTCCACTGTTTTGTATTGCTGGGTGTTTTGCCTTAATCTTGATTATCTTTGCTTATGATAGCTTACCCCGTTCTGAGGGTATTACAATGTATTTATAGCCCTTAAGCTGCCCATATGAATAGACAATACGCCGTCATTAGATAGGCATATGTATCAGTACAGAGTAAGAATATTCATTATGTTCTCTAGCTGAAGGACATTGGTTTCCTTCAATTTTTGTGGCCGAAGGTGATTTTTCTTTCCCACCAAACCCCCTGTTTGGAATTTTGCCAATATTTTGATATTGTTCCTGCAAGAGTAGTTATAAATACATGGAGGGTAGCTAATGGCGTACATAGGTTGAATCAAATTCATGGAACTCGTCTAGGGATTCCGAAAATTATGTACTGTTATAAATGGGTTACCAGTGATACCACCTTTTATTTAAAAACTAGGTTTTCTAACAGAGCTTTAGTGGTCAATCTCCCTGATGCTAATAGGGATTATTTTGAACATGGGGTTGTGATGAAAATTTGGCAACACCCCCCATTAAAGGGGAAAGACGTGTACCAAGGTCCCAGATGTCCACTTTATGGCAATGGGATAGGTTGTTTTTATTTTTCAAATTAGCTCTGTTTTGTTTGATAAAATATGTCACTGACATTTATTTTTTATGTTGCAGTTGACAGTAAGAGAAAATCCCCAAAAGAAAGTGATATTAATATAAAAGATTTGAAATTTATTTGGGGATTGCATCAAGCAATAGCTGGGGAATACGTGAGGTCTGCTTCCTATTTGTTGAGATACAAGAACACCAGTTCCTCTTTTATTGCTTGACCTCTTGCTCCTCCTTTGGTGATTATTCTTGAGTAGGCTCTAACATCTTATTCATTTGTTAAAGAATCTTCCTTTGACTTGGGTACTGCTATTGCTGACATGATGATGAAGAGGAGGAGAATGCCTGATCTCTTTACTGAGATTGCCCCTGGTGCTGATGGGGCGAATATGAGCAAAGATTATGTCCCAGCTGAAGGGACTAAGAAAAATGATGTTGCTCCATCTGGTGGAGCAGTCACAGCTGTCAAGGAGATCAACAAGAATGCCCCTGTTGCTCCAAAAGAGGCAACACATTTTATTGAAGGGGTTGCCCTTATTCAAGAAGAGGCAGCACCTTTGACTGAAGCTGCTCCTTTGAGAAGATTGAGAATGGGTCTTGCTGAGAAAACTGTGGATGTTGTTGCTCAACCTTCTGGGGTTGAGGTACCTTCTTTGAGAGATAGTTCTTCAACACTCATTAACCCTGGATTGGCCAAGAAATTGATCTGGTCTAGAACCCTTCCTGACTGCCGAGCTGCTGAGACGTCTACTCCTCGAGAGAAGGTCACTGAGTTGGCAGTCCAACACCTTCCATCAGTAAGTGTCGATACACTTATCATTTTGATTCTTCGTACAATGTTCATACTCTGACTTGCGCTTTTCTTTCTCTTGCAGTTTTTAGTGTACTTTAATAATATCCTAGAGAAGGATGAGGCTATCAAAGCTTCAACTTTGTCCAGTGGAGTAGAAGAAGCCCTTGTTGGGTTATCATAATCTTTGGTGTAGTCCCGAAAGAAGTATGAGGAGGACAAAGTTGCTTGGGAAAATAGAATCAAGTCCGCTGAAACAGCTCAATAAAAAGCCGAGGAAGCTGCCAAGGAAGCTGATACAGCTTGGCAGGAGGCTGATACAACTCGACAACAAGCTATAAATGCTTTCAAGGAAGCAGGGAAAAAATTGAAGGTTGTCGTTACCAGCAAGGTGGAAGTTGTGGGCAAGCATGAAGAGGCTGAACGGCGTAAGAAAGACCTTGAATAGAAGGTAAAATCTGTTGAAGAACTTCTTAAAGAAAATTATTCTTCGAAGAGGGCGAAGAGAAAAGTTACTATGAAGAAGTCCTTTAGCTCTGGCTGGGACAAAGGGTGGAATAAAGCTATAACTACTGCCTCAACTCAAATGGAGTATGCAAGTTTGAAGTTCTTTAGGGATGGATGGGTTGCAGCATTGAAGGAGTTGAACATTGCTGAAGATTCTGAACTATTTCAAAGACACGTTCATGGCCATCCTTCTGCTATTAAAGAGGAAGATGAAGTTAAATTTGACGAATCTTCTTTGTTGATAGTAGATCAAACACCTGCTACCACTATCCCTCAGTCCTCCGAGCAAGTTCAGCAGACAATAACTTCTACCGAGCAACGCCAGTTTCCCTCCGAGCAACTAATTCCTTCTTCAAAAACAGCTGAGGATGTTGTACGAAATAAGGAGAAGGTATAGAATTGTTCGACAATTTGTTGATTTTCTCCGTTTTCCCTTTTTGTTTTGTATCTTTAGTTGTACCCTATTTTTTTATGATCAATAAAATGGACTTTGTTATTTATTCTGAGTTTCTCCTTTACTTGTTCAATATAGTTGTACTGCTGTTGATCTGGTTTTACTTTCCCTTGCTAGCTCATTGCTAGGATGGAACTGTTGTGAGCTCATAATAGGGCTGTCCCGATCCAAATTAATGGATCTGAGTAAATTTTATAGACCCAATTACTCGATTAGTTAATGGACCGGATCTGGATATACATGACTCCGATCCGATAAGGACCCGACCCGAATGTGTATATATATAGTATAATAAATATATATTTATATATAATATTATATATATAACTATATGTATAAACTATAATAACAGTTAACTATATATATAAAACTATATATATAAGTTATATATAATTGTTATAACTTATAACAGTTATAAGTTATACTAGTTAACTAGTTATATATATATATATATATATATATATATATATATATATATATAAACTAACTTATATATATACTTATAACAGTTAACTATATACATAACTTATAATTATTATAGTTTATACATATATAACTAGTTAACTATATATATATATATATATATATATATATAGTTACAGGTATTCGGGTCGGGTCTCCGGGTCCTTAACGGATCCGGGTCTGGATCCATTTTTTGAGACCCGAAAGGTAATCGGGTAAGACCCGATCCGCTAAAAAAATACACGGATCGGATCTGGATATACCCTTACCCGATCCAGACCCGATCCATTTACACCCCTAGCTCATGATACAGAGTTGATGAAGAAGTGAACTGATTACTTCAAAGCTGGTCGTGCAAATTTCACTGAAGCACAAATAATTGATATTCTTGGGTCTGATGCCTCTGAGCGAGTAATTGATGCTTACCAATATTTAAAATGTCTACTTGATCGAGCTGTTGCAAATAACGTGGCTTACTATGAAATGATTGAGGATCTCCAAGGAGTGATTGAAGAACTTTAATGTCAACACAAGGAAGCCACTACTCTTCTGCATGAAGGTTATGAGAAGAAGTACCAACAATTGAGTACTGATCGGGGTTATGACAAATTTATTTCAGCCCATAACAAGAGTGAGAGTGTGCTAAAACTTGAAGTTGAGGAGCATAGAAACACTGCTAAGCTGCTGGAGGAGGAAAATATTGCTTTAAGAGAAGAACTGAGACAGCTAAAATTTGTTGCTTCATCTGGAGCTTTGGTCCCAGTTAATGATGAAGGTTTTTCCTTCTTGGAGACTGAGAATGCCTCTTTGAGGGAAGAATTAGAAACTTTGAGAAAAGCCAAACCTTCATCCTCTTCTTGGGGTAGAACTAGAGCCGGTCGGAGTAGCCTTGAAGAGACTAGGACTCAACAAGCTTTAGAAAATCAAGCTACTCAACTAAAGGCAAAAAATCAAGCTTTAGCTGAGATATCCCAAAAAATTCAAACTCTTACCGAGCAACTTTCTAATCAGAGTTCTGCGTTGGAAAGTAAAGAAAACTTGGTGAAGAGGCTTCATCAGCATGTTGAAAGATTGACTAATCAATTCCACAAGCAGCTCCGAGAGTTTTGGATGGGGGGATACAATAAAGCTTTATGCCATCTTGATGCCAGGTTGAAATAATCAAACAATGAGGGATACAAATAGGGATGGTTGAATGATCTAACTGTGATGAAGGTTGAACAAGGAACAGAGCTGTGGGATTTGTGTGACCCTGGATTACTTGATCTGCCAGTGCCTCCTTTCAAGACAGATGTTAGATGGATTCTAGTTAGGTCCATTCATCAGTGTTTGATCTCCAAATACCTTGGTGATTATAATCTTCACGAAGATTTTGAGATATCCCGACCTCCACATTTGCTTGAGCGACCAAGTACGAGCAATACCAGAATGCCGCGAGACTTGAACTTTATCAATTCTTCTTTTGCTTTAGATGATCCTCCAGTCGGAATGAATCCTGTACCTAAATCTGAAGGAAAGAAACCAATATAATAGGTTATTTGTATTTTGTTAGTGGTTAAAAATCATTTGTAATTGTGTTTCCTTGAAAATAAATTAATTGTATGATGTTTATCTTGTCAATCTTTATGAGATCAACTATAATATTGCTATACTTCGCTGAGTATATATATATATATATATATATATATATATATATATATATAAGGGATAATTTGTCCTTTGTTGATTTGATTGCCTAGACAATGGAACTTTGCCCCATACGTTTATCACCCATAAGTGCCTAAGCAATGGAATTATTTTTATCCCATGTTCCTGCTTAGTTGTAGTAATCATTTAAGTAAATAATTGCCCTAGTGCCTGGGCAGTGAATATTTTACCCATCTTCTTGCCTAGTTTAGATGCCACTTGGGTCACTCATAATCAAACAAGTCTTGCCTTGCTCGATTGTTGTACCAACATTGTTGGTCGTGTTGATGTCGACCAACTTATAGTTGGTGATTGTTGATGCCGACCAACTTTCTTGGTGTTTGTGCTTCTTGATAGGCAGTCACCTGCACACCGAACATTTTGAATTCGGTTCACCTGAACTATACAAAAATCGAAACTTATGACTACACTCAACGGGTGAGTATAGCGTCCAAGTTCGGGTATCGAAAATCTATAGAGACGAGTTGCTAGAATATTATTTGGTTTATTACTTCATAAATAAAAGCGTAAAAGGTGATTATACACAAAAAGGAAAAGATGCACAAAATGGAAAGGTTAATCTAGGGGAGGGAAAATAAAGCTAGACTAATCAAAAGAGTAAAAACTATAGGTTGCGTCGAATATCCCTCACCCGAGTTAATTAGTATAAAATGGTTACATGGGTCGACGAGTTATTACGAATGCGTCTCATTTCGACAGTTAATTAAATCAAGGGTTGTCACACCCCTAAATTCGCATGAAAGCCTAATATGATTTTGGCGTCAACAAATACCCCAGAAATTACGCACGCAAGGTCGTAAGCACGGAGCATACATAATATACCCAGTCAAATATCCTAGGCGTAATAACTAAAACAACGCACCCGAAATAGACCCATAAACTCCATCACCAAAGCAAAGCAACATGTCAACCCGAAGTGAGTTCAATCCGATACAACCTAGACTAAATTAGCTAGAAAGCATATTAAAAATGCGGTAAATCTATACTAGAAAGCAAGTAAATAAAGCAAGTAAACTAAATTAGAAAGCAAGAAAATTAACTACAAAGCAAGAAAATAAGGAAATGCAAACTATATTAATTGGTAGGGAGATGAATAGTGCACACTTACAAACCCAAATGGGTGTCAAACCAAGAGAGAAAGAAGAATGAGCTCTCTACCTCCAAACCCTAACCTAAACTATCTTCTAAAACTAATTATTCCTGAATATTACAACAAAAATCCTTTACATAGTAAGTTGGAAAAAAAATAAAGGAAAAAGAAAAGAAAAGGAGAAAAGCAAAAAATATCGGGTAACCGCGGTCGACCGCGCCCTCAATTAAAAGCACACTATCTCCTTTCCACGGCAAAATCCAAAACCGCGGTCGACCGGTACTCTGTTTCTCAGCCTTGTTTGGTCCATGAAGAGTGGGAAAAGGTTGCAAACGAAAACGGATATAACTTCACCATCCGGACTCCAAACGACGCACCGTTTACGGCCACGCGATGCTAACTCAACGAAATACGCATCCATGGAATTTATATGAGCTGGAGATGAAATGTGAATTGACTAAAATGCCCTTGAAGTAGCGTCCAGCGATGGAACTTCTCTGAAATGCAACCAAACCTCACTTTTAGCGTTCCAATACTTATAAAAGCACAATTAACCCCTGCAAAGCATGTATATATCTAAATCCAAGGTTGTACGGTTAATGAGCATAAATATAGGCATTTAAGACCGTAAAAGTGCTAGAATGCATAAAGATATAGGGCAGAAATATGCAATATTCGATACGAATCAATGCTGCCGACCAACTTTTAGCAACTTTTAGATGAGAGAAAAAAGTTTGCTGAGAGAAAAAGTTATTAGTTGTGTTGCTGCAAAGTGTAGTGTGTAGCACTAGTCCTCCGAAAAAAATATAACACAAAACGAATATTGGGGAGTCACTATTTTCATTCATACTGAAATAATAAGGTACATGTATAGTTACATTACTAGTAGTATTTTCGCAGGTGCTCTGCATTCCAAGCATTTTTGAATTCTTACCCTTCTAGAGTTTCTATTCTGTAGGTGTCGGTCGAACAACAGCTGTGACAAGATTGGGCCCATGCCAATTGCCTTCCAACTTATTATGCTTTTGAATTACTTTCTTGAGTACATAATCTCCTTCCTTTAGATCACACTTTTTGACCCTTTTATTATAGAACATGACAGTCCTTTGCTGATAAGATGCATTTCGGATTGCTATATCTTCTTTAAGTTCTTCAAGCATGTCCAAGTCTAAGTGTCTCATCAAATCGCTTACTGGAGAATTAAAATTAAGCACCCTATGAGTAGGTAAGCCTAATTCAGCAGGTATGACTACTTTGCTCCCAAAAGCTAACATGCAAGGAGATTCCCCAGTTGTTGTTCGGGGAGTTGTCCGGTAAGCTCATAACACGGAATGTAACTCGTTGATCCAATTCCCTTTAGCATCATCCAATATTTTTTTCAACCCATTCAATAGAGTTATGTTCGTCACCTATGTTTGCCCGTTACTTTGGGGATGACCCGGAGCAGAATGGATCTTTTGAATATTGGATTATAGATAGTACGCGGCGAACTCCTCATTATCAAATTGGGTACCGTGATCAGTAATAAAGGCATGTGGCAGACCATATCTATAAATAATACTTTTCCAGATGAATTGATAGACCCTTTCATAGGCTATACCGATGAGAGGTTCAGCTTCTACCCATTTTGTGAAACAATCAACAACGACTGCCAAATATTTGAATCATCCTCTTGTAGTTGGCAGAGGCCCAACTAAATCTATTCCCCACATGGAAAATGGCCAAGGTGAAGTGATTGGTGTTAACAATGCCCGAGGAGTTCTTCATATGGTAGAAAATCGTTGGCTTTTGTCACATTTCTTGGCGTAAGTTGTACAATCAGCGCACATTATTGGCCAGTAGTACCCCTGCGTATTTATTCTCTGTAAAAGAGTTTTACCTACTACGTGAGCACCATAAGATCCATCATAAATTTCCTCTATTAGATCTTTAACTTCTGCTGAATGAACACATCTTTGCAGACCTGCTATCACACCTCTTCTATACAGAACTTCATTGTTTAAGACATATCTGGCAGCCTTAAGCTTCAACCTCTTGACCGCAAGTTGGTCAGCTGGTAAAGTGCCCTCTTCGATATAAGCCCTAATGGGATCCATACAGGAAGGTCCCATATCCAAAGCAATATACTTTACCATCAAATCTTCATCAATACTTCTGCTTGCAACTATCTCAATAGGAATTGTTCTTCGTAGCTTGGTGCATGTAGCTGAAGCTAACCGAGTAAGTGCATCTACCCTTGCATTCTCCAGTCTGACAGCTGCCAAATTGGATATGATCTTCATACCTGTAGTTAAATACCTCGATATGAATTCCCCTTTTGCTGCGTAAAGACTGAGGATCTGATTTACCACTAATTGTGAATCACTGAACACCACAACTTGCTCTGCATTCAATGATTTATCTAAGCTGAGGCCCAAAATTACGGCTTCATACTCAGCTTCATTATTAGAAGCTTTGAATTGGAAATGTAGAGCATATTCTATGTCTATTCCATCTGGATTACTGAGAATAATCACAGCTTTGCAACCTATTACACATGAAGAACCATCCACGTATATATTCCATATGTGGATATTACTATCAAATCCTTGGTCTGATAAAATCCCTTGATGAAATATTTTGTCCTTCCTTTCTTCATCCCTCGACTCTGGCTATTTATCGGACGACTCTGATTTCTCGGCTGCCATCCCTTCTGGCAATTCTATTACAAGAGTTGATCGGGGAAAGTTTTTATTGATCCTCTAGCATCCTTGAGTTGCTCTGTGTTAGCCCCCTATTGATCAGAGGTATCTGGATAGGTAAATTCAGCGATGAAATCCACCACTGCCTGCCCTTTAAGAGAAGATCTTAGCTCGTATATAATGTCATACTCCCCTAATTTTACTGCCCAATACATTAATCTTCCAGACTTTTCTGGCTTATGTAAAGCCTGTCTGAGTGGCATGTCAGTATATACCACTATCGTATAGGCTTGGAAATATGGTTTCATCCTCCTGCTCGCCTCAATCAACGCCAGTGCTAACTTCTCCAATTTTAGATACCTGATCTTTGCTCCCTTGAATGCCTTGCTCGTATAGTAAATTGGTTTTTGTACTCCATTTTCTATTTGTATCAAAGTCGAACTAACTGCACTTTCTGAAATAGCTAAGTATAAATATAATTTTTCTCCCAACATCGGCCTGGACATTAAAGGAGGTGTCCCCAAGTATCTCTTCAATTCTAAAATTTCATTCTCACATTCGTCGATACACTCAAAGGTCTTTCTGAGCATCTTAAAGAATAGAAGACATCTATCAGTTGCTCGAGAGATAAATCTGTTGAGAGCAGCAATGCACCCCGTAAGGCTTTGCACTTCTTTTTTGGTGATTGGAGATTGTAATTCTAGCAAGGCTTTTATCTTATCAGGATTTGCTTCAATACCTCGTTGATTTACAATATACCCAAGGAACATGCCTTCCTGTACGCCAAAAATGCACTTAGTCGGGTTCAGCCTCATCTGGTACTTCTCCAACTGGTCAAATGGTTGGCTCAAATCAGCTATATAGTCAGCTGCTTTTTAGCTTTTGGTCAACATGTCGTCGACGTACACCTCCATATTTTTGCCGATTTGCTCTGCAAACTCCTTGTTCATCAGTCACTGATACGTAGCGCCTGCATTTTTAAGACCAAAAGGCATAATATTGTAACAATATGTTCCTCGTGGGGTAATGAAAAATGTACTCTCCCTGTCTTCTGGCTTCATTTTAATTTGATTATATCCGGAGTAGGCATCCATAAAGCTCAATAATTCATGCCCCGAAGTAGCATCTACTAGTTGATCTATCCTGGGCAGAGGGTAATGATCTTTTGGACAAGCTTTAATCAGGCCTGTGAAGTCCACACACATTCTCCACTTGTTGTTCTTCTTCTTCACCATCACCACATTAGCTAGCCAATCAGGATACTTGACGTCTTCGATGAAAGAAGCCTTTTGTAGCTTTTCCACCTCCTCTTGGATAGCCTGATTCTTCTCCGAACTAAAGACTTTTCTTCGTTACTTCACTGGTTTGATCTCTTTATTAACGTTGAGTTCGTGACATAAGAAAGTCGGGTCTATCCCCGGCATATCCTCATGACTCTACGCAAAATACCTGTTTCTTATGTTTCAGAAATGCCACCAGCTCTTGTTTCAATATCGAATCAAGTGAAGCACCAATCTGAGTCGTTCTTTCTGGTCGCTCGTCATCCAGAATAATGCTCTCCGTCGCCTCCATGACCTGGCCTTTAATGAGCTCCGTTTCATCTCTAGGGTCTAAGGTTTAAATCTCAAACTCATCAGATTCATCCACTTTATAAGTAGTGGTTTTCTTCCAGGCGTCCTCCAATTCTTCTTGCTCAGCAGATGAGTAGTAACATTCCCGAGCTACTTTTTGATCACCCTTCACAATTCTAACACCAAAGTTGGTCGGGAATTTTAAACACTGATGTATAGTGGATGGAACTACTTTAAACTTTATCAAAGTTGCTCTCCCCATAATTATATTGTAGGCTGATTGGACATTTTTATCCATCACAAAGAAGCATACCTTTTCTGATCTGCAAGCAGGCCAAGTGCCAATCAACATGTCTAACTTGATCGTCCCAAGCGGAAAAAAAAATTCTCGAGAGAACCCAATAAGGGGCCTGTAATATGGCTCTAATTGACCAAGTTTTAAGTTCAAACTATCGAAGAAAGGATAGAACATGATGTCTGCCGAGCTACCATTATCCACCAGTACTCTCGAGATAATTACATCTTTTATTCTCATCTTTATCACTAGAGGATCATCGCGAGGATACAAAACGCCTTCCAGATCATTTTTGGAAAAACCAATGACCAGCTTATCTTTGTTAACCTTCCTTGGGCAATCCTCTTCTGCTATATTTATCCGCTGTATATAAGAACAATCTTGTGCCTCGTTGAGGTAAGCTTTTCTCTCAGCGGTATGGTCACCCCCTCTTGCATTTCCACCTGTAATCATATTACAATCGAATGAACCAAAACGAATTGAAAATACCTCACGCTTAGGTTGTCTTAGCCTTTTTGGGAGATCGGGGTCATCTTCATGGTCCCTTTTCTTATTGTCTCTTGGTCGGCAAGGAGACTTGGACCTCTACCGAGTTCTATTGTTGGTCCTGCCACCATTCTGGCGATCAACATACTTGTTCAGCTTTCCTCGTCTAATGAGTGCCTATATCTCATTCTAGAGAGTTATACACTGCTTGGTTGTGTGACCGTGATCTTTATGGAACTCGCAGTACTTGGATTTATCCCTTTTTTCAGGAGTTGTCTTCAGTTTTCCTGGCCAATTCAGTTCCTTGCTATTATTGATCTCTTCCAGAATGTGGTTTATATCCACCTTTAAGGGAGTATAATTTGTGTACCTCCTCATGTGGTCTAATGCTTCTTTACCTTTCGACTGCTGGCTCCTACCATTATGCTTGTGATCTTTCCTCTTCGATTTGCTTTCAGCTTTAGTTTCGGCCTTTGCCTCTGCATTCTTATTCGCTGCCATAGCTTATTTGGCACTCATAATTTTAGCTGCTTTGGCCATCAATTCAGCCATATATTTGGGGGGATCCTTGTCCAGGGTGTTTTACTGCTTGTCTAGTAAAAGACCACTCATGAGAGCCGTGATGGTTCTCTTCTCCTCATAGTCAATGACTTCCAGTTTCTCGTTGTTAAAACGAGTGATCTAGTCCCTTGTGCATTTTCCTGCCTTCTATCTAATGTTCAACAAATGTGCTACCCTTTTAACCGGCTTTGCACCAAAACAGAAATTTTCTATAAAGAGCTTGACCAGCTGATGGAAGGTTGCAATCTTCCCCCGAGGAAGGCTATTGTACCATATCTGAGCAGATCCAACGATGGTTCCTGAGAATGCCCTGCACCTCATTTTATCTGGGATCGCGTAGATGTCTGCTGCAGTTTGATACTACTTTATGTGGAGAACAAGATCGATTTTTTCATCATATTTAGGAGTGACCACAGGAGCCTTAAATTTTGATGGTGTGGGGAAATCCACAATTGCTTATACAAATGGAGATCTTTTGATAAAGGTTCTTTGGAGAGGGTTTTTGGCCTTAGCCATCTCCCCTAACCTGTCTTCCAATCTTTTAATATAACCCTTATATGCATCATTTTCAGCCTCTGATTTATTTGCATGAGCAACAGATCGCGCAGAATTCTCCTCTTGGGATCTTTTTGTACGAACTACATGCCTGGAATTGGGATGTGACTGGGCTGAGCCTTCCCTTAAATCATTTGGTCGTTGAGAATTTCTCGACGCAATCCGAGGAGGATTTTTGTTCCTCCTAAGGCCCAAACGATCAAACGGAGAGACTCTGCTCAACCTTTCTAGGGCGCTTGTTCGTTCTGGAATTAGAGTAACATCTTCCTAAGAATCCAAAATTCTTATAGGTGAAGTTAAGTTAGGGTGATAAGATGGATCACTTGAATTCTTGGCATGACAGACTTCAGTGTATCTAGATCTTAAGGATGGTCGACGCATGCTTCTACGAATGTTGCGTTGTCCTGACTGGGTAAATCCTCCGTTTTGGACAGTTTGGATAAACTATCGCATGGTTTCCTGCATGGCCATTTGTCCCTTTGCTAGATTTACCAGGATCCCAGTGAGATCTTATGTATTTGGAGGAGCCGAAGGGTTTGGGGGGATCCTGTCATTGTTCCTATTGCTAGATTCTGGGATATCAGCCATTTCTGATGAGTTTTTAGTGAAAAACGCTACGTATAGTCATTCCCATAGACGACGTTAATCTGTTAATGTAAAAGACTAGATTTGATCTAATTAATTAATCATAGATAAATATGAAATAAGAAATATGACAAGGGATTCTTAAAGTGGTTCAGCCTTAATGAAATGGCCTACGTCCACTGTTTTGTATTGTCGGGTGTTTTGCCTTAATCTTGATTATCTTTGCTTATGATAGCTTACCTTGTTATGAGGGTATTACAATGTATTTATAGCCCTTGAGCTTCCCATATGAATAAACAATACGCCGTCATTAGATAAGCATATGTATCGATACATAGTAAGAATATTCATTGAATTTGTCTTGGTCATTTGGTCTTCCCAGATAGTTGCTCGGTATACTGAGTATCTCGGCGTGTTAAGTTGCTCGGTGTATATAATTATACCATGTTGGACGACACGTGTCTTATCATAACTGGTCCACGCCAGCTGACTAATTTTTGTATCAACAATAGCTATTGCTCAAATTTTAAGTTGCTGAAATTTAATTTGTTGCTCAAATTTTAATTTAATATGTTACTGAAATAGTTGTTGTTAAAATTTAATTTATTACTGAAATTTGTATACAACTTCAATTGTAATTAATACCTCAATATTTTTAGGGTTAAAAATTACCAAAAAAAGTAAAAATAGTAATAAAAAGTGAGGTTTTTTTGTTTATTTGAGTTTTTTTTTTTACTTTAATACATTTATATTTATCATGTTTTGAGTTTAATACCTTTCGTTAATTCTATTTTGACTTTGGTATAGTTTTCGTGGCTAACAACCCCTACTTTCTTCATATTAGTTTGTCAGTCCAATGTGGCGAAGATATGGCGTGTTAATCAATTTATATCATTCTTAACATCAAGATAGTAATAAAAAAATAATTAAAGTGAATTTAAATCCATCCACAATATACGATAAATAAAATTATAATAAATAATGTCTCAAAAATTCAACATAATAAAACTAAAATAGTCTCAACTCTAAAAAAATTTAATGAAATAAAATAACTTGGACTCAAGGTTCGTACAATCTCTCGATGAAAATAACTAAAATGCATTACTGAAATAAGTAGAAACTTGTGCTAAGGATCAACTAAACATAAAGTTGAAAACAAATGAAGTTGTAAGTCTAAATCTCCTCAGCCATGCGATTTCTATCTATTAATACCTGGAATTTTTTTTTTCTTTTGTAATTCAGGTCAACACTCTAAAGTTGCAAGAAATGTTTTCAATATCAACAATAAGTATCATGCAACTCATTTATAATAAACATGACAACTCATTGACACTCGCATGCAATAAGTACCTTACCTTTCATCATAACTGAAATGCTAACGCATATCACAACGCAAGTCATTAATGATAATAAGAGTCTATATCACTAAATTAATAAATGTGTGACAAGATAATAAAATGAAATGGGGATGCAATTAACTGCACGCGTGAAGAATACACCCTAAGTATTAACCCCCGCAATGTCACCCGCAAAGTAGGAAACATACGACTTCATAATAACAACACATAATGTGATTAGGTTTATTTAATTAAGTGTCCGCCACTAGACTAAAGTATATCTTTTTATATAATTTCAATCAATCACACGAAGGCAATTACCTTCGGGACCATCTCGTACTTCTATTGGAAAATTCGTTTGACTCCCTCACCTAACGGACTTAAACATAAAATACATGTGACACTCGGATTTCTTAGTTCAATAATGTGAAAATACTTTAATACTTTGATTTCATTTGAGAAACTCCTCTTTTAAAGTAAAATCTTGCTTTTTATTTTTTTATCGTAAAATCCATTTAATTTAATTAATGAAATGATGTAAAACTTATGATATTTATAAGAACACTTGAAATAAAAAAAATTTAGCTAACTCTATAGAGTAAATAACAATTTAAAAAAGTCCACATCATCCTATCTTATTATAAATCGGGTTTAAAACGCTTCCAAATAGCTCCAAACCACTCAATCAAAAGTTCCATTTAAAGTAAATAGTAAGTAGAGTTCTACTAACGTGTGAATCCTTCCTTACCTCTCACAGTTTCCTTGCCTTTATCTTTTGCTGAAGTACGTAGGGGGTTCGACATATAATGGGGTCTGAGTGTGCCCCCACTAGGAGAAATACTAGCAGAGTGATATGTACAAAGCATATTTATACATATAAAGTATATTTTAGTAATTATGAAATCATCCACCATTTTATTAATTATATGCAAAATACAACATGACATGTAATTGACTTTTTAATCATATAACTCGGGTGGTAAGCACACTCACACTTAACCTTTCTTTTAACAATATTCATATCCCGTTAATTTAAGCATTAACATATTTTCACATTTTTCACAAGTTGTTTCATAAACTTGTATTCACATTAATGAGCGTCGTGCTCATAATCATCTTTTCACTTGATTAATCGAAGTACTAATGCATGAGTGTTATGTGTCATTTCACCAACTTCCACGATGCCGGAATATACTACTGATCAATTGTTTGTCATCTAAGCATTAAGTTGCACCCTTGGACTCCGAGCCCTTCTTAAATTTCTCATTACCTCTGATTGCCTTTTACTTGTTACATCTTTATAACCCTCTTTCCTTTCTTTCTTTCTTATCCATTTGTAAACCTTTTTCCTTTATTGCCTTTCAATCGGCTGATGAGACCAAATATCCTATACGAGACAATTCCCAACACAATTAATTTCCAAGCTCTACAATTTAGAAAAAAAGTCCATTTTTATTTTACCTTAGACTCAATATTTCATATTTTGAAGATAACTTTAATTACCATTTTTTGTGATACTTAACCTTTGAGTTCAAGCACCCATGTATACACTTAAATGTGTTTTTCACTATTCACACACACTTGTAAACTTGCATTTTATACATCTTGTCCAAAATGATTCTTTTCATCTTTACTTTATAAAACATGAGCTTCACCATGTAAAATTTATTTTTTTCACTAGAGCCCTCTCGATTTGGTAAATCATTCTTAAGTCCATATTTCACATAAAATGACACTTTTGTGATAAAAAATTATTTTTGTCAAGACTTTAGCTTTCAAAACATTTAGTTTGCATTTTTTACCTTGTTTCTCATCATTTTACCTCTTCATTTTCTTTCCTTAAGATCAACTTTCCAAAATAATACTCATTTATCCAAATATGACTATTTATTCCAAGCTTATCATAAAATTATACTTTTCGTCCAAAAATCATATTTTTGACATTTCAAGACTTTATCTTTTAAAACATTAATTTTTCCTTTTATACCTTGGTTCTTGTCATTTTACCATTTCATATTCTTTACTTAAAACTAATTTTCCAAATTAACACTCATTTTTATAAATGTTACTACTTAGTCCAAACTTATCATAAAATCATACTTTTGACCCAAAACTATACTTTTGACATTTCTAGAATTTTCTTATAAATTGATAATTTTTCTTTGTTATCCTTGTTCCTTATTTCACTTTGAGCCTTAACTTTTTAATATTATATATTTGAACACATATACTTCTACTACTTTTACACTTAACACCCTTTTACTTTCTTTTTTTCAAGCTTCTAAAACTTTGTTCACATAAAGTGTATCATTTTATGTGATTAGTATTCCGAAATTCTCAAGTTTATCATTTCATTTTTGAAATATCATTTTAAAATATTTTCAACATACTTAGCTCAATTATCCCGACTACATGAGTCTATGTCCATGAAACTAAGGTTTTATATCAATAAAACCCAACAAATGCATCCTACCTTTCTTTATCAAGTTCAATTTATCATTTGTCATGAAATAACTTGTCACGACCCCGACCCAAAATAGTATTAGGGAACGAGTGTCTTGACATGCCACCAAGGCAACAAATATTCCGATTTAATTGTTTCCTTAAATAAATGCAACGAATGTAAAATCACATGGTTATGAATTGTAAAATACTGAAAGTAAAGGAATTACGTCATCAGAGATTTCTAAAGGAAACTTCATATATATTAAAAGTAACAACGAGTTACAACTTAAGAGAAAATTTAAAACTTATTACAAGAGAGCTAGACATGCTCTAAATAAACATTTTACAAAAAGAGCTCTAAAAGCTAAATCTTCAATGTAGTCCATTTTCGTTCCGTCCGTGGGCCTAAACGTTTCTTGAAAAATGGTTATTTATGCATCTAAAAGCCGAATGAGGTTCAATCTCCAAACATTACAGGGTTTTCAAAAAATAGATACCTATTCAAGTCAAAAGAGAAGGCATATACCTATATGGAGAGGAACTTGCAGTAAATAGATATATATTTTGAAATGATAGTATATATATCACAACTGGATAGCTCAGAATAAGAAGAATGCAACAAATCAAATGTGATATCTTTTTCTTTCAATCATATCATTTTAATGGCCAAGTACACTCTAATACCGTATTCTTCTACCGTATTATATCCAGGTAGTTGAGGGTCAATCGAACATGTTCGTCACAATGCCTTATTTAGGGCACACGAGCAATAACCCAGCTGGGAAGGTCAGTCAGTAAAGAGGTCCCTTAGGCCGAATCATATTTTCAATATTCAATATCTTTTTCAATAATCATTTTAATCGGTATATTTATATGGACAAATATAAACATATCACAAATGAACCAATCATCGGTATCACATGAATTTTGAGAATAAAAGCAGTTCACAAAATATATATAGTTTGCATAATATCATATAACTAAAATGCACAAGGAATGTCAGAGTACTCCCCCAAAATGGAGGTCAAATTTACTGGTATTGAGTCTTCGATCACACGTTAATCTGATACAGATTTAAGTACACGTTCTAAGGTCCAGTTTATACTATACTTTAATAATAACTTCCTCTTATAAAGGATTACTGAATCCCCATTTGTCAACTTTTAAAACTCATTGATCGTAATTGAAGAATTCAATTCACAATCTTTCCTCATCAGTCGGTTCCCAGTAGAGATGGAGGGTCACAGGGGCACCACTTAAATACCATCTCATATAGACAGAACATTTTCGGATTCATTCCCAGTAGAGATGGAGGGTCACAGGGGCACCACTTAAATACCATATCATCTAGACAGAACTTCACCGGGCCTGACTTTGGAATTACTTAAATGGGATTCTATAATAACGAGCAATTTCTTTAGATAGAATCATTTTTAAAAGTGTATAATTTCAAACAAGTTTATAAAATCAACTTGGATTTGTTTAAAATTTTAAGTTTTGATTAGTGAATTCTTTATTGTATGTTACAAGCATAACTACTAAGTAAAGCTATAAAACAATAAATTAAAAATATAAAGATGCATTATAACATTAAGATTACCTTAAGATGAATATCCCTAAGAACTTCTTCTTAAACTTTCTCACACTTTCTCTCACTATTTCTTTCTATAATTCTCAAGGAATTGGTGTGAGTTTCAAATGATCCCCAAAGGCACTATTTATAGTTTTTCAAAGATATCACGGCATTGACACGTGTCCATGTTAACCAAGCTTTTACAATGGGAGTCAGCGTTGACGTGTCGCGTAACGGAGGCATCTTGCAGTCTTATTTCACTGGACTGCGACACGTGTTTTAGCTTCTCCTCTAACGACGACACGTATTTTGGCTTCTCCTCTAACGATGACACGTGTACGGTGGAGGTGTCAAAACCAAGCACGAGGTGGAAAGGTATTAAGGGTATAAGGGTCATTTCGAACCTGAAGGGTATTTTGGTAATTTCACACCATATATTTTCAATATTTCTTATAGGTCCCTAAAAATATTTTATTTACAAAAAGGCCCCTTTTTATTTTTCATTTTGGTCCCTGAAACTTTTTTTATTAAAACCAAGTCCCTAAAGTTTCATAAAATTACATTTTCTACCCCAAAACTTATCACTTAGCTTAGGATGTGCCATAAAATCTCAATCTGACCCATTTTACCGTTGATTCTTCAAATTTAAAAACGGGATCTGTCATATTAAGAACTCGGAATATCATATATGTAATAATATATCATTATTAGATAGTAAGTGTGACGAAATTGAAAGAAGACAATTATATATTGGCATAAGAAAATGGGGTCATTATATAACTAGCTTAAACATAATTTTTATAACTATTAACTTCTTTAAAAAATTTCAAATTTATCTTTTTATCGAACATCAACTTCTATTTATTTTTATCACATATTTCTTAACATGCATTTATATATAGTGATAATAAGTATAATGGTCATGTAAATTATACATAAGTATACTTATAACTAGCATGCTTAATTTCAAACTTGAAATTAGTATATAACCCCTATCTCTTGAAGATATTAATTCCGTTGATGAAGAGGTTGAAATAAAACTCAATAAAATCATGGCTCCTTTGCAAGATTTTTCCTTAAAAATAACACCTTCAAAATCTTCCTTGGCCATTGGTAATGGATGGGTGGAGTGGTGGTCTTGCAAGCTTGATGTATGGAGAGAATATAAAGAAATTTAGGCAACTAAATTGAGCAAGGGAATAAGACTAAAAAACT
Source organism: Sambucus nigra (assembly GCA_949130495.1). Taxonomy (NCBI): domain Eukaryota; kingdom Viridiplantae; phylum Streptophyta; class Magnoliopsida; order Dipsacales; family Adoxaceae; genus Sambucus; species Sambucus nigra. The sequence continues at coordinate 448,078,572 of OX422220.1, read as the reverse complement.
TAATTTAGATGCTGCCCAACACTGAGCAAAAATGGGGGGACGTATGGGCAAGACCCCTCACTCCTCTCTCTTATAATATCCCATGGCTTAAATCATAATTCTTCCATCCCTCAATAATAAAACCACCATACTAAATGGGGTAAGAAGCCAGAAGACATGGGATAAATTCGTCGTAGTAGGTCCCTTAACAACCCACATTATTGCATAAGTTGACAAGAAAAAGAAAGAAGAAATCTACTGGTTGAAAATTGATTCTTTTTCGCTTGACAGGTGCGAATTCTATAGCCTAATAATTTTTTAATCCTTATATATTTTTGCGATATTATGACATGATTATAATGGAAAATGTTACCTCTAAATGAGTATCCCCCCCTAACAAATAATGGAATCATAGCAGGTCTGCATGAGGGAGATAAGGGAACTCTAATCTCTCCATATCCCTTATCAGTAAATACCTCGAACAAATTCTAAAATCACAAAGTGGAGGACCATCCGCTACCATATCGTTGCTACCCGATGCTTGATATGATGCCCCCGATATCTTGTTACCTCCTGCTCTAACCTCTGGAGCTGGTGCCTAAGACACATTATATATCGAAGGCAACATTAACCCACTTGAAATAAAGTCCAAGTAGTCGTATATCACTATTGTATCCTTTAAGTCTGAGTAATCCTCCCTAACCAAGGTCGTCTCCCTCCCCTCCCCTGATATCTTCTCCATGTCCCATATGTGAACTGGAGGACCTTCAAGGGAAACTACTATCTCTCCCACCATCACCTACCTCATGACTTGCTCCTCTAGGTACCAATTATACCCAAACTCAAGCGTGAGCAACCGATTCATTTGCATTATCGGTGGCACCCGTGTCCTCAACCCAACAACGCCAAGGGAAGAAAGTTATCACCTTAAGAAAAATTCGCCCATCATAAATACAAAACAACAAAATAATAAAGCTTAACAAAAAATACAAAAAGAATTAACCTTCGCGCTCATGAAGGTCTTCCGGACATTTCTCACATCCTTTAAAGAAAGAAGGGAGTTCGAAGCCCTATTCTCCTTCCTTCACTTACTCATCCTCGTCCATGCACCCACTTTCAGATCCTTTAAACACCTCAAATGGGTGTTAAACCCGATCACCTCATATAAACAAAACTAAAAAAATTCAAAAAATACAAAAAAATTCAAATAATAACAAAACTCCAAAAAAACAATAAAGCAACAATAATAAAAGAACCAAAATAAGACTACCTTTAAGAGATAAAGCTCCCCCGTGAAAGTAGTTTGGCAGGATCGATTAAAAGTGTCTAACGAAGAGTTGAGTGACGCTAACACCAGACTTCCTTATTCATAATGTTGGATTTGAGGGAAATCCCATAAGAAGGGAAAGAACCACAGGTGAATATCATCCCCACTCTTCACCATCATAGTGGTTCCTAGAAAGAGCATGATAAAGAGGCGCGCCATCTGCCGCTCCTATTAAGCATCTGTCACATCCCATTAACTGATTCGCCAGAGCTGACCCGCTCCATAATCATTTGAAATGCATGGGTGGTATCCTACCACCTATCTCTTAGAGTGCACAAATAACTGAGGATTGGGGGACTTCTCATCCAAATAATCTGCCAAGTTGCCAAAGCCTGCACCCCATACTAAGCTTTGCACAAAGGTAGAGAGATGCTCCCACACACCCTTCACACCTATCGACCCTCGAACATAGATGGCCGAAGAAGAAACCCCACCTGCAAAACGCACCTCGAACGGGTCCAAAAAAATCTCAAAATCCAAAATCAATAAATACTTGTCTGAAATAAAAATAAATATCAAAACTAAAACAATACAAAAGGAAAGTGACTTACCAAATCATTAGGGATCCACACGAAAGTTGAGCGATGGCTCATAGGCTCCCTCATGAGGATTCGGGTATCCTCTATCGGTTTATCACCGTTATACACGTTCTCAGCCTCGCTGACCTCGCACCATGACTAATTCCCTCAATATTGTCATAAGTATCGTCATGTGGCGCATTCACAAAAGCCATTTTGTCAATATCACACACAAGCTCTTAAGAACGACTTTATTGAGAGACATATAGGGTTTGCAAGTATTTGAGGTGAGAGAAGACATATTTCCTCCCCCTATTTATATATTCCCCAAAATAAGTCGTGCACCCCCTCGATTCAAGTACCCCACCTATCAAGAAAGACCAACCCTTTGTCGGAAGGCATCCTTCCTCCATTTTTTTTACAAAAATCCTTAAACTCCCAAAAATCTTATAAAAATTACCGAAAATTTACAAAAAAATCATAAAAACTTATAATCTACAAAAATAATGTACATGCAACACAAAAATCATCAAAATTAAATATTGCCAAAGCATTCAAAAATCACCAAAAATTATTTAAGCATCTAAAAAATATACAAAGTCATTCAAAGGCATGCTCATATCATCACATATCTCTCTCAGATCTTCAACATGGTCTTTAGGTCCCCAAAATTATACATTAACCCTCGAACTAAGGTTGCGACTCCCGTGTTGAATGCATACACTCTTTAGGTCTCCAGAATTACATCTTGGCCCTCAATATTATGTTATGATCCTTGTATTTGTCACATACAATTTAGGTCCTTAATAAGAGAATAAGTGTTTAAAACAGATTTTTAAAGTTCATGAAGGTCTAAAATCTTTTTACATTTACTATTCTCGTAAATGCTAATTATTTTAGTGTTATTTCTTCCTTTAGAGTAGCTACATTTTATAATTAGCGTTGGTAATTTTAACGACATATTTCTCATGTTCATTATCTTACATTTGTATATGTCGTACGCCGCTACATTTGACACGTCTCTACACGATCTCACACGACGGCCTCAATCCGAATTTCGGGAATCTAGCATTCAACATCTCCATTAAGTGTCCCACATCTGCCTCAACAACTTCACATTATATGATTTTAGGGACTTAATGCAAGTGGTGCGTAAGAGAAGTCAAAACAGTGAAAGAATGCAAGATATGAAAGTTTAAGGGTATTTTGGTAATTTTATAGAGACCTTCCAGAGGTTCGATCAACTGGAAAGTTGAAGAGATCATCGCAATGAAGATACTGGAAGAAACGACACCTCAATCAGAGCTACGGTGAAGAAGTTATGGCCCTTTGAAAATGGAAAAAATTTCGAGGAAAACTCTTGGAAAAATGCTAAGTGTTTAAAGCCCCCATTTGAGTGAATTTCTGCGAACTGAAGCCAAACCGATTCAGGGGGGGAGAATCGGTTCGCGATACACCCGAACTGATTCGGGGTACCTGTACGCTGACAGAGTTTTAAATTCGTGAAATTCTTTATTGGTTTCCCTATAGAAGCCAACTTCGGGGGAGTTATTTCAATAGACTTTGAGAGACGTTTTTAAGAGTCCAAATACATCCAGTCTTCATATTTTTGAGTCCCAAAACTCATGTTTTGATTCACAGATCATTATCAAACCTTTGTGAATCCGTTTGCAACCCAAGAACACAACCTTATGTTTGTTCAACCTTTGTGGAGAAGCCGTCTTCCTTCTTCATTGCTGCCCTCCTGAAAAGGGAAAGTTCCAGCTGTCGACTACAGAACCGATGCCTGCGGGTATTTTTGTGTCACACTGTATTTTTACTATAATTCGTGTGACCGTTCCTTACAATATTATAGTGAAAATAAAAAGTTTTGCCCCTTTGGGGGATTTTTCCTCACATGTGTGTGTTTGAATGTTCTTGCATGATTTTATCATCTTCAATCACACGTAGATGCATGTTTAGGACTTATTTGATAAAAACTGAGTTTAATTAAATAATATCTTCATTTTAACGCACGCGCACTCTTTTCAAATTGGTATCAGAGCCAATTACACAACTTTACCGTGTAATTTTTCGCAAAATTTTTCTAAGATATCAATTTTTTGAAAAATTGATTTTTGAAAACGAGTGTGTTCATAATGGAGAAATTATATAATAAAATGCCAGTTTTTGACAGGACAAACTATGCATACTGAAAAGTCCGCATGAGATCTGCATTAAAAGCCATTGATGAACGTGTCTGGATTTTAGTTGAAAGAGGGTGGACTCCTCCCTCCGTCACTGTTAATAACGTGACTAGTTTAAAACATAACACTACATGGACTGAAGAAGAATTTAAATGGTCATCTTTTAATTCTAAGGGGTTAAGTGCTATTTTTGGATCTGTCACGCCTGATGAGTTCAAACGTATAATGGCATGCACCACGTCAAAATAGGCATGGGATGTTTTGAAACTTACCCATGAAGGAACTAATGGAGTGAAAGAGTCTAAACTGCAAAATTTAACAACTCAATTTAAAACAATCACCATGCTTGAGTCTGAATATTTTGATGAATTTTATGCTAGACTGTCTGATATTGTTAACATTAACTTTAATCTTGGTGAACACATTCGTAATGCCAGAGTTGTTAAAAAGTTTGTTAGATCACTTCCTAAGCGTTTATCCCTAAAGTCACTGTGCTAAATTCTATGGGTAATTTAAATACGCTTAAATTGGAGGAACTTTTAGGAGACTTGAAACGTATGAAATTGATATGTTACCTAAATCTGTCAAGTCTAAAGATAAGGGGATTGCACTTAATGCCCATGAGAGAAAAAGTGAGGAGTCGACAAGAAAGAGGGTGTCATCTAGAAAAGGATAGATAGATACATCAGATTCTGAGTGTGACTTTGATTTAGATGATTTGACACTGTTTGCTAAAAAATTTAAAAGAATTCTCAAATTCAAGAAAAATGAAAATTTCAAAGATAAAAAGAAGTTTGAAAAGAAAAATAAAAAAGATTTTAAAGATCCTCCTAAGAAAGAGAGTGAGAGATGCTTTGAGTGCAACGATAGGGGTCATAGAGCTTTTGAGTGTGATACTAGGCTGAACAGAGAAAAAGGAAAAGTTGTCCTTAATGCTACCCTTAGTGACGACAGTGAGGTCGAGTCGGTGGACTCTGAAGACGAGTCACCGCATGAGTGTAACTTCACCGCATTCATGGCTAGTCATGTGAGCACATCTAGTACTTCTCACGACGATGAGAATTCTACTTCACAGGGACACCTCGACAGTGAGAGCGATGTGAGTGAGGGGGAGGATGATGCAAGTGAGAGCGAGAGTGACCTTCAACGCGCGTATGCTGAGTTATATTTTGAGTCTTTTAAAACTAAAAAGTGTAACAAAGAATTAGTTCTTAGGATCACCGCGTTAGAGGTAGATTTAAGAAAAGCAAGAGAGAAAGAGTCATCCACCTGCACTACTTTGAGTGAGAGAGAGTCTGCTTGTGAAGAGAAAAAGAGTTTGTTTAGAGAGAGAGAGAGATAGTGTTTTTGAGAAATAGGAAGGGGATTTGACTAAACATGCCTAGTCTTACGAGTGAGCTCCATTCCTCCCTGGAGACTCGAAAGAAACTTGAAGCCCTTGTTGCCCAATTACTCATGATCTTGAGCGAGCACGGGAAGTCAAGGTTCAAATCGAGGACAAATCAGGAAAGATGGGAAAGATGCTCCTCGGCCCCGCTTTAGGTTTTGGTGATAGGCAAGGAATTGATTATGATGGTGCCTCCATGTCCCATATTGCACCTGGACCAGTTCCTGATTTACTACGACTCCATATGGCCATCGTCAAAAACCACGAAAGAGAGTTCGACCAATAAAAGCAAACCCAGGTTCGCCTAAGACTGCGTTCTTGTGTACATATTGCAAAAGAAAAGGCCACCTCGGGGAGTTTTAATATAGTTTGGGTCGAAAACGATGTACTACTGCTCCACCACATCGTACTGATGATTTTGCTAGTCTGAGAGAGCGAGTTGAGTTTTTAGCTACCACATCACAGAGTTTGATGAAGGAATTCCGACGGATGTCTTTGCCGTCAGCGAATGCTTCTCACATCTCGGCTAAAACCAACAACAACAAGGGTAAACAAAAGGTTACCACTTCTTGGGTACCTAAGAAAGATAAGAAAACCCTTGTTGTCCGTATCGCTCTCAAAGCACATAATACCTCACAGTGGTATTTTGATAGTGGGTGCTCCAGACATATGACAGGTGATGCATCATTTTTTACCTACCTTAAGGATTATAAGGATGGTAGAGTCACCTTTGGAGACGGGAACAAGTGTAGCATTGTAGGACGAGGTACAGTAGAGTTACCCGGATTTTTTAAGCTAGAGAATGTTTTGTACATCAAAGGTTTGAAAACAAACCTTCTCAGCATTAGCCAGTTGTGCGATGCTGACTTTGCCGTACAGTTTGACCGGGATGCGTGTAATGTCTATAATCAATCCGGTAAACTTTTAGTGCGAGGGGTGAGGACAGAGGATAATTGCTATGGGACTGAGCCCACGTCCTCACTTGTCTGCAACAGCGCCACGATCACTCCTATGGATCTGTGGCACCAACGTCTAGGTCACGTGAACGTTAGAGATTTGACTCGTTTAGTTAAAAAGGACCTAGTACGTGGCTTACCATCTCTTGGAAAGTCAACTTCCACAGTTTGTGGACCCTGTCAGTTGGGAAAGCAAATCCGTAAACCATATAGGCAGTTGCATTCCATTACCACCTCCCGTGTACTTGAGTTGATTCACATGGATCTTATGGGTCCTACTCGTATTGAGAGTCTGGGTGGTAAGAGGTATATCCTCGTGATGGTAGATGATTTCTCCAGATATTCTATTGTAGGTTTTCTGAGGGAGAAATTCGATGTTGTAGAGTTTTTAACGACCAAGTGTCATGTCCGGTGAAACCAACACGGAACCACTATTAATAGGATACGTAGTGACAACAGCACTGAATTCAAGGAAGCAAAGGTAGATCTTTACTGTGATAGCCTTGGGATCAAACATAAGTTTTCTGCTGTGAAGACTCCTCAGCAAAATAGGATTATTGAGAGAAAGAATAGGACGATCCAGGAAATGGCTAGATCTATGTTTCTTGGTCGTAGAGTTGCTAGGAAATTTTGGGCAGAGGCAGTGTCTACTGCATGCCACACGGTGAATAGGATTTACCTGCGTCCACACACACTTAAGACGCCTTATGAATTGTGGACTGGCAAAAAATGCAACCTTGCATATTTTCGTGTTTTGGGGAGTAAATGCTACATCCTACGGGATAAAGAGCAATTAGGAAAGTTTGACTCCCGGAGCGACGAGGGAATATTGCTAGGATATTCATCGAATAGTAGAGCATACCGAGTCTTTAACCTGAAGATATCTAAGGTTGTGGAGTCAATAAACGTCACCGTGCAAGATGACGAACCTCCGACGATTATTGATCCTAACCTTCAGTGTGAGGATGAGGACTTTTCTAACAGTGATTTACTTGTCCCTCACCCACACTCTGTGGATCCTACTCCTATGTTAGGGGACACACCAGCTTGGGTTGGCAAGAGTCATGACACTGCCTCCATTGTAGGTGATCCCACTTTTGGGGTCAAGACTCGTGCTCAGCTAGAGAACGTCGTTAGTCACTTTTGCTACACGTCCAAAGTCGAGCCCAAGAATCACAAAGAAGCACTCAAGGATGAACATTGGATATCTGCTATGCAGGATGAGTTGCTTAAGTTTAAAAAGAACAATGTCTGGGAACTAGTCCCCCGACCTAGTGAGACTAATGTGATAGGTACCAGGTGGATTTTCAAGAATAAAATAGATGAAAATGGTACCATAATCAGAAACAAGTCTAGGTTGGTCGCTCAAGGCTACACATAGATAGAGGGTGTAGACTTTGGGAAGACATTTGCTCCTATTGCGAGGCTTGAGTTCGTCCGCTTACTACTCGCTATCGCATGTCATCTGCGCTTCAAGTTATATCAGATGGATGTCAAGAGTGCCTTTTAAAATGGCATTCTTCAGGAGGAGGTTTACGTAGAACAACCAAAAGGGTTTGAAGACCCTAAGTACCCAGAGCACGTCTACTATCTGAGGAAAGCCATGTATGGTTTGAAGCAGGCACCCCGTGCTTGTTACGAGAGGCTTACTTCCTATATCTTAGCTCGTGGCTTCAAGAGAGGGGGAGTTGATATGACGTTATTCGTTAGGAGAGATGACGGTGCTATTTTGGTTGCCCAGGTCTATGTGGACGACATAGTCTTTGGATCCACGTGCTCCCAACATGCTCACCACTTTGAGGAGGAGATGAAAAGTGAGTTTGAGATGAGCATGGTTGGTGAGCTTACGTTCTTCCTTGGTCTCCAGGTTCTTCATCTAGAGGATGGGATGTTTATCTCCCAATCCAAGTATGCTAGAGACCTAGTGAAGAAATTCGATTTAGACTCCTCTAAGCATGCATGTACACCTATGAGTACTTCTATCAAGCTTAGTAAGGACTCTTCAGGCAAGGACGCAGAGCAAACCTTATATCGGAGTATGATAGGTAATCTTCTCTACTTGACTGCCAGTCGTCCCGACATAGCCTTTAGTGTTAGAGTCTGTGCGCGATATCAGGCGTCCCCGAAAGAATCACACTTACTCGCTCTAAAACGTATTATCAAATACATGAGTGGGACTCACTCATATGGTATTTGGTATTCCTTTGATACCAATGACCATTTGTCTGCCTATTCGGATGCCGATTAGGCCGGGGATGTAGATGGTTGTAGGAGCACTTCTGGTGGGTGTTTTTATTTTGGTTATGCTCTTGTCTTCTGGCTGAGCAAGAAGTAAAACTCCATCTCTTTGTCCACTGTGGAGGCTGAGTACATCGCCGCCGGGAGTTGTTGCACGCAACTCTTGTGGATGAAGCAGATGCTGGAAGATTATGGGATATCACAGGACACTATGACCATCTCCTGTGATAACACAAGCGCGATACATATATCCCGCAATCTAGTTCAACATTCGCACACAAAGCACATCAGGATACGCGAGCACTTTATATGTCAGTAAGTTGAGGAGAAAGTTGTATCCCTGAGTTTCGTTCCCATCGACTGTCAGTTAGCCGATATTTTCACGAAAACTTTAGATGCCCTTAGATTTGAGAGTCTTAGGAAGTCTTTGGGAATTTGCACAGTTGACTGAGGGGTTAGTCCATGTCTAGGATAGGATGCTATTTCTCGTTCATATCATATGCTTCCTATTACTAGTTTGTATCATGTGTATTATTTTTTTTATTTTTTTATTCTTTTGAAAAAAATCCAAAAAGATTTTCTTTTTATAAAAAATTTCGAAAAGCACAAAAAGATTTTTGCATTTTTTGCACCTTTTATGGATGAGCATTTAAGATAGCCAAGTCACAACAGCATTCCATTTATCCATGTGACTGTTTGATAGATATTTGAGACGCTACATCATTTCATCCATGTGCTTTACATCGTTTAGAGTCTTTGAGATGTGATTAGTGATATCTTTCTACATGTTTGACTCCTATCTCCTTTATTTCACACATGCACGGATTTATTTGATTATTGTACTTGTCTATCACATATTGGCTTGAGTGTTTCCATCTCAATTTTGTCTATACAACGTTCAATATGCGATAAACCTTGACAAGATTGGAAAGCATGTTAAAACCATTTGGTGAGACTGTGTGTTTATTTGAAAACGAGGAAGGGCTGCGAAAGGTTCATTTAGCCTTTGCGAATACTAAGCCACCGTTAAAAAGGACCTAAAAAATTGAGGAATTTTATTATCCGGGGTCCAAAGAGGTTTAAAAGAGACCGCAAAAATTTAAAGGCAATAAAAAGAAATTCATGCCAAAAATGGGCCATTTAGGTTTCACCATCAATTCTCCAAAGTTTGAGAATTTAGATTACCTCTATTCAAAATATAAATCTGAGGGAGTTTGGTTGGAGAATTCAAACGGGTTTGCACTTCCTTGAAAGTCCTGAAAAAGCATGAAATCATTTTGGATGTTATTGGTGTGGAAATCACTTTGAGATTTGATTTGTTGATTTGATTGAGTCAATGTTTCATATTTCCATCTTTTTACACCAAAGGAAGATTTTGAGTTCATTCGTTAGGAGTTTCTGATATTCATCGTGCACATATGTCATGTTTGTATGCATTGATTTTTCTATCAAATTTGATCACACCCATACATTTACGCTATCATCAACTTGGTTGTTTTTGTGTTCGTTCATGGTGTGATTTCTTTGATTGGATATTTTGTTTGAAAATTTTGAAAAATTCAAAAATAGAAGTTCTTATCTTGTGACATTCTCCATTTGCGTTCATTTTTACTTCTCATATCTGTCTACTTGGGGACATAATAAAAATGGGAAGAAGAATTATCATATTATGGGGGAGTTTTTTGAGATTTGAGATTTGTCTTTCATCATAAATTGGTATCTATGTTTATCTCATTTCAAACTCGATACGTCACTTGGTATTTGCTTCATCTCATGTGTGTAGGTACTACATTGATGATCTCTGAAATACACACTCTGATGAGAAAAGTTTTGAAGACATAGGGGGAGATTTGTAAGGACATATTTCTCATGTCCGTTATCTTACATTTGTATATGTCGTACGCCGCTACATTTGGCACGTCTCTACACGATATCACACGACGACCTCAATCCGAATTCCGGGAATCAAGCATTCAACATCTCCATCAAGTTTCCCACATCCGCCTCAATGACTTCACGTTCCATGATATTAGGGACTTAATGCAAGTGGTACGCAACAGAAGTCAAAACAGTGAAAGAAGGCAAGATATGAAAGTTCAAGGGCATTTTGGTAATTTTACAGACACCATCTGGAGGTCTGGTCAGCTGAAAAGTTGAAGATCTTGCCGCAACGAAGATACTGGAAGAAACGGCACCTCAATCCGAGCTACGGTGAAGAAGTTATGGCCCTTTGAAAATGGAGAAAATTCCGAGGAAAACTCTTGGAAAAATGCTAAGTGTTTAAAGCCCCACATTCCAGTGAATTTCTGCGAACCGAAGCCAAACCGGTTCGAGGGGCGAACCGGTTCGTGGTACACCCGAACCAGTTCGGGGTACCTGTACGCTGGCAGAGTTTTAAAATTGTGAAACTCTTTATTGGTTTCCCTATAAAAGCCAACTTCGGGAGAGTTATTTCATAAGACTTTGAGAGACGTTTTTGAGAGTCCAAATACATCTAGTCTTCATATTTTTGAGTCCCAAAACTCATGTTTTGATTCACATATCATTGCCAAGAACACAACCTTGTGTTTGTTCAACCTTTGTAGGGAAGCCGTCTTCCTTCTTCATTGTTGCCCTTCTGGAAAGGGAAAGTTCCAGCCGCCGACTATAGAACCGACGCCAGGGGTATTTTTGTGTCACACTGTATTTTTACTGTAATCCGTGTAACCGTTCCTTACAATATTATTGTGAAAATAAAAGGTTTTGCCCCTTTGGGGGATTTTTCGTCACATGTGTGTGTTTGAATGTTCTTGCATGATTTTATCATCTTCAATCACACCTAGATGCATGTTTAGGACTTATTTGATAAAAAATAAGTTTAATTAAATAATCTCTTTGTTTGAACGCACGCGCACTCTTTTCAATAATTATGCCCTTTTAGTATCATACATACTCTCATATCTATTTTTATAAACAAAGAACTCGAAAAATGGGTTTAAGCCATAATTCTCAATTTCAAGTGTCTTCGCCACATTTTTTAACATTTTATCACATTTTATCTTCTTTTCATAAATTAAAAAAGAAACCCAAATTCAGATTATGATTTAAACCTATCATATTCATAATTATTTTGGGATTCAAGTCCATTTTTATTCATTATATTTGTTCATTTCATATTTTATCATTTCACCCATGTAGTTTGTACATTTTACTCGTGTACTTAGTTCTTTTACTTTTATTACCCTTTTTAGTGGTCCCATTTATGCACTCACTCTCGCATAATGAGATTTTGATTACGGGGCGTCGATCATATTTAGTCACTTTGTATATTTTTATTGTATTACTCATGTTTCACTAGTTTACTCTTATTTTAGAGATCCCGTTTATGTGTATTCACTCCTTTTATAGCGAGGTTACGATTTCGGGACTTTGCTCAAATTTTTATCTCCTTAGGAGGATTTATACCCATCTATTTAAAAATGTGCATATGTTGACTCCGTTATTCACATACACACATTTACACATCTATGTATCTATTCATTTTCACTTTGCACACAAGACACATTGTCACACACATGCATAAATTAATGCATTAAGGAGAAGGATAATATATTTCAGCACCCATGAGAGACTGAAAGGGCGACTGTCTAACACCTTCCCACTTTATAACATAGTCTCTGAGCCCATATCTCATTCCGTTTTGCATGCACTACTTATCTTTGAACTATATCTTTTGAGGCGACTCCTTTTTTCCTATTTTGAATAAAATAGGCTGGCAACTCTTATATTTACAAATTCACACACCTCACATGACTAACAACGGTCTCTTATGTCCCTCGGCACCTCCGACGCGTCGTCGGAGTGGGGATTACCACAATTGCAAAAATAATTGCACATTAAAGAACATCCGACACCATTAATACACACAAGAACTCTCATGTTGCTTCTCTATTATCATTGAAGTGCTTGCCTCTTCATCCTCAAAGCTATAACTCTCATATCTCTCAGAGGTGGTATTTATTATGATAGAGAGGTTCCATCCACATCTATAAATGCATGATTGTTGTGGATGGTAATAATGGATTAAGGCAGACAACACTTATCACTCCCAACACTAAAAACTTTGGATAGTTAGAATGTCATTTATGCATCAGTGATGGTTCGGTTAAGTATGACACGACACCTATCATATTGTCATTTAGCCTCCACTTTATAATGTTATATTTGACATAACCCCGAATTTACTAATCCCTTAGACATAACCCCCAATACCCTAAAAGACATTTGTTATTGCTTTTAAAAGAAAAATCCTCAAACAAATGAGAAACAAGTTCAATGACTATTGGTGGATTTTTTGTTGTTATAAGAGAGGGGATGGAAGTTTCTGGTTGTGATTAGAGAGGTAATGGTGTAATTACAAATGAGTTGAATGAATCTATTGGGTTCTTGAAAAAAAAAATAAGGTTGTTTGGATATTTAGAGTTTTGATTTGAAGATGAATTGATGGGTATTTCGGTCAAAAAAACTATTTGGGAATTAACTCTAATAACAAAATAGAAGAGGACTAATGGTGTTAGGAGTTTGTTAGGATTCGAGGGGTTTATGAAGGATTAATAATCTGAGAATTATGTCAAATATAGCATTACAAAGTGGAGGCTATGTAAAAAAATCATTTAAAAAAAAAAGAAAGTGAAAACAAAATGAGTCTAATTTTGGCAAAATCTCGATTACTGATTAACATGACCCTTGTATGCTACAGATAGAAAAATAAACTTTCTTAAATAAATTATTGTAAAGAAAAAGTATTATAAATGTTGCCACACTTGGTAACTTGTCGTCGGGTTTGTAAAAATGATCAAAAGATTTTTTAATAAATTATAGCAAATTTATGTCAACCCAACACTTGCGAAACGAGTGGATTCGAGTAGATATGGGTCGGGTCAAAATGAATTGGGTTAAATATGGGCAAGTCAGAAACGAACTTCGCCAAGCTTCGCATCGGTTCCAGGTTGAGCACAATTCCAATCGGATCTGCTTTTTTCCTCTCCATAAATCAAATTACGGGGAAAACGAGAACTTTAATCACATCAAGCACCCAATATTAAAGAAGCCCATAAAAGACAAGAAACATACATGATTTTCAGGTTTTGAATAAATAAATAAATAAAGATTATTCCTCAACCTTCTGACTTGCATTAAGAGGTTTAGGGCTCTACAAGGAAGGGGGTATACAAGAAGGGGAGAAGTTCTACGGGTACAATCCGTTGCAAAAATTGTCCAGATCATTTTTGTGTGTTAGAGAGAGAGAGAGAGAGAGAGACGGCTTGAGATTAGGTTTATAAACATCACATAAAAAATGGGTACTACACCCCGTGATGCGACTGACCCAGTACTTACCCGCAACTAAACCGTTTCAAATGGGTAGTAAACCATTTTGGAGCCACGAGCAATAAACAGTGACCGACTCGAGATCCTTTTTTTTCTAGTCGGTTAATCGGCGTTTCAACCTTACGAATCCATATTGCCGAGCTTTAGTTAACCCTCAGGTACCTCACCCACGGGAATCTAACCACCCAGGAATTATCATATTGAAGAGAAGAAAAGAAAGTACAATCAGACAAACCAAAGGACACCATTCCAAATCTGCAGATTGTTTCACATTGAGATGACCATTTTAATAATATATAAAAACTGAAGGGAAAAAACCCAATAAAAATACCATTCGTAAATGATACCCTCGTACCTAAACAAATCCTTAGCAAACAACTTTATTCTTCACAATAGAAAAAGCAGACAACGGCTCCAGCCAAACCAACACAGGTACAAATAACTAGAACTTACTCAGAAGTACAAATAACTAGAACTTACTCTATGTAACCATCAGATCCAGGCACAACCACCAAACATCTAGAAATTATTAATCACAAACACAACAGTTCAAACATAAAAGCACAAACCAACTCACTCATCTTCAGTTTCAGACTCGGCACTCTGAAGCCACTCCACAAATGGCTTCATGTTCTTCCATATGGCGGAACCCTTATTCGCACCCTTCAAGCCCTTCTCATACCACTCCACTATGAACTCTTCCTCAAGCACATCCCGGTCATAAAGCGCTTTCAAAACCAACGCCACCTCTTTCACCGCCTCGGGATTTGCTTTCCCACAAAATGCCTCAAACGCGCTGAGCAAAACAGTCTGTGACCCTTCCTCCTTCGCAACAACCGCTAAATAGCTCTTCTTTTTAATCACCTCCTTAGAAAACCCTTTTCCAGCACCATCAAACAGAGCTTCAAACAAAGCATCCATCACTTCTTGGTTTGTGCCAGACAAAGAACCCAAAAAGGATTTTAGCTGACTCGCAGGCAAACCCTTTTTCAGATATTCCTTAATCTCCGCAAGAAGATTTTCATGTTTAGATTTAACCCCTCCTTTCGGATGTCCATTGATATTAGATTTCTCCTCGCGTGCTGGCGAATTTTTACCTGATTTTGGCTTATCCTCGTTAGCAGAAAGCATAACCATGCCAGCTGTCACAGTGCTTAGCTGTTCTTGAATCCTCTGACGAGCTGCCTCTGCTGATGTGTCAGTCTGCCACTGAACATCATCATTGTCGTCTTCATTACCACTGCCAGCTGTTTCATTCTCGTCTGCCAGGCTAGCGGCTGGGGAGTGATCCTCATCAGACATGTTAACTTTCTTCTTACTTGATGATTTCGAAGAAACAGATTCCTTTAAAACAACAGATGACCCTTTCTTTTTTACAGCTTCTTTCTTTAGTTTCTTCATTTCCTCATCGACAGCCTCGCCTTCTTTGAGTCGTTCTTTCTCGGCCCTCCTCATTGCCTTTTTATCCTTCGCTCCCTTTTTCTCAGGTGGATTTTTTATAATAAATGTGGTTAGTTTATCTCTCATGTCAACATCTGAGAGAAACCCACACGCAGCACACTTTAGGGTAACCATTTGTGTCTTTGTGATTACTATCTCAGTTTCGGGATTCCCACAACCGTAGCACTGAACGTATTTCTTGATGAAGTTTTCGAGAAGGCCTGCGAGTTTAGAGGTGTCGTGGGCCCCGTTTACGTGTGATGTCCCGGTTTTCTCGTCGAATTTGGATTGGGCCCCAAGCTCACAACCGAAATATTTTGTAGTGTAAGAAGCTGGCCTACTCAAGGCCTTGGCAATATCAACCATGTTAACTACGTTCGTTTTTATGCCATTTCCCCGCCCTTCAATTTTTGTTATCATACGGGGCATCTTGTATCGATAAAAGGCATCATCCTTGTTTCCAGCACCGATGTTTTGTAAAGCCATCTTGTAGTTTTCAATAAGAGAAATACGCTAGATGAAACTTTATCAAAAAAGGTAAAAGGTGTCTTTTTTAACAAGTTTTTCTTCTTCGATAATGGTCAAACGAAACGGTCTCATAAACTGGCAACCCTGATTGTTATTAGCCTTGTATGTCTCACGATGCATGCAGTTAATTTTGTCAAAGAAAGCTCTCTCCTTTTTCCTAGACGTAGGACAATACTCGCCAAGCAAACCAAATGATGACAGATAGTAAGAGACCCGTACAGACATAAAAGAAGCTTCCAGCTTAACGCCCTCCACTTTGGCTGATTGCAAATGTAGCAGACTAAACTGCCAAATTCTGCAACCAAATAATGACAGGAAAGATGCACAGATTAGGGAAAAATGAACTATATATAAAAAATAAATTATATATCATTTATTAATGGGCCATATACCAAATAGTCCCTCAAACTTTTTTTAATACACGTTTAGTCCAAGCCTTTTTATTTTGCACCAAAAAGTCCTTCACCATGCTGCTGGAGCGGACCTTTAAAGATAAGAGAATAAGAGACTTTTTCGTACAAAATAAAAGGCTTGGACTAAGTGTATATTAAAAATTGTTTGAGGGACTTTTTGGTATTTGATCCTTTATTAATACCAGTAAGCCAAAAAAGGAAAAGTGGACTCTTAATTTGGGATAGAGTGAGTAATATATCACTTTTGATAATAAGTTACACAACAGTTTTGTTTTTTAAACATTAGGTAGATTTCTTTTCAAGCACTATGGGGTGTTAGTGGCAAAAAAATTGGTGCCTTTGACAAAACCCTACCAAAATGGAAATTATAGACATCTATATCACAATGACCAACTCAAAAAAGAAATCTACGGATAGTATGGCATTTAGAAAAACAACAAAATTGTACTCATTGAGTACAATAAGATATATGGCGCATCATTTACTCTACCTAGTTGTCTTATACAGTTGTTAACAAATTTATAATCAAATATATTAAAAAACAACTAGTTCTTGCAGATATCTCTATATGCAACTTTCCCATATTAGAGATTTAGATTGCACCTCCAGTTTCTTGAGTATAAATTTCCAACAAAAAATGTTCCGATTGTTGCACCAACCCAACAGGCAAAATGGACCAAGTACAAAGACGAAATTTTTTAATCGAAGAAAAAGAACAAAATTATATAACTGATTCAAAAAGTTATAACAAAAACGTTTGAAGAAAATAGAACACGACAGCATATACACACACACATGTAACTCTAACTGTAAACAAAACAAAACAAAAATGTGGTTTTCTTAGTCAAATACTTGAGCAATCCACAAGGAAAAGGTTCTCAATTATCCAACAATTATGGGAAACATACCGATATTAAGAAAGCTTTAATACCACTAGCTGCAATCAAACTAAAGTTTTGCCTATCGATATGATATCAATATCATATTAATGTGCCCAAACAAGTGCCTTCAATAGAAACATGCATAATACTTCAGTTCTTTATTAACTATAATATTCATAAGAGGTATTACCAAGTATTTACAGCCTAATCCACCAAATCAATTCTATTTTTGGTGCTTATTAGCTGTTAGCAAAATATCTAAGTTCTTTCAACAAAATACCATTGTAACAGCCCTACAATTTGACAAATCAAGACTATTGAATAACATCACTAATGTCTGTAGTACTAATAAAAATAGAGAATTAAGGTAAAGGTCATGTTCCTATATTTGAATTTTTAGGACAATGCTTTTCAAGTTTATAAATCTAGTCCCTGTGGTACAATAGCATTTATAAATCTAGTTCCTGTGGTACAATACCTTCATTTTTTTGGTCCGCGCCAGCGGCACTATTTTTCACCATTTTTCATGGTAATTTTAGTACAGGGACTAAATTTATAAAATTATATGGAGTGTCCTATTTTTATACACTTTGACCACTAGGAGGACCTTTTCCCAAAATCCCCTAATAAAAATAGTTCTCCAAAACAATGAATCTGTAAAAGATTATTTAATTTTCTTTAAGAGACTTAATTATTTATGTTCTTTATTACGACAGAATCCAAACCCATAAAAAAACAGGCATAAATTGCTTAAAAATCTTATTTCAAATCAAATCTCAATTTCTAGACCTAATCCTCCAATATGATCATAAATGCTAGAGTCCAAATCTAATAAAAGCAATTATCCAAAACAATGAATATATAGAAACTCATTTACTTATTTTAAAAACCAGATCTCATTAACCTACTAAAAAACTGTATAAATCGCTTTAAAATCTTATATGACATCAAATCTCAATTTCCAGATCTAATCATTCTAGCTCAATCTAACAAATTATTTAAAAGCAAAACATAAAACATCATCATACTAATAAATACATAGTAACAAAATCATCAGAACTCAACAGATCTATACCAAACATATATACCTGAGATTTTTCTAACAATATGAAATCAAAGCCATAAAAGCCGATTGAAATAAACATCTATTTAAATAAAGGACTTTGTAGATACCTTCGATGAGAGAGAACACGAGAGATTGATTTAACTTTATGCTTTGGACTTGCGTATGTATGGAGAAAGATAATGCCTCAAGGAACGTATTTATATCGCAAAAATAAACCTTGTGCGTAACGGATTAGGGCAACTCGTGTGTAATAAATTTTATTTAAATCTATGCCACAAATATTATATTATATTATATCGCGGACACTTTAGATTTTTTTTTTTGTTGGGAGTATTATTGCCCTCGGGTTTACTTGATGTTACTTTTTGAGTACTTATTTTTAATATTTTTATGCCTCATTTTTAAACTTTTATTAGTTTTGTGATTGTGATACTCTAGCCAAGAACGGGTAAGCCATTCATTTGGCAATGGATTATTACTAAAGATAAAAATAAATAGGCAAAATTACTCTTAGGTCTCTCATTAATACATTTTAAATATTAAAAGAAATTTGATAAATTTTAAACACTTAGGTTCACTAATTCTCTTCTTGTACAAGTTCACGATAGTGGCATAACAAGTGGACATAATTATAAATTGTCCTTAAATATTTAAAAATTGTTACCAAGGAATCTAATTGTAAATTGTCCAAATAAATATATGTACTTGCATGCCTCTTTTGTATGTTGACATCATTATTACAATATAAAATAGAAAATGGTATGCATACTGGGCCAGATTTATTCCATTCCGAATGGGGGCGGCCGCACCCATTGAATTTTCGAAATGTATTCGTAAAAAAAAATTAGATCTATTTATAAGTTTTTAAAAATATGGCGGCAAATATCTAAATAACCCAAAGTTTTCAAACCTAAAAAAACACGAAATGTTTTCGTTTACCTTAGATAGAGACTCACCTCTTTTTCTTTTCTCATCTCTTCTCTCCCTCACTTGTCCCGTTCCGTCACTGTTCTCTCCCTCACTCATCTCCCTCCCCTGTCCTCTTCTCTTCCATCCCGCCTCCTGCTGCCAAAGCAGAGCAGCGGCGCCAACAGCCTTAACAACACGCACGCAACCCCCTTCAGGCTTCATCCATGAAGCACAGGCAGAGAAGCCCCCCATTCCTTCGACTCAAAGGCTTTGAGTATGTTTTTTTTTTAATAGATCTCATCTCATTAATTACTTTTTTTAATTAGTTATTAATAGATCTAATTAATTTTTAGTTGTTATGCTGAAATTTTTTGAGTATGCTGAAATTAGTTTTAGTTTAGTTATTATTTTATGCTAATTTTTTTTAAGTATGTTAATTTGCTGAAATTGTTGTTGTTGTTGCTAAAAAATAATGTCCCCAAAATTAGTTGTTAGTATGCTGAAATTTTAATTAGTTATTGTTGTTAAAAAATAATTTGTTGCTGAAATTTTAATTTGTCCCCAAAATTAGTGGTTGTTGCTAAAATTTGTATTAAACTTTAATTTTAATTAGTAACTGAAAATCTAATTTGAAATAATGTTTCAGATTTAGGCAATTATACAATAACGTAAAATAAAAAAATATATAATACAAGTTTAATTAACCCCCCCAAATTGCAAAACAAGTAAAATTAACCCCGAAAAATCGCCTCCGGGGCTCTCACCCCCGACCCCCCCCCCCCCCCGGCGGCATTTGTAAAAAGTTTCCACACTTACAGCTCAAAAATCCTGGGTCCACCACTGTACGCATAGATAATATAGTGGTTTGTTCAATGTGGTGACATTGATAAAATCAAATCATGATAACTTTAAAAATGATAAAACAATATATAATCATTTCTCTCTCTCTCTCTCTATATATATATATATATATATATATATATATATATATATATATATATATATGTGTGTGTGTGTGTGTGCGCGCGCGCGCGCGCGCGCGCGCACGAAGCTTTAAACAAAAATGTTTATTTCTTTTGAAAAAATGAAAGAAAAAATAGAAAAATATTGAATTTGGTTCAAAAGGACAAGTCCTTCATTAATAAGTACGAATGACATGTTATTAATAATAGTCTTTATACGAATGCTTACTATACGCATGTCATATTATTACTTTCAAATCAAACAACATATATTATAAAATACAAGGAGTTGTTTGAAATATAAACATTTCAAATTAAAATTATAAGACCAATTATATTTTTATAGACTTATTATTTAACACTTATGCTCTCAAGTTTTTACTAATGTGCCAAAATCAATAAAAATACAGATTTATTTATGTATGTCACTATTATTCCATCAAAGTTGGTTACATAAAAGTCATTGTACTATTCGTCAATATAAACTTCATTAACTTAATCAGAGAAATTTATATTAACTCAATACGCGTGTACACACATGCACGCACGAACACACAAATTATCCCTAACGATCTTTTTATAGTAGGATGATGGTGAAAAGTAAAATAATAACAAAAATCATAAAGCCTTATAAACTCATATTGATTCTCCATGCAAGTTGCTATAAAGAGACTAATAGTGAATCGATTACCTAAAGGACCCATCTTGTAAGTATCAAGGTCTTTCTTGTATCACACGGTTGGGGTAATCGTCCTACTCCAATCGGTTGGGGAGAACATTGGTTATATTGCAATCTTTAGTTGAACCCCTCCAATAAGCATGTGAACCACCTCAAGTTGTTAGTTCTCGAACCATGCACTGGCGGGATTCTCCATTCACAGGAGGTGTAGCTCAATTAATAAGTTTGCTTGTTGTCTTTCCTTTAGAATACGGCTTGAAATAGTTTACCAAATCAGATGCCCTTAATTCACTCATAATTCTTGCGTGACTTACTTCCCAACAATATTCCAAGCATTTTTCAAGAAAGATCGAGACCATGACCTCAACCAAGATTATCAATCGTGGTCGAGATCAATTATAATTTTACTTAAAATTACCTTGTGATTAAATTTTTTAGTCTTGAAATGATTTTAAAAGGCTTCTTTTCATCTTAATCAAACTAAATCTAATGTGATGCACTTATGCAAATATATGGTGCAAAGGCATGGACTCAAACTCATATAAGTTAGAGAAATTGCAAACGAAAAATCTCGTAAGACCATTATCCATGACTAGAATAGTCAATAAATTCATTGTCTCGTCTTGACTTCAGGCAACATTATCTTAACAAGATTCAATATTAGACATAAATGAAAAAAAAATCATATCATCAACATAAACTCTTATTAGAGGAGGTCGATGGAGGAAATATTGATAACAGGGTTTATGGCAACGATATTTTTGTCAAGCAAACACAATCGCTTGAAAGTGGATAAAGATTCGAGATGTTAATTGAGTAATGACAGTAACTCGAACCAAGTTATTTTTTACTTTTTCCAATGTTGGGGTTATATCTTATTTTCTATTTCAGGTATTGTTAAATAATTTATATATATATTTTTTATAAACAAATCACCCCCCCCCCCCCCCCCCCCCAAGCAACATCAAGTTAAGCAAAACCTAGTTATTATATTATGTGATTAATGGTTTTATATCCAAAAACCATATATATAATCTTGGGAATTTTATTTAGATAAAAGTTATATATAAATACCCTCGACGAGGCTCTCCAGCACATCTAATTTAACACACCAAAGAGTACACTTCACTTATCATCACTCAAATGTACCAGGTTGTAACATTTTGGGTCGGAATTTTTTTGAATGATTTAGCTCGATTTGGTACGCTTAGGTGAGAATACATGGGTGCATTCTTTGGTATGTTAAGTGAGGTGTATTGGACACCCTCATTGTAATTACCCTAATGAGAAATATTTGTTTTAACTTTAAATGTACGCATATTCGTATATAAGAGAATAAAGATGTTACTATTTGTTAATTAATATTCCAACTTTTGTTTATTTAAATAATAAAATTCAAAATAACTTTCTTACAAAATAATCAAGGATAAATTGCACCCATACCACGAATTTCTCTCTCTCTCTCTCTCTCTCTCTCTCTATATATATATATATATATATATATATATATATATATATATATATATATATATATATATACACTAGCGGATGCCCGTACCCAAGAGCACGATAATAAATTTGTTTCCGTAATAAAATCCAGTCCATAATAATCCGTCTTTTTAAAAAAAATAACTTTTTAAAAAATATTTTAATAAAAAAATAATAATGTATGTATGTATGCATGCAAGCATGCAACACATAAAATGTCATGCATGAGTTACTATTCATAATACCATTGTCCCATATATATATATATTAGCGGATGGCGATAAATTTGTCCCCGTGATAAAACTCAGCCCATAATAATCCGCCTTTAAAAAAAAAATTTAAAAAACTTTAAAAAAATAAATAAAAATATATATTTTTTAAAAAAAATATTTCAAAAAATAAATATTTTTTATAAATATTTTAATAAAATAATTATGTATGTATGTATGCATGCAAACATGCAACACATAAAATGCCATGCATATTTATCATGCATGAGTTACTATTTATAATACCATTGTCCTATATATATATACTAGCGGATACCCGTGCCGAGGGCACGGCGATAAATTTGCCCCCGTGATAAAAAAACCCAGCCCATAAAAAAAGAAAAAGAAAAAAGAAATAAAATAGTTAAAAAGAAAAAAGAAATAAAATAGTTAAAAAAAATCCATATCTATTTATTAAAGAGAAAAAAAAAAAAACTACTTTTAGCATGACATTTCATGCATGGGCATGAAATGTCAAAAATATCATACATGCACTTTTGCCATCCCCATATGGCTATTATATGGATATATATATATATATATAAAGAAGAGTAAAAGATTAAAATTTAGGCTATAATACAAATTTTTATGTGTGCATTTATCACATAAAAATAAAGGTGTTCGGAATTTTTGTTCGGGTAAAAATGTGATTTAAATTTTTTTAACTTTTAGAATACAATAAATATCTTTCATATAAGTTAATAAACATATGGACCATAATTATCGGTTCATATTTTAAAGACATTTTTAAAGGCAAAATAAGTGAAATTCAGATATAAAAGATATATTTCTCTATTTTTATATAATAATAATAATAATCTATATTATACCTCTAATATAATAATATAAGAGATTTTAATAACATTTAATACACCAGTTTATATTTATATGGATATTATAAAACTCAAGCTAGCGATACCTTTTATTCAAGCGTCCATGTGGAAGTCTAAGGTTGCGGTTTTTTTTTCATCTGAATCTGAAATCTGAATCTAAAATCTGAAGTCTGAAATCTGAATCTGAAAAATATATTTGTTTTTGTGTCTGAATATACCTCTCAAGGAATGTATTTAGACTGATTCAGACTTCAGATTCAGACTTCAAATGCAACTTTACCTCTTAACCATTAAAAGCCAAATATAATCATTAACCTCTTAATTATTTACAAAAATAAACACTTTTTAATACCTCTTAAGTGTGAATGGTTCAGATTTGAAGAATCTATTCTCATTCTCTCACCCACCGATTTTCCATTGTAATAATGATTTTTCTCTTTTCCTCTTCCCATGCCTCTGTTAACTCAATCTATAGAAAATTTAATTTACATAACTTCATTCCTTTTACAGCAATTCCTCCCCTCTCTCAAAAACCATTTGTGTTGTGATAACCAGACATCAAACCCGAAGACAAAGGATTGAGGATCATACCTTTTCCCTCTCAAGCAAATGGTCTTCCCATCAAAGAAGCAAGACCTTCCACCCATATGGGTAAATGAAAAACCCAACTCAGCATTAAAGAAGGTGATCCTAGCTAACGCTATTTCGGATTTTTCCAGAGATCCAATGTTAAAGAATTCATCGTTTTCATGGGTCGGACCGTCGCTAGCCGGACCCAACCCGCCCAACGCCAATCTGTCCAATATGAAGGTCTCTTTTTCTATTTTTCAATCAAAATTGTTTATTTCAATTCGGATCTGCCGTGGCTATTCAGATGACTTATCCGAATTTTGATTTTATAAAATTTCATTTCAACGCTTTCAAATTTATTCATTTTTGATCATCGTGTTGGTTTTTTTGGTTTTTCAGTTTTAGTTATTTGTTTGTTGGAGGTTTACAAGAATAGGGGAGTTCTAAAGTTTTTTATTTATTTATTATAAGATAACTATTTCTTCTCATTACTTGCACCAACGTCTATCAAGACCCTCTTAATTTGGTTGTCGTCTGCAAAGTCCTCTACATACAAGGGTCGAGTATAGGGATAGTGAATGTAAAGTGAAAATCCTTTTGCCTTATAATTTTGGTTAGGGAGACTTGAATTCGTGTGGAATAAATTAGATTTTGGGTGTATGGTGATTATATTTTGCTTGCAAATTCGATTCTTCGAAGCTATTATGTGTTGCTAATTATTTGTACTTTGTTTTTGTTATATGGAATCATAAAAAAAAGAAGCTAAACCCTTGTGGTAATGACCCAATAATAGTGATAAAGGACAAGGTGATCCAATACCACTTATGGGGAGCTCATGTTCTAAGTTTCTCCTTCAATGTCATAGTCATAGTCCAAGTTGGACAATAGGTTTATACATTTTAAAGAATATAAGGTGTTTGGTAATATTACTAAAAGATTCTATAGTAGAAAATTGTACTTTACTTGATATATGATGTCCCTTTGCTTTATTCAGACACGAACATGAAATGATTCAAGTTTTATAAGATAACATTAATATAATCCAAATAGGATACAACACGACATAACACTACACACCACAGATAACATCATTTCAAAAATTTACGTTATATTGGGTTTAAATAGAAACGATAACATGAATGAAACTATATCAGTCAACATAATCACACTCCTTCAAATTACATGCATGCTTCTTACCAAGTTAAGTTTCAACATAGTCACACTCCTCCAAATTTCCAATCATTAAAAATATACTAAACTTAATCTTAAATTATGCCCCCCAAAGAACTTTCAACCCACACCTACAGAAGGACATAAGTAAAAAGAATCCATTATATATTTTATTTAATAAGAATGATAAAGTCAATAAATCAACATCAATATTTCAATTTTGATTTCATATATCAGCTTTTAAATGAATACAATTTCAAATTTTTCTTTCAAAATTTAAAACTGTTTTTTCCCTTCAAAATTTAAAATGATTATAAGTCAATAAAATATTGCATATATAATATATACCTCATGTATTGGATATATTGACTTTAAGCTTCAATGACATATCTCCTACCTCTAACTGTTGTTCAACAATCAATTGTCCCATGTCACGAGTGGTAGTTCTTGTACATCTTTTCCAATAACACTTTAAATTACCAGTTCCCTACCTGTAATCACAAATGAAGATGCTTCCACACTTCTGTCACTTACACATTGGCTTACCATCCACACCCTTTTGTTTGACAATCTCAAAGAAAGCCCAAACAACAGAAGGACATATCCTTTTGCGCTTGTCGCCTTTGACTTGTCCCTTCACAATAGTAGTTGATTTGTTTGTCATTTTATTGCTCCACCTCCACTTCCACAACGTCATGATCATCATCATCCTCATCATCCATCCATTGTTACATCAATATTAATGGAATTTAATATCAAATTTACGTCCAACCTTTGGATTCCATCCACAAAGAAAACAAATTATTAGCAAATAATGGATAACCAAACAAGAAAAAAATTTGAAGTACATTGAAAAACTGTAAATACATATATAGATTTGTAAATATATATTAAAAATTTATATATTTATTTATAAATTATATATATTTTTTTCATATTTATTTATCTACTGACATTACAAATTATGTATCTATTTACATTACAAATTAATGTATTATTCTGTAATATTTTGTACGCACGCAAGCACACACACGACACCACATTCTAGGACCCCCTAAGTCTCTTCTTAGGTCCCTAGCACTTCCTCATTTCACTACAAATCATAAGTCATACTCTGAGTACGAATCTAGAGGATATCGGGCACTCCCGAGCCCCATTTGACTCCGGTCAACTCTATCGGCAGAGGGAAAGCTCTTTGAATCTTCAAAGGGCTTTGAATCTTGGAAAAATCACATTCCCTCTTATCCAATCTTCATCTCAGATTCAAGGGTGTTCATCTAAGATCAAAGATCAAGCTTCAAAGAAAGTCCAAATCCTTCTCTCTCTCTCTTTAAATTCCGTATTTTTGCATTAAATACATTAGATTCATAATCTAGTTTTATTTTAGTTTATACATATTAACATCTTACATTTTTATTAGTATATTGCACATACTTTATTTTATTTTTTATATAAAACCCAAAACAAACAAAAAGAGGTTTACCCCATAAATTTCGAACGGGATTACCCGTCACACTTTTTCAAAACTAAAACCCATTTTCTACACACGCACACATAATAAAATCCCGTTCGAATCTATGGGATAAATCACATCCTTATGCCGCATGCGAACTACGTGGACTTTGATGCCTTTATTGGCTACGTTGGCGTTTTGGATTAAAACTCAAGACTCGAGTCCAATTTTTTAATTTTCCAATTTTCAACTTTTTCTAAACTTCTATTTTTTCTAACCTTCCAATTTTTCGAAATCCCCTATTTCTGCATTTATCATATTCTTGTATTATTATACATATTATGTTTGTAATTCTTATTAACATTTCATCCAACACATATTATCGTTTCATCATCACGATCAATATCGCGATAAATGCATAAATCATATTATATATATATATATATATATATATATATATATATATATATATATATATTATTTTGGGAACATTCCTATGTATGACCTCTCTCTATCTTTTTCATGGTATGAGTGAAACGATTCTGATCTCCATTATACACACACACACACACACACTTCACGAAGAAATAAATAATGTTAGCCCTAAGAATATTTGCTTAGGGGTGGTTTCAAACAATTTTCAATTTTTTAAATCAATTGGAGTTCAAAGCATATAAAACCAAATTTTATTTCATCCCTAAAATATGCAACTATGTGTCAAAACAAATTAAATATGCACAAGCTTCAGGAAAAATCCCCCACTGGGGCAACACCTTTTATATTTTTAGAACTTTGAAATAATTTACAAGGCCTTTGACTTACAGACCACTTGATAATCACCCACAAGTGTAACGCACAGTGCTTTCAGCAAATCTTCAAAGTACCGGTCTAGAAACCAGCAGTGGTTTACGCGCAGCAACACCACAAGGACACGCAGCCTGACATGCAGTTTTCAGCAAAGAATCAACACACAGAAGATCCTCAATGACACGTAGTCATAAAATTCGTAGAGTCTCCCTCCACAATAGCACACAATTTTTCGGTTGTAGAGATCTCCAACTAAGGATGAACAAAAGCAAAGCTCCCAGCAAAACTAAGTTTTGGGTTCCATAAAACAACTCACACAAAAGCACTGGGATATGTGAATTGTAAAACAAAGTTTTGAACCCTCAAAGTGATGGAGAATAAACTAAAAACACTTAAAAACGTATTCTGTTAAAACCAGTGTTTTCTCCACGCAAAATCAATACGTCTGACACTCTATTTATAAAACATTTAAGGCGGCGACGTCTCAAACTAAAAGTGTTCTCGTTCGAACGAACTATCATGTCGTTCGAACGACTTCTGATCTCGTTCGAACGAGATAGGATCTCATTTCAACGACCATGCATAAATCTCGAGATTCGTTTTACAGAGTTTTAAAACATTTGGAGACTTAGAAACCAACACTCTTACGAATCTGAGAACAGTTATCCAAAAAGCTTTTATGATAAAAATGTTTTTGAAAAAATAAAAACCATTTAAAATAATTCAAAAATCATTTTTCATAAAATAAAAAATATTTAATTTTTATAAAAAATATCCCAACACTTTTATGCAAATTATAAATGGAACTTAACCACATTTACCAAATCCGTCCTTGTTGGGCATGATTGTTGAAGTCGACTTGAAATTCGGATTATCGTTGTAGATGTATGCTTTCCAATTCTTCGACAAACTTGTAGCGGTATACGGCATACTAAATGTGACGGACTATGTCCTTACAAATCTCCCCCTATGTCTACGCAGGTACAAAATAAAAATATCTGAATTATCAAACTAAAAAATAACCTATACAAATCTACCCTCCCATAAACTCAAACGTGGAAAGATAAATTGAACAAGTCTTCAAGCTTTTCAAACTTGTCTCCAATAATTAACTTTTCAAATCTCCATGCTTTCCTCATCAGGGTGTGTACTCCAAAAATCTTCAATTATACCCACACACATGATACACAGAAAAAACCTCATGACGTATCGAGTTTGAAATGATATAAATATAAAACATGTAAGCATAATCAAATCTCCCCCATACTTAAAACTCCCCCATAATATCATAATTCGTTCCCCCCCTTTTAATTTGTCTGAAATAGACAAGAAAAAGAATAGATCACATAAAGCAAACCGGGGTGTCACGAAAAACCAAGCAAACCAACTATTTTTGAATTTTTAAAAATATTTTATAAAAAAACAAAAAATGATGTTACAAAAATCACATACCATGAATGAATACTAAGACGACCAAATCGTGGAAAGGGAATGAATGGGTGTGAATAAATTCGATAGGAAAATCAACTCAATCATATCATATGTGCAAGATGCATAAGTGTACTCCTAACGAATGAACATAAAAAATGTCCTTAGGTGTTAAAAAGTTGAATTTGGATGACATCGTCTTAAATAAAAAATAACAAATCAAAGTCAACATGATTTTCATACCAATAACATCTTAAAACTTTTTATATGCTTTTACAAGACTTTTAAGGACGTGCAAAGCCGTTTTAAGTCTCCAACCAAACTCCCTAATATATATTTTCTTTGCGAGGTGACCTAATTTCTCAAACATTGGAGAATTTGTGAATAAACCTAATGGCCCATAATTGGCATATATTTCTTTTTATTGCCATGTAATTTTTTTGGGCTCTTTTAAACCTCTCTGGACCCCGGATAATTAAAATTTCTCAATTTTTTAGGTCTAATTTAAACGACGGCTTAATCGCAAAGGATAAATGTGTACCTTTCGTAGCCCTTCACTGTTTATAAAATTCACACAAACTTACAGCAAATGGTAAAAACATGCATACCTTTTATTATCTTGTTTTACGGCATTTGGTTCATTTTAATAGACAGAATTGAGATGAAATCACGTAACCAACATGTGATTTGACAAGAACAAATATCAAACAAATTCGTGCATGTGTGCAATAACGGACAAAAGGAGTCAAACATGTAGGAAGCAACACTATAGCATCTCAAAGACTCCAAACTTTATAAAGCACATAAATGACACAATATATTGTCAAAACACTATCAAATAGTCACATTGATATGGCATGATGTTGTGACTTGGTTATCCTAAATGTGCATTCATAAATGGTGCTTAATAAATTACAAAAATCTTTTTGTATTTTTCAAAATTTTCTAAAAGAAATATAATACAAAAAGTACACACGTTATACCACTAGCAAGGTTATATCATGAAGTATAACTAGCGTATGACAAAAGAAACTGACACAATCATTTATAAGATATAGCAATAGAAGAATCATGCGCGAGTTTTAAAATCTCAAAATTTTCTTTGATAAAACTACACAAATCCATTGAGATTAAAATAAATCACCCAAGATGCAAGGCAAACAAGATCAAACGCAATAAATTAGCGTAACTCGCGCTGATACCACTTGTTAGCCCAAGAATATTTGCCTAGGGGTGGTTTCAAATAATTTTCAATTTTTTAAATCAATTGGAGTTCAAAGCATATAAAACCCAATTTTAAACCAAATTTTAGTTCAGCCCTAAAATATGCAACTACGTGTCAAAACATATTAAATATGCACAAGCTTCAGGAAAAATCTCCCACAGGGGCAAAACCTTTTATATTTCTAGAATTTTGAATTAATTGACAAGGCTTTTGATTTATAGACCACTTGATAATCGGCCACAAGTGTAACGCACGGTGCCTTCAACAAATCTTCAAAGTATCGATCTAGAAATCAGCAGTGGTTTACGCGCAGCAACACCACAAGGACACGCAACCCTGACACGCAGTTTTTAGCAAAGAATCAACACGCAAAAAATCCTCAATGGCACGCAGTTATAAACTTCGTAGAGTTTCCCTGAACAATAACACACAACTTTTCGGTTGTAGAGATCTTCCCACCAAGGATGAACAAAATCAAAGCTCCCAGCAAAACTAAGTTTTGGGTTCCATAAAACAACTTACACAAAAGCATTGGGATTTGTGAATTGTAAAACAAAATTTTAAACCCTCAAAGTGATGGAGAATAAACCAAAAACACTTAAAAACGTATTTTATTAAGACCAGTGTTTTCTCCACACAAAATCAATACGTCTGACACTCTATTTATAAAAAATTTAAGGCGGTGACGTGTCAAACAAAAAGTGTTCTCGTTCGAACGAACTGTCATGTCTTTCGAACGACTTCTAGTCTCGTTCGAATGAGATAGGATCTCGTTTGAACGACCAATCACAAATCTCGAGATTCATTTTACAGAGTTGTAAAACATTTGGAGACTTAGAAACCAACACTCTTACGAATCTGAGAACAGTTATCCAAAAAGCTTTTATGATAAAAATATTTTTGAAAAAAATAAAAATCATTCAAAATAATTCAAAAATCATTTTTCATAAAAGAAAAAATATTTTAATTTTTATAAAAAACATCCCAACACTTTTATGCCAATTATAAACAGAACTTAACCACATTTACTAAATTTGTCCTTGTTGGGCATGATTATTGAAGTTGACTTGAAATTCAGATTGTCGTTGTAGATGTACGCTTTCCAATTCTTCAACAAACTTATAGCGGTATACGACATACTAAATGTGACGGACTATGTCCTTACAAATAAAAATAATAACACATGCCCACGAGAGACCGAAAGGGCAAGATGGTTACCTAACACCTTCCTATTCCGTAACTTAGCTCCCGAACCCTTCGAACTATTAGTTTCGTATGCATAAGTTTGTCTTAGATGTCGTTCTCTCGAGGCAGTAACATGTTCTTTTGCCTGTTTTGTGCAAAATAGGTTGGCGACTCCATCTCTTTACATTTACCCTACACCGACAACGGCCGAAGCGTTCCTAAGTAGGTTATGAGACCTTCAAATCCCCCCTTCTTCCCCGTCCTCTTTGGGAAGCAGAGGAGAGGAAGGGCGCACATCTTGATCGGAATGGCCACAGTGGCGAATCCTCTGGGGACTTTTCTTTATAAGAGGGCTAGATTTTGCTTGCATGGATGTTTTGTTTTGCTTGTGTGCGTATGCACCTATCTATATGTTCCCTTTTTCTCCTTTATTATTATTTCGTGTACATATATACCTCATGCTTATGTCACTACTCACTTATAGATGCTCTACATGTACACCTCACACCACGTGCACCTAGGATCACTTATATCTATATCTTGCACACACCACTTAGAAATTCATGCTTAGGTGTCACTAACACACACCTTCAATTATCACACTTATATATATCCATGCTTACTCACACTTATCACACACCACTTCTAATCGATCCATGCTTAGGTTCACTACCATACACTCACTTGTAGATTGCTACACATCACTCATTCTTACATTTCCATGCTTAGTATAAGTTTACTTTTTATACTTATACATTATTCCCTGCTTAGCATGATCAATAAAGATACCCTCTCCATAATATACTAATCAAGAATTATGCATTTTGCACATTACATCACCAAAGAGAATTGATATTGACCAAATTTTATCCCATAACTATGGGTCACTTCATAATGGGCGCTGCTCCGGCAGGTCGCAGTTAGCCTAAACGATATGACTCTCACCTTCCATTTACCAAATACCTTTGACGTATATCGAACGGTTCTCCTCGCATCGTACCGCTTGACCGAAGTCATGATGGGAGGTATATAGTAGGGAACTCGTTCACGTACGTCCAGTATATCAAATTCACTCTCAAACGTATAGTCCCCATGAGGTATATAGTGAGGCAATTCATGTACACTTAGGTATATCAAATGGCTTGTCCACATATACCGATTGCCCTCAAAAGCAAGACGTATATCGCGAAAGTCATGCTAAAGGGGGGGAGGGGAAACTTTCTAATTAACCCAACAACTTCATACCCTTATATAGGTGTCAAACCTAGGGCACTCATATTTAGTTTGTTGGTCTCTACCCGAAACTCTGCCGAAATGACGGGTTGGCATGCCGCCTAAATTTTTGCTTAATTTTTAAAATGGGACCCTGCCCATGAGCCTGGTAACAAGTCCAACCATATTTTTACATATTTTCAAACCTAAATTTCCCAGGCTTGGATCCCGACCAATATTTCTTTTTGCATTTAGGGAAACCTAATACAAGTGAGAACATAATAATAATCATGCCGAGACCCTTCTCTCGTTTTTCTTATTTCTTCACCAAAAAGTGTCAAAAATATTTTTCCCTCTTTTATAAAAAATACTTCAAAAAAATTCCTTGCCTTCTACTAAAAGTATTTTTCCTCCTTTTTACCCAAAAACATATTGTTCCCCTCTTTTCCAAAAAACGTCCAAAAATATTTTCCTCCCTTTTTAAAAAAATAACAATTTTCCTCTTCTCTTTAAACAATAAATTCGAATTTTTCTCATTCTCAGGTCAATCGCGTACCCTTGGTCTGGCTCCCTATTGGCTTTAGTCTTCAGTCGAACCATCCTGAAGCTTCGCCAGTTCCCTCGCTACCTCCGAGTCAGGAATTCACTTTCATCCACTTCCCATGGAGAACACAAATCAGGCACCGAATGTACAACCGAATTTGATGACTGTTGTAGCTCAACTCACTGCTAAGATTGATAACTTTTAAATCGAGGTTCATAAGATGCAATGAAATCGAATCCCTGTTCCCAAAGAGCTCGGGATCCTATTCCCTTGCGCTATGTGTTCGCCCGCACCCGAGCCTATTTAGGTTCTCGGGGAATATCAACACGCTCCACGTGATCCTTCGGCTAATGGGTCGCTGTCAGCCCAACTCTCTATGCTGAATATTGCCCAGCCAGGGGCTAACTTAATCATGATCGTTGATCCGAAGGAGGAGGAATTGAACAAGGTCAAGGAAGACCTCAAGAGTTGACCAAGAAATTCGACCAAGTTAGGATCTTTGGTAATGATGAGTGCATTATTTTGTATATTTTATACCCAAATTTATACTTTGTTAGTCCCATTTTAGTGTATTTAATAAGTTCTTAGGACTATTTTGTTAAAAAGAGGAAAAAATGCGAGAATGATTGAATTCATATTGAAAATGGCAATTTTAAGTCAAAAATGGGCACTTCGATAATTTTATAATATTCTTGTGCTAATTTGTGAAAAAAATAGTAATGAACTTATAAGTAACTTAGCTAGAGGGAGAGGGAAGTAAGCACTCTAGATACACCTTAGTAGGCAGGCAAACACACTAAACACTCTCAAGAATCTCTGTCAAGTATTAAAAGCTTCGTAATAAATGACAATGGTGAGTGAGACAACTCTCTGGTTTCCAATAACTCTCTCTAATGTATCTTTTCTCTAGCAATAACTTCTGAACTCTCAAAAGGATCTCCTCTCCTCAGGGGTGGTTGGGTCCTTAAATATCCCCCCACACCATCCCCGAGGAAACTTAGTCATTAAAGATTATGAAAGACATCCCTCACACTTTATGTCACAGCATTAAATGCCTGATGCACTAGTTGTCTCCACATCATAAATATTAAATGCCAAGACATACGTTTTGCCTAACCACTATGTGTCAGGGGGGCTGTTGTCGCAGAGGTGGCTCACCAACTGCCTGACAGCCCCAAATACCATGGTGGTTTACTCAAGTGCAGGTCTGACATTGTTTAGCTGGCTAGTAACATCACCTACAGTAGATGTGATATTAAGTAGAGGGATGTTTAGTTCACAACTCAACGCCCGATGGAACTCCAAGCTGCTTCGCTCGAGGTTCCACGGTCAGGGTTCTTCTGTGTTTTACCAGGTTTATCTAAGATGGCCAGGACAAGCCCCAACGATACCTCACTTCTCAACCCTCCAAACCAAGTACCTCTAAAGTTCCCACGGTGAGGTCATTCGATAGAGCATGAAAGCTCTCCCAGGCCCTGCTAAGCCTGGTCTCTTGCGGGTACCGTTTGAACTCACACTAAATCTCTTTATTATTCTCGTTACATGATTACAACCGTTATAGCTTACAGTCAATATAAACAAAGATACAATATGACTAATACTACAAGCTAAAATACAAGTTATCGCGCAGAGCTGCCTCGCTTGAGCTGCCATGCTGAGCTGCCACGGTGCCTTAATCCCAAAACACTATTGCTAATGTGGAATTACTTCTAATCTTAAAATTACCTTCAAGCCCCCTCTACATTTTCCCCTTCGTGGAGAGATTTGTTGGAGCAAGAAATGTCTGAACGAAACTTTTCAAACCGATGAACCTTCTCCGCGTGAAAAAATTCTGGCCTCCTTTCCTTCGTTAGAACGACAGCGTTGTAATTTCTAAGAAAAAGTAAAATTCTCCCCGACGTGCCTGAGCCGAAGCACTACGACTCGTTGGGGCTTTGACGAAGGGACATCACCACTTTTTCCTTATACTGCACTTCAATCGTTCTAGCTTTATTATTTGAACTTCTCTCGAAAGGCCTGCTAACCTTCTCAAATACTCGTTCTGATTTTTGGTAAGTGAAATTCTCCTTTATAATGCTTCGCTATGTTCGAAAAAGCAAAAATTCTCCCCGATGCAGCCGAGTCACCATTTAAACAACATTTGGACCTGTGGCGAGGGGACATCATGGCTTTTTTTGAACCGTTGGGACATCTTTTCCGTTGAGAGTTACTGGATATGTCTGACAAAAATTCTGGCGCCAAAACTCAAACTTGCTGAAGAAGGCAACCCCTTCTATTCCCCAGGCGTCGCTTCGTAAGTGAGGTGGTGCTGTCTTTTCAACTGTTAGAACACTTCCCGAAGTGCCACGTGTTCATTTGAAATGATTATAGGCGGATGTGCATGTGCGATGGTGGGAAACTCAAAAGACGGGTTTTAAAAACTTCAAATGTCTCTTTATATTTCAAAACCCTTCTCTTTCCTGCATCCTCTTCAAGCTCCCGTATTTCTTAGAGAGAGAAAATTTGTGCGAACTGCATTGTTGTCTGATTCCTTTTTTTAACTTGTTCCTCCTCTCATCCTTTACGCCACCGCTTGTGGTTGTGCCACCCCACCTTCATTCCCAAACCTTCTTTTACCAAGCTTTTTTCCTTACCTCGCTGTAGTCTGCAATGGCCTCCTCCAGCCACACTTCCATACCTGCCACCAGTGTGCCACCTGCCATTTTTGGCGCCACCGCCGTCTCAAGCACCGCTGCCCTGGACGCTGCTCGTCAAGAGCAACTTCGCTTCTATCGTCGGGCCCCCATATTTGGTGAAGGCGATAAATTTTCTGAGGCATGCAAGACTTTCCATTTCTCATCCAAGTTCGACCCCTTACTGTTGGGTGATGAGGAAATGAATTCATCGAAGTGGGGATATCTTCCACCAGAGGGAACTCTGCATTTTTGCCTGGATCGTGGTGACTTTTCCTATTCCCAGATCGACTTCGAAGCACCTGCGGCTCACCAGCCCATTTCACTGCCTGGCATACACACATGCAGAGGTCCCACGTCACTTCCCTTGCTAAGGTTGGGCTTCATCGCGCATACTGGTTTGGGGAGTTCACTCTCTTAAAGCAAAATGCGGCATTACAAGTGCTAGTTTCCCGCTAGAACACTATGACTCACACCTTCTTTGCTGCATGGGGGGAGTTCACCGTTACACTGGAGGACGTCTGTGAACTCCTTGGGTTTGAGCCCATGGGTGAGTTTACCTACCATGATGAGCCTCTGGATGACAAAGAGGCTGCTGATCGAGTTGAGCTGGATTGGATCTGCCGCAGTTGCACCGGTTCCTCAAACAAAGCCACATTTATCCCCCTTATCAACTATTTTTTCAAAGCTCTGATGCCGAAGAATGCCAGTAATGTAACGGGCCGAGGTAGGCGTACATCTCTAGAACTTCCAACCTACATACTTGTATTGCTTTCATGCTTCTTCCTAACTGGGAAACTCAACGATCAACCGAGAAGGGACCTGGTAAACATTTCCATTCGTTTGGCCAGAGGGTTCAACCTTCCTCTGGCCGCCATCGCATTAGGGTCTCTCTACACCTTGTTGGATCGAACCCACATAGACATGGCACGATCACTGGGTCATTATAACTTGGTGAATTTTTCCAACACGATCATCTTGACGGGCTTCCTCTACAACCGCTTTCCTGCTATTGCTACCAAGTCCATTTCTCTGCCTGTGGGCCAAGGTATCAAGCCCCCACGCCTCCTATGTTTTCACAAAAAGCAAAGTCGAAAGGAGGTAATTGAAGTTTCTGACCTTCTAGACTCCTTTGTGATGAGGCCATACAATGAGTCTACGTTTGTCCATAGTTGGGATTTCTTTCCTTATACATCCACAACGCTCAAGTTTATCCTAGTTATAGAAGATCCCTCACAAGCCGTGGTGCTTCTATTTACCCCGAGATTTCTTCCTTCCTACACTGAATAGGGATATACCTCGGAACCCTATAACCCAGACAGATGTAGTAGACAGTTCGTGTTCGATCAGGAGGCCCCTCGACCTGTGTTTCAACATAACCATCCAAAGGCCACTTTTGCTGAAGCCTGCACTCTCTATACTGCAGCGACGGTGCATGGTGTGACGTCCACCATCGACGGTCGTGTCACCCTTCCTAGTGCCACTAGTAAAGGAGACGTATCCACCTCATTCGTCACCAAGTTCCATTTGGGGCAACTAGAAATGATTCGTGAGTTCATTCAGTCCCCTCCTTAATATCCCCCGGTCCTTTCTTTTTCTTCTTCTGAGCTGGGTCTCAAGGGTAGCTCCGTGCTTGGGGTTGAGTTTCCTTTGAGTACAACGATTAAAGAGTCTCCTGAAGAGCTACCCCCTATTTGTTCAATAATTCCCACTGCCACCCCGAAGTCCAAGGCTGCTGCAGCCCCAAAGCAGGCTGCCCCTTCAACCGAAGCTGCAATAGGCTAAGGACCTTCTCAGCCACCTGCCAAAAAAACTAAGAAGTCCAAATCCTCAAAGTCTAAGTCTCAGGCTAAAAACAAACTCCCTTGGAGGCGTTTCCTATTGCCTTCGTTCCCCCTCCCATGTCTTCAAAGATGGCTAAAGAGCTGAAGAGGCAGGTTGCAGCTGAAGTCACAAGGATAAATGCCGAGTTTTTACGATGCACCATCGTCGTTCCTCCTTCGGTTGTTTTTCCCACCATCGTTGTTGATCCCACGGAGCCAACGACAAAAAGGAGAAGAAAGACGAGGGTTCCTGAAACTGGGTGTGCAACGAGCTCCAGGAAGAAAACACTGGGTACTAAGACTCAGAAGAAACAAACACTTGAGAAACCTCCATCACCAGCTCCTTCTGTTGCTACCTCCTCGCCCCCTTCACCAGTGGTTGTACCTTCTCGTTATCCCTCTGGATCTGAGGTATGTATGCATTCTTTATTTCTTATTCCCCTTAAGGTATGTTGCATTTTCTCATTTCTTAATAAGAAAATATTTTGGTGCAGGGAGTTGAAAAAGAAAGGCCCTGTCCCCCGAGTCCCCCTATAAGGCGCTTCGTGGGGGGTGTTGCGGTGTCTCTCCATTAGACACTACTCTTCCCCGTTCCCCCTTGATAAGTCTTACTTACTCTCTCCATTCATCCTCGTAACGGGCCAAAAAAGCTGCGATGGAGGTTGCTACCGTTGAGTCTGCTGAAATACCTAGTCAACTAGAGAGAACTACTGCTGCCTCCTCTGAGTTACCATCGAAGCAAGAGGTGCCTCTGCCCCTTGTTGTGGTCGAGAAAAGTGCCCCATATGTAAATTACTTGTCAAGTCTTACATCTTTTATTTGTTTCCCTTGTTTTGTTTATCATCTCTAACATGTTGGGCCGTTTTAGGTGGAAGTGGCGTCACGGATAGCTAACATTCTCCTTCCGCCTGCATTGACCAAACCCCTTATCGTGGTTCCTCTTTTTGGTGCCATAACGGGGGTAAGTTAGATGCATTCCTACCTCTTATTCTTTTGTGTGTACCCCTTGCGTCTAACACTTGGTTTTACATTCGCAGCTTTCTCCGAGTCTCTCTCCACCCTTTGCCCTGAGTGGCCTTTTTCTTTTCCAGGCCCAGGTTGGTGCTACTGCTCTCGTTGGGGCATCTCTTAAAAGTCCAACGTCTTTTTTCGATGATGCGCCCATGTTGGCCTTAGTTCTTATGTTGGCGAGGGGAGTGTGCCTACCATTGAAGCCTCTGCAACCAAGGGCCCCGTTGAAGTTGCTGAGGCAATGAGCCCGTCTCCAATGGTTTCTACCATCATGGCCCCCGTGGTGACTCTCGTTCTCGCTCCTACTGCTACTGAGGTACTTCGCAAATTCCTCTGTATTTCTCAGTTTTTCAAACTTCACCTATGTGGGTGACTTAACCATGAAGACACTGGTTAAGGTTTTCCCCCAAAAAAACTCCACCTATATAGGTGACTTAACAGCGAAAACGCTTGTTAAGTTTTTCATAAACTCCACCTATATCGGTGACTTAACAACGAAAACACTTGTTAAGATTTTTTTTTAAAAATTCCACCTATATTGGTGACTTAACAACGAAAACGCTTATTAAGATTTTAATAAACTCCACTTATATCGGTGACTTAACAACAAAAACACTTGTTAATATTTTCCCCAAAAACTCCACCTATATTAGTGACTTAATAATGAAAACATTTGTTAAGATATTTCCAAAAACTCCACCTATATCGGCGACTTAACAACGAAAACACTTGTTAAGGTTTTGTTAATAAACTCCACTTATAAAACACTTGTTAAGATTTTTCCACAAACTCCACTTATATTGGCGACTTAACAACGAAAACACTTGTTAAGTTTTTTTCTATAAACTCCACCTATATCGGTGACTTAACAACGAAAACACTTGTTAAATTTTTTTTCCAAAAAACTCCACCTATATCGGTGACTTAACAACGAAAACCCTTGTTAAGATTTTTCCAAAAACTCCACCTATATCGGCGACTTAATAACGAAAGCACTTGTTAAGTTTTTTTTCTATAAATTCCACCTATATCGGTGACTTAACAATGAAAACACTTGTTAAGATTTTTTTCCAAAAAACTCCACCTATATCGATGACTTAACAACGAAAATACTTATTAAGGTTTTTCTATAAACTCCACCTATATTGGTGACTTAACAACGAAAATGCTTGTTAAGATTTTTTCGTAAACTCCTTGTTTCCTCTAACTGTTTTCAGGTTGCTTGGGAGGATTCTCCACTAGTTCCTTTGCCTATTGCCTCGCCACAATGTGAACCTGTTGCATCCAAAGAATCTAGCTATAATGATCAAGGTTCCACGACAGGTGCTTCTGCAGAGAGTAAATTTGGGTGCGAGGTTCGTCTGCCCGACCTGGATCCTCACGCCTTCTATTTGATGGTGCTCCAACGTTCCCCTCAAATGCCCGCCAACCACCGTTTGGCAGTTGAGAAACTTGTGAGCTATCATCCTAAAACCTTCACGGTGGACTGCCTACATTCAAAGAACTCAGTTATGAGTTACAGGCTTCAAGGCATGTCCACCGTTATTACTGAAATTGCTAATACTCTTACGACAAACATTACAAGGCCCCTCCTATTTCAATTCTTGGGTTATCTGAGGGAGTTGGGTCGTGACGGGTTCCGTTTTGACTAACTCATCGCTCATTTGAAGACTTTGAAGAGCCAGTGATTGGACAACCAGAGGGAGCTCTTGCGAAAACATCAAGAGGATCAGCGGGCCGAGGAAGCCAAGTTGGCCGGGCTAACCTCTTCTTGAAACCATTGACAAAGAGGTGGGGGACCTTGAAGAAGCTCTATGCACGACAAAGTCGAAACGATAGAAACTCCTGATTGAGCGCACACAGGCGCATACATGGTTTGAGATCTCTATTAACGCTCAACGGTCTTGCCAAGCAGCTTCTTCGGGCCTCCCCGAAGATTTTTTCTCTTCTCCAGACCAGTGGTTCCTTCTTAGCGAATGGACTTGTATATATATTTTTCTTTTCTTCGCATGTAATTCTTGGACAATAGCTCCCACTTTTGTAATGTCCCAAAGTTTATGAATGGAAAAAGAAACTTATTTTCTTATGCCATCTCTTTGTGTTACAACTATTTACTTAGATTGTGAAGTATGGAGTTCTGTAATTCTTTCATCTCTTCTTAAGCCATAATTAAAAGAACTTGTACACTCATCATAATAAAAACAAATAACTTATGTATTCATAATAACCAACTATATCAATGGTCAAACATAACTGTCTACACATGATAGACTTTTAACCATTTATTGTTAATCTTAAATGGCCTGTCTTCTTCCATCTTAGAAATCAAGCAATAGCTTGAGTCATGAGCTTCCTTCACAATAAAAGGCCCTTCCTATTTTATTGCAAACTTGGGAAGAGGAAGCCCCCTAATGTGTTTCATTTCCGCTTTCAATACGAGGTCACCCTCCACGAACTTCCTTAGTTTCACTAAGTTATCATACGCCCTGAAGAGTTGCTTCGTATACATTTGAAAGTGCTGCAACACATTATCTCTGTGTTTGTCCAATGCTTCCAACTGCACATGTCTATTCTGGGGAAGCATGCTACTTCGCAAGGCATATCGAGCAGAGGGGACTTCTAACTCTACTGGGAGAATCGCCTCGGCCCCATAAATAAGAGAGAACGGTGTATACCCTGTGGGCTTCCTCTTAGTCATTCGATAGGCCCATAAAACGACTGGTATCTTGTTATCCCATGATCCTGGGAAGTCCTCCATCGTTTTAGCTAAGATATCGACCAAAGTTTTGTTAGTCGCTTTGATTTGACTGTTTTTCTTTGGGTATGCCACGTCGAAGTGTGATGGATAATGGAGTATTTATCTATGAGCATCGTTACTTCTGAATTGACGAAAGGGGTTCCATTATCCGAAAGGATAACCTTTGGGATCCCAAAATGACAAATGATGTATTCTCTGATGAAGTTGCTCACCACTCCTGCTGTTTCCTTTCTCAGTGGTATCGCCTCAGCCCACTTTATGAAGCACTTAGTTGCTATTAGTATTCATATCTTCCCCCTCGAGGAAGGGTGTATTGCCCCTATCAGGTCGAACGCCCAGGTGTGAAAAGGATAAGGCATTGCCAGGGAGTGTAAGTCCACTGATGGGGCATGGATTATATTTCCATGAAGTTGGCAGGCCTTGCATCTTTGAGCGATCTCAGCCGAATCTTTCTCCATCGTTGGCTAATAGTATCCCAAAGTCATCAACTGGTCATATAACTTGGACCCTCCTATGTGAGCTGGATCGTGTGCCTTCTTGGGGACCTACGCTGCTTCTTCCCTCGTGATACAACGTAAATGCCTGTTGAAGTATCCCCTTTGATAAACATGCCCCTCCTGAACGTAGAATCTCAGGGCCCTTCGCCGGAGTCCCATCGCATCAATTTTCTCCGCTGGGACAACTCCATCCTTAATTAAGTCGATGTAGGGCTATCTTCAGTCAGGCTGAGCCTCCACGAAATGACATTCCGCTGCCTCAAAGAATAACTGGCATTTTTTTCACTTTCGTTGTAGCTCCGCCGCGTCCTGTTTCATCTTAGGCCAAAAATGCCTCTCTCTTTGAATTCTTCGATAAAGGGGTATCTCAGTTATTTCGCAGTGCGCTTCGTATATTTTCTTCAATCTTTGCTCTGGCTCTTCTGGACCGATGCATCTCAACTTCTATCCTCTTATATTTCTGAAGTAGAGGTTTCCTTGGTTTGTAAAGTACTGGACCAATTCTCTGAGCCCTATCGTTCCTTCACCGACCTCCAGTTGCCTCTTAATCTCTCCCCTCCAGTCCCCATCTTCTTCCATTGGTAGTATTGACTGTACCATTGAAGGAGCTGTTCTTCGTTGGATCACATCGGTAGTTGCATCGCTCCTCATGACCATTTTTCGGGTAATGGTGGCATATGCGTCTGGGTGACGATTCATCGTTCTGGGCTGCCTCTTGATCTTGGTCCGATGAAACTGGAAGAGAAGTCTCTGAATGATTGTTCTGTATAGTGCCAGGCTCATGTGTTTTAATGCATATTCTCCATTCACTTGCTGAACCACCAAGTTTAAATCCCCCTTGATGCAAAGTGAACGGATACCCCTTCGAAGAGCCTCTAAGAATCCCAATACCAATGCTTCATATTCTGCCTCGTTGTTATAACAAGGGAAATCTAATTTATAGGAAAGGAAAATCTCCTCCATTCCTTTCGAAAGAATAACCCCTGCTCCTCCTTTCTTTTCCACTCAAGATCCATCGAACTGCATTGTCCATTCCTCATCCATTGCGTCTAGGTGGTTGGCCAGCAAATTATCTCCTAGAATACTTTCTTTAAGTGGCTCAAACATCCCTGAGGGGAAAATAACCAATAGATCAGCGTATGCCTAAATTTTGATTGCGCGAGGAACCACGCACTTCAAATAATATTCAGATAGGATGAGGAACCACCTAGCTGCCCTACCAATTAAAATTGTTCTTGCCAGCAAATACTTAATAGGATCACATCTAGTTATAATATGAATTGTAAAAGATAACATATAATGCCTAATTTTTTGCGTTACCATGACTAAGGCTAAACAATGCCTTTCTAAACTACTGTACCTAACTTCTGGTCCATAGATGATCCTGCTGAGGTAGTAGACTGGACATTCTTACCCGTCAATCTCTTGTGCTAGCAAAGCTCCCACGGACCTCGTGGTGGATGTGAGGTACAACAACAACGGTATTCCTGCCTTTGGGGGAACCGTGATTTGTGGCAAAATGAGAGTTTATTTAGCCCGTCGAGAGACTCCTAGTGAACCTCCTCCCACCTTAACTTCGTATTCTTTTGCAATAGCTGCATCAATGGATGCGTTATTTCGACTAATCCAGGCACAAATCTCCTAAGGTAGGATATTTTACCGAGAAAATTCTTCAGATCCTTTGCCATTCTTGGGCATGGCATTTCCAAAATTTCCCACTGTTTATCCTGGTCCATCTGCACCCCTTGTCGATCAACCACAAAGCCTAAGAATTTCCCACTTGTCACCCCTAAAACACATTTTAATGGGTTCATCTTTAATTTATACTTCTTGCAACGGGAAAACACCTTCCTCAAATCGCTCAGATGGTACTCCTCCTTCCTCGATTTAATGACCAAGTCATACACATAAAATTCCACAAATTTGTGAAAGAAATTATGAAAAATGGCCATAATTGCTCTTTGGTAAGTCGCCCCAGCATTCTTGAGTCCAAACAGCATCACCCTGTACATGAAGTTTCCTAACGGGGTTCTGAATACTATCTTCTCTGCATCCGAGGGGTCTATCTTGATCTGGTTGTACCCTACATACCCATCCATGAAGATATATATCTTATGACCAATCATTGCATATATCAAGCTATCAATGGAGGGCAGAGGGAACTCATCTTTGGGGAAATCTCTATTTAAATCTCTAAAGTCCACACAGATCCTTATTTGGTTTTTGTCTTTCTTCCCCACCGGGACAATACTAAATAGCCTGAGTGGGTTCTGTATCGGTGTGATGAACGCTACCGTTAGTAAGTGTTGAACCTATTCCTTGATATTCAAATCTAGCTCAGGCT
Source organism: Sambucus nigra (assembly GCA_949130495.1). Taxonomy (NCBI): domain Eukaryota; kingdom Viridiplantae; phylum Streptophyta; class Magnoliopsida; order Dipsacales; family Adoxaceae; genus Sambucus; species Sambucus nigra. Next base: position 448,034,447 of record OX422220.1, on the reverse strand, counting down.
TGTACTTTCTCGTCGCTTGCTTCACTGGAATGGCTGAAGGCATTACATTCAACTTGTGGGAGCTTACTTCCTCATCCAGCCCCTCCATCTCTGTGTATTTCCACGCGAAGACGTCTATAAACTCCCAAATCAACTCAACCAAGGCCTCTCGTTTCTCCTTACCGAGATCCTTCGAGATGAAGATGGTCCTTGGATCTCCCCCTTCTTTGGCCAGATTCAACTGTTCTAGTTCTTGTGCTTGCGATTTCGATCGATCCGTCATGTACTCTAGTTCTTCAGCGACTTCCTCCACCATCTATCACCATGCATTGTCCCCATTGATCCACCAGAAAGCATTCATATATTGGGTCAACCTCATCATCAGTTTCCTCGACCTCCCACTCACACTGTTACAATCGATACACCACCTTTCCGCCCTCAGTAATGACCTTGCATTATTTGCTGGTAGTTTTGACTGCCTTTCTCTTCTTCTCTCTGGAAGCCTCAGCCACTCTTTCTCCTGAGAACCGGCTCCGTACGCTTTGCCGTTGGACCTCATGCTCCATCGGGTCCACTCTAGACCTCATTCTATCTCTGAGCTGCTTCGAGATGCTTTGGGACCGAGGGACCACCTGGTGGGCTTCTTCGGCTATTTCCTTTGTACTTCTCGCAACCTCCTTCTTCTGCCCATTTAAGGGCCCCATCCTTTCTCTGATCGTGGGAACCCATGCTCCCTCCAATCTTCTCGTTAGGACCCGAACATCTTCCTCTAACTCCGAGCCTCCTCAACAGCGAAGGGCCTCTTCGTAGCCCTAATGGTCACCTCTGTCCCCTTGATATTCGCCTTAGCACATTGGTGGTACGTAGAAGGAACTAACCCTTGGTTGTGCATCCACACCCTTCCTATTAGAAGATGATAGGAAGTTGCACTTTTTATTATGTGGAACTTGATATGGGAACTCAGATTTCCCATCACAATCCTAACATTAACGTACCCAATGGATTTGGAAGATCCGTTATCATACCTCGAAATTACCAAAGCATAGGGACCAACCTTTCTTCTGGAATATTTACTGCATGGAAAGATTTGATTGGAATGATATTGATGGAAGCTCCTCCATCCATAAGAGTCCTTGAAAAGCTAACTCCGTTGACACTGACAGTCACATACAATGGCCTGTTATGAGGGAACCTTACAGCCCTATCTGCATCGCTGAAGGTTACTTCTGATATAAACCTTCTCACCAGCCTGACCATGGGTCCCTTCCATCTCAGCGAAGGGACTGCGTTCTTCCTCCCAATATCGAGTATTACCTGGTTTATCTCTAACCTACTCTCCTTTGGTATCCCCACCTGGTCGAAGAACCAGGTGAACTTTGGGGATTTCGAAATTGCACAGTGTTCTATAATTGGGTCTACTTCCTCACCTTCAACACCGTATACATCCTCTACATCCTTGGCACTTGCTTCATCATAAGACAACACTATATTGGCCATTCCCCTCGTACAATCTTCTAGAGCCTCTTCGTACTCTTCTCGCTTCGTTGTTGACTCTCTTTCACATCTCTTAGCCTCTTCATCATAGGCCACCACGAGATTGGACCCATGTGCTAGCAGTGGGTTGTTTTTGACGTTCTTTGGAGGGATTTGCAATGTCCCCACCTTCACGTATTTGTCGATGATTCTTCTCAATGTAAAGCAACTCTCAGTTGGATGCTGGATCCTCCGATGAACCTGGTAGTACTTTGGATCCGCCTTTGTTGCCGCATAGGGCTCTGACCAAGCGTAAATTCTTCTGAATTTAGCCCCTTAATTTGGTGATTTTAATATCTCGAACAAGGTAATTAAATCATTCTTAGTCCATATCACTCTATTATCTGTTTTTAACAATATTCCCTAGTTTTTGTGTAATTGTGATGAAGTTTTCAGGAATGGAATGCAAGAAAGGAAAAGAAGAAAATCAGAAGAAAAGTCAAAGGGCAAAAGAGTAAAGTTCCACTCAAAAATCGAAGGCGACACCAAAAGTGAAGTTGAAGAGCATGAGTTCACAAGAGCATAGGAAGAAACGACACCCAAATCGGAGTTCTAGATCAAAAGATATGGCTAGTCAAAGTTGCAAGGAAAAAGTTAAAGTAGAAGAAAATCGGACCGATCCGGTAGAAATAAAAGAACCAATCCGGTAAGACGGACCGATCCGGTAGAAATAAAAGAATCGATCCGGTGGATATCAGACCGATCCGAGGGTAATCCGGACCGATCCGGTCATGCGAAATCCTGGCATTAATTATGCAGATTTTTGGCGTGCTAGATGGTGAAACTTGTGTCACAAGCAACTTGAGCTGTCAATTTCAAGACTTTGTGCTATAAAAGCCCATGCCCTACATCATTTGAAGAAGGCTAGGTTAGAAAGGAGGCTAGGTTAGAAAGCAAGCTAGATTAGGGAAGCTAGGTTAAGAGACTCTAAATTAGAGAGAGAAATTCATTTTTTTAGAAATCCTTTTTAGTTTTTCATACTCTTATAAAAGCCCTAGTTTGTATGTTTGAAGATTCAAGTTCATCTAGTGCAGATTTCAAGATCAATTCTTCAATTCAATTCAAGTATCAAATTCCCTTCTCTTATTTAATCTCAATTCTATTTTCAATTTTCAATTGTTTTGCAAATTATTTACAATGTCTTGTAGATCCATAATTTTATATGTGAATTTATTCTTGAACCAAATCATGAATAACTAAATTCCCTAGGGTTGGGGTACATGAACCCATCCCAATGTAAATTACTTATGTAGAAAATAGAATTTAAATTAAAAATTTGAAAGAGTCGTGCGAGAAAATTTTACAACCATTGTAGATCTTTTAATCCCTCTTACCCTAGGTACTTGGGATGTTTAAGAATACGATGTGCGTATAATTATTTAACACCGCTTTATATTTACCTTTGATTTCGTATGGTGCGGGCTTGAACCTCATATACGTAATGCTTAGGATCTATAAAGACATTCATTCAAATTTATAATTTACAATTCTAGGTTTCTATACGGTAAATTACTAGGGTTAGGGGGATTGTATTCCAACCTACTTTCTCATTCATTTAACTTCTTTATTTACTTATTTTTTCCCTTTTCAACCATCATCATCTTTTTCATTTTTTCTTTAGAAGTAATAAATCAATTAAATTCTATCAACCATTCCCTGTGGATTCGATACCTAGACTCGCCGCTATACTCCTTAAGAAGTGTAGTTATAAGTTTAGGTTATTTTTGTATTGAGATTGGAAGCCGATAACAACGACTAGCGTATTACACGGACGCTCGGTTTTCCACTCGACCAAAATGGCGTCGTTGCCGGGGAATGTTTGTTATAGATTATAATTGACTTACTACTTCATAAAAAAATAAAAAAAATAAAAAAAAATTAAAAAAAAGAAAAAAGAAAAATGTGTGTCACGTTTTTGAATTGCCCAATTTGAAATGTCTTATTTTAACTCTTTTGGTGGCTTTAATTGTTATGCTAATAGTGAGGAGGAGAATGAACTCACGATTTATGAACATTGGATCAATATCACTAAAGATGAGTCTCATAAATACAAGCCTAGTTCTAAGGCAATCCAAATTTATCAAAATCAATTGCTTGAAGAAGAAAGACTTGAAAAAGAATATCGAGAAAAAAATCGTTATTGGGAGCAAGAGTTAGATGCATTATTTGAACCCAATGAGGATTTTTCTTCCGATAGTTTTGAAAATGAAGTTAGTTTTCAACCAAATGAGGAATTCGAGGTGCTAGAACCAAGGAAGCCTACTTTGGAAGAACTCTTGCTTGATATAAAAAAGAAATCTGATGACCTTGCTGTTACCGAGTTAAAAATTATAGCAACTTGCATGGAGTTGAATGATTATTTGGACAACTTAGAGAAGGTCGAGACTTGTGATTCACCTAATACTTTTGAGAACGAAATCATTGAGAGTGATCCAAGTACTTTTGAATCTCAACCTCTTATAAATATTTCAAAACCTATTGAGGTTGAAGATCATTTGTCTCCTTGTGTCCCCACTATTATCGAACCCTTAAATCCATCACAAGAACTGGATGAATGCCTTGAGGATGTTGATCCGCTTCTTGTATGGGAATGTTATTTTGAGATGCTTCATCTTACGGGCCATACACTTAGACGTGTCACTCCACCAGATCCAACTGAAAATTTGGGAGGAGAAGATTTTGAGGATAAGGACTCTATGCTTGAATTGTTTTACAAGATGGAATCTTTCTGATTGTGTGATTCCCTTCCCTTACTACTTGAAAATATTTGGGAAATGATTCTATTTTTTTTTGGATCCCAATGGTACTTATCCCCCTGTGCACTCAAATCCCCCTAAATTTTTTAATTGGTGATGGTGAATTTTTTAAAATTTGCACTTGCCTTCCGTTTTTCAAACGGAATTCTTATTTTTCGGGAGGCATGCTTAATAGTGAGGGTACACTATTAATCCCTCAAAGTCAAATTGTATTTTGGGTGGACCCTCAAATTTTTCTACTTTTAGTGTATGATTTATTAGCCGTTCCAATTTTAGGTTGTAAATAGTTAGTTTTTTTTTCTTTTTCTTTTTCTATTTTATTATAGTCTAGTTTCGATAGTTAGAGTTTTTGTTATTATTTTTGTTATGCTTGGTTCTAACATGTTTTGTAGATTCAATGGACTCGCACTCATCAGGGATCGCTCCATTTAGGTAATATCTTTATTTTCCTCTCTTTATGTTGTGTTCTTGATTTGCATTGAGGACAATGTAACATTTAAGTTAGGGGGTGTGGGATATTCTTCCCATTTATTGTTTAGATTCATTGATTCGATCACATGTTCTTTCCAAGTGTGTTTTTTGTAGAAAATTTCAAAACTTTCCAAAAAAAAAAAAAAAAAAATTGAAATTTTTTTAAAAAAGGCAAAAATATTTTTATTCAAAATAAATAAAATTTGGAATTTAAATTTTTCAAAAATGTCACCTTTATTCTATTTAAAGTCTCAAATTGTTAAATCTCAATTGCACTAAGCCAAAATTGACCGAACATGGAAATTGAAAGAAAATTGACGACTTTACGAATAAGTGTGGAGATTGATCAAACCCGGTGAGATTTTGAGCCTTTCGATTTTTTATGAGTTTTTAAATCAATCCGACCTTATGATTAACTCAAAGTTCTTTTTCGCGTTTTAATAAGTCGTCGATGATCTCAATCCTTTGTTTTGATCGGTTATGGGAAATGTGTGAAATGTTGTCTCGAAATTCGTACTAAATATATCTCTAAACTTAATTAATCTCGAGATGCATGTGGTAATGTGATTAGCAATTTGGACAATGAAGTAGGCCCTCATTTGTTACCCAAAAATATTAGCCATAAAAAGTTGTGAAAAACAAAATTATCCCTTTGCAACCCACTTTGAGCCTAATAAAATATTTTCCTTTCGTTTGATAACCCGAAAAACCCAAATAGCCCGAAATTGTGAAAATTGAGAAAATTCATCAAGTAAGTCCAAATTGTGCAATAAAAAGGGGCAAGAGAAAAATAGATATGCTCAACAAAAAAAAAAAAGAAAAAAAGAAAAAAAGAAAAAAAAGAAAAGAAAAAATGAAAAATACAAAAAGAAAAGAGAAAAATGAGCAAATGTCTGAAAAAGCACAAATGGACGTCATCAGGACATTTTCCAATTCCGAACAATCCGTCTATTCCCAATTTTACCCTTTACACTTTTTAACCCGAAAAGTCCTAACCGAGTCCGAATGGCGAAATTAATTACTGCGTGGAGAGATAAAACATGAAAAGATAATAAAAGAGATTAAAATGACGTGATTAAGAGATGATGTTTCCCATTTCCTAATAACTGTATTCCGATGATGAGATCTTTTCACCATATATTTCCTTCTTTTCAATTTTGTATGCATGAATTTGCGTCCATTATATTTACTCTTTATATCAGGCATACCGAGAGAAAATAGCCACAATCCGAGTGATTCGTTTGTGAGTGCATCCATAAGAATTTGAATCAAAACAAATTTTCGGAAAGTAACGTAATGCTCAATCGGTGGAAATTTGAGGTTTAATTTCTGGCTTTGCACACACACACACACACACTATGGTTTGAGACATTTGAATATGAATTTATGGTGATTATTTTTTCGAAAAGTTTAAATTGTACAATTTTTAAGTATTTTGATATTTATTTTAGTCAATAAAGAATTTTGTGGGTATATTCACTGCAAATCCTCACGAGACAAAACTCGTCCTACTAGGGTAACCTAGGGGTTTAAAGGCTTGTTGCATACGCTAAATGCAATCGCATGCCTGCGAAAGTGGAATTTTATTTTAATAAAGGAATTTTCAAGAGTAGAATTTTGGTTAGATTCAGTTACATTGCCCGGGACGTGCAAAGTCCTAAGTTAAGGGGATTTGACCAAGCGTAAATTCTTTTGAATTTAGCCCCTTAATTTGGTGATTTTAATATCTCGAACAAGGTAGTTGAATCATTCTTAGTCCATATCACTCTATTATATATTTTTAACAATATTCCCTAGTTTTTGTGTAATTGTGATGAAGTTTTCAGGATTGGAATGCAAGAAAGGAAAAGAAGAAAATCAGAAGAAAAGTCAAAGGGCAAAAGAGTAAAGTTCCACTCAAAAATCGAAGGCGACACCAAAAGTGAAGTTGAAGAGCATGAGTTTACAAGAGCATAGGAAGAAACGGCACCCAAATCGGAGTTCTAGATCAAAAGATATGGTTAGTCAAAGTTGCAAGGAAAAAGTCAAAGTAGAAGAAAATCGGACCGATTCGGTAGAAATAAAAGAACCGATCCGGTAAGACGGACCGATCCGGTAGAAATAAAAGAACCGATCCGGTGGATATCAGACCGATCCGAGGGTAATCCGGACTGGTCCGGTCATGCGAAATCCTGGCATTAATTATGCAGATTTTTGGCTTGCTAGATGGTGAAACTTGTGTCACAAGCAACTTGAGCTGTCAATTTCAAGACTTTGTGCTATAAAAGCCCATGCCCTACATCATTTGAAGAAGGCTAGGTTAGAAAGGAGGCTAGGTTAGAAAGTAAGCTAGATTAGGGAAGCTAGGTTAGGAGACTCTAAATTAGAGAGAGAAATTCATTTTTTTAGAAATCCTTTTTAGTTTTTCATACTCTTAGAAAAGCCCTAGTTTGTATGTTTGAAGATTCAAGTTCATCTAGTGCAGATTTCAAGTATCAATTCTTCAATTCAATTCAAGTATCAAATTAACTTCTCTTATTTAATCTCAATTCTATTTTCAATTTTCAATTCTTTTGCAAATTATTTACAATGTCTTGTAGATCCATAATTTTATATGTGAATTTATTCTTGAACCAAATCATGAGTAACTAAATTCCCTAGGGTTGGGGTACATGAAACCATCCCAATGTAAATTACTTATGTAGAAAATAGAATTTAAATTAAAAATTTGAAAGAGTCGTGCGAGACAATTTTACAACCATTGTAGATCTTTTAATCCCTCTTGCCCTAGGTACTTGGGATGTTTAAGAATACGATGTGCGTATAATTATTTAACACCGCTTTATATTTACCTTTGATTTCGTATGGTGCGGGCTTGAACCTCATATACGTAATGCTTAGGATCTATAAAGACTGGATTCATTCAAATTTATAATTTACAATTCTAGGTTTCTATACGGTAAATTACTAGGGTTAGGGGGATTGTATTCCAACCTACTTTCTCATTCATTTAACTTCTTTATTTACTTATTTTTTCCCTTTTCAACCATCATCATCTTTTTCATTTTTTCTTTAGAAGTAATAAATCAATTAAATTATATCAACCATTCCCTGTGGATTCGATACCCAGACTCGCCACTATACTCCTTAAGAAGTGTAGTTACAAGTTTAGTTTTTTTTTTGTATTGAGATTGGAAGCCGATAACAACGACTAGCGTATTACACGGACGCTCGATTTTCCACTCGACCAGGCTCCCCAACAGGAATGTCCTTTGGCTCATAGATCGTTCCCCCTTGGACCATCGCGTTGTAACAACTGGCAACTTCTTCCACTGTACAAGGCAGTGGTGGTGGGTCCTCACTGTCTCTTTCGAACTTCCTCTTATTGTCCTTCTTTGGTGCCTTGCCCCTAGCTCCTCCCTCGGTGTAACCTACCCGTGGCGGCTGAGACCTCCCCCCTCAGGTTGCATCGGCTGCCTAAACATCGTACTCACCACCACCGGATTGGGTCGCACCACCAAAGAGATATTTCTCGTCGCTTTTAAGAACGTCGCAAAAGTCCCCTCTATCGTCTCATTGATAAAATGGCAGATGTACTCAGGGAGCAGCCCCTCAGCGCAGATCTACAATAACTTAGATTCTTTGGCCTCCATCTTTCCCTGAACCTTCGCACATAGGCCGCCACTTCTTCCCCAGGTCTTTGCTTCTCCCTACCTAGTTGGGTAAAAGTAAACTCATCTTCTACCAGAAAGAACTTTTGGAAAAATAATACATGCATCTCCTCCCATGTAGAAACGCTGTTAGGAGTCAAATGGAAATACCAGGTGTATGCCTTACCGGTCAAGAATTTGGAAAATTCCTTCAACCTAAGTTTCTTATTATTGCAATGCGCTTCCAAGTGTTCAATACAGCGCTTAATATGTTCCTTTGGGTTCCCACCTTTCCCATTGTATTTTTCAAATATAGGAGGAATATAGTCCTTTGGATAGGGCTCATCGTTGTATTCCTGAGGATAAGGTGTTCGAAAGTCATCATAAATCGAAGCTACCTCGCCAGCAGATTGCGAGGAAGACTTCATGAACTTCAGCATCTCTTTCTGCATCTCCCTTCTCATTTCCTCCATGAGTGATTCTACTAGGGCAACAACCAATAGGACCACCGGCTGAGTGCTCATTGCAGCCGGAGCAGTCGTCATAGTTGGGGACATTGAAACTCCTAAGGTTACCACAGTTGGATTCACAATAGAGGGTATGCTTGCTGGGATCGTTCCTGCTACACCTGTACCTGGTGGGGCCGTTGGACATGTCCCTGGTGTTACGAAGGCATTGGCTTCCAATCCTCCCAGCATTGTGAAAGCTATCGGAGTTTGCAAAAAAACTCATATAACTTACTCATGAGGAGCGCCACCTGAGTGGGTCCCAACCCTGAACTCGTGGAAGCATGTGTCACCCCTGGAGCGCCTGTCATCGCCTGAATTGGAGGTACCTCTGTTCGAGGAACCCCATCCCCTAGAGCCTCCAACTTTCTCGCAGCTTGTTCTTCATTGTATTGGACATCATCAAAGTTGAGACTTCGATTAGCATTATCTTGCGCCATACTCCTTACTTAGAAGAATGCCTCCCCAGTAAACTCACCAAATGTAAGAGGGTACTTTAGATAAGATGGAGGCGTAACCCTTTTGGAGTATAGTAAAGATAAGTTAATTAGCCAAAACATTGGGTTAGTGATAGAACATGCAAACACAAACCTAATGAAGATAAGATAGTTTAAACTCATAAATCTCTCGTGTATAACTCAGAAAATAGTAATGAACTTAGAAGTAACTTAGCTAGAGGGAAAGGGAAGTAAGAACCCTAGGTACACCTTGGTAGGAAGGCAAACACACTAAACACTCTCAAGAATCTCTGTCAAGTATTAAAAGATTCGTAATAAATGACAATGGTGAGTGAGCCAACTTTCCAATAACTCTCTGTAATGTATCTTCTCTCTAACAATAACTTATGAACTCTCAAAAGGATCTCCTCTCCTCAGAGGTGGTTGGGGTCCTTAAATTGCCTCCCACACCATCCCCGAGGCCACTCAGTCATTAAAGACTATGAAATACATCCCTCACACTTTATGTCACAGCATTAAATGCCTGATGCACTAGTTGTCTCCACGTCATAAATATTAAATGCCAAGACATGCCTTTTGCCTAACCACTGTGTGTCAGGGGGGCTGTTATCGCAGAGGTGGCTCACCAACTGCCTGACAACCCCAAATACCACGGTGGTTTACTCAAGTGCAGGTCTGACATTGTTTAGCTGGCTAGTGACATCACCTATAGTAGATGTGACATTAAGTAGAGGGCTGTTTCGTTCACAGCTCAACGCCCGATGGAACTCCAAGCTACTTCGCCTGAGGTTCCACGGTCAGGGTTCTTCGGTGTTATACCAGGTGTATCTAAGATGGTCAGGACAAGCCCCAACGGTGCCTCACTTCTCAATCCTCCAAACCAAGTCCCTCTAAAGTTCCCACGGTGATGTCATTCGATAAAGCATGAAAGCTCTCCCAGGCCCTGCCACGCCTGGTCTCTCGCGAGTGCCGTTTGACCTCACACTAAAACTCTTTATTATTCTCATTACATGATTACAACCGTTATAAATTACAGTCAATATAACAAAAGATACAATATGACTAATACAACAAGCTAAAATACAAGTTATCGCTTGAGCTGCCTCGCTGAGCTGCCACGGTGCCTTAATCCCAAAGCACTGTTGCTAATGTGGAATTACTTCTAATTTCAAAATTACCTTCAAATTCCCTCTACAATAACAATAATGCATTTCTTAATGGCATTCTCAATGAAGAAGTGTATATGAGCCAACCACAAGGGTTTGAAGATCCCAATTCTCCACATCTAGTATGAAGGCTGCATAAAGCTCTTTATGGCCTTAAACAGGCCCCTAGATATTGGTTTGAAAAGTTACATGAAGCTCTTGAAAGATTTGGTTTTAAATCAGAAAAATCAGACTCCCCTTTGTTCATCAGAATCACACCAAGTCATTCAACATATATACTAGTTTATGTAGATGACATCTGTGACACCCCGACTAATTAAATACCGGGTAGCTACTCCTTTATTCAAATTAATACAAAATGTCAAGTTGGTTCAGTTCATAGCATCACTGTCGAAAAACGTTTTAATAATTACTAGCCACCTAATATTTAAAAAGTGAGTTATCTATTTTAATTAAATCCGATTAACATACAATCCATTTAAATTATGAAATATTAATACCACAACCACAACACAGTCACAATAGAATAATAATGGAGTGACAATGAATCTGGAGGAATACTCCTCTAATAATCCAAATACTGAATACAACCAAATACAAAGTCTGAATCACAATTTAATTACAACCCAAAAATCTGAAATAAAACTGAGTAAGTAGGATGTCTCTAAAAGAAAAGGGGCGACATGCATTACACATGAGTAAATCTGAAGTAGAGTCAAGATAGAAAATGGAGGCGTCTACTATCGAGGTCCTGTAACTTCCACAGCAGCTACATCACGTCACCTGAATGAAACTCCTACGCTTGGTGTCCTTGTGGCTGGGCACCTAAAAGGTTTTTACAAGAAAATAGATTTGAAAGTAAACGGGTCAGAGCCCGATTGTGAAAACGGTTTAAAATACAGCAAGTGTTTAATATCATTAAACAGTGAATATAAAATACATGATAGTATGTGCACTCACATGAGTTCCTCACCTCTCAACTAAGTGTGCACTCCTACGTACCCGTACCCATTCTAGTTATTCCACTAACTAACTAATCTAATACACTATCTAAGTTTACTATACTATTCGTAGTTTAAATTACCGAGATTTTAATATAAACATAGAGTTTTACCTTCATTCCTCAGGATTAGTTGCAGTAATTACTAAGAGTTTTCCCATTTTTAACTCCACAAAAATGTTACGTTAATTCACATTTGTTATTATGTAAACAGTTCATTTCAGTATTCCAGTATATCATTCTCCTCATAAATATACAATAATGGCACCCCTAGACTAAGCTGTGGTGCACACATACTCTGCTATCAAACCCCAATACATCACGTACATAAGGATCACATATTTCGAATCTCTCAGGAACCGTTTTGATAATTAACAATCACACACAATGGAGGCGAACATAGTTCACATCACATGGGTCATGCATATACATACGCTCCCATGATCAGCAAACTTATTAACTTCTCAATAAGTCATTCTCTGATCTATGTCCTCGAAGTACCAATCTAAATCCCTCCGTAGGCACACAAAGATTAGATGGCCCTGATCGAACGTCGACCTCCCATGATAGAAGGTATGGTAGGTATGTTATACACAGATAACCACATATACTAAGCATTAACACATCTTAGATATCTCACGATATTAATAGAGGTATATTTTACATTCCTATACCGTCAATAATTATTGCACGTTTACAAATCCTCGTATAATATACATCAAAGTTGTCAACCTTTCTCACATCGTAATATTAGGTACTTATTTCTTAACCCATAATTGTCATCCGGTTTCCCACAGAATCCTAAGTTTTACTCCTCAACGTACTCCAAACTCAGAACTACACCCACTAGTCAACAAGGGAAGGTTAACTCTCAATTAAATAAGTCTAATGGAAGTCCTCAATAAAATCAGGCCTAAAAAGGCCATTCTGTCAACTCGTTAGAAATCTCGTTCAAACGAGGTTGTTCGAACGAGAGTCGTTCGAACAAATGGCTTCGAATGAACTACCAACTCGTTAGAAGGAGTACTGTCATCTCGTTAGAAGCTCGTTCGAACGACCTGGGTAGGTCTTCTAACAAGATGGCAGAAAATGCCCACAAATTTCCCAACTCATTTTTTTCTTCATTTTTTTCATCTCTAAATCCATCTTAAGGTCATCCAAATTATGTTTTAATGTTTGTAAACTATTTTAAGTCATCCTAGGTCGTTCCTTAACATATTTTTGGGGTCAAATCTTACTAATCAACATGTAAAAATCATAAATCCCCAGTTCTTGCACCAAACCCCATGAACATGAACCCAAAATTTAATTGACTACAAAGACTCCTTATAAATTCGTTTCCAAATTATCAAAAGTTATGTTTTGTGTATTAAATTCGTCCATAAGTATTCTACATGCAATTCCTATCCCAAAATCATAAGTTTCATAATAATCCCATTGGTTTTCATCAAAACTGTCAAGGCAAATATAGTTTCTACACTAAACATGGAAGAAATATTCATTGAACTTAATAATATCAATCACTTGCCTTAAATCCGATGTTCTGGTTCGTTGTTGATGATCAAGGTTGTCTTTCTTTCTTCTTTTCGGTCACAAATCCTTTCCAATTTCTGGTGATGGGAGATAGTTTGGTTTGGAACCTCCTTTACCCTCTTTCTAACTTCTCTCAAAACTCCCGTAGCCCACTCTCTTGACTTTTCCGGGTAATGGACTTAGTGGCCTCTTTAAAAATATAAAAATGAACTCTAAAATTCGTGGGTTTTAATTCCTCAATATTTAAAATTACCAAAATACCCTTCTAGGTTGCCGGTTTGGCCTAAAAGTGACCCGGGACCCAAACTAATCCACCGACTAGTGTTTTCTGATTATTTCGACCCTTCCGGACGCGTTGGTGCACTCAAAATGATCATTCGGTTGATAAAAATATAATTTACTTTTTAATTTAAATAAATTCATTCCTGACGCGACTGACACGCGCGTCCCAATTAAATTTCCCAAATTATCGTATTTCTGTCTCGTGACAATTTAAATATTTTCAATACTCATATATTACCATATATTCTCAGTAATATTCAATTTTAACATCATAATCAAATACCAACTCACATCTCGCTAGTATTTATATCCGGATTAATTCTCAATTAATTCTCATTTAATTCAATTAATCCCTTAAATACAAATCAATAAAATTACGGGGTATTACATACTTCCCCCCTAATAATAGAATTTCATCCCGAAATTCGAAACTAATGAATACCTGGTAAAAATAGCTCTGGATAAGGTTCGCGCATCTCATCCTCGCGCTCCCATGTGGACTCCTCGGCATTATGGTACCGCCACTGCACGCGTACTAATGGTACTATCTTCGACCTCAGTTTTCTCTCGCTGTGGTCCAGAATAGCAATCGGCCCCTCCTCGTAGGAACTATCGGGCTGAAGATCGATGTTCTCTAAAGCAATGTGAGTATGGGCCAAGTCGTCCCTAAGATATTTCCTTAGCGAGAAAATATGGAACACATCATGAATCCTATGCAAGTGCTCCGGTAACCCAAGTCTATACACAACTGGCCCAATACTCTCGATGATAGGAAATGGCCCCACATATCTTCGTGCCAGTTTCCCCTTCTTCCCAAAACGCATAATCCCATAGGAGATACTCTCAGTAACACCTGGTCCCCGACCTTGAATTCTCTGAAGAACCTCTTGGCATCAGCATAGCTCTTCTGCCGGTCTTAAGCTACCCGAATACGGCTCCGTATCATCTTTATCCTTGCCGAAGTGTCCTGAATCACTTCCGGCCCAAGGAGTTTGTTATCCCCCCACCTCTAACCAACATGCTGGGGAACGACAAGGTCTACCATACAACGCCTCGAATGGATCCATGCTAATGGTGAACTAGTAGGAGTTATTATAAGCAAACTCTACCAGTGGAAGGTACTGCTCCTAACCACCTCCAACGTATAGGATGAACATACACAACATGTCTTCCAACATATGATTTGTCCGCTCTGTTTGCCCATCAGTCTGCGGGTGATACGCCGTACTAAGCTGCAACTCTGTATCCATTGCCTCTTGGAAACTCTACCAAAACCATGAAACAAATATCTTATCTCGGTCAGACACGATATTTAGAGGCACCCCGTGAAGTCTCACTATCTCCACAATGAAAATCTAGGCATACTGTCCCGTAGTGTAGTCTGTCCTCACTGGCAGAAAATGAGCAACCTTGGTCAACCTATCCACAATTACCCATATGGAGTCGTGACCCCTCTGTGACGTAGGTAACCCCGTGATAAAGTCCATGGATATTCTCTCCCATATCCACATCGGAACCTCTAACGGTTGTAGAAGTCCTGTCGGTTTCTGATGGTCCACCTTTACTAGCTGACAAGTGGCGCATTTAGAAATGAACACGATAATATCTCTTTTCATCTCGTTCCACCAGTACTGTCGTCTCATGTCTTGGTACATCTTATCCCCACCAGGGTGTACCGCGAATCGCGAGCCGTGCGACTCCGTCATTACCTCGCATCGTAAGTCTTCCCCTTCCAGAACGACCAGTCTCCCATTGAAGCGTAATCCCCCGTCTGAACTAACGGTATAGGACTCGGCTCCCTCTGCTAGTAATCGAACTATCTGCTCCTGACAGAACGAGTCTTTTGCCTGGGCCTTTATCACTCTCGTAACAATCTAAGGTGTAACAGTCATCACAGACATGAATGATCGGGACACAGCATCCTGATGTCCCAACTCCTTCCAATTAGCTTTCCACACCTCGTCCACCTCATCTACTGGCCTACGGATCAACGCATATGCTACCACGTTAGCCTTTCCTGTGTGGTATTGGATATCAAACTGATAATCCTTCACAAACTCAAGCCACCGACGTTGACGCATATTCAGTTCCTTCTGCGTGAAGAGGTATTGTAGAGACTTGTGGTCTTTGAACAACTAAAATTTCTCCCCCAGAAGAAAGTGTCTCCAAATCCGAAGAGTGAATACGACTGCCGCTAACTCCAAGTCATGGGTGGGGTAATTCTTCTCGTGAGGCTTAAGCTTATGGGAAGCATAAGCCATAGCCCGACTCTCCTGTTGCAGTACACCTCCAAGTCTTTATAAGGACGCATCGGTGTAGACTAGATACTCAACCCCTGGTCTTGGCAATGCTAACACAGGCGCTGAGGTCAACTTTTCCTTCAACTCATCGAATGACAACTGACAGGCATCGCTCCAGATGAATGGCACACCTTTATGAGTCAGATGTGTCAAAGGACCCGCTATCTTTGAGAAACCCCGAGTAAACCTCCTGTAGTATCCTGCTAGGCCCAAGAAACTATAGATCTCAGTCGATGTCGTGGGCTGTCCCCACTCCCTCACCGCGGATACCTTCCCCGGATCAACAGATATCCCCCGGTCTGAAATGATATGCCCCAAAAACTGAACCTCCTTCAGCAAAAACCCACATTTCTCGTACTTTGCATAAAGCTCGTTCAGACGTAGCGTCTGCAAAACTTGCCTCAAATGTTCAGCGTGTTCCTCCTCTGTCTGGGAGTAAACTAGAATGTCATCAATGAAGACAATGACGAACTGGTCTAGGAACTTTCTGAATACCCTATTCATCAAATCCATAAACACGGCTGGGGCATTGGTCAAGCCAGAAGGCATAACCCGAAACTTATAGGAACCATATCTCGTCAAGAAAGCAGTCTTCGAGACGTCCCGTTCCCTAATACGCAACTGATGGTATCCCTATCGCAAGTCAATCTTTGAGAAGAAGGAAGCTCCTCTCAACTGGTCGAATAAGTCATCGATTTGGGGTAACAGATATTTATTCCGTATCGTGACTTTATTCAACTCCTGGTAATCTACACACAACCTCTACGATCCATCCCTCTTCTTTACGAACAACACAGGGGCACCCCACGACGAAGTACTCCTTCGGATAAACCCCTGACCCAATAACTGCTCTATCTTATCCCTTAGCTCTCTCATCTCCGCTGGAGCCATACGGTAAGGTGCGCGGGTAATTGGCCGAGTGCCCGACGTCAAATCGATAACAAAACCTATCTCTCTACTAGGAGGTAATCCAAGTATATCCTGGAATACATCAGCAAACTCCCTAACAACAGGGATCGAATCTAGTGGTAATACCACTTCCTTAGAGGCCTACTCCTCTATATAGTACAAGTGAGTGGACGATCCTCCCTCAGGGCGAGGCATCGCCACTAAAAACATCTTCTGCCTGGGTATGGAAAAAATGATACTCCTACTGAAACAATCAATCATGGCTCGGTGCGCAACTAGCCAATCCATACCATCAATCGCATCGTACTCAATCATCTCCAATACTAAAATATCAATAGGTAAGGTAAATCTCCCGATCTCTATACCCACACCTCTACAAATAAAAAAAATTACAGAACCCCTACTCAACGGTGAATCTACGCAAGTAATCGTGCTCTCTGCAGTGTCTAACAACCCCAAGGTACGTGCAAATCTCGTGGCAATGAAACAGTGTGTGGCCCCCGTATCAAATAAAATACGCCCCATAGTTCCCTGAATAGAGAACATACCCTCAATAGCAGGTGGATCCTGTGGGACTACGGCCTGCTGGAGTTGATAGACTCGCCCGTACTGAAGCTGTCCCTGCTGGACTGGGACTGCTGGGATGGGTGGCAACGCTGGTGTCTCTGGTGGTGCTGGGAGGGCGGAGGGAAACATAGGTCTCTAGGGCTCGTGTCGAGCACCCTGCTGCTGCTGCTGTGGGGCCCTGCCCCTATCAGGACACTCCTGGCGCTTGTGGCCAATTTTTCCACAAGTGAAACATTTCCCTGGAAAGTTTCCCCTTCTCTGACCCTACTGCCCACGGCCCTGGTGGCCATTACCATTCCTCCCCTGACCATGTTGGCCCTGCTGAAACGGCTGCTGTTGGCCCTGCTAGCCGTGCTATCCCTGATGGCCGTGATGACCTTGCTGGCCCTGACGAAAACCTCCCTGACCATTTCTGAAACCCCCAGTTCTAAACCTCTTAAAATCTCCCTGCTGGGAACCCTGATCGCCCTGCCTGTGCTGACCCTGAGCTGTTTGTGCCCCGCCGGCATCATTTCCCCCTGTCCTGCCCTGATGGCTGGACTCTTCTGATCGCTTACCCTCTGATAAGTGAAAGCGATGGTCCTGACAGTGAAGCAGTGCTGCGTTAATCACATCAGAATAAGTGGCCAATGAGAGATTACCCAAGAAGTGCTGACGGATCCTCCAGGTCAACCCATCCATGAACTTTTGAATATTTTTCTCCTCGGTCGGAATCTCATCGGGAATGATGTTCAAGAGATTAGTGAATTCGACCTCATACTCGGCCACGGCCTTCCCCTCCTGCTTGAGGTTCATTAACTTCCTCCTCATTTTGGTGTGAACGACTGATGGAAAATACTTGCGGTCGAACCGCACCCAGAACTCCTGAATAGAAAGGATGTCTCTCTCCTCCGTGGTGGTAATGGACTCCCACCTCTGCAACCCTGATCCTACTAGCTTAAAAGTATCCAGTATCTATTTCTGTACCTCCATGCACTCATACATCCTCAAGTGACTTTGAATGTCCTTCTTCCATTGGCTGGACACAACTACATCTGAGCTACCTACAAACTCAGGAGGGTGTGCTTTCTGAAAAGCATCACGAATACGTTCCCAAGCATATGAGAATGCATGAGCCTATACTGGCGCTACTACCAGCGCTTGAGGCGATGCCTGCTGCACAACTTCTAGAGCGGCATTTACCGCTTGGGCTATAATAGCGGCAACCTCTGCGGCATTCAAAGAGCCCTGGACAGGTGCAGGCTGTGGCTCGGGCTGAGCATACCTAGGAACTCGCTGTGCACGTCGTGGAAGCATCTGAAATGAGAGTAAAGTCTTATAAGTTCACAGTTATTATCTCAAAATATCTGAAGAGCGAAACATACACAAGATAATACAACAATCCTAAAATATAGGGCTCTATATCAAAGAAAGCTACACGGAAACATAACAAGCCGTACAGATCCTAAGAACACTAGAACCTGATGCTCTGATACCACCTATGACACCCCGACTAATTAAATATGGGGTAGATACTCCTTTATTCAAATTATTACAAAATGTCAAGTTGATTCAGTTCATAGCATCACTGTCAAAAAACATTTTGATAATTACTAGCCACCTAATATTTAAAAAGTGAGTTGTCAATTTTAATTAAATCCTATTAACATACAATCCATTTAAATTATGAAATACTAATACCACAACCACAACACAGTCACAATAGAATAATAATGGAATGACAATGAATCTGGAGGAATACTCCTCTAATAATCCAAATACTGAATACAATCAAATACAAAGTCTGAATCACAAATTAATTACAACCCAACAATCTGAAATAAAACTGAGTAAGTAGGATGCCTCTAAAAGAAAAGGGGCGACATGCCCTACAGATGAGCAAATCTGAAGTAGAGTCAAGATAGAAAATGGAGGCGCCTACTATCGAGGTCCTGTAACTTCCACAGTAGCTACAACACGTCACCTGAATGGAACTCCTACGCTTGGTGTCTTTGTGGCTGGGCACCTAAAAGGTTTTTACAAGAAAATAGATTTGAAAGCAAATGGGTCAGAGCCCGATTGTGAAAACATTTTAAAATACAACAAGTGTTTAATATAATTAAACAGTGAATATAAAATACATGATAGTGCGTGCACTCACATGAGTTCCTCACCTCTCAACTAAGTGTTCACTCCTACGTACCCGTACCCATTCTAGTTATTCCACTAACTAACTAGTCTAATACACTATCTGAGTTTACTATACTATTCGTAGTTTAAATTACTGGCATTTTAATATAAACATAGAGTTTTACCTTCATTCCTTAGGATTAGTTGCAGTAATTACTAAGAGTTTTCCCATTTTTAACTCCACAAAAATGTTACATTAATTCACATTTGTTATTATGTAAACAGTTCATTTCAGTATTCTAGTATATCATTCTCATCATAAATATACAATAATGGCACCCCTAGACTAAGCTGCGGTGCACACATACTCTACTATCAAACCCCGATACATCACGTACATAAGGATCACATATTCCGAATCTCTCAGGAACCGTTTTGAAAATTAACAATCACACATAATGGAGGCGAACATAGTTCACATCACATGGGTCACGCACATACCTACGCTCCCATGATCAGCAGACTTATTAACTTCTCAATAAGTCATTCTCTGATCTATGTCCTCGAAGTACCAATCTAAATCCCTCCGTAGGCACACAAAGATTAGATGGCCGTGATCGAACGCCGACCTCCCATGATAGAAAGTATGGTAGGTATGTTATACACAAATAACCACATATACTAAGCATTAACATATCTTAGATATCTCACGATATTAATAGAGGTATATTTTACATTCCTATACCGTCATTAAATATTGCACGTTTACAAATCCTCGTATAATATACATTAAAGTTGTCAACCTTTCTCACGTCGTAATATTAGGTACTTATTTCTTAACCCATAATTGTCATCCGGTTTCCCACAGAATCCTAAGTTTTACTCCTCAACGCAATCCAAACTCAGAACTACACCCACTAGTCAATAAGGGAAGGTTAACTCTCAATTAAATAAGTCTAATGGAAGTCCTAAAGAAAATCAGGCCCAAAAAGGCCATTCTGTCAACTCGTTAGAAATCTCGTTCGAACGAGAGTCGTTCGAACGAATGGCTTCGAATGAACTACCAAATCGTTAGAAGGAGTACTGTCATCTCGTTAGAAGCTCGTTCGAACGACCTGGGCAGGTCTTCTAACGAGATGGAAGAAAACGCCCAGAAATTTCCAAACTCATTTTTTTCTTCATTTTTCTCTTCTCTAAATCCATCTTAAGATCATCCAAATTACGTTTTAATGTTTGTAACCTATTTTAAGTCATACTAGGTCGTTCCTTAACATATTTTTGGGGTCAAATCTTACTAATCAACATGTAAAAATCATAAATCCCCAATTCTTGCCCCAAACCGTATGAACATGAACCCAAAATTTAATTGACTACAAAGACTCCTTATAAATCCGTTTCCAAATCATCAAAAGTTATGTTTTGTGTAGTGAATTCGTCCATAAGTATTCTACATGCAATTCCTATCCCAAAATTTTAAGTTTCACAATAATCCCATTGGTTTTTATCAAAAATTTCAACGCAAATATAGTTTCTACACTAAACATGGAAGAAATATTCATTGAACTTAATAATATCAATCACTTGCCTTAAATACGATGTTCTGGTTCGTTGTTGATGATCAAGGTTGGCTTTCTCTCTTCTTTTCGGTCACAAATCCTTTCCAATTTCTGGTGATGGGAGATAGTTTGGTTTGGAAACTCCTTTACCTTCTTTCTAACTTCTCTTAAAACTCCGGTAGCCCACTCTCTTGCCTTTTGCTGGTAATGGCCTTAGTGGCCTATTTAAAAATATAAAAATAAACTCTAAATTCGTGGCTTTTAATTCCTCAATATTTAAAATTACCAAAATACCCTTCTAGGTTGCCGGTTTGGCCTAAAAATGCCCCGGGACCCAAACTAAACCCCCGGCTAGTGTTTTCTGACTATTTCGACCTTTCCGAACGCGTTGGCGCATTAAAAATGATCATTCGGTTGACAAAAATATAATTTACTTTTTAATTTAAATAAATTCATTCCTGACGTGACTGACACGCGCGTCCCAATTAAATGTGACACCCCGCCTAATTAAATACCGGGTGATCACTCGTTTATTAAATTAAATCAAGGTGAACAATTGGTTCATTCTTAGCATCACTGTCAAAAAATAAATTTTCCAATTTAAACACCCTAATTAATTAAGCTAAGTGTCAAAACTATTTTTAGACATTACTTTCCAAATTTTATTTTATAAACTAAGATTTAAATGTTTAGAACAATTCAATATTAAAGAATCACACCACAATTATCCTGGAACATATAATCCAAATAAATTAAACATTCACAACTAGATCCCAACATTTAAAACTTAAAGTAAAACATCCAGACAATAATAAACCCCAAAGTGACAATACTAGAAATTACAGAATCACAATGTCCAATATAACAACTGAATAATGGAAAGGGCAACACATGGCCCACTAAATGAATATGCTAGGAGTGGAATCAAATAAATGAAGTCGTCTAAGCAAGAGGCCTGCAACTCCCACCTAAGTTGCAGCGCGTTCCTTCCAAAAAATCCTATGCAAGACGCCCTTGTGGCTGGGCACCTGTAATATATACATATAGATACAAGAGAGAAAGAGAAATAGAAACGGGTCAGAGCCCGATAGTGTAGATGATTTAAAATTTGTTTAGAAAGTATTTAAAATGTTTACAGGCCAATGCAACAACATATTAGTGCACACTCTCTTGAGAATTTCTCACCTCTCTTCTAATGTGCACGCCTATCGCACTAACCTCCCCAATGGTTTAACTTATCTTAGGTTACTCATAAGATTTAAAACTGAACAATATAATTGTTTACGAGAATAATTTCATTTGATCACAAAGTTCTCATTTAAACCTTATTTGCTAATAAAGTTTCCCAGTGTTCTATTATACTTTTTCAAAATATGTATTTCCAGTTTGAGTCATTATACATGTCTTACTTACCATATCACAGTAGGCAGTTCCAAATTTCAGAATTTCATATATATATATATATATATATATATATATATATTCTAACAGCACCCCACATAAAAATTATGGTGCGGGCTTCTATCCAATCCCCGTATCTCTCGTACTAAGGGAAATACAAGTTCGGAATCACTCTCGAACTGTATTAACACATACACAAACAATATTGAGGCGAAGCATAGATTCCAAGTCTCTAAGAGGTCAGCACATACCCTCACGTCTCTTAGGACCGTCTGACCATCGATCAGATAGCCTGTACCAAGGATATCTATCTTCTAGGGTAGGAGTCAATATCCCCCATAAAGGTCCCATCGAGATAAGACTGTCCCAACGCGGTAACCTCAGGGATAACAAGTAGCGCGGGCATGATTTTCACATGTATATAATATATGCATACAGATAGTCATATAATATATACTACTTTTCTCATATCAATTTAGGTTCATCCCATAACTCATAATCACGAAATTTATCCTTATTTTTCCCATTATTTGTTATCACGTATAACTGTTTGTCTCTAACTTTAATTCGAGGGGTTATTCCAACTTACTACGTAACACTCATGGAATCTATCCTCCCAAGTGTAAAATTCAGTAGGTATTCATCTATTTTCCATCGTAACCATTTACGTATCTCTCCCTTTAATACAAAATTCCATCGTCCCTTATATATAAACACCCCAAAAATATAAATTTCGCCTTACATTAAATGTCTCTTAATCATTTATAAATCCTACTGGTCATCTTTATCTCCCAAAATATTTTAATAAGGGTGTCTAAGGAGTATTCTTCATTTAGAATCAATTCAATAATTTTAAAGGGGAATTTAAGTCTGCCAAGAGGGGTCGATCGATCGAGGCCAGGGGCTCGAAAGATCGAAGCTCTTGGCTCGATCGATCGATCAAGCAGGTATGGCAAATTCTGCAGTTAACGAGTTACGTGTTCTAATACATAACCTCACCCAAATCCAGATTTTTCACACCCAAACTTCCTAAAATTTGTACTATAATCAGTATACACCCATATTATTCATCTTCTACGTAAAGCATGTAATTTTACATCAATAACCATGGATTTATAGGCAAAAACTTCATAAAAATCTCAAGAACCCTAGAATTTCTTTAACATGGTTCTAATCAATCCTTTCCAGAATTTTCTTCTTCTAAAACATCATAAATTCGTGGTTTAATCCTCTACATGTGAAGGGGTTTCCAGATTAACATACAAATTATTACTACATGCGATTTCCTATCTCCAACTTGGGTTTTCTTCCATGAAACTCATCCTAATCATCCCTAGACTAACATGAGTGATGCATTAACGAAAATACGAAAGATAAACACTTGCCTGAGATTTTTAGAATTCTAATTTGCGGACGATTTTGGTGTGGTTGCGTTCCCCATCGCGCGATCTACGCGTTGGTGGTGGTGGCGGTGCAATCAGGTGACTTTTTGGCCTTGGATTGCTTGGAAAGCTTCCTCCTTTCCTCTCCTATGTCCGTTCTAAAGTTTTGAGTTGTTTTAACCCTAGAAGGTAACCTTAGACATCTGATATAACCCTTGAAATTTCGTGGGTTTAATTACCCAAAAATGTAAAATATCCAAAATGCCCTCTCGGGGTGCTAAATAGGCCTAAATATGCCCTGAGACCCAAACTAAACCCCCGGGTATACTTTTCTGACTATCTCGACCCTTCCGGACACTATGGCGCACTCAAAACGACCATACGAGCAACTTATAACATATTCACTTTTATTAATCAATATTTAGTCCCGACGCGACACGGGCGCGTCCCGACTCAAATTTCCAAAATTGTCATTCTATTTACTCGTGATGTTTAATATAACCAATATTATATATTACTTTGCTCATTAGTAATATTCAACAAATTTCCCATAATTACTAACTCTCATCACGTTAATAATTATAACATAATTAATTTCCGGATTTATATTAAATAATTAATTCACATTAAATTTAATAAATCCCCAAATTAATATAGCATAAAAAATACGGGGTATTACATACTTCCCCCCTAATAACGGAATTTCGTCCCGAAATTCGAAATATAAGGCATACCTGGTAAGAAAAAATCTAGATATCTCTCGCGCTTATCGGGCTTGCGCTCCCAAGTGGATTCCTCCACATTATGATGCTCCCATTGGACCCGTACAAGTGGAACTATCTTCGACCTCAATCTCCTCTCGCTATGATCTAGGATAGCCACCGGTCTCTCCTCATAAGAGCTGTCAGGCTGTAAGCCTATCTGATCTATTGTGATGTGAGTATGGGCCATATCATTCCGAAGATATGGTCTTAACGACGAGATGTGGAATACATCGTGAATGCGATGTAAATGATCTGGCAGTCCCAATCTGTATGCTATCGGCCCAATCCTCTCGATAATGGGAAATGGTCCCATGTACCTCGGGGCCAATTTCCCTTTCTTCCCGAACCTCATCACTCCTTTCATAGGAGATACACGTAGTAACACCTGGTCCCCCACATTAAACTCCCGGAAGAACCGTTTTTGCATCTGCGTAGCTTTTCTGTCTGTCCTGGACAACTCGAATGCGACTCCTAATCATCTCAATCCTCGCGGAGGTTTCATGAATTACCTCTGGCCCTAGCAACTTGTTATCCCCCACTTCTAACCAATAAGTTGGGGAAGGATAAGGCCTGCCGTACAAAGCCTCGAATGGAGCCATGCCAATCGTGAACTGATAAGAGTTATTATAAGCAAACTCTATCAGTGGAAGATGTGGCTCCCAACCTCCTCCAAAATCAAGAACACACATGCGTAGCATATCCTCCAACATCTGATTAGTACGCTTTGTCTGTCCATCTGTCTGTGGGTGATAAGCTAAACTCAACCTCAACTCAGTACTTATAGCCTCCTGAAAGCTCTCCCAAAAACGCGACACAAAAATCTTATCTCTATCTGACACAATATTCAGGGGCACCCCATGTAATCTGACAATCTCAGCAATGAACAACTGAGCATACTGACCCGTGGTATAGTCTGTCCGCACTGGCAGAAAATGAGCCACCTTGGTCAAACGATCTACAATTACCCAGATAGAGTCGTGGCCCCACTGTGATGTAGGCAACCCTGTAATAAAATCCATGGAAATACTCTCCCACTTCCACGCGGGTATTTCCAATGGTTGAAGCAACCCCAACGGTATTTGATGGTCCACCTTTACCAGTTGGCAGGTAGAACACTTGGACACGAACTCAGCAATGTCCTTTTTCATCCCACTCCACCAGTATTGTCGCCTCATATCCTGGTACATCTTATCTCCTCCAGGATGTATCGCAAATCGGGACCCGTGAGACTGAGTCATCACTGTATGACGTAATTCTGCTCCTTCTGGGACCACCAATCTCCCATTAAATCTCAAACCCCCATCAGAACTAACAGAATATGACTCAACACCCTCGGCTAAAATTCGTACAATCTGCTCCTGGCAAAACAGGTCTGCGATCTGTGCTTGTATCACCCTTGTAACAATCTCGGGTGTCACTGTCATGACAGATATGAAGGAATGGGCTACTGCGTCCTGGTGGCCTAACTCTTTCCACTTTGCTTTCCAGACGTCCGCTACCTCGTCTACCGGTCTACGGTTCAACGCATCAACAACTACGTTAGCCTTCCCCGGATGGTACTGTATGTCGAACTGATAGTCCTTCATAAACTCTAACCATTTACGCTGACGCATATTCAGCTCTCACTGAGTGAACAGGTACTGCAGTGACTTGTGGTCTGTGAACAAGCGGAATTTCTCCCCCAATAAATAATGCCTCCATATCCTTAATGAAAAAATGACCGTTGCTAACTCCAGGTCGTGGGTGGAATAATTCTTCTCATGCGGCTTAAGCTTGCGGGAGGAAAAAGCTATAGCCTTCTCTTCCTGCTGAAGTACTCCCCCAAGTCCCCGTAAAGAGGCATCGGTGTAAACAAGGTACTCCACACCCGACTTCGGTAACGCAAGGACCGGTGCTGAAGTAAGCTTATCTTTCAGCTCGTCGAAAGCCAATTGACAAGCATCGTCCCAAACATACGGTACTCCTTTGCGAGTTAGGTTCGTCAATGGACTTGCTATTTTGGAGAATCCCCGAATGAATCTCCTGTAGTATCCGGAAAACCCCAAGAAACTATGCACTTCTATCGGTGTCGTGGGCTATCCCCACTCCCTCACCGCTGACACTTTACTCGGGTCAACTGCTATCCCCTGCTCAGAAATAACATGCCCCAAGAACTGTACTTCTCGCAACCAGAATCCGCACTTCTCGTACTTAGCATACAACTGATGCTCTCGTAGAGTCTGAAGAACCTGTCTCAAGTGCTCGGCATGCTCCTCCTCGGAGTGTGAATATATTAATATGTAACCTATGAAGACGATGATAAACTGATCCAAGAACTCTCTGAACACTCGGTTCATTAAGTCCATAAACACGGCTGGAGCATTTGTGAGGTCAAATGGTATCACCCTGAACTCATAGGACCCATATCTCGTCAAGAAAGCAGTCTTTGAAACATCCTGCTCCCTAATACGTAGTTGATGGTACCCCGACCTCAGATCTATCTTCGAAAAGAATGTTGCTCCCCTCAGCTGGTCGAACAGATCATCGATTCGAGGCAACGGATACTTATTGCATATCGTGACCTTGTTCAACTCCCGGTAGTCCACACATAGCCTCAGTGAACCATCTCTCTTCTTCACAAACAAGACTGGAGCGCCCCAAGGTGAGGTACTCCTGCGAATGAAGCCCTGACCTAACAGCTGCTCTATCTGATCTCGTAACTCTCGCATCTCTGCCGGAGCCATACGGTATGGAGCGCGTGCTATCGGTCTAGTATCCGGTAATAAATCTATGACAAAGTCTATCTCTCGACTGCGGGGTAGGCCTGGTATCTCCTGGAATACATCGGAATATTCACGGACAACTGGGATCGAGTCTAAGGGAATCACAACCTCCTTAGAGGTATCCTTCTCTATATAATATAAATGAGCGATCGAGCCTCCCTCTGGGCGAGTCATCGCCACTACAAACATCTCTTGCCCCGGAATGGCAAAAATAATACTCCCAGCAAAACAATCTATCATGACCCTGTAAGCTGCGAGCCAATCCATACCGATAATAACATCGTGCTCATGCACATCTAAGACTAACATGTCTGCTGATAATACTAAGATACCAATCTCTACCCCCACACCTCGACATATAAAGAAAATGAGTGATCCACTCCCTAGTGGTGAGTCTACACACGTCACAGTGCTCTCTGCTGTGGCTAACAACCCTAAGGCCTTCACAAAATGCGTAGCTATAAAATAGTGCGTCGCCCCAGTATTAAATAAAACTCGACCCATAGTACCATGGATAGGAAACATACCCTCAATCGCGGGTGGTGCCTGCGGAGCTACTGCCTGGTGGAGTTATAGACACGTCCATACTGTAACTGCCCCTGCTGCACTGGAGCTGCTGGAACGGCTGGTAGGGCTGGTGCTGGGAGGGAAGCTGGAAAAAGTAGCCTTTGTGGCTCATTACGAGCACCCTGCTGCTGTAGAGCCCTCTCTCCCTCTGGACAATCCTGGCGCCTATGGCCATTCTTACCGCACCCGAAACATCGACCTCTGAAGTTACCTCCCCTTTGACCATGCTGGCCGTTACCACCCCGCCACTGGCCCTGTTGGCCCTGATTAAAATGCTGTTGGCCCAGTTGGCCCTGATGCTGACCCTGTTGTTGTCGATGTTGGTCTTGCTGGCCCTGCTGATTAGGCTGGCCCTGCCTATAACCCCCATGTCCCTGTCTGGAATCACCTGAACGGAATCGCTTAGCAGGGTCCCCCTGATGGTAACTCTGCTCGTGCTGACGAGTCTATCCTTGAGATGTCGGTGCTCTACTAGCATTACTACCCCCGGTCCTGCCCTACTGGCCGGACTCTCCTGCTCTCTTGCTTCCCTGCAGATGGAAGCGGTGATACTGGCATTGTAGTAAATCAACATTGAGTACATTAATAAAAGTACTCAGAGATAGATTCCCTATAAGGTGCTGACGGATCCTCCAAGCTTACCCGTCCACAAAAAGCATTATCTTCTTACCCTCGGTGGGTGCCTCATCTGGCACTATGGTGAGAAGTCTCGTGAACTCCTCCTCATACTCATCAACGGTATAATTCTCCTGTTTCAAGTTCAGTAATTTCCGCCTCATCTCAGTCTGCATGGCGGGTGGAAAGTACTTGCGGTCAAACCGCTCCCAGAATGACTGAATCGGGATTTTATTCCTCTCCTCCAAGGTGGTAGTGGACTCCCACCACTGCAAAGCGTCCTCTACCTGATTAAAGGAAGCCAACAACTGTTTCTGCACGTCTGTGAACTCATACATACGAAGATGCAGTTGGATATCTTTCTTCCATTGGCTGACGATGATGATATCTGAACTACCAGAGAACTCAGGGGGGATGCGCCTTTTGAAAGGCATCCCTAACCCGCTCCCATGCAGATGGAAGCTGTGCAGGTACTGGCGCCACTGCCTGAAGCTGGGGTGGAGCCAGCTGAACCATCGCTAGCGCGGCATTCACCGCCTGAGCGACAATAGCGGCTACCTCATTAGCATTCATAGTACCCTGTGCCAGAGCTACTGGCTGCTCGGCTTGGGCACGCCTATCCTTTGGTGCAAGTCTCGGAGGCATCTGAAACGTGAAGAAATTCATTAGTCTACAGTTATTATCAAATCTCAAATAGCTGAAGACGTAAACGTAAAAGCAAGAATATAATAATCCTAAAATAGGGCTCTATAGCAAAAATGTTAAGCTGAAAGCGAAATAAGCCGTACAGATCCTAAGGACACTAGAACCTGATGCTCTGATACCACATGTGACACCCCGTCTAATTAAATACCGGGTGATCACTCCTTTATTAAATTAAATCAAGGTGAACAGTTGGTTCATTCTTAGCATCACTGTCGAAAAATAACTTTTCCAATTTAAACACCCTAATTAATTAAGCTAAGTGTCAAAACCATTTTTAGACATTACTTTCCAAATTTTATTTTATAAACCAAGATTTAAATGTTTACAACAATTCAATATTAAAGAATCACACCACAATTATCCTGGAACATATAATCCAAATAATTTAAACATTCACAACTAGATCCCAACATTTAAAACTTAAAGTAAAACATCCAGACAGTAATAAATCCCAAAGTGACAATACTAGAAATAACAGAATCACAATGTCCAATAAAAAAAACTGAATAATGGAAAGGGCGACACATGCCCCACTAAATGAATATGCTAGGAGTGGAATCAAATAAATGAAGTCGTCTAAGCAAGAGGCCTGCAACTCCCACCTAAGCTGCAGCGCGTTCCTTCCAAAGGATCCTATGCAAGACGCCCCTGTGGCTGGGCACCTGCAATATATACATATAGATACAAGATAGAAAGAGAAATAGAAACGGGTCAGAGCCCGATAGTGTAGATGATTTAAAATTTGTTTAGCAAGTATTTAAAATGTTTACAGGCCAATGCAACAACATATTAGTGCACACTCTCTTGAGAATTTCTCACCTCTCTTCTAATGTGCACGCCTATCGCACTAACCTCCCCAATAGTTTAACTTATCTTAGGTTACTCATAAGATTTAAAACTGAACAATATAATTGTTTAAGAGAATAATTTCATTTGATCACAAAGTTCTCATTTAAACCTTCTTTGCTAATAAAGTTTCCCAGTGTTCTATTATACTTTTTCAAAACAGGTATTTCCAGTTTGAGTCATTATACATGTCTTACTTACCATATCACAGTAGGCAGTTCCAAATTTCAGAATTTCATATATATATATATATATATATATATTAAATACTTGCATATTAATATATATATATATATTGTAACAGCACCCCACATAAAAATTATGGTGCGGGCTTCTATCCAATCCCCGTATCTCTCGTACTAAGGGAAATACAAGTTCGGAATCACTCTCGAACTGTATTAACACATACACAAACAATATTGAGGCGAAGCATAGATTCCAAGTCTCTAAGAGGTCAGCACATACCCTCACGTCTCTTAGGACCGTCTGACCATCGATCAGATAGCCTGTACCAAGGATATCTATCTTCTAGGTTACGAGTCAATATCCCCCATAAAGGTCCCATCGAGATAAGACTGTCCCAACGCGGTAACCTCAGGGATAGCAAGTAGCGCGGGCATGATTTTCACATGTATATAATATATGCATACACATAGTCATATAAATATACTACTTTTCTCATATCAATTTAGGTTCATCCCATAACCCATAATCACGACATTTATCCTTATTTTTCCCATTATTTGTTATCACGTATAACTGTTTGTCTCTAACTTTAATTCGAGGGGTTATTCCAACTTACTACGTAACACTCATGGACTCTATCCTCCCAAGTGTAAAATTCAGTAGGTATTCATCTATTTTCCATCGTAACCATTTACGTATCTCTCCATTTAATACAAAATTCCATCGTCCCTTATATATAAACACCCCAAAAATATAAATTTCGCCTTACATTAAATGTCTCTTAATCATTTATAAATCCCACTGGTCATCTTTATCTCCCAAAATATTTTAATAAGGGTGTCTAAGGAGTATTCTTCATTTAGAATCAATTCAACAATTTTAAAAGGGGAACTTAAGTCTGCCAGGAGGGGTCGAACGATCGAGGCCAGGGGCTCGAACGATCGAAGCTCTTGGCTCGATTGATCGATCAAGCAGGTATGGCGAATTCTGCAGTTAACGAGTTACGGGTTCTAATACATAACCTCACCCAAATCCAGATTTTTCACACCCAAACTTCCCAAAATTTGTACTATAATCAGTATACACCCATATTATTCATCTTCTACGTAAAGCATGTAATTTTACATCAATAACCATTAATTTATAGGCAAAAACTTCATAAAAATCTCAAGAACCCTAGAATTTCTTTAACATGGTTCTAATCAATCCTTTCCAGAATTTTCTTCTTCTAAAACATCATAAATTCGTGGTTTAATCCTCTACATGTGAAGGGGTTTCCAGATTAACCTACAAATTATTACTACATGCGATTTCCTATCTCCAACTTGGGTTTTCTTCCATGAAACTCATCCTAATCATCCCTAGACTAACATGAGTGATGCATTAATGAAAATAAGTAAGATCAACACTTGACTGAGATTTTTAGATTTCTAATTTGCGGACGATTTTGGTGTGGTTGCATTTCCCGTCGCGCGATCTACGCGTTGGTGGTGGTGGCGGTGCAATCGGGTGACTTTTTGGCCTTGGATTGCTTGGAAAGCTTCCTCCTCCCCTCTCCTATGGCCGTTCTAAAGTTTTGTGTTGTTTTAACCCTAGAAGGTAACTTTAGACATCTGATATAACCCTTGAAATTTCGTGGGTTTAATTACCCAAAAATGTAAAATATCAAAAATGCCCTCCCGGGGTGCTAAATAGGCCTAAATATGCCCCGAGACCCAAACTAAATCCCCGGGTATACTTTTCTGACTATCTCGACCCTTCCGGACACTTTGGCGCACTCAAAATGACAATACGAGCAACTTATAATTTATTCACTTTTATTAATCAATATTTAGTCCCGACTCAAATTTCCAAAATTGTCATTCTATTCACTCGTGACATTTAATATAACCAATATTATATATTACTTTGCTCATTAGTAATATTCAACAAATTTCCCATAATTACTAACTCTCATCAGGTTAATAATTATAACATAATTAATTTCCGGATTTATATTAAATAATTAATTCACATTAAATTTAATAAATCCCCAAATTAATATAGCATAAAAAATACGGGGTATTACATTAAATTTCCCAAATTATCGTATTTCTGCCTCGTGACAATTTAAATATTTTCAATACTTATATATTACCATATATTCTCAGTAATATTCAATTTTAACATCATAATCAAATACCAACTCACTTCTCGCTAGTATTTATATCCGGATTTATTCTCAATTAATTCTCATTTAATTCAATTAATCCCTTAAATACAAATTAATAAAATTACGGGGTATTTAAACATCCTCATTACAGGCAACCACTCTACAGTTATCACAGATCTTATCACTTCTATTAACAAAGAATTTGCTCTAAAAGATTTAGGTCTTGTGAATTATTTTTTGGGAATTCAAGTAAAGAATGGTGCAGATGGACTTCATTTATCTCAGACCAAATATGTGACTGATCTACTTTGTAAGGCTAAAATGCAGAATGCCAAGTAGCTTAACTCTCCTATGACTAGTGGCTTAAAGCTATCAGCTCATGGAAGTGAAGCAGTAGCAGACCCCTCAACTTTACAGGAATGTTGTGGGAGCTTTACAATATGTCACCATTACACGACCAGAGATCTCCTATAATGTCAATAGAGTATGCCAGTTTATGCAAAATCCATTGGAAGTTCATTGGAAATCTGTTAAACGAATTCTAAGATATCTAAGAGGCACTGCAGATTATGGTCTTTTATTAAAGAAAGCTCTTGTTTTGGATATAATGGGATTTTGTGATGCTGCTTGGGCATCAGATCCAGCTGATCATAGAACAATTTCTGGCCATTGTGTGTACCTTGGTCCTAACTTAATTTCTTGGAATTATAAGAAACAACCAATTATTTCCAGATCTAGTACTGAGGCTGAGTATAGGAGTTTGGCTAATCTTGTAGCTGAAATAACTTGGTTGAAGTCATTACTTGGTGAACTGCAAGTTCTTCATTCAAAAACACCAGTTATTTGGTGTGATAATTTGAGCAGTCATGCTAGCTGTCAATCCTGTTTTTCACGCAAGAACCAAGCATATAGAGCTTGATCTATACTTTGTCAGAGAGAAGGTTATGAAGAAAGAAATTGAAGTAAAACATGTGCTCTCTCAAGATCAAGCTGCAGACATTCTCACCAAGGCAGTGTCTAGTTCTCGGTTTAATTTTCTTCGTAGCAAACTCAAAGTAGAATTTTTTTCTACCTTGAGTTTGAGGGAGGCTATTAGAGAAAGTTAGTTAGAATATGCCACGTGTATAGATTCTATTAGCTTTACTATTAGTTTGTTTATTAGGTACTGGTAGTCAGCTTGTTAGTTAGTATGTTTGTCTGTTAGATTAACTTGTATATACAGGATTGTATGAGCTTTATTTCTTAATGATAAAATCAGAAATTCTTCCTGCATTCTTTCTTTAATCTCTCTAGAAATCTAATATCTAATACAAGGTAACAAGCGATTCTAAGAATATTCGATAAGCATGTACCAATTATAATGATTTTTTCAAAATGAGAACACAAAGTGAGGGAGGGGGTATCGATGGTGGAGTTCAGTCTACGACAGATCGGAGAGAGACTTGACTTAACATTTAACGCATTTGACTTAATGAAGGTATCGGTCGTGAGTTCAATTAGTGCATTTGACTTAACGTTTAACCCATGTTTCTTGCAATGTTCGGTTAAGGCCCTCAATAGGTGGGTATGATATTTGATACGTTACATATATGTATACATTACAACTTATATGATACATTACAACTTATGGAAAATAAAAACAAAACAACATACCTAGGTGGGTATTTGGAAATTTCAGTTTTATGATGTCTTTGGAGAGCATAAAAATAGGGAAAATCCCTGCTTTTTTTATCCCAACCAGTAAAGTATAAAATCCCAATATTTGCGAAGTACCAACATTAATTGGAACAGATGTATATGAAAGAAAAAAAAACCAATTGATTAAACCTTAACACTCCATATGTATAATTATTTATATGGATAGAATGCTTGGAGCTCACGCAGAATCAGGGCCGGTCCTGAGATTGATAAAAATTGACAAGGCCCCCGTGCAAAAATTGTAAAATAGGCCCCTTTTACCTGTATTGATATAAAAAATGGGCCCTCAATATATAAGTAACAAAAATGGATCAACGGGAGGCCCTGTGCGATCGCTCACTTAGCACATGCTCAGGGCCGGCCCTGCGCAGAATTATAGATTTCAGAGAAAACCATTCAAAAATGCATTTTATTATCATTCATCTTCAAAAGAACCCGTTTTTTCTCAAGTTAGTGCCCTGACTATGATTGACAGTATTGTTTTTATGTTACATATGTTGAATGATAAATGAAAATACTAATCACCTCCACACACACAATCTATTTCCATGAATCAAGAAAAGACTTAAAAACCAAAAATTAGATATACAAGAAAATTATTTGAAAATTGTCCAGTGTAAAAACCTGAGCAGAAAAAAAATAGCGGATATGTCTGCATTTGCCTTATTACTTTTTTTGAAACCAAAGCCCACAAACTCACAGTTCTAAGGAAGCATGAGAGATGGGTTGCATTGGAATCTCACACTCCAAAATAGAATACACGTTATCTGAACTTGTTATCGTTATCAACCATACATGAGAATGGAGAAAATTATTTCGAAAAAACAAAAGATGATTCCACCTTCTGGACAAAATAATGTATCCAACAAAAACCACCATAAAAAATTGTAAAATAATGTTGGTCCACACTAACATTATCAGTTATCAATCGCCAAAATCAACAACAACAACAAACAAAAACGTATGAAAAAATAATGGTCACATAAATAGTAGACTACCCAGAGTTGCTAACGGGTAGCTTTTGAGATGGAGATTGAAATGGTAACTTCTATTGAGAGTTAGATGGATGACGTGTAGCCTCGTTTGAGTGTCACTTGGATAACTACCCAGAGTTGTTAACGGGTAGCTTCTGGACAAAATAATTTATATTATTTTTCACATGGCTAAATTCGTAACTTGTAGTATCTTGTGCACTTTCAGATACTCGCGTTTAAGGGTCTAAAGGCGGGAGCATACATTGGACTCCAATATGATGCAAACTGTAACATTCATAATATAATTCAAATTGTAACGACTGTATTAATATAATAAACATAACCTAGATATTATAAATAGAAATCTACATAAGACAACAAACTTGTAATATGTAATGCAAGCTGGTCTATAAATGCATACTGGTATATAAATGCCAACCGGATTATTAGTGTCAACTGATATGCATACTAGATTATTAATGCAAATTGGCATGGGAAAAGTGAAATATCAATAATCCCATGTTGACGCAGAAATGTGACACATTTTGGTGCAACACACTTACATGTACGGGCGTGATATGTCAGTGTCGCACCAACTGTGTCGCATGTCTGAGTCGGCGTTGAAGGACTCAATGAAAAATATGCTTAAATACTACAATAAATGCTATATTTATGAAGATTACAAATGAAAAATATGCAAAGAATTTGGTATAACTAGTATTTTAATGCATATTCTAGCTGAGGTATATTGTATTTCATTTTTCTATTTAGTCCATCAGATTCCAACTGATAAATATACATACAAATGTAAGGAAGTCCTCCCTCCATTTCTAAAACCATTGTCATTTGTTAATATATAGGTCGGGTTTTTACCCGGATCCATATCCGCCCACATAATAATTAGATTATCCATTTAGTATTGGATAAGTCCTTATCATATTTGATATGATAGAGTGCAACTTTGTGTTGTCTTAGGATTCTTATTATCTTATCTAATATATATATATATCTATATGGGAGATAAATCAAGATAACTAATTCAGTATTGATCCAATTTTTTTTTATCTCTCTATTTTCTCTCTCTTCAAGTTTCATGGGTTTTCTCTCTCTCTCTTGGTTCATCATCCAAGAACCTTAGATTTGTGATCGTGAAGATCAAAGGGGCAACTCTCGTAGCCAACCCAGACATTCACGAGTCGCAAAGCGTACACGAAGGAAGAACAAGAGTGCGTATCAGATTTTTCGGTGTTCGACAGAGGATTATATTCCGCAAATCAGGTAATCCTAAATCCATATGTGCTACGTTTATGTACTGTAAATCTACATCATTAATAAATATCCTATTTTTTTTATACCAGATAAACAAAATAGTTACACGTTTTCCTAAAACACGTGATATGCCCCTTACTAAGTCAAATTCTTATTTTTTGTGCAAATGAACATTTCCTCAAAACAGGTGATATACATGTTCTGTGAAGAATAAAAACAAATAATTTTGTACTTGTACTGCATATGTTAGCGACCCCCCCCCCACCCCACAAAAAAGAAGAAGAAGAAGAAGATACAAACAATAGATGTCAAGGAAAAACAAATAAACAGTTTCAATTAATTTATTATGCTGATAACAAACAATATTAGACTCAAACTGCCTTGAGTTTTTATAGATCTATCATACTCTGATTGTCTTAGTATGTTTACTATAATGATTTCTTCGTTTTTCACTTCACCTAATAAAAAAAAAATCAAATCAACAAACTAGATCTAAAAGTTAACACACAAAATAAAATCAAAACTAAATATACCTAACTAGATCTTTAAATGAAATTTAAACAAATCAGAACT
This sequence comes from Sambucus nigra, assembly GCA_949130495.1. Classification (NCBI taxonomy): domain Eukaryota; kingdom Viridiplantae; phylum Streptophyta; class Magnoliopsida; order Dipsacales; family Adoxaceae; genus Sambucus; species Sambucus nigra. The sequence continues at coordinate 447,997,799 of OX422220.1, read as the reverse complement.
TTAAATCAAAAAGCTAATCAATCAGCTCATTTTCAGCTACTACAAAGATCAAATGCATAAACAAAGAAACACATTTGCAGAGCTTGATTCATTGTAGTTTGAGAAGTGAAACCACGAGGGAAATAAGAGATTGGGGACCAGTGGTGGCGATTGGGGATACCCTATTGGGTAAATTGACAATTGGGGGCTATGGAGAAGAAGGAGAATAGTGAGTAAGAAAAGAAGAAGGAATACAAGCTTTGATTGACCGCAAGCTTTGTTTGCCATTTTTTCCTTTTTCTTGGATAATAGCAAGATCAATCGAGAAGTAATAACCTAGGAGGGAACCCAATGTTTTTAGCCATTTCAAAAGGGCTCTTATTTGGGACGGTGACTAATAAGCCGTTCCATTAATATCACTTTAGAAGACGATAACTAAATGGGGTTTCTAATAGTATTATCTTTTAGTACGACTGATTATATCCCTCCCAAAAAATATGTTTTAGGGACTGTGTTTTAAGCCGTCTTAAAAGCTTTAGTCCCCAAAATCATTTTTTTGTAGTGTAATGCTGATTTTTGGGGAGGGATAACTAATCGATTATCGGGGGAGGAAGGATTTAACCAACCGATTAAAGGTTTAGGCGGGTGCCTTTAATTGATCGGCTAAAGGCCCCAGAGTTCTTGTTTGTTTCCTACTTTTTTTGTTTATTTGCATTTTGTCCCAATGTACTTTAGTTAGTTGTGCTTTTGAACTTTTGAACTCGGGTTAGTGGCTTTGCAAGTTAATATTCTTCACGAATTTTTTAGGGCTCATTCCCGGGGTTATTTTTGATAAGACGAAGTGTCCTTAAACCTCAATTGAGAATCGAGGTGTCCATATAGGTGGTCAAGTAAGAGTGTGTGTGAAGATATTCTTCGTCGAAATTTGAAAGGACTCGAGAAACAGGTTTGCCTATTTCTGGAGATAAATGGGATTTATGTGTGAAAGTTTAAAAGCTTGGGAGGGGGGAGAAGTGGGATTTTAAATGGCCAGGGGTTACCCACCTAATGACTGAATAGTTAGCCGATAGGTTTGTGGCCATCCCCGATCCTCGCGGAGAGAGAGAAGAGGGTCATCTTCGCAGCGAGAGGATCTTGGTCCCGCGCATCCCTCTCGGGAGCGCTTCGACCGTTGTCGGCGATGTGTGAGGTGAAAAATGTAGAGAGATGGAGTCGCTAGTCTATTTTACTTAAAACAGTCAAAAGAAGGTGGAGCCATCCCGAAGGACAGCATCCAAAGACATACTGATACATACGAAACCACAAATGATTCGAGTAGGGTTCAGAGGCTAAGTTACGGAATGGGAAGGTATTAGGCACCCATTCCGCCCTTGCGGTCTCTCATGGATAGTTTTTATTTTCCTCTATTTCCCCGTGATATGTGTGCATGTGTATATGTAGTGGAGATAGTAATCATCGATGTGTATCATGGAAGAGATAAAGCGAGTCATCCATAGGAATGTTTCTAAAAGTAATATTAGAAAATAGGATTTACGCGATTATCCTTGCGTTGATCGTTATAATGGAACAATACGCATATGGAATAATGCACCACTAAGACCAAATATATGTATATGTAAATATATAAAATCTAAGAGAATTAACTTAAAGAATTTAGAAAAAAAGAAAAAAAATGGGAAAGTGTAGAACCCTGGATTTTAATTTTCTCAATTAAAACATTTACTAATTAATTTCCTTTTATATAAAATCAAGAGATGATGCGGAAGCGTTGTGATGGTTCAACTTTAAGAAAAATAACAAATTTTAATTTCTTAAACAAATTAAAAGTAAACCAAGTGAAGTAAAAAATTAACCAATGAATATATTCACTTAAACCAATTAATTCAATCCAAGTCCTAGAATTTGCCTAAGTCATATTTATCAATATTAGTAAATTAGGCGAAACCAAATTTTAGCAAATGACTTGAATTAAATAGCCTTTACCCAATATTTAATATAAGTCCCAAATTAAAGTGAGTGTGATAATTTAAACCGAATTTTATCTTGAATTATGCTACGCATGCGTTTTACGTTATTTGGCAAGATAAAATAAACCAATCACACTACGCCGCGATGTACGAGGGAAAACCCAAGATGGGAAACAACCTCGGACGGCCCTAGCCATAAATCCACTAGATACGGAATTACAATTACAAGACAGATAGACTTACAACGCACGACTCGATCCCTCTCAAGCCCCGATGCTTCTTCTTGTAGACACCTCTTCCTAGCGGATAACCTTGGAACACCACCGCGGTCTCGGAATCCACCGATAGGACTTTATATGGTCACTGTCATCCTAACATGAAGCCTTTCTCCAAGCGGGTAAAACAACATAAAACACTTCTTCTTTCTTTGTGGGAGGTAGAAGCAAAACCCGAAACTTCTCTTTCAATTCGGTGTAGAGAAAACCGGTGCCAAACTCCAAGCAGTTGATACGTATATAAGAACTTGGAATAAACTCATTTGGGTGTAAAACTAGAGTGGTAAGTAAATTTCTCTTTGTAAAATTAACACTCAAAACATGAACATTTTCCTAAACATTTTTGCTCTCAAACTCTCTCTAAGAGATGAAAATATATTGGAAAAGTTAGATTGGAAAATGTTATTCCCGCACATAATAAAGTCTGAAAAAGTTGGTTAAAAACCAAGTGGGGAAGTGGGTGCAAAACTGCCAAAAACTGTTCCCGCCTGGCATCTCGTTCGAACGACATTTCGTTCGAACGAAATCTCGTTCGAACGAGACTTCTAACGACGTTCCAGATTGAACTCGTTAGAATCTCGTTGGATATCTCGTTCGAACAGAAAGTTCGTTCGAACGACATATCAAACGACATGACAGTGGCCTAATATGGGAACTCGTTGGCAAGTTCGTTCGAACGACATTTTCGTTCGAACGACAATCTCGTTCGAATGACTCTATCGAACGAAAAACCAGAAAGTTTGGAAAATTTGATTTTAGCCCAGAAAACTTTATAAACTTGTTTTAAAGTTTTATTTAATTCTTTTTGAAAATTAAAACACAGTTTGTACAAAACCTAACACCCAATAAACAAGTTCCAAGATCCTATATATATATAATTGCATTCATACCTTTGGAGCATGGAACCATAGTTGATGACGTAGAAACGAGGCACGCAAACCGGCATATTTGATGAAGCTTTATACTCTTTGCCGCTACGTCTTCAACAAACATTTCATAGGCTTGAGAGTATTACAATTACATACTATCCTATGAATAAATGTTTTTGTCCGGAATTGAGCCAACACTATACATGGACTCAATTGGAAATTTGTGTCCTTACAGAAAGAATAGGACTCGAGTCTCGGGTTTTACCCCGAGACGCCTACGTAGCCTATAGAGGCATCAAAGTCCACGTAGTTCGTATGCAAAACGAGGGGTGAGATTTATCCCATAAATCCAATCGGGGGCTTCTCTTATATGTGTGTGTGTGTGTGTAAAAAAGTGTTTTATTTGTGGGAAAAGTGTGAGAAAAGTGTGAGAATTCCCGTTTGGAATTTATGAGCAAACCCTCTTTTTCTTGTTTTTTAGGTTTTATTTATATGAAAATAAGAGATGTGCAATAATACTAAATAAAGAGTATATTAGGATGTGTGAGACGGAGAGGATAAAAGTGCTAAGTAATAAAAATAAGTTAATGCGAATTTAGGAGAATTTGAAGAGAGAGTTGAGAAAGTTGGACCTTCTTGAAGATAACTTGATCTTGAATATTAGAGAGAAGCCTTTGCACTTGGGTGAAGATGAAGAGTAGTTAATTCACCAATTTTGATGAAAAAGATGATGAAAAGTGAAGGTTGGAAAAGGATTTGGATGTGGAAATCACGCTGACTTCGAGAGAGGTTTTTTGAGTTCGTTGAGAGTGATGGATTTTAGATCTTGCGTTTCTTGCAATGAGGCCAGGCTCTCCTTTTTATAGGCCTAGGGCATTGTCGATCGGCATAGTCCTGGTCCTACCAATCGGTAGGTTTGTTTAGGCACAATGCCGATAGGTAGGATTTGGAACCTGCCGTTTGGCAGTCTCTTTCAGGTTCCTTCGAGAAAATTATCATAAAACGCAAACCGTTGATTCGAATTGCATACGGGAAAAACCGATGGAAAGGTACTTTAGAGACCTTTAAAAGTCCTTTGTATTGCTCCCGGGTTTGGGAGTTGTCTTTGGGAGAAATGTGGCTTGGAAACGCTCGTCGATCCTTTAGACAAGGGATTGTTGGACGCAAACGGATCGTTAGTCCTTATGGTAAGTCAGAATCGCGTACAGGGTGGACTGTTGGAAAGGTTATGAGATGTAATTTGACATTCCAAAGAGTTTGACTCGGTTTGGGGAGTTAACTTTGGTCAACCGGGGCCTGGAAGCGTCCGGTAGCCTTTCGGAGTAAAACGAATCGTTCGTCCGTACTGTAAGTCAGAATTGGTCCCGAAACAGATTATTGGAAAGAGGTTTCAGTGCCCTTTGAAGATTCATTTAGTCTCGATCGATTTGAAGAGTTGAATTTGGTCAAACGGAGCCTGGGAGCGTCCGGTGGCCTCTAGGTCAGGTTTTGAGGGAAAACGGGTCGTTCGTCCGTGCCGTAAGTCAGAATCACGCACGGGACGAATCTTTAGAAAGGGGTTTCAGCGCCCTTTGAAAATTCATTCAGTCTCAGTCGAGTTGAAGATTTTGACTTTTAGTCAAATGGATCTTGGGAGTGCCCGATGGCCTCTAGGTCAGTACTCGGGTATGACTTAGGTTTGTAGTGATGAAGGGAAGTGCTAGGGACCTAAGGAGAGGTTAAGGGGTGATAGAATGGGGTGTCTATAAAGACCTTCGACGGGTGAGTTTAGAACAAACGTTAGCGTCGAATAGACACTGCACGATGCCTTTGAAAGAGGATGACCAATTTAGAGGGTCGAGGCCGATTCTGAGGACCTGGGGATAAGGATGACCGATTCAGAAGGTCGAGGCCGATTCTGAGGACCTAAAGGGGCATACTGAGGATAGTCTAAAAGAAATGATGATCAAAGATTTAGGTCAATTAGAAGTACCTAAAGCAATGCCGTGGGTGACCAATTATGCAGGTTGAAGCCATTTCTGAGGGCTTAAATCGAGATGACCAATTCTGTGAGTCGAAGCCAATTCTAAGGGATTAAATTATGATGACCAATTCTGCTGGTCGAAGCCAATTGTGAGGGCTTAAATTGTGATGATCAATTCTGCAGGTCGAAGCCAATTTTGAGGGCTTAAATTGAGTTGACCAATTCTGCTAGTCGAAGCTAATTTTGAGGGTTTAAATTGTGATGACCAATTCAGCGGGTGGAAGCCAATTCTGAGGGATTAGGTTATGATGACCAATTCTTCGGGTCGAAGCCAATTCCGAGGGCTTAAATTGATTTGAACAATTCTGCTGGTTGAAGCCAATTCTGAGGGATTAAATCGAGATGACCAATTCTGCGAGTCAAAGCCATTTCTGAGGGCTTAAATTGTGATGACCAATTTTACGGGTTGGAGCCAATTCTGAGGGCTTAAATTAAGATGACCGATTCTGCGGGTCGAAGCCAATTTCGAGGGCTTAAATTGAGATGACCAATTATGCGGGTCGAAGCCAATTCTGAGGGCTTAAATTGAGATAACCAATTCTGTGGGTCGAAGCCAATTCTGCGGGTCGAAGCCAATTCTGAGGGCTTAGGTTGTGATGACCAATTCTGTGGGTCGAAGCCAATTCTGAGGGATTAAATTGTGATGACTAATTCTGCGGTCGAAGCCAATTCCGAGGGCTTAAATTGAGATGTTCTCGGGAATTTTACCGTGGAAATTTGAGACTTTTGGGGAATAGGAGATAACCTGAGGTTTAGGATACTTTAGGGTCCTCTGGGGACGTTGCCGAGGGGAGGCTCACTTGGATTTTGAGAGTTCCGCTGAGGAAATAGGGATTCCACTTGAGGGAGTGTGAAATTTTCTTGGTGAAAGTGTTTTAAATCCTCCCCGGGATTTTTAGGATTTTTCTTTGCATATTTTAGGATTTTCTGGGAGTTTTTGTACGAAAATTTAAGGGGGGTGCCGATCGGCATGATGTGGAGGGTGCCATTCGACAGTGGCTTAGACTTTTGGACTACCTCAAGAAGGTGGAAGGTCACTGCCGATCGGTATGTGGGGGTGCAGTGCCGATCGGTATGACCCTTGGTTTCCTATAAAAAGGGGACAGGTTCCCCTCATTTTTCACAGCTTCTTTCCTTCTCTCTTTCTGCGGTTTTCTTCTACTAATCGTTCTAACATTTCAAAACCTAAAAAATGGCTGCTTTTGTGAGCACTGTAGTACATAGGGACTGGTTGATTGTTGATGAATGGGATAATGTGGAGTGGAGGGCCAGGGCGCCTCTTGCTTTGGGGAGTGAGAACTCTTTTGATGCATTGGAGCCAATTGCGGATGAGCGGACTTTACTGCGGGAGCCGTCACATCATTGCTCTTATAGGGTGGTGAACCCTGGTGGTTATGTAAGTACATAATGACTTTTGGCATTCCTTTTTTGGTGATTTAATTTTTTCTTGGATTTTGACGAGGTTTTCCTTCGACAGTGTGATGTTTTTTGTCGACTATGCGTGTCCGCGGGACGACGGGGCTTAAGGATGTTTGGGAGTACCTTCCACCTTCTTGGGTAGTATCGTCAGTAGGCTTTGGGAGGCTGGCGTCTGTGATGGATGAGACGCCTCGTTCGATGGCGATTTTATGCGCTCTGGGGGATAGGTGGTGGGACACTACCCACATCTTCCATTTTGGCTTTGGGGAGAGGACGGTGACTCCCATAGATGTGTAGAAGATATTGGGGCTAGATTGTGACAGAGAGCAGATTAAGGTGGATCGCTCTTTGTGGGTGAGGTCGGAGGCAGTGCGGGAGGCACTAGGTGATGTGGGGAGGATAGTATCTGGGGACCCTATCCGTTTATCACTGCCGAGGGATGTTTTGTTGAGTAGGGTGATTAATGTGGAGGATGGGCTGTAGGTGAGACAGATGACCCGGCTATTTATTTTACTGGTGTTAGGGGGATTTCAGGTGGCGTCGAGCGGCGACATTGTGCACTTATGGGTTTTTCCATACTTGAGGATGTTTTCAAACATTCCTCTCTATGATTTGGGGAACCTGACTTTGGCGACCCTTTATTTTTCTATGGATGCATTTAGCCGGTGCTGCCGGTAGACTTTTACTGGGGCCACGTATCTTCTTGAGGTATTCTTTAGTTTGCACATTTTCCTTTCATGCATTTGCATTTTCCTTGTGCTTCTCTTTTTGATCGCGTATTCTTATCTTTGGCAGGCGTGGTTCTATGAGGTGATTGGGTGTAATACCCAACTGATCGCTTTGTAGAATGAGACCGTTGGGGACTTCTGTCAGTTGTATCGATGGCGCAAGGCCAATCGACAGTTGAGAAAGTCTCTTTCTCTAGAGGCGGTGCGTCAGGTCTTGAATGGCCTGACCAGTGATAGGGTAAGACTTTTTCCTTCTTCAGTGTGGGTCTTTGTGTTCTCTGATTCCATATTGACTTATATCTACTAGGGATTTTTCACGTGACTTTTAACCCTTGGGGGACGACTGTTCAGAACACGGGGTCAACTAGGGTGAACGCACAAATGAGGCGTTTCCTGACACCTGAGTTTGGCCACTCCTGGTATCTCGTGGAGAGGGTGGTCCGACAGATTGCTGAGGAGGAGGTGGTGGTGCCACCTGCGAGGCCCCTATGTCTATGAGGCGAGAACGAATGTTGCTAGAGGATGCGAGGATTTCGGTGATGATTGGCGAGTCCTATCTTTTTATATGGATACGGCTGTGCCGTATGATTATATGGACTTCGTGACGAGTTAGCTGATGGCGCCTAACATATATGATGCGCTGCCTTTACCTCCCAAGGATTCGAGTCAGCCAGTGGGGTCCTCCCACAGCCGTGGTGGTCCGTCGTCATCTGTGGCGGCGGAGACCTCGGAGGTTCCCTTCGTGCGATTTCATACCCCTTCATGCAACATTCTTCGAGCTGATGGCTGATGGTTCCTACGTTGCATCGTCCTCATGCGATGAATCTGGAGGAGCTTGACAGAGGAGATCCTTCGTCCTCTGGTAAACCTTTCTATTCTTCTCTTTTGGTTTCTTTTTTTCTTGGTTTCTTTTCGACCTTCTCTGCTTGATACTGATTTTGCCTTTCCTTACAATAAGTTCGGGTGTCCACCACTTGGCTGAGGGACATTAGGGACTGGATATCTTCGGCGACTGCCCATATTCGGGATGCGATTCCTTCCCCTTCTTTCTTGGTGCCGTCTGTCTCATTCGGGGAGGAGTCTAGTTCGGGTAGCGGTGGTGGTGAGAGAGAGAATGTGGGTTCGAGCTGAGTCTCGTTATTTTTTCGCTTTTCTTTATTTCCTCCAAAATTGATGTAACATTAAAAAAATATCTATGCAATGCAATGGAGTTTTTTTATTATCTTCTGTTGGTAATGAATGAATGCATGCATATGTGCTTTTTACTTTACTGCTGAGACCGTAAAAAGAAATATTTTTGGAATTTTGAAGGAAAGCTTAAAATGAGAAATTATATAAAGATGGAAGGGGATTTTGAAATTCTGTTGAGAATATCAATTTATTTTTATTGAGTTTTTATTTTTTTATTTTGGAAAAAGAGGAAAAAGGTAAGTTTCCAAAAATAGGGGGTTGTCGATCGGCAATCCCCTTGTCCTGCCTATCGGCAGGTCAGTTCAGTCTAAACAATCAAGGCTTTGATTGGTACTCTCTTCATCCTTTGTTACATTGTGGGGCAGAATTCCCTCTGATTTCTGCAAGGGTTGTGTCTTTTGTGAGGGTTTTCAAGTATAAAAAGGGGTAAGGGTGGAGTGTTGTCAACACACCTTCACATTCTAACTTTCTTATTCTGTGAGATGGATGTCTCTGGTAGTGTTGAGTTTGCCAACTACCTCGAGAGTTTAGAGGCGATGTGCTCCTACAACGTCAACTACGATGCTTTCAACATGCGTCGAGTCTCTTCATGGTGTAACCGACCCATAGAGTGGAACATACTAATGGCGGCGGTACAATTTTGGTACCCCGAAGACCATGTATTCCGCTTTGGCTTGGAAGAAGTCTGTCCAACTTATGAGGAATTTTCTGCCATATTAGGAGTAAATCCTAGTGTGGCGGCTGCTATGCCTGTGTTTTCCTGATCTCCCCAGGGGTTGTTGGCTGGACTTCTTCACGTCTCACCCTTAGCGGGTAGATCTTTGGTTACTGGAGGAATGATTTTCCTTTCGACGGTTCTGTAGTCTGTGCATTTATAGGAGGTTGGTGATACTGGATATGCTGGAGCTGTCGTTTTGGGATTAATTTTGAAATTTCTGTTGGTGACTGGGGAACTGCTGGTGGACCCACAACTTGCAGCCATTACTTCATGGATGTCATACCGTCGCAATCCTGCAACGGTGATACTGGCGGAGACTTTGAATTGCCTGGATGCTTGGCGAGAAGGTCGTTCTGACTTTCTAAGGGGTAGCCCTATGATGATGTTCATATGGTTGTCTGAAAGATTCCGCCTGGTGACTCCTCAGGAATATCCTTTATCAGCTGTGCCCAACTTCTTTTCACGCCATTCTATCAGTGTTGGCCTGGATATCGAGAGCCGGGAGAACTGGTTTATGGAGCATGGGGCTCTAAATCTGCACTGGTCCGTGCCTTGGTAAGGACAACTGCTGCTTATTCTGGAGATGGGGGAATACCCATACGTTCGGCTGGTTGGTCTCAGATAGACCTCTTTCTATTTCCCTAGGCATCTTCTGCGCCAATTTAGTTGGGAGCAGGTCGTGCCACCTCGAACACTAGATTTCTTTTCGGTAGAAAATCTGACAGACCGTCTGCGCATGCGGCTTGGCGCTTTGTGGGAGAGTCGACCCGTCCCTATCGATTTATTGGGAGAGTCTGGCACATCCCCGGGGATTATATGAAGTGGTTATGGAGAAGAGTGGTCAGCAAGATGTTAGTAGTGGAGATTGGACAAAGGTGGGTTTTCTTATTTGATACTATGGAGGGAGGCATTATAGTTTTTTCGAGGCAGGTTTGAGCTTATCAGTCTATGGAGCATCTGCGGCACTCTATTCAGGCAGGGGAAGCTTAGGGACCCCAGGATGTAGATGATGATGGAGCGAGATCCTATGGTAGCTGTGGGTAGGGCTCTTTTTGTAATGGGGAATAAATTTAGGAATTTATTTGGCTTTTTAGGAAGGTAGGGGGAAGGGAGTTATCCGCTCTTTTTCTTATGTAATTGCACTGTAATATCTTATTAGTGAAATAAACAAGTTTTTGATCATCCAACTGTGCCTTTTGATGAATTTTGCATTTTGAATTATCTATACTGATCGCTAAGGCATGCACAATCCTTTTGTTCAAGTATATGTTAGAATGAACTGTCGTTTTCGGAGATAAGAAAAGAATAGTTTTTTGTGAAAAAGAAAGGGCCGTGCTCATATAAGCTTTATGAGCTGCCTACGTACCTATGGGGTTTTAAAAAGTTTTAATTTTTTTAGAAATGGTTTTTGTAGAGGATCAGGCCCATATAGTTCTGGGTAGAGGGAAATGAAGATTTTTTTAGAATAGAAGGGAGATGAGAAGAGTCGTAGCGCGTAGGGATTTTGGACTATGGGTAAAACTTCTTTGGATGGTCCAGGTTGACTGGGCACGGCATTTCCTCCCCGTCGAGGTCAGTAAACACAGCGGCACCTTCGGACAAGATCTTCTTCACAATGTATGGGCTGCTCCAATTGGGCTTGAATTTTCCTCTGGGTCCCAGATGGGCTCTACTATTTCTTTGAGGTATAAATCCCCCTCTCAGACACCGCGTTCCTTGACTCTCTTATTGAATGATTTCGCTATACGATGATGGTACCCTTGTATGTGATATAAATATTTCAATCTCCTTTCAGCTAGGAGGGTTAGCTCGTCAAGACGGCTTTGGTACCAGTCTTCTTCACCGACCTTACTTTCAAGCATGATGCGTAACGAGGGTATTTCCAACCCCACGAGTAGGACTGCTTCCATGCCGTATACTAGAGAGTAAGGGGTAGACCCAGTAGAGGTTCGGATTAAGGTTCGATAGCCCCAGAGGGCGTAAGGGATTTGGTCAGCTCAATCTCGACAGCTTTCGGTCATCTTACTGATGATGGCTTTGAGGTTCATGTTGGATGCTTCGATCGCACTATTGGTCTGAGGTCGGTAGGGAGAGGAACTGTGTCTCTGAATCCCATATTCGTTAACCACTTCTGTGACTTCTGCCTCAAAGTGCAACCCGTTATCTAACACTAGCTCGTACGGGACCCCATATCGATAGATGATGTTTTTCCTGATGAATTTGGCCACTTTCTTAGCGTTCAGAACTGCGTATGACTCTGCTTCGACCCATTTGGTGAAGTAATCAATGGAAAATAGGATGAATTCATGCCCATTGGAAGCCTTATGTGTAACCTTCTTTATGATGTCGATGCCCCAGGTGGAGAATGGACAGGGAGAAGTCATGTTGTATAATTCTCGTGGAGGCAAGTGTTGAAGGTTGGAAAATTATTAGCATTTAAGGCATCTCCGGATATAGGCGGTGTAATCCTGGACCATGGTGGTCCAGTAATCTCCTTATTGGATGATATTCTTGGCAAGCATGTGACCGTTCATGTGGGGTCCGCATTCCTCGTTGTGTATCTTCTGCATTATTTATTCAATGTCAGGCCCTACGATGTAGTGTATATGGGCTCCATTGAAGTTTCTTTTGAATAGTGCTTTGTGACAGATGATGTATTGGGCGGCCAGTCTTCGGACGGTTGCTCGATCTTTCTTGTTGGAACCTTCGGGATACCTACCATGCTTGAGGAGGTGCCAGATATCATAGTACTAACAATTGGCTAGCTAAGGATCTTCTTTGGTGATGATCTCAATGTGGCTAGTAGTGGGCTGGTTTATCTTAGTTTTGGACTAGGAAGGGGGCCATTGTTATTCCTTTGGGCATGTCGACCATGGAGGCCAAGGTAGCAAGGGCATCGACTAGGTTATTCTTTGCTCGAGGTAAGTAGCGTAAGGTGATATCTTGGAATTGGGAGGCTAGTTCTTCTAAGTGGGCATGGAAAGGTTGGAGTTTCTCGTCCTTGACTTTCCATTTTCTGAGCACTTGACCGATGATGAGGGCAGAATCCCCATAGACATCTAGGCATTGAATTCATTTCTTGAGAACAACTTGAGGCCTACCTTACACGCCTCGTATTTAGTCATGTTGTTGGTGCAGGGGAAATCCAATTTGATAGCGATGGGATTGTGGGAGTCATCTGGGGCGATTAGAAGTATCCCAATACCATATCCCTTTTTGTTGGCAGCACCGTTAAAGAACATTTTCCATCGAAGGTTATCTTGAGAAGCGCAGAGGATGTTTTCATCTAGGAATTCGAAGATCCAAACAACAGCTTCTTCCATGGGGTAGTCAGCGAGGTAGTCATAGATGGGTCTTCCTTTCATAGATTTCTGTGTGATGTACACGATATCAAACTTGACTAGGAGCATCAACCATCGAGCCATTCGATTGGATAAGGCGGGTTTCTTAAGCAGGTACTTGATGGGGTCCATTTGGGATACAAGTTTGATGAGGAAGGCGAGCATGTAGTGTCGTAACTTTTGGGTGACCCAAACAAGTGCGACACAAGCCTTTTCCAAAGCATTGTATTTGACTTCGTATGCGGTCAATTTATGACTAGCATAATAGATGGCTCTTTCTTTGTGGGGATCTTCAAGGTATTGGGCTAGCAAAGCCCCAGTTGCAGTGTCGGTTATGGTTAGGTATAGGATCAAAGGGAGATTAGGCTGTGGTGGCGTGAGTACCGGAGGTTGGGTTAGATATTATTTAATTCGGTGAAAAGATTTTTGGCAGGCCTCGTTCCAAACCTTCGTTGAATCCTTTCGGAGGAGGTTGAAAATAGGTTTGCAAATGGAAGTTAGCTAGCTGATGAACCGGTTGATGTATTGCAATTTCCCAAGGAAACCACGAACTTCTTTCTCCGTTCAGGGAGGTGGCATCTTAAGTATGGCTTTCAGTTTGGCAGGATCTGCTTCTATCCCCTTCTCACTGACCATGAATCCCAAGAGTTTTCCCTTTGTAACGCTGAAGACGAATTTCTATGGATTGAGTCTCATCTGATACCGTCGCAATCGTTCAAAGAACTTTCGGAGAGCGGGAACATGACCTTCTCTAGTTTTGGATTTGATAATCATATCATCCACATAGACCTGAAGCACCTTATACTCTTGACTCACTTGAGTCTACATTGTATAAGTGCTCATCTAGTTTGGAAATAGAGACATAATTGAGTCCCCATCCTAGATACCAAAGCGCCTCAAACACTTCAATTCAGTTCATTCCTCTTGTTTGATTGATCAAGGTATATTCACTATCACTCACACACACTTTAGAACTGCATACATTATTCACACATTGTTTAAATTGTTTATATGTGTGTTGTGTGTGTTCATTTCACTTAAAACAATTTTTTATACTTTTTTGGGAATTTTTAATGATTTTAAAACATTTTTTTTCTTATTTAAAAATGGAAATAAAAGTTTTGGGGTCATTATATAAATTTGGTTATTGGCCTTTTCCCTGGAATGTTACCTTGGGTAGGAACCGAAAGCGCTAGAGAATTCAGGGTGTCTATGTAATTAAGTTTATACATGCGTTTGTTATCCGGTGTTTGCCTTACAATTGTCGCTTCCCTATTGGATGATTTTATGTTTCTTTTAAGAGAGTAAATCATCTTGTTTTATCAGCCCTTGGATTGAGTTAATCGACGATCTACATGCGTTCCTGTCCCAATCCTCGTGCACCCTTATCATCCAATCACAAGCCTTATAACCAACCGCTTACCTTTAACCGTTGGTTGAAAGTCAAGATAGCTTGACTTGATCTCAACCCTCGATTTGCCTCTACCTTCTGGATCCTTCTCAGCCCCTATAAAAAGAGGGTTCCTCTCATCCATTTCAAGACTTTTAACCACTTCGTCATTTAGAGAGAGTAGAGAGAAGAGAGAGAAGAGAGAAACCAGAGTTAGAAACCCTAACCCTAATTCGTCCAAACCTTTTTCAAACCCTAATCCCTTTTTATCAAAATCAGTTTTATACCAAATACAACCTTGCGTGTTTGAGAGTTTTGAGAGTGGTTTGTTAGTGGTTTTTTGCTGTAACCTCTTAGTTTTAAGATCTTGTGTCCAACTTAAGTATTAAGCTAGATCTGCGTTTTTATTTCATAGAAATTTTAGATCTGAGCATTTATGTTACATCACACCTAGATCTGCATGTATTGTTTCTCATCTTGAGAAATCTATTGTTGATTCTTTTTCTGTAAATGTTTTCATAGTCAAAATCAACAATAATGTTTTCTGTTTCTAATTCTTTTAAAACAAAACCTTAGACCTAGTTGGAATCACACTTGGAGGTTTTTAATTTCAAAAATCTTTTCAAAACCCTGAAATTGATTAAGATCTTGATACGTCTTCTGAGCAAGATAGCCGTGGATTCTGGGTTAATCTTAAAGGTCAAATAAGGTTTAAAGTTTCCTAAGAAGAGAGAAACTAAAAATCACAGCATATAGATCTGATTTGTAATTTGCTAGGACTATTTGTAAAAATAGGCGTGAGTGTGGATGCATGTGTTAGATCACCATCACAAACACTTACACACAACAACACTCAAAGTGTTGGTAATAAGATCTTGAAACAAGAGTTGACATAAAGACTGGAACAAAGTGAAGTTAGCAAACTGGGAGAACAACATCAACAATCAAAACTGCAGAAAAGTTATATGAACACCAGTGGGTACATTCCTAAACTTGAATATGTCTGATTTGTGTGCATGTGTGTTATATAGTTTGTAACTGTTATATTTGTTTTAGTGGATTTTTCTTTTTACTCCGTAGAGGGAGTTGTGGATGTTTCCTCAGTTGGTTGAGGTTTTACCACGTTAAAATTATCTTGTCATTAATCTTTCTACACCTCCTCATCCCTTTCTGATTGGTGCGCTGATTTAAAACTGTTTTAGTTTCGTTTTTCAAAACTAGTTAGCAAATCTTGAACTGATCTCGTGAAATGTTTTAAACACCTCTTGTGATTAAACTGATTTGATTTCTAGAAAAGAGTTTCTTCAAAAAACAGTTCGGAGTTACTTAAATAGTTTAATCTTGTATTAAACGGCTTTAGTAACAATTTTTAATTGGTATCAGAGCTTTGGAAATATTTTTAAAAAATCTTGTGTTTCTGAAATTGTTTTCTTAAAATCAAAACAATGGACGAGAAAAATGAAAGATTTGGTAACTTGACCAGACCCCCAGTCTTTGATGGAAACAAATTTGCTTACTGGAAGGTAAGAATGGTTGCTTTCATATAAGGAACCTTGGGAGATGATGTCTGAGATATTGTTGAAAATGGTTACACTTATCCTACAAAACCAGCACTAAAGGAAGTAATGAGAGGGTTAAGAAAGCATTAAGTGAGTTCACACAAGAAGAGAAGCAAACTTGTCAAAACAATAACAAAGGCAAGAATGCCATCTTTATGTCCATAAATGAACATGAGTGTTGATACCAAAATTAATATGCTGATATAGACGAATCATAAGAAGACACGTGTCGATCTACGTGGCACAATAGCAACAAGGAAGTTATATTTCCCCGACCAACTCCAACTCTCCGAGGAACTCCTGAACGATGAGCAACTAAGGCGGTCCGAGCTGCATCTCGGCCACAGCATTGATTGATAGATAATCAACAGTTCAACTATTTATTGAATGCTTATCATAAAGATGTATACTCTTAAAGGGCATTAATTGTTTATCCTTTCACATGTACAACCTAAGGGCTATAAATACATTGTATCACCCTCATTCAAAGGGACGGGATTTTCTTGATAGAATTACATATCGAGAACTCCAAAACACTTTGGCAATAACAGAAACAGTGGACGTAGGCCATTCTTATAAGGCTGAACCACTTTAAAATTCTTTGTCTCATTTATATTTATATGTGATTAAATAATTAGAAGCAATCTAATTTTTTACATCAACAGATTGGCGCCGTCTGTGGGAAACGACTGTTGTTATCGTTTTTCACCAAAAATCATTCATCATCAATGGCAGATAATCCGGAATCCAGCAATCGAAACGTTGGAAATGCTAAAAATCTTCCAAATCCCTCTGCACCTCCAGATCTGGCGGGAATTATGACGAATCTGGCTCAAGGACAAACCGCCATGCAAGAAACAATGCGGCAACTCATACAAACCCTTCATGGCGGTGCACCTGCATATTCGGGACAACGAAGTGGTCAGAGGCAAACCTATTTACTTTCTTCACGATTCAGGCGTACAAATGCGTATCGTAATGAGGAATCTGATGATTTCTCTTATCAACCTGGGCGAACTTTATCAATACGGGCCACAGATACTGATCAACGTATCACTCTCTCTCCAGAGAGACCCAGTGCCTTGGAAAGACTGAGCAGGGTGTCTCCTTTTAGTCGATTAGGCCCTAGGTGGAATAGGAGTCCACCTAAGACTATGTCGAGGAGTTTTCGATAACCATCAGATCTAAGAGAGGGATCAACACAATCACGACCAGTTGCTCATCAAGATAGATCTCAGGAGGCCACTTCAGAACAATCAATTGCTCGAACTAATAGGCCCGAGGAAGGAAATGATGCGTGGAAAGGGTCCATTCAGTGGTTGGAGGATAGATTGGGAGAAATAGCTAAGGCGAAGAATCCCCTACAACGAACTTTTGTTCAAGGGACACCTTTTGTCCAGGACATTGTGGATTTTCCTACACCGTCAAAGTTTAAAGCCCCTGTGGTGACCCCCAAATACGATGGAAAGACAGATCCTGTTCTTCACATAGAGCAATATCAAGCTGCTGCCGACATCTATGATGTCCCCGACGAGATGAGATGCAGAGCATTCTCAGGAACTCTTACTAGATCTGCCCAGATATGGTACAATAATCTTCCTCGGGGTAAGATTTTAACTTTCCTTCAATTGGCCGAGTTATTCATCGGCAATTTCTGTTTTGGAGCAAAGCCAGTAAAACGAGTAGCACACTTGTTAAGTGTTAGACAAAAATCTGGTGAGAGTACTAGAGATTACATAACTCGTTTCAATAACGAGAAGCTGGAAGTCATAGATTATGAAGAAAAGACAGCAATCACCGCCTTGATGAGTGGGTTGTTGCCTAACAAGTTGTATTACACTTTGGCGAAAGATCCACCTACAACTATGTCAGAGTTGATGGCAAAAGCGGCCAAAATCATGAATGCCGAGGAGGCTATGTCTGCGAAGAAGAATATGGATAAAGAAACCAAGGTGGAAGTCGATAAATCTAAGAAGAAAGTGCATAAGGGCAATGGCGGTGACAAGCATTCCAAAAATAGTAAGTCGTCATGGGAAGTCCTGAAGAAATTCGATAATTATACTCCTTTGAAAATGGGTATTAATCATGTCTTGGAAGAAATCAAGAATAACGAGGAAGTAAGGTGGCCAAAAAAGCTGAGGTCGGACCCTGACAAAAGAAATAGAGATAAATATTGCGAGTTTCATAAGGATCATGGTCATATGACTAGGGGTGTGCAAAAAAACCGATCGAACCGAAAACCGAACCGAACCCGCCCAAAACGAACCGAAACCGGCGGTTTTTTTTAGCCCGGTTCGGTTTGCAGTTTAAGGATTTAAAAAACCGATAATATCGGTTCGGTTGTCAGTTTAGACAAAGAAAAAACCGATTCGAACCGAACCAAACCGAACCGACATCAATATTATATATTAAAAAACCCTTAAATATCTTTTAATTTTACATCCAAACACCATTAACCAACCTCCAAAACCGACCAAAACCGAAAACCGACCTACAAAAAACCGACCAAAACTGAAAATCGATTAAAACCGAACTGAACCGAAACCGATGTGAATCGAAACCGGCAGTTTTTTTCATCGTCGGTTCGGTTTCGGTCTGATTTTTTCCAAAACTGAACCGATCAGTTCAGTCTGAATTGCGGTCCAAAACCGAACCGAACCGACCCGTGCACACCCCTACATATGACTAAAAATTACATAGCCCTCCAGAACGAGATTGAAACGCTCATTAGACGGGGAAAGTTGTCAAAGTATGTTGATCGTAGAAATGAAAGAGGAAATGAAGACCGAGCAAGAGAGAGATCTAGATCTCCTCGTCGGGCAGAAGAAAATAGGAAAAGGGATCATGAAGATGATACAGAGGATGACCCCGATCTTCCCAAAAGGCCAAGGCAACCAGAACGCGAGGTATTTTCAATACGTTTTGGAACATTTGATTGTAATGTTATTACAGGCGGAGATGCAGGAGGAGGAGATCTTACTGCAGAAAGAAAAGCTTACCTCGGTGAGGCTCAAGCTTGCTCATACATTCAACGGATAAATTTGGCCGAGGAGGATCGCCCGAGGAAGATAAACAAAGAGAAGCTAGTCATTGGCTTTTCAAAAAACGACCTTGCAGGTGTCCTTTACCCTCACGACGACCCTTTGGTGATCAAAATGAGGATGAAAGAAGTAATGATTTCAAGGGTTCTGGTAGATAATGGTAGTTCGGCAGACATCATGTTCTACTCATGCTTTGACAGTTTAAATTTAAAATTATCTCAATTGGAGCCTTATCACAGACCTCTCCTGGGTTTTGCGGGCGAGAAAGTTTTTCCACTTGGGACGATTAAGTTGGATATATTCATTGGAACTTGTCCTGCTTGTCGAACAGAAAGAATACGCTTCTTTGTGATGGATAAGAATGTGCAATCAGCTTACAACATCATCATGGGAAGAGTTAGTTTGAAAAAGTTCGAAGCAGTTCCATCTACAGTACATCAGTGCTTAAAATTCCCAACAAATTTTAGAGTAGGAGTTGTGAAAGGTGATCAAAAAGTAGCTCGGGAATGCTATTATTCATCCGCCGAGCAAGAGGAGCTTGAAGAGTCAAGGAAAAAAACTACTACCTACCAGGTGGATGAAGGTACAGAAATTGAAACATTGGATCCTAGAGATGAATCCCAACTTGTAAAAGGACAGGTGGTGGAATCTACAGAAAATGTTATTCTGGACGATGAACACCCTGAATGAACAACTCAGATAGGTTCGTCGTTGGATGCTTCAATAAAACAGGAGTTGATAACTTTCTTGAGAAACAGAAAGAAAACTTTTGCATGGAGTCATGAAGACATGCCAAGAATAGATCCAAACTTCTTATGTCATGAGCTCAATGTGAATAAGGAGATCAAGCCTGTAAAGCAGAGAAGAAGAGTATTTAGTCCCAAGAAGAATCAAGCTATACAAGACTCCAGAAAGCCCAATTCATTGAAGATGTGAAATATCCAGACTGGTTAGCAAATGTGGTGATGGTAAAGAAGAAAAATAATAAATGGAGAATGTGTGTTGATTTCACCGATCTCAACAAGGCATGCCCAAAGGATCACTTTCCATTGCCCAGAATTGATCAACTAGTGGATGCTACCTCGGGACACGAGCTGCTCAGCTTCATGGATGCTTACTCTGGCTACAATCAGATCAAAATGAAACCTGAAGACAGGGAAAGTACTTCTTTTATTACCCCTAGGGGAACTTATTGTTATAATGTTATGCCTTTTGGTTTGAAAAATGCAGGAGCGACATACCAGCGGCTGATGAACAAGGTTTTTGCCGAACAAATCAGTTGCAATATGGAAGTCTATGTCGATGATATGCTGACAAAGAGCAAGAAAGTTGCTAATCATCTAGTTGACTTAGGTCAGACCTTTGATCAACTGGATAAATACCAAATGAAGCTCAACCCGACGAAGTGCACATTTGGAGTACGAGAAGGAATGTTCCTCGGGTACATCGTCAACCAGCGAGGCATTGAGGCGAATCCAGAAAAGATCAAAGCTCTTTTAGGGTTGCGATCTCCAACGACGAAGAAAGAGGTGCAGAGTCTTACAGGACGAGTTGCAGCGCTCAACATATTTGTATCCTGAGCAACCGATAGATGCCTCCCATTCTTCAAAACACTTCGGAAAACTTTCGAGTGGAATGATGAATGTGAAAAAGACTTTCAAGACTTGAAGAAATATTTGGGAGCACCTCCACTGTTGTCCAGGCCAGTAATGGGAGAAAAGTTGTACTTGTACCTGGAAGTATCAGAGAATGCAGTCAGCTCGGCATTGATCAGAATGGAGAATGGAATCCAGAAGCCAATTTATTACACAAGTAAGGCTTTCCGAGGTGCAGAGATCAGATACCCAAAGCTGGAAAAATTGGCATTGGCATTAATTGAGGCAAGTAGAAGAATGAGGCCATATTTCCAGGCCCATACTATCGTCGTGTATACCGACATGCCATTGAGACAAGCCCTTCATAAGCCAGAAAAATCAGGGAGACTGATGTACTGGGCAATAGAGCTCGGTGAATATGATATGGTGTATGAACCCAGATCATCATTAAAAGGGCAGGCTGTAGCAGATTTTATAGCAGAATTTACTTATCCTGATACCCCCGAGGAGCAAAAGTTACTCGCTGATCAACCTGTGGATGTTACAGGATCAACAAACACAAGCTCAGACCAACTTCGGTTGGTAAAAGGGCGAGTGGATGTTAAAGAATCAACAGACATAAGCTCAGACCCACCTCGGTTGGTAAAAGGGCTTGTGGATGTAGAGGGATCATCAAATTCGAACTCAGACCAACTCCGGTTGGTAAAAGGGCGAGAAGAGATAGTCAACGAAGAGAGAGAAGTACCAGGGGAGGATGAAAGGAAACAACAAATATTTCACCGAGGAACTCTGTCAGATAAGAAATTTGAAGACGGGTTACCCATATGGAGATTATATGTAGATGGGTCATCTTGCACAACAGGTTATGGAGCAGGGATTGTTTTGAACACCCCAGACGAAATTGACATGGAATATGCCTTGCGATTCCAATTCAAAGCCTCCAATAATGAGGCTGAGTATGAGGCCATGATAACAGGTCTTAATTTAGCAAAAAATATGGAAGCGGAACAACTGATGGTATTCAATGATTCTCAATTAATTGTGAATCAGATGATGGGAACATATGCAGTTAAAGGAGAATTAATGGTCAAGTACCATGCAAAGGTGATGGAATTGTTGGCAGAATTTGATGCCATTCAGTTGATCAGAGTACTAAGAATGGAGAATGCACGAGCAGACGCACTGGCCCGACTAGCATCAGCTACTCGTACCGAGCTGCGAAGAACGATACCAATTGAAGTATTAGAAAGTCGGAGCATAGATGAAGACCTGACAATGAATATTATTACCCTTGATTTAGGACCATCTTGGATGGATCCCATCAGGGCATATATTGAGGAGGGAGAACTACCGGAGGATAAGATCACTGCCAAGAAATTGAAGTTTAAAGCTGCTCGGTATGTACTAATTAACGATGTTTTGTATAGACGAGGAATTATGGCAGGTTTGCAAAGATGTGTACATCCCTCCGAGATGAAAGAATTGATTGAAGAGATCCATGAAGGGTCCTGTGGAGCCCATGTAGCAGGTCGGACACTTTTGCAAAGGGTGATGACGCAAGGATACTACTGGCCAATGATGAGGGCTGATTGTATAGCCTATGCTAAGAGATGTGATAAATGCCAACGTTTTTCCTCCATCCGACGAACTCCACAAGCATTATTGACACCCATAACTTCCCCTTGGCCATTTTCCATGTGGGGAATTGATTTGGTTGGACCACTGCCAACGACCCGAGGAAGATTCAAGTACCTCATCGTCGTAGTGGATTATTTTACTAAGTGGGTAGAAGCTGAGCCCCTTATTGATATGACATACGAGAAGGTGTACCAGTTCGTTTGGAAGAACATCATCTGCCGATATGGTCTCCCTCATGCCTTCATCACAGACCATGGAACACAATTTGATAACGAGGAGTTTGCCGCCTATTGTCATCAGCCAAACATTTTGAAGGTTCATTCAGCACTAGGCCATCCTGAAAGCAATAGGCAGACTGAAGTGATGAACAGAACATTATTAAATGGTTTGAAGAAGAGGCTAAGTGAGGCTAAAGCTAATTGGATTAATGAGCTACAGTCAGTATTGTGGGCTTACCGAACAACTCCCCGAGCAGCAACTGGAGAATCACCATATATGCTGGCGTTTGGAAGTGAGGCCGTAATACCTGCCGAGTTGGGTCTTCCAACACACAGAGTGCTGAATTTCAATTCCACAGTCAGCGATTTAATGAGGAGATTAGATTTGGACATGCTCGAGGAGGTTAGAGAAGAGGCAGCCATTAGGAATGCTGCTTACCAACAACGAACAACTCTGTTCTACAACAAGAGGGTGAAGAAATGCGACTTAAAAGAAGGAGATTACGTGCTAAAAAAGGTCATTCAGAAGCACAATAAGTTGGAAGCAAACTGGCATGGACCTTATCGAGTTACAGAAGTTGTTCGACCAGGAACTTACCGAATAGCAACTCTAGAAGGAGAGGAATTTAAGAATGCATGGAATGCTGAACACCTACGCAAGTATTATCAGTGATGTAAAATGTAAAGCAGTTCCATCAATATGAATAAAGCGATGAGATTTCGCCATCTTCTATCTTTTTATTGAAAGTTTTTCGGGGAATACTAGTGTGCAACACTACGCAGCTCGGCAGTAAAAACAACACGATAGTTCAAACTCAGATTAACTCCGGTTGGTAAAAGGGCGAGAACAAACCATACTCCTTTGGTTAGGAGGCGTACACTAGCTCAGACCAACTCCGGTTGGTAAAAGGGCGAGTGGACATGATAGTTCGAACTCAGACCCACTCCGGTTGGTAAAAGGGCGAGAACACGATACTCCTTTGGTTAGGGGGCTGACACTGACTCAGACCAATTTTGATAAAAGGGCGAGTGGACATGATAGTTTGAACTCAGACCAACTCCGGTTGGTAAAAGGGCGAGAACAACATTCCTAAAAATGCCAACGTGTTTGGCTAGGAAACAAAATACTCCTAAAAATGCCAATATCGGTTGGTTAGGAAACAAGATATGCTCTCAAATGCCAACTTATGTTGGTAAGATTATTCCAGAAAATACAAAATATTCCAAATTGTACCAAGTATGGTTGGTCGGGGATCAAAACCCACTAACTGTAATTGGTCTACTAGGAGAAAATACTCCAAATTGTACCAAGTACGGCTGGTCGGGGATAAAAATCCACTAACTGTAGTTGGTCGACAAGCACAATTTAACAACCTTGGTTGGTTGGAAAATTTTTCAACATTATACTCATTACTTTATTATATAGTGATCGAGCAACATTACTGATACTTGTAACTTTTTATTACTAAGTTGGTCGATGAACCACACAATATTGTTATGCAAGCACAAGTATAAAGTGTTTGACAAATACAAGACAATAGCAATACAAATTTACGGACAAAAATGAAACTCTTTCATTGAATTCAAAATGAATTACACAAATTTATTACATTGATATTAAATTGTGTACTAATTATTACATCAGAATTTCCTATTCTACTGGTCTTTTCCCTTCTGCTTTTGAAATAGGCTCCTCGCCAGCAGGAGGATCTTCCAGGCAAAGGGGGGAATTAATGAAGTTAAGATCTCGAAACATTCTGACGTTCATTACTGAAGGTGTGTCCAATAGATGCTCGGGACGAGATACCTCGATCTGAGAATGAAGATTATAGTCACCGAGGTATTTTGTAATTAAGCTCCGAGGAATGGCACGAGCTGGGATCCATTCCATGTCCAAATTATACGGTGGCACAGGCAAGTCAAGTACCCCCGGATCATAATAGTCCCACAAATAGTGTCCTTGTTAGAGCTTCAGCACGCCCAAAGCATTCAACCAGCCTTGTTTGTAGCCCTCATTATTGGCATTTTGGATACGATCATCCAAATGGAATAGTGCTTCGTTGTATCCAGCCATCCAGAACTCTCTGGGCTGTTTGTGAAATTGAAATGTTGACCTTTCAAGCTTCTCGTGAAGACTCTGGATGAAAAGTTCATTAGTCTCCAACATTGATTTCTTTAAAGAGAGTTGTTGTTCCAGTTCTCTAATTTTCTTTGACATGTGGGACAAGGCTTGATTCTTTTCCATCAATTGGAATGCTTGGTTTTCCAACGCTGATTGAGTACGAGCTGCTTCAATAGTATGATGAAGAACTCTTGATCGTCCCCGAGCAGGTTGAGTACTTTGTTCCTCGACAACATTCTGGACAACTCTTCATCGTCCACGAGAAACTCTTCCTCGTCCCCAAATAGCAGAAGAAGGCCCAGCTCTTCTCAAAGTCTCTAACTCTTCTCGCAATTTGGCATTCTCAACCTCTAAAAATGAAAATCCCTCGTCAGTCACTGGGATTGTAGCTGTTGAAGAAGAGGCTGCAGACTTCAACTGTGCCATCTCTTTCTGCAAATTGTTATTCTCTTGCTCCAGCAGCTCGGTAATCTATCTACATGCTTCAACTTCACCCTTTAGGGTTCTCTCCCTAACATCATATCCAGCGATGAGCTTCTCGTAGCCCTTCTCGGAAGAAAGCTGCTGATATCTCTTCTCATATCCTTCATGCAACAGGGCGGTTGATTCCTTATACTGATTTTGAAGGTCTTCTAAAGTACATTGAAGATCCTTAATCATTTCATAGTAAGACACATTATTGGCCACAACTCGGTCAAGTAAGCCCTTCAGGTACTGATAAGCTTCGACTGCCTGCTCTGAAGCATCATGACCGAGGATGTCGGCAATTTCTGATGCACTCAGTTCTATGTGACCAGCAGTATAATATTCATGACATTGCTGCATCAGCTTTGTATCATTAGCAGATAGCAGATCCATCCTGGCAAGAAACTAGCAGAGAAAGAAAAAGTAATCATCAAAAAGAAGATCAAGACAGAGTACAGGTAGAAAAGCGACAATCGTATGGAAGAAAAGAACTCAAATTTTATTAGATCATAATGCTGAGTTACAAAGATCTTGGTTACACTTGACAAAGAAGAAAAATAGAAACAAATACCGAACAACTTCACACCTTTTCCTTGTCTCCCAAGACTTTCTCAGGAGGCTGGGACGAGGAGCTCGGTTGTTCAGTGGGAACAATGGGTTGGTCGACTAGAGCTGGAACTTGTTTAGGAGGAGCAGGCAGAGATGAAAGCTCCTCGTCGGCAGGTTGAGTAAGGATTGGATCACCCACTACCATCGAAGATTCTTCGGAGGCATCTTCGTCCTCTTCTTCATCTTCAATAATTGGGGGAGGACCAGGGAGATGCTGTTGAAACAGTTTTGAGTCCTCATTAATCTTCAACTCTTGCAGGGCAGCAACCCAACCATCTCGAAAGTATTTAAGACTCCCATATTGCACTTGGGTCATCATGGCTGCTACCCCCCCTGTTCCATCCTTTGTCCCAACCAATGCGGAAAGATTTTTTCACCGCCATTTTTCTTTTTTTTTTCTCCGAGGAGAGCTTCTCGGATAAAAGATCCTCGGTGGCCTTCAATTTAGCTTCCACCTCCTCCTTCTGGCGATTAACTTCTCGCAGAAGGGTTAGCTCTTCCTCAGCCAGTTTAAACTTATTTTCAAGCTCCCCAAAGTTCGTGAGCTTCTCGGCATACTTCTTGTTCTCTTTCTCCAAATCCTTCACTTTATTTTCCAAACCCTTGGAAACTTCAACGAGCTGCACCTTATCTGCCTCAACTGCAGCCAACTTCTTCTCCCAATCAGCCCTATCCTCGTCATACTTTTGACGGTAATCCTTCAAAGATTTGGTCAACCTCAATAAAGCATCCTCCACTCCGGATGAGGATCTAGAAGCCTTGATCGCTTCATCCTTCTTCACAATGGTGTTAAAGCAACTCACCAGCTGAAAAAGGAGATAATGATAAGTCAACACAGAGATACATGTATTGATGGGAAGAAAGAAAATTCAGAATATGAGGAACTTACTGAAGCAATGTGATGAGTAGCCAGGGAGGTAAGCACATCCCTAAACATATTCTCCTCAATTCCTTGGACTTCAGGAATGGTCCAAGTCTTCACCGAGCTCATAGCTGAAGTCGGAGGAATAATAGTTGGAACACCAGCTCCACTAACTTGGAGCTGGGGAATGGTTTCAGCCAAAGTGACCGAGGAGGATTTCTTCAGTCTCCTCGGTGGCATTTCAACAGTTTCAACCAAAGAAGAGCTTTTGGTTGGGGAGATGGTGATCACTTCCACAGGTGCATCTTTCTTGCTCGGAGCCACTGGAGGCTTCTCGACAGCCTTCTGAGGAGCAACAGAAGGGACAACATCTACTTTCTTTGTCCATTTTGGGATGTCAGTCTTGTTTCTTTTTCCATCTCCAGCAGAGGTAGTCTCCTCAAAAATAGCAGGAACTCTTCTTTTGCCCATTTTCTGACTCAGAGGAATATGAGATTCTGGAGAAGAGTCCTCAGGAACTGACACTGGATCACTAGTACTGACCACAGGACGAGCAGTAAAGGATGATGTATAGCTCCTGTACTGCAACAAGTATGAAGCAGACCTGATGTGCTCGTCTGCAACTTTCTGATGAAAACTCCAGATATGTTTCAAATGCTAATATTTACTTCTGATTCTTTTGGAGTTTTTCTTTTGCTGTCAACTACAAGCAAATACATATTGAAATGTCAATCACACATTTATTCAAACATA
The DNA here is from genome assembly GCA_949130495.1 of Sambucus nigra. Classification (NCBI taxonomy): domain Eukaryota; kingdom Viridiplantae; phylum Streptophyta; class Magnoliopsida; order Dipsacales; family Adoxaceae; genus Sambucus; species Sambucus nigra. The sequence goes on along the minus strand of OX422220.1, from coordinate 447,971,037 downwards.
ATGAAATCATAATTTCAGAAATAAAATAAAATGAAAATAACCTATCCCATTGCCATATGGAGGGCATTTGGGACCTTCATATACTTCATCTCCAATCAAAGGGGCATGTTGCCAATTTTTGATAACTACCCCATGTTCAAAATAATCCCTATTAGCATCAGGGAGGTTGACTACTAAAGCCCTATTCAAAAATTTAGTTTTTAAATAGAAAATATTATCTAGAACAGCCCATCTATAACAATACATAATCTCAGGGATTCCTATACGGGTTCCGTGAGTTTGATTTAACTTATACACCCCATTAACTATTCTCCATGTGTTGGGGGCTATTTTTGCAGGGACAACATCGAAATAATGACAGAACTCTAAGCACAAAGGGTTTGGTGGAAAAGAAAATCCACATTCAGCAATAAAGAGGCTAGGGAACCAATGTCCCTCAGCCAAACGAAAGTAATTTGAAGGCTCAGAAAGATCCTCTAGAGTTACCCAAGATGGAATAAAAAAATCAGAACGGAATTTCTCAAGAGATTCAATAACATAAACCATGGCGAATAAAAGAAATGAAGAAGAAGGAAGAAGATCTTACAGGAAAAAGGGAGATCTGTTGACAACGAATGAAGAAAAGGATGAACGCACAAGAGAGAGAAAGACTATGGAAAACTCGAAAGCAGAAATTGGAAAAGGTAGAAGACGATGGGATTGCCTATGAAGCTTAAATACTTTTCCTTGGGAAACGGCAAAAGAAATGATTACAAAAAAGAAACTATTACGCTACCGGCGGCTAAAAGGACAAAAAGTGCGCGAAGATCGAAGGGCTTATAAAAATTCAAAAAAGGCGGATTCTGCGAATTTGGAAGGACATTCGAATACGGAGAAAATGCTCCTATAGACCAGGAAGGTCATTTAATATTGCCATATACCGAGAAAGAATGTTCCATACTCCTCAGAGTTCGAAATATGAAACATTGGGGGCTTCTGTTGATACCAAAATTAATATGCTGATATAGACGAATCATAAGAAGACACGAGTCGATCTACGTGGCACAATAGCAACAAGGAAGTTATATTTCCCCGACCAACTCTAACTCTCCGAGGAACTCCTGAACGACGAGCAACTAAGGCGGTCCGAGCTGCATCTCGGCCACAGCATTGATTGACAGATAATCAATAGTTCAACTATTCATTGAATGCTTATCATACAGATGTATACTCTTAAAGGGCATTAATTGTTTATCCTTTCACATGTACAGTCTAAGGGCTATAAATACATTGTATGACCCTCATTCAAAGGGACGGGATTTTCTTGATAGAATTACATATCGAGAACTCCAAAACACTTTGGCAATAACAGAAACAGTGGACGTAGGCCATTCTTATAAGGATGAACCACTTTAAAATTCTTTGTCTCATTTATATTTATCTGTGATTAAATAATTAGAAGCAATCTAATTTTTTACATCAACAATGAGTTCAAAAGGATCTCATCTTGTGACACTTCTAAGGAATCTTAGGATACACTGATTACTGCACATGAAGGTGACACTAGAGTTAAGGCTGCTAAAACTCAAATGCTTGTTTAAAAGTAAAATTCCCTAATTATGTCTGATTCTGAAACCTTTGATGACTTCTACATGAAATTAACTGACATTGTGACCAAACTGCATGCGAATGGAATAACTTATGACAGACACGAAATTGTATCTAAAATTTTGAGATCATTGCCACAGAATTTTGATAATAAAAGATATTCTATTGAGGAAATGTGTGATCAAAATCTCACTCCTGAATTACTCAGTAGTAAACTTCGAACTGTGGAAATGGAATTAGAATTTAAGAAATAAATGACCTAGTCCCATAGGAAACAGACTAGTTCCAACTTGAGTTTTTCCTCTAAGTTAATGAAACCTGAGTTTACTATTTCCACTGATGATTCTGATGAGGAATGTGATATAGATAGTTTGGATAATCAAATTTCCTTTATGTCAAAACAATTTAATAAAATTGTCAAATTTAGAAATAAATTGTCAAACAGACAAGGCAAGCCAAATTATTTAACTCAGTCCAACTACAAACCTCATGAGAAAAGTCATGACAAACATCATAAGGACTTGAGACCCAACAAAGACTTCAAGAACATTGAGTATTTTAGATATGGAAAAATAGGACACATAACACAAAACTGTAGAGTGAAACTGAACACTGCCAATAAACATACTAGGGCTAACATTTGCAAAACGTGGGATGATTCAAGTGATTCTGAGAATGAAGAACCTGAATCATCTGATGCTTTTGATCCTTGCATGTCCTTCTTTGCTAAGATTATATACAATGATGATATGACTATGTATGAGAATGATGATAGTAACCCTACTCCTGCTGTTGTGAATCATGCTGCTACTGGTTTAGATGCTTTAATTTCTGAGAATACTTCTAGTTCTACCACGAGGTGTGTGAGTCAAAGGGAATACGGTAATGACGATGTCCATGGGTGCATGAGTTCAAGAAATAAATCCTTAGGGGTTACTTCACACACTTCACTTAGTGACTCAGACACTGAAGACCTCCCTGACATTCACACACTTTATGCAAAAACTCTCAAGAAAAGCACTAGACTAGAAAAAATAGTGAAATATATCACTAAAAAATTAGAAGACCTAAGTCTGATGTTCAAACTTAACGCTGAAGAGTATACTACCCAATGTCTAACTCATAAAAATAAAGTTAAAACTTTTGATCAAAAATTGAATAACTTGATTGAAGAAAATGAAACTCTGGAGAAAAAATAGAAAGGGACATTATTAGAATTGGAACAATCTAAAGAAAAGACAGCAACCGTTTTAAAAAAAATTGCTAAATTTGAAAATAACTCAAACTGTTTTGATGGATTTGTTGCTGATTCCAAAACCAATTCTGATGATCGAACTGGATTAGGATTTTTTCCCAATTTGAAGACTCAAACTAAAATCTTTGAACTAATTAAGTTTGTGTCAGGAGGCAAAAGATATGTAGAAACTTGTCCAGACTTTCATTCTCTAAAAAATGAGTTTGACAAAAACCAATCTAAGTTTGATATTGGGGAGTCAAGTTACTCTAAGTGTGAAAGCCCACCTAAGACTAAATATGTCTACCCCCTATTAGGAAGCATGATTCTGTCTTTCAAACTGTACTTCCTAGGAATAAGGTTCAACCTCAAAATCTCATGAAACCTATGTTTAGAGACTTTCCTAAGGAGATACCATCTTCGAGCAATCTATACTGCTCTTACTGTGATATATATGGTCAATCCTTTGAAGGATGCTACTCTAGATATATAGTCAACCCTGTCTATACTTCTCCTGTGTATCAAAACTTTAACTATTCAAGGAGAAGCCGTAACAATTATGTTCTTCCTAGACAATCAGACAAAAACTCTAACTATAGAAGGAGAAAGACAACCTAAAAAATCAGTTCCAAGAAGGATTCCGAGACACTTCTCTAAACCAAATGCTCAAACGTTTCATAAAATTCAACCTCGTGCGCAAATTTTTCAACAAAAATTCAATGCTCGCAAATTTTATCAATTGAGAGCAAATAAGCACAAGATGAAAACAAGAGCTGTTTGAGTTAGAAAAGATGAGCTATTACCCCAGATGAAGTGTAATATTGTTATTACTGCTTTAAAAGCTGAACACACTCCATCTAGTTGGTATTTAGACTCTGGATGTTCAAAACACATGACTGGGGATGATATCAAACTTTTAAACAAAACCAGCTTTACTGGAGGAAAAGTTATTTTTGGTGATGGTGTATCATCTCAAATCATTGGTAAAGGAACACTCCAAGAATAAGGATTACCTTTGCTTGAAAATGTTCTTCTAGTATAAGGTCTTAAGGAAAACCTACTCAGTATCTCGCAATTTTATGACTCAAATCATACTATCACCTTTTTAAAGAATAATTGTAAAATTTTAAATGAAAAAGGTGAGTGCATTATTACAGGACTCAAGACTCCGGACAATTGTTATACTGTTGAAAATAGTGCTGAGATCTGTAACATTGACAGAATGGATGACAATGAGATATGGCACAATCGTTTGGGTCACATAAATTACGAAAATCTTAGTATACTATCGTCTCAAGAAATAGTTAGAGGTATTCCTAAGATCAAACCTATTTCTAACATTGTCTGTGGTTCTTATCAAGAAGGAAAAATTGTTAAGGCCCCTCATAAGAAAGTCAAAGATATTCTTACCTCTAAACCCTTGGATCTCATCCATATGGACCTTATGGGTCCTTCTTGAACTGGTAGTCTCTGTGGACACAGTTATATTCTTGTTTTGATTGATGACTTCACCAGATTTACTTGGGTAGCTTTCCTAAAACAAACGTTTGACACATTTCAAACCTTTTTAAAGATTTTACTTTTAATTAAAAATGAGAAATACTCTCAGGTAAATAGGATTCGTAGTGATAGAGGTGGAGAGTTCTTAGATACAGGTGTTTTAGAGCATTGTGACTATAATGGTTATAAATATGAATTTAGTGCTTCTAAGACTCCTCAACAGAATGGTATAGCTGAGAGAAAGAATCATACCCTTCAAGAGATGGCACGTGTTATGATTCATGCCAAGACTTTACCTAAGTATTTTTGGGTAGAAGCCATTCGTACTGCTTGTCACATTATTAATAGGGTCTATCTTAGAAAGAATTCCAAAGAAAATCCTTACGAACTTTGGTATGGGAAGAAGCCCAATCTTAAGTACCTTTGAACTTTTGGTGGTACGTGTTATGTCTGCAAAGACAGAGAACACTTATCCCAATTTGAGACTCGAGGAAATAAAGCCATCTTTCTAGGATACTCTCCTAACAGTAGAGCATACCGTGTCTATAATCTTCGCATTAAGACCTTAATGGAATCCATAAATGTTATTGTAAGTGACACTACTGTAGAGAGTAAGATTGGAGAACCAACTATTGTGGTAGAGTCTGAAAATATTTTAGAAAATGACTTACCAGAAATAGATGATTATTTACCAATTGAGACACTTGAAGTACCTAATTGGGTTGCTAAAGACCATCCCATAGACAATGTTGTTGCTAACCCCAGTAACCTATGCGTACAAGATCTTAATTAAGAAACTATGCTCATTATGCATGTTTTGTTTCCCTTGTGGAACCAAAGAATGTAAATGATGCATTAAATGATCCTTATTGGATTTCTGCAATGCAGAAAGAACTTCTTCAATTCGCCATTCATGATTTTTGGTATCTTGTACCTAGGCCTGATCACAAAAAGGTTGTTGACACACGTTGGATATTTAAAAATAAATCTGATGAAAGTGGGATAGTTATTAGAAACAAAGCCAGATTAGTTGCTCAAGGATACTCTCAAATAGAGGGAATATATTTTAACAAAACTTTTGCTCCTGTTACTCAATTAGAATCTGTTCGTCTTCTCTTTGCCATAGCTTGCTACTTACATTTTACGCCTTACCAAATGGATGTCAAATCTGCCTTCCTTAATGGAATATTGACTGAGGAGACCTATGTAGAACAACCAAAAGGGTTCATTGACCCTAAATATCCAAATCATGTCTTTCTTCTTAAAAAGGCTTTGTATGGCCTAAAACAAGCCCCAAGAGCCTGGTATGAGCGCCTTTCCAACTTTCTCTTAGACAAAGGTTTTAAGAGAGGTGGAAATGATCAAACTGTTTTGGTCAAACATTTTGACAAACATATCATTATAGCTCAAGTATACGTTGACAATATCATCTTTGGATCAACCTCTCCAAAAGAAGTTAAATCATTTTCTGAAATTATGCATAAATAATTTCAAATGTCTCTCATGGGGGGGGGGGGGGGGGGGGTTGCAATTTTTCTTAGGACTTTAAGTCAAACAAAATTCAGAAGGATTATTCGTTTCGCAATCCAAATACGCATTAGAGAATATTAAAAAATTCGGCCTTGATAGTGTAAAAGATGCTAAAACTCCCATGAGTACTACGGTCAAACTATCTAAAGATGAAACTGGGAAATCCATAGATCCAACCCTTTATCGTAGTATGATTGGAACCTTACTATACCTTACTGCATCGCGTCCTGATATTATGTATGTTGTTTGCGTATGTGCTCGTTATCAAAACACTCCTAAAGAGAGACATTTAACTTGTGTTAAAAGAATTATAAAATACATTAAAGGCACTCTAAACTTAGGATTGTGGTACACCATTGATACTCCTAGCACTATAATAGGATACACTGATGCTGATTGGACAGGGTGTAGTGATGATAGTAAGAGCACATCAGGTGCATGTTACTATATTGGTAATAACTTGGTAGGTTGGAGTAGTAAGAAATAAAACTGCACTTCTTTATCAACAGTTGAATCTGAATACATAGCCGCTGGCAGTTGCTGTGCTCAATTACTTTGACTTAAGCAAATGCTAAGTGATTATGGTATTAAAGAGGAACAATTACATCTCTATTGTGATAATCAAAGCGCGATCAATATCTCTAAAAATCCTGTTCAACACTTGCGAACAAAACACATAAAAATAAGGCATCACTTTATTTGTGAATTAGTTGAGACTAAGGAATTAGAAATCAATTATCTTCCTACTGATTTACAACTCGCAGATATGTTCACCAAACCTTTGGATTATAATAGATTCATTCCTTTGCGTAAATCAATTGGAATGGTGTGTGCTAAATAATTTCTTGGATTTACATAATTTTTCTCTTTGTCCATTTGAGACAAAATGGGGGAGAAATTTGAGTATTATGAGAATTCATTTATTTTGTACATATTCTAAAGAGCTTGATCTTAGTGATTATTTGTAGGATTCTGTATAGTTATTCTCTGCTATGTTCAAAGTTGTAATATGGTGGGTATTGAATTGTAATTAGTTGAGTTATGTAATTTTCTCTTCTAGGAAATGGGTAGATATAATTTTTTTTATAGAAATAGGTTTTCCTTTTCTTTTTTGTTTCCTTACGAGTCCAAGATGACTCAAAGGAGATTTTGTCTCATATTTCCAAAGGGGGAGATTGAAGCACCTTATACTCTTGACTCACTTGAGTCTACATTGTATAAGTGCTCATCTAGTTTGGAAATAGAGACACAATTGAGTCCCCATCCTAGATACCAAAGAGCCTTAGACACTTCAATTCAGTTCATTCCTCTTGTTTGATTGATCAAGGTATATTCACTATCACTCACACACACTTTAGAACTGCATACATTATTCACACATTGTTTAAATTGTTTATATGTGTGTTGTGTGTGTTCATTTCCCTTAAACCAATTTTTTATACTTTTTTGGGAATTTTTAATGATTTTAAAACATTTTTTTTCTTATTTAAAAATGGAATTAAAAGTTTTGGGGTCATTATATAAATTCTGGTTATTGGTTTTTTCCTTCGAATGTTACCTTGGGTAGGAACTGAAAGCGCTAGAGAATTCAGGGTGTCTATGTAATTAAGTTTATACATGCGTTTATTATCCGGTGTTTGCCTTACACTTGTTGCTTCCCTATTGGATGATTTTGTGTTTCTTTTAAGAGAGTAAATCAGCTTGTTTTATCAGCCCTTGGATTGAGTTAATCGACGATCTGCATGCATTCCTATCCCAATCCTCGTGAACCCTTATCATCCAATCACAAGCCTTATAACCAACCGCTTACCTTTAACCGTTGGATGAAAGTCGAGCTAGCTTGACTTGATCTCAGCCCTCAATTTGCCTCTACTTTCTGGATCCTTCTCAGCCCCCGATAAAAAGAGGGTTCCTCTCAGCCATTTGAAGACTTTTGGACACTTCGTCATTTAGAGATAGAAGAGAGAAGAGAGAGAAGATAGAAGAGAGAAACCAGAGTTAGAAACACAAACCCAAATTCGTCCAAACCTTTTTCAAACCCTAATCCCTTTTTATCAAAAGCAGTTTTATACCAAACACAAACTTGAGTGTTTGAGAGTTTTGAGAGTGGTTTGTTAGTGGTTTCTTGCTGTAACCTCTTCGTTTAAGATCTTGTGTCCAACTTAAGCATTAAGCTAGATCTGCATTTTTGTTTCATAGAAATTTTAGATCTGAGCATTTTATGTTACATCACACCTAGATCTGCATGTATTGTTTTTCATCTTGAGAAATCTATTGTTGATTCTTTTTCTGTAAATGTTTTCATACTCAAAATCAACAATAACGTTTTCTGTTTCTAGTTCTTTTGATACAAAACCTTAGACTTAGTTGGAATCACACTTGGCGGTTTTTAATTTCAAAAATCTTTTCAAAACCCTAAAATTTATTAAGATCTTGATACATCTTCTGAGCAAGATAGCCGTGGATTCTGGGTTAATCTTAAAGGTCAAATAAGGTTCAAAGTTTCCTAAGAAGAGAGAAACTGAAAGTCACATCATATAGGTCTGATTTGTAATTTGCTAGGACTGTTTGTAAAAATAGGTGTGAGTGTGCATGCATGTGTTAGATCACCATCACAAACACTTACACACGACAACACTCAAAGTGTTGGTAATATTATCTTGAAACAAGAGTCGATGTAAAGACTGGAACAAAGTGAAGTTAGCAAATTGGGAGAACAACATCAACAATCAGAACTGCAGAAAAGTTATAAGGACACAAGTGGGTACAATCCTAAACTTGAATATGTCTGATTTGTGTGCATGTGTGTTATATAGTTTGTAAATGTTATATTTGTTTTAGTGGATTTTTCTTTTTACTCCGTAGAGGGAGTCGGGGATGTTTCCTCAGTTGGTTGAGGTTTTACCACGTTAAAAATATCTTGTCATTAATCTTTCTACATCTCCTCATCCCTTTCTGATTGGTGTGCTGATTTAAAACTGTTTTAGTTTTGTTTTTCAAAACTAGTTAACAAATCTTGAACTGATTTCGTGCAAAGTTTTAAACACCTCTTGTGATTAAACCGATTTGATTTCTAAAAAAAAGTTTCTTCAAAAAATAGTTTGGAGTTACTTAAATAGTTTAATCTTGTATTAAACGGCTTTAATAACAATTTTTAAGACCTTGACTTCTTTGTGAATCAGATCGTGAAGGATGGTAGTGGCAGCCCTCTGGTAGGTAGCCCCATCATTTTTGAGACCAAATGGCATAACACTGTAGCAAAAGGTTCCTCAAGGTGTGATGAACGTAGTTTTTTCTTGATGATCTTGGTGCATTTTGACTTGGTTGTATCCGGAAAACCCATCGACGAATGACTTGAGAGCATAACTGGCTGTATTGTCCACGAACATGTCGATATTGGGTAACGGATAATCATCCTTTGGAGAGGCTTTGTTCAAGTACCGGTAGTCTACACACATTCGAACTTTCCTTCTTGATTTCAGCACATGCACTATATTGGCTAGCCATGTGGGATATTCAATCACACGAATACAGCCTACGTTCAGTTGTTTAACCACTTCTTCTTTGACTTTGAGCGACCATTCGGTGCAGAGCTTTCTCAACTTTTGTTTAACCGACTTGTAATCTGGAAGAGTGAGGATCTCATGTTGAGTTATTTCAGGATCAATGCCGAGCATATCGTCGTAGGACCACGCTAAGACATTCATGAATTCCTTCAGTAGTTCTTCGAGTTGTGCACGCTCATGCTTGTCAAGGGTAGCCCCTATCCCAATCTCGCGCAATTAGCTACTAGAATCGAGGTTAACAACAACGGTTTCTTCTTTATTAACTTGAATGCGGTTATGTTATTTTTTATTAACCTTATTTAGATCAGTTAAGAATTGTTCATTTGCAAAATCATCATCATCAACAGTTTGATTAGAATCTAAACAATTAATGTAAGGCGCAATAAGATACTCAAAATCTTCATTTATTTCATTGATAGGAAAAATAACATTGAGAACCTCATCAAAGAAGGTCTTGATTACATTAGAGCAAGGATAGACAACAGAGAAGAGATGGGGTAAACATTGGGGTTAGGTGGTATTTCAACAGGTAGAACTGGCACAACATGCCAGTTAAGGATAGGTGTATCAGTAGCTTTAATAAGTTGGGATAGATCCAATGATGTAGTGCTTGAATGAACCATGCAGAGTGTTAGCCCTAATGTCTATAAGTTAAAAAATCCTTGGAGTCACTTTCCTTAGTCTCTTTGGTATCTTTGATGAGCGGTTGCACATGGTGTTAGGAACTTTCGACTCCTAGTTAGCTGTCTTGGAAAAAGATCTCCATTTTAGGATTCATCTTCTTATCTGTATGGTCATACCATGGTTTCAAAAATCCACAAAAGGGGAAGTCTTCCACTTCTTTGATGAATCGTCCATTCAAGGAATCAATTGGGATAGTCTGGATGCAGTCTAGTTTTCTCTTTGGTTGAGACTGGAGGATCATTCTGAGCTCTTCTTCTGATGGTTGATACCCCAAACCACAAGGAGGTAAAGATTTTTTCAGTTCAATGGGCTCAATTATCTCTTGCTGTCTTTGTCCTAGCCCTAGTCCGGGCATGAAGGGAATGTTTTTGAACATTTGAATCACATTGACGTTGCGATGAGGGTCGTATTCTGGACAAACCCTTTCTCTGAAATCGTCCCCTGTCGGGAGTAGAAGTGGATCAACTCGAAATCCTAATAGGAGCATATCATTTGACCCGTGCTGTATCTTAAGGATTGGATTATTGGCACTTGCACCCTCGGCATTGCCATCGTCGCCCAAAATGGTGATGACTCATCCGTCGGTGAATAACTTCAATTTCTAATGGAGTGAGGAAGAGACACCCTTGATACTGTGGAGCCAAGGTCGCCCGAGCAACATGTTGAAATAAGCTGGGATGTCAATAACTTGGAATTCAACGACAGGGTTTATAGGGTCAACCCCTATTACAAGTTTTATGGATCCCATCACCTCCCGATGAGTATTATCATAGGCACGTACAACAACGGAGGTTGGAGTGAGGTCACTTTCCTTCAATCCTAAGCATTTGAATGTTCTTAATGGGCAGACATTCAAGGCGGATCCATTATCGATAAGAGAGAGTGGTACGATATTTCCCATAACTTCGACTGAGATGTTGAGTGCATGATTGTGGTTTGGCCCGATTTTGTGGATTTCTTCTTCTGAAAAGGATAACATTCGAGTAGAGGTCAGGAATCCAACTAAATTTATCACTTCTTCTGGTGTGGTAGAAGGAGGAACTGTGGGTCCAGTGAGCAACTTGATCAAAGCATTTCTGTGCAACTGGGAAGACATGAAAAGCCCCCATAGAGTGATGTTAGGTTGAGTTTTCTTTAGTTGATTGAGGATCTTTCTCTCCTCGAGGGTCATCTATGGAATAGGAAGGTTTTTAACGCCATTCCCTTTGTCAATGGATGGTAGTAGGCTTGGGATCTGGTAATGCCTTCATGATCTGGTCATGTGATTTACTAAAGAAGGGACAAATATGAACCCTATTTCTTCATCAATCTCAAGTTGTTCTGCCACCTTATTTATTTCTCCGAGGAGTTCTTCAAATGATATCATCCCACATATGTCGGCTACCGGGCCAGTTTTCTCTGAAGCTTGCTCTCTATTTGAATCTTCGAATTCTTCCCCCCATCTGATGGCAATAATTTTATCTTTCCATGTAAAGTCAATGCATTCCACGACTTCAATGGCTTCTTCGTACAGGTCTTCCCATTCTGTGGGGAGGTATAAGGGTGAAGGGACTAGGTGCCCCTGTAACTTTAGAGTATCGCGTAACTCGGTCATACTGCAAATATTATCGATTTACCTAAATAATTCTACCATGATCTGGACAACGTCATCTAGGCTGACTTTATTGGTTGGTACCACCCGACTGCCTGCCTCTCGAGCCCATTTTCGTGCTTCCAAGAATAGTCACCTGAACGTCTGGCAATCAATGATCATGTGTGAGGGTAATTTCATCCCGAACTCTAGGAGTTGGTTTAATACTTCTGATAATTACATACTTCCATTTTTAGAACAGGTACGGACAGCGATGCATGCTTTGGTAAGGAGTGACAGTGCCTGATCGGAGAGGCTAGTAGGGTGTAGAAGAGGTTTGGGAGAGTATATGGGTGTGATTTGAGTTGAGGGATCAAATTTTGGGTTCCCTTCTAGTAATATGGCATTATCATGATTTGGGAGTGGGTTGTCAGTAGTGTTCGATTTAGGATTGACTGGTGGGGAAATAGTACCCAGGAAATGGTACCCCAGTCAATTAGACCTTGGATTATGTTTCGAAGGTGAAAGCATTGGTCGGTGGTATGACCAGTAGTTTGGTGAAAGGCGCAATGGGCATCTGCCTTGAAGTTTCTTAGAAGTGGATTTGGCAATGGACAGGGGTCCAAGGGTTTAATGAGGTTTCGGCTTAATAGGGCCTGATAAACTTTAGAGAGCGGAGCATGGAGTTCGGTGTATTCTTTTCGAACTGGGATAGGGAGACTTTCTAGTGCCCATAAGGTGGTTGGTTGCGAGATGTTGTTGATGGTTGAGACTTCAGTATTGACAGGTTTATCATATTTTCTGTGAGTGAACTGTCCGGACACTTTCTTTGGTTCAACTTCTATTTTAGTAAGACCTTCCTCGATTTCTACTCTTGCATCTCTAAGAGCTCGGAAGTGGGGATAACATTGTCCTCCCATTGTTGCTCGGACATGGGGTAAGAAGTTCTTCTTCACTATGTTGACTTATTCTTCCTCGGATGACCGATTCGTTATGGCAGCTGCTTTTTCCCTCCATCGGGCTATGAAGTTAATGACTGATTCCCCAGAGTTCTGTTTGAGCAGTTCTAAATCACGATGGGTGACCTCAATCTTCATTGTATTTGTACTGCGACATGAATTCTTGGGCTACATCCTTCCAGCTACGAATTCTAGATTCCTTGAGAGATAAAAAACCATCGAAGGGCGCTATCCTTCAAAGTTTCCTGAAATAATTGGGCCATCACTTCTTTAGAAGCCCTTAGGAGAGTCATAGAACGATGATAAGTGCGAAGATGAATAATCGAGGGTGAACTTCCTTCGAATTTCTCGATATTTGGCATCTTTAACTTCTCGGGTAACCTTGCTTTAGGATAAGGATACATGTGGCTGTAGTCCATGTAATTCCCACAGATTCTGACTTCATCGAACTTCTTAGTTAACATCTTGAGATATTCTTTGACATTGTTCAATTCTTCTTCTTTTGGATCCATGATCATATGCAAGTTATCCCCAGGTTAGGCAAGGTTTAGCATAGGAAGCTGGGCAAGCGATGGACCGTTAGCAAGAGGGGCACGTGGAGCGTGCTGATACTCTTTAGGAACAAAAATAGGCTCGGGTGGACCCTTAGCACGAGGGAATAAGGCCTCGAGCTCTTAAGGAATAGGAACCTGGTTTCGTTGCATCTCTCGGACCTCAGTTTGGAGATTATCAATCTTGGACACGAGTTGAGCTAAGACTGCCATCAGATCTGGCTGCACAACCAATACTTGATCTGTGTTCTCCTTAGAAAGTGGATGGATTTAGGACTCGGAAGAAGTAGCAGGGGAACAGAAGGAATTCCGGGGTGATTTGACTGAAGACCGAAGCCAATAAGGCTCCAGGGCAAGGGCGTGCAATCGAATTGAGGAGGCGTAAAATAGGATTTATTTTTGAAAAAAGAATGATTTTTTTTACATTTTCTTTTTCTTTTTAAGGTTGAAAGATAAAATATTTTTGGATTTTTGATAAAGAGAGGAGAAATATTTTTGGATTTTTGATAAAGAAGGAAGAAATATTTTTGGAAGACGGGTCTCAGCATGATTATTATGTTCTCACTGGTATTAAATTCTCCTAAATGCAAAATGAAATGCTGGACAGGACCCGAGCCTGAAAAATTTAGGTTTGGAACATGTGTAAAACTATGGTTGGACTTGTAACCAGGCTCACGGGCAGGGTCCCGCTTTAAAAATGCATGAAAATTTGGGTGGCAGGCCGACCCAGAATTTCGATAGAGTTTCGAGTTGAAACCGACAATCTAACATGTGTGTCCTAGGCTTGACACCTATATGTGGGTATGCAGTTGGTTGGGTGAATTGGAAAGGGTTCCCCCCCTTGGCGTGACTTTCATGATATACGTCTTGATTTTGAGGTCAATCGGTACGTGTGAACAAGCCATTTGATATACCTGAGTGTATGTGAATTGCCTCACTATATACCTCATGGGACGGTACGTGTGAGAGCGAATTCGATATACTTGGCGTCCATGAATGAGTTCCCTGTGATATACTTTCCATCATGACTTCGATCAAGCGGTACGATGCAGGGGAACCGTTCGATATACGTCAAAGGTACTTGTCCAATGGAAGGTGAGAGTCATATTGCTTAGGATAACTGCGCCTTGCCTGAACAGTGCCCATCACGAAGTGACCCTCCAGTTACTGTACAAAATTCGGTAAATCACAAAGCTCTTTGGTGATGTCGTGTGAATCATGCATGATTATTTTATTAGTATCTTATGATGAGAGTATCTTTCTTGATCATGCCAAGCAGGGAGCAAAGTGCAAGTAGCAATAGTATACCAAGCATGGATAAGTAATGCGTGCAACATGTGGACATATGTGATCCTAGGTGCACGTGGTGCGAAGTGTACTTGGAGAATCTTCTATAAGTGTGTGAATAGAAGCATAAGCATGACGTACACATGAAAAGGGGAATATGTAAAGTAGGGGAGTACATAAGAAAATAAAACACCCATGTAAATTGAGTTTATCCCTCTTAAAAAAAAGTCCCCAACGGAGTCGCCACTGTGGCCATCCCTGATCCTCATGGAGAGAGAGAAAAGGGTCATCTTCGCGGTGAGAGGATCTTGGTACCACGCATCCCTCTCGGGAGAGTTTCAGCCGTCGTTGGCGACGTGTGAGGTGAAAAATGTAGAGATATGGAGTCACCAGTCAATTTTACTCAAAATAGACAAAAGAAGGTGGAGCGATCCCGAAGGACAGCATCCAAAGACATACTGATACATACGAAACCAAAAATGATTTGAGTAGGGTTTGAAGGCTAATTTACGAAATGGGAAGGTGTTAGTCACCCATTCGGCTCTTGCGGTATCTCATGGATAGTTTTTATTTTCCTATATTTCCCCGTGATATGTGTACATGTGTATATGTAGTGGAGATAGGAATCATCGACTTGTATCATGGAAGAGATAAAGCGAGTCATCCATAGGAATGTTCCTAAAAGTAATATTAGAAAATAGGATTTACGCGATTATCCTTGCGTTGATCGTTATAATGGAACGATATGCATGTGAAATAATGCGCCACTAAGAACAAATATATGTATATGCAAATATATAGAATCTAAGAGAATAAAGTTAAAGAGTTTAGAAAAAAAAATGGGAAAGAATAGGACTCGAGTCTCGGGTTTTACCCCGAGACGCCTACGTAGCCTATAGAGGCATCAAATTCCACGTAGATCGTATGCAAAATGAGGGGTGGGATTTATCCCATAAATCCAACCGGGGACTTCTCTTATATGTGTGTGTGTGTGTGTGGAAAAGTGTTTTAGTTGTGAGAAAAGTGTGAGAATTCCAGTTTGGAATTAATGAGCAAACCCTATTTTTCTTATTTTTTGGGTTTTATTTATATGAAACTAAGAGATGTGCAATAATACTAAATATAAAGTATATTAGGATATGTGAGATGGAGAGAATAAAAGTGATAAGTAATAAAAATAAGTTAATGCGAATTTAGGAGAATTTGAAGAGATAATTGAGAAATTCGGACCTTCTTGAAGATCTTGAGCTTGATCTTGAATGTTGGAGAGAAGCCCTTGCACTTGGGCGACGATGAAGAGTAGTTAATTCACCAAGTTTGATGAGAAAGATGATGAAAAGTGAAGGTTGGAAAAGGATTTGGATGTGGAAATCACGCTGACTTCGAGAGAGGTTTTCTGAGTTTGCTGAGAGTGATGGATTTAAGATCTTGAGTTTTCTTGCAATGAGTTCAGGCCCTCCTTTTTATAGGCCCAGGGCATTGCCGATCGGCATAGGCCTGGTCCTGCCAATCGGCAGGTGTGTTTAGGGCAGGACTTGGAACCTGCCGTTTGGCAGTCTCCTTCAGGTTCCTTTGAAAAATGATCGTAACGTGCAAACCGTTGATCCAAATCGTGCACGGGGAGAACCAATGGAAAGGTACTTCAGAGACCTTCGAGAGTCCTTTGGACCACTCCCGGGTCCGGGAGCTGTGTTTAGGAGAAATGTGGCTTGGAAACGCTCGTCGATCCTTTGGACATGGGATCATCGAACGCAAACGGATCGTTCGTCCTTATGGTAAGTCAAAATTGTGCAAGGGGCAGACCATTGGAAAGGTTATGAGATGTACTTAGACATTCCAAAGAGTTTGGCTCAGTTTAGGGAGTTGACTTTGGTCAACCGAGGCCTGGAAGCGTTCGGTGGCCTTTTGGAGTAAAACGGATCGTTCATCCGCACCGTAAGTCAGAATTGGGCCCGAAGTGGACTGTTGGAAAGGTGTTTCAGCACCCTTTGAAGATTCATTCAGTCTCTATCAATATGAAGAGTTAACTTTGGTTAAACGGAGCCTGGGAGCGCCGGTGGCCTCTAGGTCAGGTTTTGAGGGAAAACAGGTCGTTCATCCACACCGTAAGTCAGAATTGTGCAGGGATGGATCGTTGGAAAGGGGTTTTAGTGCCCTTTGAAAATTCATTCAGTCTTACTTGAGCTGAAGAGTTTGAATTTTGGTTAAACGGAGCCTCAGAGTGATCGATGGCTTCTAGGTCAGTACCCGGGGTATGACTTAGAGTTGTAGTGATGAAGGGAGGTGCTAGGGACCTAAGGAGAGGTTAAGGGTTGCTAGAATGGGGTGTCTACAAGGTTAACTGTGAAGTATGGTTAACCAATCAATTAACCATTATGATAGCTCGACACCTGTTTGATGTAGATTTGCCTTTTTATTTTGGGACAGTTGGATCTTATGACCCTTTTGGGATGTTTATTTTTGGACATTCATTATTTTGTTTTACATTTGATGATTGTATTCCTCACTGTATCACTTATTCTTTATATGATTATGGACCATGTATGAAGATTCACCTATTCTAATACCGGGTGGACAATCCTTTACTAAAATAAAATAGAAATCTGAGTATGGTTCATTCTCAGCATCACTATTGCAATATTAATACAATATAAATAATATGAAAAAACCATACAATCATAAAGAATGAAATAATCAACATGCATACATAAGTAGTAATTTTGAAACCTATAAATAATCGGTTACCAAATAATAACATCCACTGATTAACTGAATAAATTAACTGAGTACTGAAACATAAATATCTGGTAGTAATAAAAAAGCCTATCCATCTACAAGCAACACACCCAACTGAAATTGAAATGTCTGATCCTATCTAGATAAAATAGATGGAGGCGTCTAAACAAGCATGTAACGTCCACAATTATTGTAAGACAAGAACGAATCTATCCCTGTGGTCCCGACTGCTGCTGATGCACACTTTAGGTAATAAAAGAGAAAAATAAGGAAAGAAAAAAGATTATGGGTCAAATAATGAAGAGTAGAAAGTACTTTCGCAAGTAGACAATTATTTTAAATCGACTAAAATAGTAGTGTATTACTTTCAAGATTGATCGGTCGCACTCACATGAGATAAAACCTCGCCTCTCAACTATAGTGCGCATCTAATGTATTCATTTTATTTATCCTAATTATACTATAGTGCGCATCACAAATTATAATTCAACGTACACTATTGTCCAAATAACTCAAATAAACATCAACCCGGGTCATCATGTAAAATAACATACCAAAATGATATTGTTTCACATTATTTGTTTCTTATACTCCCCACTTCTTCATTTATAAAAACTATGAATATCAACATATTGCTAAAAAAAATAAAAATTATACGAAACCTACAAAAAAATCATGTGTACCAAAAAATTATAAGAAAGTATAAAAAATAATACAAAATAGAGTGAAGTATTAGCGAAAAAGTTACCTGAGGTGAGGATGAATCGACGAGATGATGGTTTAACATAGAGATCCAAGTTGAGGGGTTCTGTGAGGGAGAAGAGATGAAAGGGTGGTGTTTTGTGAGATGAGAGACAACCGTAAGTTGTGGTGTTGGATAGGAACCATTAACCATATTCTTGTTATAAGTTGTGTTGTGAATGATCCAAAGACTATAGATCTTGTATTGATTTAAGGGTTACTAAAAGGTTGACCACTTAAAGAAAAACAAAGAACTTATAAAATAAGTGTGGTCGTGTTTGTCTTTAGTCATTGGGTATTCTTGCTTGATTTAATTTGATACTTCAATTTGGTAAGTTCAATAATATGATTTAGGTATTTTCTGTACATTAATTTTGATATTTCATTTCGGTACGGTACAATCGGTAAATTGGTTTCTAAAATGTTAAAACCAAAACAAACCACAAAAAAATTGGTAATTTAGATTTTGGTAGTTTTGGTTTTGGTAAGCAAAAAATATAAACCATTATCACTAATTTTTGGTACAAAACGATATGATACGGGTTTTTACCTACCATAAACACCCATATGTATAGCTGTATCCCCAGAGCTTCGACCTCGCAGATACATTTCTCATGTGCTATTCGGCACCACGCACCATGCCTCACATTGAGCCACCCTGGTCGGAATCTCATTATCGATCCCAAACAAATACACATACAATGGAGGCGATCATAAACATATATCCCTAGTTCACAGCCATACCGCATTACTCCCAACTGGATTCAAAATTAACCCCTATTCTCAAACACGGATAATGGCTATGCAACATTACTATGACTCGGGGATAGTGGTCATGCAACATTACAATGACTTAGGGAATCAACCTAACACCTGTTAGTTAATGCCAGGGTGGACTGCCCACTACGCACAACCTCGTATGATAGCACTCCTAAGTCTGTATATTTAAATCTAACAAGTATCATGCACACATACATATATATACATGTCACTCTAATATGTTTATAATAAGTATCGAATTCGTACGCATGTCCCACCATGCACGGTTCACCCAAATCCCGAAGTTCAAACCAACTTCTCGATTAATTATTTAACTTGTCCCTTAACTGAGCACCCTAGTTAATTATTAAATTTCCACATAATGATTAACGTCACAAAATTATTTTTAATTAAATATTCTCACTTAGATAATTTACACATACTCGCTTGAGTTCATATAAATCCCCGGAACATTTCTACGATCCAAAGTTGACCCACACCCACGGGTCGTTCAAACGAAACCCCATCTCATTCGAACGAAAATGAAATCTCATTCAAAAGACTTTCTAACAAGATTACAAAAACCAAATATCATTTCTAGGGTTCTTCTTACTAAAATTTCAAGAACTATAACCCAAATACCATAAAGAGAACACGATTGCATCATTATATGTTCGATTCTCACACGGTAACCCTTGTAAATTCAAGATCAAAATTCCTTTACCAAATTGTTTTTTAAATATTCAATATTTTATCTAAGTTGTACATCTTTCTCCCTTAAAACCCATAATTTATTTCTAATTGCAAGTGTAATCAATCTCAACAATTCATCCGATTAAGATCCTTAATTCCTTAACATTTAAGTTTTAACATCATTTAATCAAGTTTCAATCTTGCATGCTCTAGAGCTCCAATTTCTATTTTAAACTAACAAAGTAATTAACTATGATAAAATTGCGATATAAAGTAAGTAATTACTTTCCCTGATGCATTAAAATTCAAAGTTCTCTACTGGTTTGATGATGGGTTGAGTCCTATTTCTTTTCCTCTCCAAGTTTTCTCTTATTTCTTCTTCTTTTTCTCTTCTCCAGGGCTTTCTCTCTCAATATCTTGTGTATAATATGAAAGGTGGTCTTCCATTTACCTTCCAAACCTCTTAAATATTTTCTCAGTTCACCAAATTCCATTTTTTTTCTTAGCCCTAAGTATAAAATGACCACCTACCCTTATATGGGCCCCGTTTTGTCTTAAAAGCCCCTGAAACTCAAACATAATGCTCGGATACCTGTCCTGGACTCTTTTGACCATTCTCTAATCACCCCGTGCACACGAAAAGGTTATTTGAGTCACCCAAATTTGAATATGCTAACATTTCATTAACTATCATTAAGCAGGATGACACGCGCATATCGTACATGTCGCCCATAACTTATACCGATCCGATGATATAACACTCTATAGACATATATAAAATAAACCATCGTAATCACTCATACATGACATATAATAAGGCGTATACCTATTTACTTATCACACACAAGTAAATAACAATTAATAATAAATAATAATCCTTTATCTCTTTAATTAATATTACTAAAATCTAATTTAATTTTTCCAATTAAATTAATAAAATAAATCACATAGAAATTAATTTATAATTAAAGTACGGGGTATTACATTCTTTCCCTTTAACAATGGAATTTTTTCCTCGAAATTCGAATGTACCTCCCATGAAGAGCTCTGGATACTTTTTCCGTATGTCATCCTCGCGCTCCTATGCCTGACTCGACATCATTGTGGTATCCTCATTGTACACGCAATAACTACACCACCTTTGATCGAAGATTCAACTTGTTATAGCCCAAAATGGCAACAAGTCTCTCCTCATAAAAAAATTTCGGCCACAAGTCTATCTCCTTTGACGCCAAATGTCGATAAGTGACTTCATCCCAGAGATACCTCCTCGTCGGCGCCACATGAAACACATCATGAATCCACTGCAATTGATATGGTAAGGTGATCATATACACATCTGGATCAACTCTCTCGATAATGGGAAAAGGTCCCATATACCTAGGTGCCAACTTCCCTCGAACCGTATTACTCATTTCTTGGGAGATGCTCGCTGAAACACCTAATCACCACGTCAAACTCTAGGTGTTTCTAGTTTCATCGGAATAACTCTTCTAACAATCACGAGCCACCCAAATATGACTCTTGATCAACTCAATCCTTGCCAACGTATCCTGTATCACATCCATTCCGAGAAGCTTGTTATCTCACACCTCTAACTAGCAAGAGGGAAAATGATAAGATCTCCCTTATAATGCTTCAAAAGGTACCACACCAATGGAAAATTGGTACAAGTTATTACATGTCACTCTACCATCGACAAACACTATTCCCAGATACCCCTTTAAAGTCCAGAATGAACATCCTCAGCATATCGTCTAACATCTGATTCACCCTTACCATCTGCCCACCGGTCTGCGGGCGACGCTATGCTTAAATGCAATTTCACCCTCACTGCCTCCAAAAAACTCTACCAGAGGTGGGACACAAAGATCTTATCTCCGTCTAAAACAATGTTGAGATTCACCCCATGCAATTTCACTATCTCTGCACTGAAAAGTTAGGCATACTACCTTGTCATGTAATCCACCCAAACCGGTAATGAATGCGCCACCTTGGTCACCCGATCCCCAATAACCTAGATGGAATCACCACCTTTCTTGTGACGTCGACAACTCTAAAATAAAATCCATCGATATCGACTCCCCTTCCCACACTGGAATCTCCAATGGCAGAAAAACCCCGATTGGTTACCAATGATTAACCTTCACTATCTGACAAGCGGTACACCTGGAGATGAGCTCACCTATGTCTCACTCCATACCGACCCACTAATATTGGGTTGTCAATACCTGACACATCTTACCCCTTCTAGGATACACTAAAAATCGTGACAAATCCACCCCCTCCAAAATTACGTGCTGTAGGTCCTCATGGTCTGGGAGTATCAACCTCCCATTGAAGCACAAGCCACCCTCAGAACTACTTAATTAAGACACCAGTCCATTTACCAATAATAACTAAATCCTCTTCTGACAAGACAGATACCGTACTTGTGCCTCCATAATCCTCAAAACAATCTCGGGTATGATGGTCATCATTGCTGATAGTGAGCTTACGATATTAATGGATTATTTATATAATTAAGTGTCCAGCACACACAATATCTAAATTTTATTTTTTATCCAAAGATAAGAATCTAGGTGATAAAGTAGATAAAGTAGATCATGCAAATAGACAAGGAAATATGAGGGAAAAAAACCCTTGCGGGTAAAACCTTTTTTAAATCAACACTTTAGAGTTTTACAAGACACAACTTACAAAGCCTATACATAATATCGCTCTCTCCTGAGTCGTCCATAGGTGGCAGTCCACCCTCGGTATCCACCGATCAGCCTTTGTCTTCCTTTAGCAGTGATATCCTCGAGAACCATAATTGTCAGCAATGAAGAAGATCTCTATACAAGAGTAACTTAGATATGCAAATATTTAGGGTTTCAAATGGATTCCCCTCCCCCAACGCACAAACACATACACACACACACACACACAAAATTTGGATATTGTGTGTGCTGGACACTTAATTATATAAATAGTCCATTAATATCGTAAGCTCACTATCAATAATGATGACGATCATAATATGAGGGAAGAAAACCCTTGCGGGTAAAACCTTTTTTAAATCAACACTTTAGAGTTTTACAAGACACAACTTACAAAGCCTCTACAGAATATCGCTCTCTCCTGAGTCGTCCATAGGTGGCAGTCCACCCTCGGTATCCACCGATCAACCTTTGTCTTCCTTCAGCAGTGATATCCTCGAGAACCATAAATGTCAGCAATGAAGAAGATCTCTATACAAGAGTAACTTAGATATGAAAATATTTAGGGTTTCAAATGGATCCCCCCCCCCCCAACGCACACACACACACACACACACACACTATATATATATATATATATATGGGAGTGATCATTTGTGAATCAAAAGGTGTTTTAGACCTAAATAAAGTAAGAACTTTTGCACCAGGTATACATAAATAATTTTTGCAAAAGTCTCTTTTAAAATCAATACAAAGAAGGAATTTATAAGTCGGCAAAAAATTCGAGTCATCGGCACTCCTTTGAACGAAAACTGGGCTCGTTCGAATGAGAAGCGCATCTTGTTAGAATGAAAGCAAGTTTGTTCGAATGAAAAACTATCTTGTTTGAACAAGCTTCACACGATGCAAAACAGTATGCCCTCGTTTGTTGCTCAATCTAAATAAACTTCAAAAGGGATTTCGAACGAAAATGAAATCTCGTTAGAGAGAGATTTCCATCTCATTTAAACGAGATGCACAAACTTTGAAATTTTTTTAAGTAAATAAAATTTCCTTTATCTTTTAAATAAAAACATCTCCCAATATAAATATAAATAAATTAAAAATCCTAAATTATTTTATACCTTCGTAATATGGAGATCATCTTAAATTTGGAGACGATGAAAATTTGGTTCTTTGCAAAGCTCTAGTCAAATGGTAACGGGATATGCCAAAAACTAAGTTAGCCTAATCTATGAGAAAATGATAGAAAATTTTCTCGTACAAATATCCCTTTTTTTGTTTATATCGTTTCAAATATAAAGCTGAGATCCAAATTACAATGAAATTCCGTAAGATATATAAAATATCCTAATAGCCTTCCAAACCCTAAAAACTCCACTTCTTCTTGGTCTTCTCTTGGGAACTTTGTATTCATCGGGTGTAATGAGAACATGATCTTCCAAAAATATCAACACATGAAACAAAGCAAATACCACATGAGACATCGAGTTTGACATGTAAAAATAAAATTCATAAAGATAAATTCTCCCCCATAAATTAAATTCCCATGTAATTTGTTCTCCCCCTTTTGTTTTGTCCGATATAGAAAATGAGTAGAATCTAATCATTAATTGTAAAGCATCATAAATAAGAAAATGAAATCATCACAAAAAGATATGAAGGATAATCATGCAATGATAATTTCAAAGGCTCTACAAACTATTTCTAAAAAAATTCAATTTTTTCAAGTATAAAATTTTACAAATACAACACACCATGGAGGAACAAAAAAATAATCGAATCATGGAAACGGAATGTAGGGGTGTGAACATATTCTATAGGTTAATAAACATAAATAAACATATCACATGTGCACGAAGGAATGCGACACCACTAACAAAAGATCTGAAAGTCTACCTTAGGTGTAAAAATTGTGAACTCAAGTGAAATCGACTTAACCTAATCAACTAATTAAGACTGTAAGTGATTTTCACACCAATAATGCCCAAAACTATGTAATGCTTTACGAGATTTTTATAGCATGTGCAAACCCATTGATCTTAGACTTAACTCGCATGAATCTCACGTATTGAATTTTTTTTCTCTCAATGCTTTTTGAGAAAATTAAGGCTCATATGTAGCGAAGCATCAATGTTCTCTTAAATTGGCTTGGCACTTTTGTTTTTATGTGCTTTTAATCTTTTTGGATCTTTTCTTACAAATTGTGGATTTTCATTCGAAGACAACCTGTATTTTGCAGCCTGATTTCATTTATTAAATTATACCAAATTTATCGGATAAATGATTTTCTATTATATCTATTTGGGCAATGATTCTTACATGCACTATTTATACTATCGCGTTTTACTCATTTGCTTCATTTTAAAAGTAGGATTGAGATGAAAGCACTATAATGAACATGTGACAGGTAAGTACAATATGCAAATAAGTCCATGCTCATGTGCATTAAAGATGACAAGGAGTCAAACATGTAGCAAGTAGTCATCATATCACATATTAATGACTCCACACATTATAAAGCACATAAATGAAATGATATCATGTCTCAAAATACTACAAAATAGTCACATGGATATGGCATGAATTGGTGACTCAGACATCTTTAATGTTCATCCACATATGGTGTTAAAAAATACAAAACTCCTTTTGAATTTTGCAAAAATTTTATGAAAAATAAAATCTTTTTGTCCTTTTCACTTTTTCTTAAAAAGAAACCTATTTTTTTTTTTATATTTTTCAATATTTTTCAAGAAAAACAAAAATCTTTTTGGATTTTTCAAAAATATATAAAAATGAAAAATGTAAACAAAATGATAATTCCATGGTAATAAAATCTAGAAATAGGAATAAATATGAATAAGCATGAAAATAATCCTATACTAGATAACATATCCAATCTCAGTCAATAGTGCAAATGCCTAAAGATTTTCTAAGATCCTCGAATCGAAGTGTATCTAAAGGTTTCGTGAAAATATCGAATAACTGACGATCGGTGCTCACAAAGCTCAAGGACACGACCTTTTCCTTAATTAGGTCTCGAATAAAGTTCTCGTGTATCCTATTGTGCTTTGTGCACGAATGTTGAATTGGATTATTTGAAATGTGAATAGCACTCTTATGATCACAGGAAATAGTCATCGTGCCCTATGAAATTCCATAATCCTCTAAAATTTTCTTCATCCATAAGTGTTATGTGCAACAACTCCCGATGGCTATATAATCACCATCTTCCATGGACAAAGATAAATAGTGTTGCTTCTTTCTCATCCACGGGACAATACCAAATATCGTAACCATTAACATCCCTGGACCAATCATTAACATCCCTGGACCAATCGATATCTACATAGGCGTATAAACGATCATTGGTATCAAAGAAACACCAAATATCGTAAGATAGAGTCCCACTCAGGTACTTGATAATACATTTAAGAGCATTTAAGTATGACTCTTGCGGGGATGCCTGGTATCGCGCACATACTCCAACAATAAAGGCAATATCGTATTGACTAGAAGTAAGGTAAAGAAGACTACATATCATACCATAATATAAAGTCTTTTCTACGTTGTTGCCTAAAGCATCTTTGCTAAGCTTTGTCGATGAACTCATAGGGGTGCGAGCGTGCTTAGTGGAGTCTAGACTGAATTTCTTCATAAGGTATTTTACATATTTGGATTGAGATATGAATATCCGATCCTCAAGCTGATAAACTTGGAGACCTGGGAAAACTGTAAGCTCACTTACCATGCTCATCTCAAACTCACTCTTCATCTCCTCCTCAAAAGTGTGAGCATGACGGGAGCGCGTGGATGCCGGAGCATGTGGATCCAGAGACTATATCATCTACATAGACCTGAGAAACTAAAATAGAACCACTCTCTATCCTTATTAACCACGTCTTATCTAATCCCACTCTTTTAAAGTCACGAGCTAAGAGGTACAAAGTAAGCCTCTTGTACCGAAGCACAGGGTTCTTTCTTCAAACCATACAAGGATTTTCTATGATAATAGATATGTCCTAGGTGATTAGGGTTTTCAAACCCTTTTGGTTGTTCCACGTAAAACTCCTCCTATAGAATGCCATTAAGAAAGGCATTATTGACATCCATCTGATATAACTTGAAGTGCAGATGACATGCTATGGTGAGTAGTTAGTGAACAGACTTAAACCTAGAAAAAAGAGCGAATGTCTCCTCAAAGTCTACACCATCGATATGTGTGTAGCCTTGAGCGAACAACCTAGACTTATTACGAATTAAGATACCAATTTCATCTACATTTTTCTTAAAAATCCACTTGGTACCTATCAGGTTAGTATCACTAGCTCGGGGGACCACTTCCCAGAAATAATTTTTTCTAAATAGTAACAACTCTTCTTGTATGGCTAGTATCCAATTCTCATCCTTTAGTGCTTCTTTCTTATTCTTAGGCTCGACTAGGGATGTATATTACATACAATTACCAACATTTTTGAGTTGATCACGAGTCTTGACACCTAGTGTAGGATCACCAAGTATAAAAGAAGGGTTATGGATCTTCTAAACCCAAGGTGTTGTATCCCCCAAAATAAGAATAGGGTCCACCGTGGTAGCTTGAGGAAGGATAGGATCGAAACTAGGGGTCACATCATCCTCACTTTATGGGCTAGGAGCAACAAATACTAATGGCTCATCATCTATAATCGTGATGTTTATTGACTCCATAACCTTAGAGCTAGCCAAATTATAAAATTGATAAGCCCTACTCGTCGATGAATATCATAAAAATTTCTCCTCGTCTCTCTGGGAGTTAAACTTTCCTAAAGGATCTCTATCTTGCAAGATGTATCATGTACTCCCAAAGACAGAGAAATATGATAATTTGGGATTCTTCCCTATCTATAACTCATAAAGGCGTGTGAAGTGTGTGCGGATGGAGATATACCCTATTCACCGTATGACATGCAATACTTATTACCTCTGCCCAAAAATTTCTAAGTAGGTTTCTCCCAAGAAGCATGGATCTAGACATTTCTTATATCGTTTAGTTCTTCCTCTCAACAAACCCATTTTGTCGAGGAGCACCAACGACCAAAAACTCATGTTATCGCAATATCTATTAACTTTTGCTTCTTGAAATTTAGTGCCTTTGTCACTACGCATCCAATTAATAGTGACACCATATTGGTTTTATAGGACATGACACTTGGTTGTAAGGAACTCAATCGCATTGGACTTTTCTAGAAGGAATCCTACAATCGAGTATCTAAAAAGGTCAACGAGCATCATGAGAATATATCTTTTACCACCAAAGCTTTCTGAGAGAGTAAGAACCATAAGATCCATATGAATCAAATCCAAAACACGGGAAGTGGTAATGGTATTCAACTTCTGATGGGAACTTCAAATTTGTTTACCTTGTTGAAAGGTCCACAAACCGAGGAAGTTGGTTTCCTAAGCTATGGTAAGACACGAACTAGGCCTTTTTTACACTAATCTATTATGATATCTGAAGTTCACGTGACCTAACCGTTGATGCCAAAGGTCTATAATGGACACCGTGGCACCGTTGCACACAAAAACAGACTTGGGCACAATCCCATAACAATTGTCTTTCATACTCACTCCTTGTAGTAAAAGTTTATTGGATTGATCATAAACATTGTATTCAGACCGGTCATTTACCGTAAAGTTTACATCGTACAATTGGCAAAAAACTTTCAACCCAAATACAACCCCTTTACGTACAACACATCATCTGGCTCGGGAAATTCGGGTATCTCAATTAACACCTCCACATCCAAAAATGCTAGTTATACTCCCATCTCTAAAGGTGACTTTAAATTCCTTGCGATCTTTAAGGTGGGTAAAAAATGAGACGTCACCTGTCATGCTCCTCGAACACCGACTATCAAAATACCATTAGGAAGTATTTTGAGCCTTAAGAGCAACTTGAACAGCAGGGGCTTTCTTATCTGGCTTAGGTACTCAGTGGTGATAACCTTTTGTTTGCCCTTACTGTTGTTGACTCTAGTCAGAATGTTGGAAGCGTTCTCAAATGGCAAAAACATTTGTTGAAATTCTTCTATTATACTATGTGATAAATAGCTTTTTGGTATGAGTTTGTTCGTTGTCTTCAAAATCCACCCTTAAAATTCCCTTAAGGACCTACAAAACTTGTCTAAAAATAACTCGCCTTGCGGTAAGTACGGGTATCAATCCAATTTCTAGCGTTAAAATGGTTATCGTGAAAACTTGCAATTTTAATTTTTATTAAAAATCTTTTTGTGTTTTTAATTTTTTTTTTATTTTTATATTTAAAAACAATTTTCAAGGGAGGAAACGAAAATTTATGCAAGTAAAATGACTATGAAAATTTAAAAAGTAATCTAGTTTAGAATTTATGAGAAGAAACAAGAGGTGGGATTACACCGCGTAGTCAAATTAATTTAATGTCCTAATTATTCAATTGAATAGTTCGAAATAATATTGAATTTAAAACTTAACTCTCGTTACAATCCTAAATTCAATTTTAGTTTTTTCAGCAATTAAATCGGGAATGGTCACAACATAAAAAAATTAAGATTCACACTCATTTCAACAAAATATCCGCTAAGATTAATTTATTAAAATTTGTACGAATATTTGAATTGCATACACATAATTAATATTAAATTCAAGAATAATACTTGTCTCTAAGTGAAATCCAAAAATCAAATATTAATTTCCACCACTAATTTATTAACTCTCGTTATATTAATTAATGTGTGATTTTTCCCAATTTAATTAGCCTAGAATGGATCAACGAACAATTATTCAAATAAAATAACTCGACATACGCATTTCAACCCACCCCTTGAATGTGGTGTTTAGCCAGACATGATTAAAATTTCAATACAAACACAATTAACAAATAAGAAACTGAAGAGAAAGAGAAAGAAATACGATACGCAATAATTTCTTGTGTCAACTATGTGCATGAACACGCGTCCCAAACTTGTCACAAAACCTGACTGGATTACAAAACTGAAAGTAAAAGCGAACCTACAAATTTTTCTAAACCTAAAACTATTTTTTTCTTTTTTTTTCTGACTATTTTTTACCCTCTTTTTTTCTTTTTCTGTCTCTTACGTTCTCTATCTTTTTTCTTCTTCTGTTGAGAGATTTTTTAAATGAACTTCCCTTCTATTTTTTTTATAGCTCACGAATTGGTCAGTTGGGAGATTTTGTGGGAATTGAAAAATAGCCAAGTCAAGGGACTTTTTATGGATCGAAAAGGGGTTGTTCCGATATTCATGGGATATGGGTTTCGTGAGTTTGGATGTATGGATGGAAGGTGGGTTGTAAATGGTTTCTTGGGTTGTGGATTGAAATGGGTTGAAAGGTCTGGGTTTGGGTGATGATGCTCGGGTTACTCCGGGAGAGAGGGATCTGGCGGTTTTCGGTCTGGGCGTCGCGGGTTCGGAGTGCCGTTGATGGTAGGACGACATCGGAAATGGGGCTGCTGGGAATTTGGTTTGGATTTGCAGGTCCGGTTGGGTTCAATCCAGGCAGGGTGGTGTGTGTTATGTGTGTTTAAGTTGGACCCTTAAAAATTAAAACATAAACTAACTAAAAAAATAGAATTAACAAAACTAAAAAAAAAATCAAAAACTATCAAACTAAAAATTTAAATCCTAAAAAAATAAAACTAAAGTCCTAAAAAATATAAAATCTAATAAAACTAAAAATAAATGAATTCCTAAAAAAATACTAATCCTAAAAAACTAAATAACTAAAAACTAATAAAAATCAAAATCAAAATAAAATATACTAAATAAATCTAAAATAAATCCTAAAATAAAAACAACACAAATAAAAAAATATCTAAAAAATATTAAAGGTACAAACTCAACACACACCGGGCTCAGGGTATGGACTGGGCTCAATGTAGGCTTGGGTTAGGGTTACGGGACTGGTTCGGGACATCGGAACTCTTCTGGGTGAGCTCGATGTGGACTCAGACTTCGCGGAGACTTTGAATTTCTTCGTTTAACTCTTTTAACCACTTCTTTGTCGCAAATGACTGGATTTAACATCATTTAACCCTGCGAATGCATATTGACCTGAGAAATAAATAAATATGAACATAAGGTCATTTTTATTAAAAATGAGCGACTAAAATGTATCTATTCGAGGCATCAATTAGACACTTTTGGGTGCTTATCACACCACCCCGAAATGGAACATTGCTAGTCCTCGAGCAAAAATTAGAGAGAAAACATAAATAAGTAACCAAAAGTATGCCACTTTCGCAGGCACTATCGATTGCACTTAGCATGTACAACAAGCCGTTAAACCTATAGGTTGCCCTACATGACAAGTGGTGTCTCGTGAGGGTTTGTAGTGAATATACCCACAAAATTCAAAAACTTATTTAAATGCAGTATCTGAGTAGATGGTGAAACACTATACAACCCAACTTTAAAAGGACATCAAGGAACACCGCATTCAACTACCGAAATAAGATATAAAATTACTTAATACCAAAAAGCGTAATCCTTGCTAAAACTCAGCGTGTGCAGTGTGAAATAATCTTAAGTATCATTAGAGTAATTCCTAGATTGCCTTTATAGAATCAACGCTTTGACTTCAATTCTCACTGGATATATCTCTCTGAATCGAACTCTCTGAGAATTGGGTAAGTGTATCTCTCTAGTGTGTGAGGATGTGAGTAAATGTAAACAAGTTCAAACGTTTCACACACTTTATAAAAAATGACGGATACATGAAAGAAAATTGATCTCATGAAGGAATGCTAACCACTATGTTGATAATGTCGAGTTATTCACCATATAATCTTCTCGTTTGCCCGAACACTTTACCAAGGGTGAAAAAATGTGATGTATGTATGGGAGAATGGGAAAATGACATGAAGAAGATATGTTGGTAAGGTTTTTGAGAATAATGTGACTAAATAATGTCTTCATTTTTCAAATTTTTGACCGCATGCTTTCTTTTTCTTCGTTTCTATATATTTTTTTCTTTGCTTCTTTTTCTATTTTTTTTTTATTGTGATGCATTTTTCTTTTCATAACACAAATGAAGACAATTTACATGGAAAATTTCAAACACTCTTTTTTCTCACAAATTATGGCAGTTATGGGAATTGATGTGTGGATGATATCTGGGACATATATGGGTAAGTAAAACATGGGATGACAATAGGTGGAATGAAGGGTAAAAATGGTAAGTGTAAGGTAAAATCAGTTTCGTGCTCGGGACAACTACAAGACTCATGTTTCTTACAACTAGAAAGTAATGTCATTCTCAGTGATTATGCCAAAAGTGAAAAATAATGAGACCATGCAATGACTAAATGTAACCCAAAGAAGGTTGAGTCAACTTGTGACTCGGAGATACGTAAAAATCCTCAAAAAGTTGAAAAGATCAAATCTCACGGGTTTAAGTCTCCACTAGTGATCTTTTAAGGCTTTCTCGAGAATATAGTTACTATTCAACTTTTGATTGTAAACGTGATAGTGTAAAATTGCCGAGTTTAGGAATTCATGGTGCAAGGATGCTTTAAGAGGTATTAATTAATTTATTGTAAAAAACGCAATTTTAGGGTTGAACATGGGTATTTCGAGATTCTAAAAGCGGGATGATAGACAATTCAAGGAATAAAAAAAATTTAAATTTAACTGCACAAAATGTTTAAAATCACTTGCTTCTGAAAATTTTCAAAAGAGGTACGATTTTGATAAATTTTCCACCCCCAAACAAAAGAGAACATTGTCCTCGATGTTTAAAACTATATATAAAAATAAAAGCACAAGGGAGGAAAGAAATTACCATAATGAATCGCTTATGAAATTGTACCGCATGATGGAGAGATAAAACCTGAAGAACAAATGCGAGACAAATACGTACAACTCTATAAAGCTTATGAAAGTCATTGGGTGATGGGAAACACCACCCCAAACAGGATAAGACTCGTACTGAGAATAATGAACAATGGGCTGCCTCCCGATAGTTATAAGTTTAACGTCTTCAGCCATACCGAACCGTTCTCACCCTAAAGATAAGAACTATAAAAATGCTGGTCCGCAAAAAAATGGGGTGATGAGAATTATACCCAAACAAGACTGAAGCGTCAGTCTTGTTGGATAAAGGCTAAAGAAGAGGTCAATGCACTTGTATAGCGAAGTGCCTCACTCGATGCAAAGCATCGGTGGACCATGGACGGGTGGGGAGGAATGGATATGGAGGGAGGAACGGTGTGAGGGTGAATATGCACCAGTCACGGGCCTGATTGAGCGTAAATGTGAGGGAAACAAGGGCCCTATAAGAATGGTGCTCTAATTGGATAGGGAGACAAAATGGTTTGGCAATAATAATGGGGTGAGCCTCATAGAAAGTGAACGACCGTTCTATAAATGGGAGATGATAATGGTCGCGTCGTGACACACCAGGGAGCTGTAGATGGAAAAAATCAACACCACAAGGAAGTGGTGTGCATAAACTAACACGCTCGGTGTCACGAAATATTAGAGTAGCATATATACACACAGAGATGGTGGGGTCAATAAAAAGCGCACAAATGGGATCGTGGAGCACTGGGGTGGAGAGTGGAGGTAGGTGAGGACCTAAATGCATAGATGTGAACAGGTGAGATGCAATAACAAGGTCCGAACCAAGTGGTGGGATGGAATGGACAGTGTGTGGGTTGGGTGGGACAAGGGGTGGGGGAAGATGATCTAACTCATGAGTAGGAGAAACACACTACTCATAAGGCTCGGAGTGAGCCTCAAAGGTACGCGAAGGAGGACGTGTGAAAGTGAACGAGGGAGTGATCAACTTATCCACCAGTGAGGCACCATCCGAAGTGGTGGAAAAATATAACAAGGCTTCCAAATTTGAGATAAATGAATCAACATGAATAGTTGACTCAATGGAAGCCAAACATGGTGGGACAGGATCCATATCCAGAGAGGTAGACACCATCTCAGACTCAATCTCAGGACATTGGGAAGCAATCGTAGTAGGAGCTAACCTATAAATAAATGGTTCCTCGGCCATAAATTGGGAAGCTATGGAAGGGGAAAGGCAAACCTCAATGGTGGATTCGAGGGGATAGGGTGGTGTGGCATCAGTTTCACAAGCAATGGATATGTCAACACAATTATCAACGTGGGGCCCGGACCATTGGGTGGTCTCAACTTCAAGATTCTCAGAATGATAGGGTTGGTCACACTCAAAATCCTTGGCACAAGATGACACATCATCGTCCCACGTAAGTGTAATAATGGGGCGACTTGGGGTGAAATTCGGCTCGTTCACACACTCAAATGCAGTAAACATGTTTTCAAGCCGTTGAAGGGATTCATTGTGAGATTGAAGAGTGTGCGCAAACTTTTTCAAGAGGCACTCGAGAGTGGATGTGCAAGGTGGTGGCGAAGTGTTGGTGGGTGGCGGTGGTGGTTGAGGTGGATACAACTCACTATAGACACCAGGATAGAGAGAATACTCATCAGAAGTGTGTAGAGCATGGTCAAGTGCACCATTCATGGGAGAAGCATCTCCGTGAGTGACAAAAGTGTGATCAACATGAGAAGCATATGAAGTGGACTGATAGGTGTGAGGTGCACGAGGTGGCGATGACGACTATTGGAAATCGTAAGGATCCACAACATGACGTTGGAATTCATATTGCATGGAAGGGTGATCAGGCGGCCATGAATAGCTTTGGTACTCATACCCCTCGACATTAGATACGTCGTGACAATATGTCGAGGGTGGGTCCAAAACAGTGTCATAGGGATACACATGTTCCAAGGTGGAGTCATAGGGAGAGAATATAAATGGACACTCATGGGACAAGTGATCGACAAGAAAGCAGTTTATGCACGACAAAGTATGGGATGTGTTGACACTCAGCACCGGAGGCAGTGGAATAGGAAATGTGGGCGTAGAAGACACACGAGTATCAACGGTGGGCGTTTGAGAGTTAAAGCCACGAATTAATGAATGGAGGGTCGATTTGGTCTTAACATCAAACAATGGGAAATGGCCAAAGTACACCCGTAAAGGATGTTCTTCAGCCATGAGGAGAGAAATATTTTTGGATTTTTAAATATTTTTCAAAAGAAAAGAAAATCTTTGTATGATTTTGGAAAATAAGAAAAGGAAAATCTTTTTGGCATTTGGAATATGGAAAAAAAGAAAATCTTTTTGGGATTTTTGAAAGTATT
This sequence comes from Sambucus nigra, assembly GCA_949130495.1. Lineage (NCBI taxonomy): Eukaryota > Viridiplantae > Streptophyta > Magnoliopsida > Dipsacales > Adoxaceae > Sambucus > Sambucus nigra. Next base: position 447,936,723 of record OX422220.1, on the reverse strand, counting down.
GTAAATGTTTTTTTTTTGGAATTTTTCGAAAAAGGGGAGACAGTGGACTCTTAATTTGGTCGAACTAACTAAAACTGACTACCTAAAGAAAGGAATTGGAAACACATGAGTAAAATAAAAATCCTAACGAGCACGTAGCCAATTATTATCTTCAAAATTAGTGAAAGGGGTAGTCAAATTTTAATTAAGTCCGCGGGCGATAAAAATCACGGAATTTATTTTAGTGATCGCCTGTTATAAAGATGGGTTCCTACTGGGCTGGCTAGTTGATTGATTTTAATTTAATGACAGCTTGGGTAGCACACAATGGATAAGCGAGTGAGTCGGGTGATGAAATCCCTTCTTTTTTCAATGATCGGGTCGAGGTCTTAGGTAAATTAATTTATCAAACCAGTCATTTTAAGTGCGATGCAGAAATTAAAAGCACACAAGAGCAATTAATCACACAAAAAATGAACTCGCTTGTAGGAGATTCGCGAGGGATAAAAAAAATGTACCTCCCACGATTTTTACACACATGGGGTGAAGACCGAGTTGAGTCGATCGGGGGGAGATTTTGCCTATCTCAGTCATCCCCGGGAGTCCTACCAACCCAAAGTAGAGAGGCTTCAAAATCCTCGCCTTGGACGCCTCTCTCTACCTTGTCCGGTTTCCCTTTTCGCTGTTTTTTATGAATAATTATTAAAATCAAATCGGTGTCGAAATGCACCAAAATAAATATAGAGCTTCAATAATCCTATACAACCAGTCTAAGGAGGAGGGAAGAGGAAGAACTACACTAAAAAAAAGATAAATAGAATTACAATTCTTCAATCATGTCTCCACGTCAAGAAAGTGGCAATGGGGCCATTTGATAAATATCTTTTTGTGTATGTGTTTGTTCGTTGTCTTAAAAAATCACTCTCAAACTTCCTTTGAGTACTCACAAAACTTGTCTAAAAATAACTCGTATTGCGGTAAGTCCGGGCATCTATCCAATTTCTAGCGTTGAAACGGTTATCGTAAAAACTTGCAATTTTAATTTTTATTAAAAATCTTTTTGTGTTTTTAAATTTTTTAAATATTTTTTTTTATATTTTAAAAAAAAATTCAAGGGAGGAAACGAAAATTTATGCAACTAAAATGACTATGAAAAATTAAAAAGTAATCTAGTTTAGAATTTATGAGAAGAAACAAGAGGTGGGATTACACTGCGTAATCAAATTAATTTAATGTCCTAATTATTCAATTGAATAGTTCGAAACAATATTGAATTTAAAACTTAACTCTCGTTACAATCCTAAATTCAATTTTATTTTTTTCAGCAATTAAATCAGGAATATTCACAACATAAAAAAATTAAGATTCACACTCATTTCAACAAAATATTCGCTAATATTAATTTATTAAAATATGTACGAATCTTTGAATTGCATACACATAATTAATATTTAAATTTAAGAATAATACTTATCTCTAAGTGAAATCAAAAAATCAAATATTAATTTTCACCATTAATTTATTACTCTCATTATATAAATTAATGTGTGATTTTTCCCAATTTTATTATCCTAGAACGGATCAACGAACAATTATTCAAATAAAACAACTCGACATACGTGTTTCGTCCCACCCCTTGAATGGGGAGTTTAGCCATACATGATTAAAATTTCAGTACAAGCACAAGAAACTGAAGAGAAAGAAAAAGAAATACGATACGCAACAATTTTCTGTGTCAATTGTGTGCATGAACACGCGTCCCAAACTTGTCACAAAATCTGACTGGATTACAAAACTGAAAGTAAAAAGGGAACCTACAAATTTTTATAAACCTAAAACTATTTTTTTTCTACCCACTTTTTTTCTTTTTCTGTCTCTTATGTTCTCTCTCTTTTTTTCTTCTGTTGAGAGACTTTTTAAATGAACCGCCCTTCTCTTTTTTTATAGCTCACGAATTGGTCAGTTGGGAGATTTTTTGGGATTTGAAAAAATAGCCAAGTCAAGGGACTTTTTGTGGATCGAAGTTGGGCAGTTTCGATATTCATTGGATATGGGTTTCGATCTGGGCGTCACGGGTTCGTGGTTCGGAGTGCCGTCGATGGCATGACGGCACTGGAAATGGGGCTGCTGGGAATTTGGTTTGGATTTGTAGGGCTGGCTGGGTTCAATCCGGGTAGGGGTGTTATGTGTTATGTGTGTTTAAGTTGATTCCTTAAAAATTAAAAAATAAACTAACTAAAAAAATAGAATTAACAAAACTAAAAAAATCAAAAACTATAAAACTAAAAATTTAAATCCTAAAAAAAAATAAAACTAAAGTCCTAAAAAATATAAATCTAATAAAACTAAAAATAAATGAATTCTTAAAAAAAACGAATCCTAAAAAGATGAATAACTAAAAACTAAAAAAAAATCAAAATCAAAATAAAATATAAAAATATACAAATAAATTCTAAAAATCCTAAAGAAATCTAAAATAAATCCTAAAAATAAAAACGACACAAATAAAAAAATATCTAAAAAACATTAAAGGTACAAACTCAACACACACCGGGCTCGGGGTATGGACTGAGCTCGGTGTAGGATCGGGTTAGGGTTAAGGGACTGGTTCGGGACATCAGAACTCTTCTGGGTGAGCTCAATGTGGACTCAAACTTTGTGGCGGCTTTGAATTTCTTCATTTAACGCTTTTAGCCGCTTATTTGTCGCAATTGAATGGATTTAGCATCATTTAACCCTACGACTGCGTATTGACCTGAGAAATAAATAAATTCGACTATAAGGTCATTTTTATTAAAAATGAGATACTAAAATGCATCTATTTGGGGCTTCAATTAGACACTTTTGGGTGCTTATCACTATGCAAAGTCGCAACTAGAAATTCAACTTGCTCCCTAAGACTAGAAAAGTTACAAAAGTGTTGTGCGAGAGTGTGTGTACGGCTAGTTCGGCCTAATTTACAACAAAAATATCTAAGGTGAGCTCTTATTTTACAAAATATTCAAACATAGACAGGTTGGGGTCTGCTACGGTTTGCTTTTCTAGGTTGAACTCTTTTAGGTGGGTTAGGCTACTTGGGTGGATTTGGTCGAGGGCTATAAGGGTCCATCACATACTCAGGAACTGTCTCGAGTGCGATATTAGAAATGGATGCATAGGCATAACCTATTCCTTGCCTCTGGACATTTCCTAAAGTAGGGATGAGAAGAATCTTACCAACCTTCTTTGATGTATCCTCAATAGTTGTCGTGAGCTCCTGGGAATGTTTGAGATCTTTATCGAGTTGGGATATAAGGGTTTCAATTTTCTCACCAGTCTCCACGGATGCTTAGAGATCTCTCATAATACTATCCATATTGTTGGTCAAGTCCCCGTTCTCTCTCTCTTAACTAAACAAACTATCCCTCCTAAATATTCTCTCACGAAGGACTCACTCTATCCCACATCTTTCAACTCTCTCTAGCACTAACAGTTTCATAGCTAACCCTTCGTTTTGTTTCTTTGTTTTAAAGGACTCAGTGTAAAGATCAGCGTAGGCAGGATGAAAGTTACTCTTACTGTCACTCAAAGCAGTCTCTCCCCCACTCTTCTCAGAATGACTAGACTCACTGTTGAGGTGTTTATGATTAGTATTTTACTCATCGCCATGAGGTGCACTATATGTACAAACATAACTAGCCATGAATGTAGTGAAGTTACATCCATGTAGTGATTCTTCTCCCGAGCTCACCGACTCGACCTCGCTATTGCTAAGCGTGACGTGTAACTTTTCCTTGATGTTTCAACCTAGTCGAAACTCGTGAGATTTGTGCCCCTTTCCGTTACACTCATAACATCCCTCCGCATGTTTCTTTGAAAAAAAATTCTTTTCTTTTTCAAAATTTTTCTTTCCCAATTTTTTTTTTCTTTCTCAAAACTTTTCTTATCTTTGGAAGTATTTTTCTTTTTAAGTTTGGGGAATTTCTTGAAATTTTTAGCTGAAAGGGCCAAATCATCTAAATCATAATCAAACTTCGAATCGGATGATGCCTCCTCTACCTTTTTTGATTGGGCTTTAAGTGTAATTTCCTTATCCTTAGGCTTAACTATTTTAGGGAACATATCTCTCTCGTATGTTTGAAGATCTCCTACAAGTTCTTCTAACCTAAGAGTGTCTAAGATCCCTAGCGAATTAAGAGCGTTAACCTTAGGAATAAAGAGGGAGGGAAGTGATCTCAAGATTTTCTTAACTATATGCGTCTCGAGTATTTTATCACCTAAATTGAAACTCGAGTTAACTATGTTGGAAAATCGTGCATAAAATTCGTCTAAAGATTCAGATTTAAGCATTGTGATTGTTTCAAATCATGAGGTGATTCTGCAGCCTAGAAGCTTTAATAGCATTGGTACCTCCTGAGTGAGATGGAGGGTAATCCTAGCTTTTTTAGTCGTGGTGCACCTCATAATGCAGTGAAACTCGTCAGGGGTGATAGCTCCTGAGATGGCACTCAAAATGCCGGAATTAAAATTGTTCCACTTAAATTCGTCCTCTGTCCACTGTAAGATAGGTTTAGGGCCGAGAACATTATCAACTGTGATAGTGGAAGGTGTTGACCCCTTTTCACAGACTACCAAAACACGTTCATCTATGGCCTTTAAAGTAGACCTCATCCTAGCCATCCGGTATGAATAATTTGTACCATCATAGACTAGCAGACGATTGTACAAATTCTCCATTAAAATACGATTTTTAAAATATTAACAATTTCAAAAATAAATGATATCAAAGAAAAAACATTTTTGTAGAAAAATATCACACAGTAATTTTGAGCAACAGGTTGTGATACCAATATGAGAGTGCGCTTACAACTTCATGGATTATTTATATAATTAAGTGTCCAACACGCACAATATCCAAATTTTATCTTTTTATCCAAGATAAGAATCTAGGTGATAAATAAAATAAAGTAAAGCATGTAAATAGACAAGGCAATATGAGGAAAAAATCTCTTGCGGGTAAAACCTTTTTTCAATTAGCACTTTAGAGTTTTACAAAATAGAACTTACAGAACCTCTAAAGAATAAGGCTCTCTCTCGACTCATCCACAGGTGGCAGTCCACCCTCGGTATCCACCGATAAACCTTTGTTTTCATTCGGTAATGATCCCCTCGAGAATCACAATGGTCAGTAGTGAAGGAGCGATGATTTGGGAATCAAAAGGTGTTTTGGACCCAAATAAAGTGAGAATTTTTGCACCATGTATGCATAAATCGTATTTGCAAAAGTCTCTTTTAAAATCAATACGAAGCAAGTTTTTATAAGTCAACACAAAATTTGAGGCAGTGACACTCGTTTGAATGAAAATTGGTCTCATTCGAATGAGAATAGAATCTCGTTAGAATAAAAGCAAGTTTTTTCTAACGAAACAACTATCTCGTTTGAACAAGCTTCAAATGATGCAAAATAGTACGCCCTCATTCGATGTTCGATCTAAGTAAACTTCAAACGAGACTTTGAACGAAAATAAAATCTCGTTAGAACAAGAATCCCATCTCGCTTGAACGAGGTGAAAAAATTTTAAATAAAGAAATTGCCTCAATTTTTAAAAATAAAACATCTCCCAATATAAATGTAAATAAATTTAAAATCGTAATTTTTTTTTATACCTCCATAGTATGGAGATCATGTTGAATTTGGAGACAATGGATATTCAGTTCCTCCCGATGCTCGAGTAAAATAGTATTGGGATATGCCAAAAACTATGTTAGCCGAAACTATGAGTAAATGATAGAAAATTTTCTCTTTCAACTACCATATAGACCGGGACTACCTCTTCCTCCTAAAAGAGTTCATCCCATTTCGTCTTTCACACTGCTTCTAACTGCCCTATAGGCATACGTCTGAACGTATCTGCCACCATATTAGGCTTTCCTAAATGATATTAAATATCTAATTGGGCAGGTCACCATACACCCAATACCACGTGCACACACGTACATTTATTACCAATGAAACCTGCATACCTCAAATAATCAACCATACATAGCGTGTATGACCATATAGTAAAGGTTTACTCAATAACGCTACTAGTCGCGACTATACTCTTCTTGATATGTCCCCACTTATTCTACTAATGGTGCAAACATCCTTGAGTGCTCTCGACATTGAACTCTTTGGCCCCGATGACTTGAAATAATATATCATTGCTCAATGCATTACATCTTTACACATGTAATGCCTAAAGTATCAAACCAACATCCTAGAGCCCAATGTATCTCAACTCCTGACACTTACTAAGCCTCATGTGCGGGACGTCTCAAAAGAAAAATCTGAACAAGAATCCCCCCGATACACTATCGCCTAGATCTCTCGATTATCGAGATTTATTGGCCCAAGACATAGTACCGGGGCACCTAAGATGATGTTATCCTATGAAAATAACCCTGCCCTAAAAATACTAAATCTAGACCCTCGACTCCCGCATCTCTAAAGTAGTCACTCGATACGGTGCATGAGAGTGCCTTATCATGATCTTAATGGAATGTTTATAAAATTAAATGTCCACCAAACACAAATCCAAATTGTATTCTTTTAACCCTAAGACATGCATCTAGGTGATAAAATACATAAAGTAAAACATGCATTCAACAATGGTAAATTTAAAAAAAAATCCCTTAAGATCAAAACCTTTATTCAACACTTTAGAAATATTACAAGACAGTCGACGTACAAACTACTTGATACCAACCACAAATATAATGCGGTAGTCTTCTCAAATATCTAAAGAATACTACTTATCTCCAAGAAGTCCACAAGCGGCCTTCCAACCTCAGTATCCACCGATAAACCTTTGTTTTGAGTAATGACCCCCTCGAGAATCACTATAGTCAGTAGTAGAGATGACCTCTCCACAAGAGTACTGCATGCAAGGATATAAAACTACATGGTTTATACTGATTCACACAAATATATTATGGGAATGTGATTTGTGAATCAAAAGAGTTTTATAAACTCAAAAGTAGGAAAACTTTTGCAAAGGATATGCATAAATAGTTCTGGAAAAAGTCTTAACAAAATAAACACGAAACAAGTATATATAAGGCAGACACAAATTTCGAGATGACGACTCGTTTGAACAAAAATGAGTCTCGTTCAAATGAGAATAGCAATTCGTTCTCACAAAAATTGATCTCATTCGAATGACTTTGCTATCTCGTTTGAATAGGCTTAAGACGACCTTCAAACGACGCCAAACAGTGCCCAAGTACGCCCTCGTTAGATGCTCCTTAGGTAAAGATATCGAATGACCTTCGAACGATAATGCTTCTCATTTGAATGAGGTAGGCGAATTTTGAAATTATTTTAAACAAAAATGCCTCAATTTTTTAAGGAAATAATCCGATTTCAGTTTTAATAAGAATAAAACATCCCAAAATAAATTTAAATTCCTAAAAGTTTTATACCTTCATAAAGTGGAGACGCAACAAACTTGAAGATGTTAGAGATTCGGTTGTTCGTGACGACATGAGTCAAAGTGTAGCAAGATATGCCAAAATCTATGTAAGCCTAAGCTATGAGCATATGAAAGAAATTCTGATTTTACAAGTCTCCCCCTTATGGCTATTCCAGTAAAAAATATAACCGAAATCCAAATTACATAAAAATCCCCTAAGATAATGAAAATATATTGTTACCCTCCCAAAACCTAGAAAATGGATAGGTATATGATAATAATGTCTTAAAATGATGCCTTCAAATCTCCACTTCTTCTTTTTTTCCCTCTTGGGCACTTTGTCTTCATCGAGTGTAATATGAATAGGAGCATCCAAAAGTACTTACACACATGAAATAAAGAAAATACCCGTGAGGCATCGAGTTTGTCATATAAAATAAAATTCATAAACTTCTACACCTATACATCAAACTCATGTAATCTCCCCCGTAATTTGTTCTCCCCTTTTTATTTTGTACGAAATAGACAAGGAGTAGAAAATAAAGCATAAAAATGGAGAACATCACAAATAAGAATACGATATCATCACAAAAATATATGAATGAAAAACATGCAATTGTAATCTCAAAGGCTCCACAAACTATTTTTGAAAATTTTCCAATTTTTTTCAAGTATAAAATTAACAAACACAACACACCATGGAGAAACACAAAACACCCAAATCATGGAAACGAAATGTAGAGGTGTGAACATATTCTATCGGGTAACAATGTAGACAAACATAACACATGTACATGAAGTATTGAGACACCACTAACAATAGATATCAAAGTCTACCTTAGGCGTAAAAATGGTGAACTCATGTGAAATTGACTTAACCTAATCAACAAATCAAGACCGTAAGTGATTTTTACACCAATGACGCCCAAAAATATGTAATGTCTTTCGAGATTTTTAGAGTACGTGAAAACCCATTGATCTTCGACTTAACTCCCTCAAAATCTCACATATTGAAATTATTCTCTCAACTATTTCGAAGAAATTAATGCTCATATGTTGCAAAGCATCGATGTTCAAGCAATTAACTTAGCACTTCTATTTTTTTGTGCCTTAATCTTCTCGGCTCTTTTCATAGCAAATGGTGACTTTTTATGCAAAGTCAACTTGTCTTTCATAGCCCGATTCCATTGCTTAATGTACAACAATTTTATCCAAAAAAATGATTTTTTAAATCTAAGCAATGGTTCATTCATGAACAACTTTTATTATCTCATTTTTCACATTTGCTTCATTTTAATAGCAGGATTGAGATGAAAATACTACACTCGATATATGACAGGTAAGTGCAATACTCAAATAAGTTCGGGCTCATGTGCATTAATGGTAATGAGGAGTCAAACATGTAGTAAATTGTCATCAAATCACATCTTAATGACTCCACACATTATAAAGTACATAAACGAAATGATGTCTGATCTCAGAACACTATAAAATAGTGACGTGGATATGGAATGAATAGGTGACTCGGACATCTTTAATGTTCATGCACATATGATGTAAAAAATACACAACTCTTTTTAGGTTTCTTAAATTTTTTTATCAAAAATAAAATCTTTTTGTTGTTTTCAGTTTTTCAAAAGGAAATCCAAAATCTTTCTGTATTTTTCAAAAATTTTTCAACAAAAATAAAACTCTTTTTGGATTTTTCAAAAAATATATCAAAATAAAAATATAAATACAATGATAGTACACACTAGCAATAGGGATATATGATATTAGCATGAAAAACACCCTATGATAGTTAACAAGTCGCAACCTCAATCATTAGGACCGGAGGAGTTCTCCAAAGGAGATGAAATCCAATGAAAAACCTCCATCAAATTTTGTGAAGTTTGACTATATACTCTACTTTCTCTAGAAAACTCTCAAAATACGTCATGTGGTGTGCACGATCATGAAGAGTAACAAGTGTGGGAGTGAGTGCAGGTACTCATGTGGTAGCATAACGTGGAAGATACATATGAGACACTCTCTGCAACTTAAAATAATATTACCTAAGGTGTCCTCTTTGCTTGCAATGGGAATAAACATACTCGGACTTAGGTCCACCTCTCTCAAAACATCTAAGGCATACTCTCCTAGATGGTTTCGATCAAGGGCCATATGAATCTAGCACAATATTGAGAATCGGCTTGGGTGCAACATGGAAAATGGATGCATCATCATAAACTATTCCTAGCCTCTCAAATTTACCTAAAGCAGGATTGAGGAGCATCTTTCCAAAGTTCTTAGATGTGTCCTCTAAAGTGACCGTGACCTTACAAGCACGTTCGAGATCTCTTTCGGGTTGGGATACACGGGCTTTAACTTTCTCACGATTCTTTAATAAAGATTGAAGATCTCCCGTAAGACCAGCCATGGTGCTGGTCAAATCGGTCTTTTTCTGGCCTAAAACGATCAACCTCTCACATAAAGAAATATTCACCTTCTTGAGTTGACTCACTGACGCCTCACACTCTCTAAAAATTTCCACTTCTTTCTCCAAATCTAACACCATAAGAGACAAATCCTTATTTAGCCTTTTCGTTTTCAAAGTCTTGATGTAAAGATTGCTAAACGCCTTTTGGAGATCCCCTTCTCCCTCACTTGAAATCTCATCCCCACTCTCACTAGAATGTCTCAAAACGTTATCGAGGCTTTCTTATTTAGATATGTCCTCATCGGCGTGGGATAAACTCGAAATTCTAACATGATTGGTCATGAAGGCAAAACACGGTTCATGTGGTGATTTTCCACCTAAAGTAATCGACTCGATGTGACTATCGCTAAGAGTGGCTTTATTCGCAACGTCTTTGCCCTTTCTCTTTAGCCTAGTGGGTGCCTTGTGCCCTTTGCCCTCACATTCAAAAGACATTATCTATCCTCTTTCTTACTTCTACTCTTGACCTCATTCTTATTTTTGTTATTCTAAAAAATATTTTTATTGGAAGATTTTTCTTTGGAAAATTTGAGAATTTTTAAAAAAAATTCACAAACAAGGCGAAGTAATCAACATTAGAATCTCCCTCGGAATCAGAATCACAAACTTTCTCTTTTTTCTTTTTCTTAGTTTGAGTCTTGAATGATACCCCTATATCTGTAGGTTTAACTGTTTTAGGGAAAATATCTATCTAATAAGTCTGAAGGTCTCTTACGAGTTCTTCTAACCTAAGAGTGTCTAAAATCCCTAAAGATTTAAGCAAAATGACCTTAGGATTAAAGTAGGAAGGAAGTGGCCTCAAAATCTTTTTCACAACTCTCATCCCCAGAATTTTCTATCCCAAATTAATACTCGAATTAACAATGTTCGATAAACATGCATAAAACTCATTGAAGGACTCGTACTCTAGCATAGTGATGGTCTCAAATCGGATGGTTAAATTATGAAGTTGATAAGCCTTTACAACGTTGGTACCCTCGTGAGTGCATTTGAGGGTATCCCATGCTTCCGTAGATATAGCGCACGTCATGATGCGACGAAACTCGTCATGGGTGATAACTCCAGAAATGGCACTAAGTCCACAAGAGTTAAAATTAATCCACTTAAATTCCCATCGGTCGAGGAAGAAAAAGGTTTAAGACAAATGACATTATCAACAGTGATAGTGTGAGGAGTGCACCCTCTTTCACAAACTAACCAGACTCGCTCATCTATTACTTTTAAGATAGAACTCATCCTAGCCTTCTAGTAAGCATAATTGGTACCCTTAAATATGGGCAATCGATTATACAAATTCTATATTAAAATCCAGAATTTCAAAGAAGAATAATTTTTCAAAAAAAATTAATATCAAAGACAAATTATTTTGAAAAAGAGGATCACATAGTATTTTTGTGCAACATGATCTGATACTAATTTGAGAGTATTAGTATCAGTAAAAAAACTCTTTGAAAAATCAGGATGACACAATAACTTGGTGCAACCTGCTCTGATACCTATTTGAGAGTGTGCTATCACTATCTTAATAGAATATTTTCAAAATTAAATGTCCACCAAACACAAGTCCAAATTTTATCCTTTTAACCCTAAGACATGCATCGAGGTGATAAAATAGATAAAATTAAACATGCATTCAACAAAGGCAAATTTGAGAAAAAATCCCTTACGAACAAAACGTTTATTCACCACTTTAGAAAATTACAAGATAGCTGAGTTACAAAATACTTGATACCAACCACAAGTATAACACGCTAGTCTTTGCAAATCTCTAAAGAATATTACTTGTCTCCAAACAGTCCACAGGCGGCCTTTCACCCTCAATATCCATCGATCAACCTTTGTCTTCAAAAGTGATCCCCTTGAGAATCATAATTATTAGCAGTAGAGATGAAATATCCACAAGAGTAGTGTATGAAAGGATATAAAGGTATATGGTTTAAATTGATTCACACTAATATATTATGGAAATCTGATTTGTGAATCAAAAGAGTTTTCTAAAATCAAAAGTATGAAAACTTTTACAAAAGATATGCAGTAACAGTTTTGACAAAAGTCTTAACAAAAATAAACATGAAACTTCTATTTATAAGGCATACATAAATTTTTTAGGTGGAAACTCGTTCGAATGAAACGACGCTTGTTCAAACGAGAATAGGAGTACGTTCTGACAAAAATTGATCTTATTCAAACAACTTTTGTATCTTATTTGAACATGCTATAGCCGATCTTCAAACGATGCCAAATGGTACGCCAATATGCCCTCGTTAGATGATCATTAGATAAAGATATCGAACGACCTTCGAATAAGTTAGACATCTCGTTCGAATGAGAAAGCTTAATTTGAATGAGGAAGGGAATTTTTTATTTTTTTAAACATAAAAATGTCTTAACTAGAGAATTCTCTTGTGGATATCTCTTGTGGAGAATTCTCTTTTTCATCTATAGTTCAATTAACTAGAGAAATCAAACTGCAATCAGTGTCATTTAAATTCATCTGGGATAAATATATTCCTCTGAAAGTATAAGCATTTGCGTGGAAAGTGCTTCTCAAAGTAGTGCCAATCGACTCCGCAGTCAGAGCTATTGGAATTAAAATGGCATCCAGATGTAATTGCTGCTCCTTATTAGAAGAAAGTTTGTCTCATCTTTTCTTCTCAGGTCTTATAGCTTCTCAGGTATGGGCATTTTTTGAAGATAGACTTGGATTCAACTTTCATTCTTCCTCTTCTTCACAGAAAATCATTTTTTGGTGGTTGAATTCTAGCTCGGATCCAATTTTTAAAAGGTTGTGTCAGATTATATATTGCTTTATCTTGTGGGAAATTTGGTTGAGTAGAAATAATTCAAGATTCCACAATAGCTCCATGAATCCTCTTCTAATCATTGAGTCAATTCAAAAAAGAATTCAAGAATCTTTCTTCAATTTTGGATTCCCTCAATCTTCATCGAAAAAATGTTTACATTCTTTGAAAAACCTAAACATTCCTTGTTCAATTCCTAGACCCCCTTCCTTCTCTCTCATTGCCTGGTCAAAACCTCCAATAAACTTCTTGAAGCTAAACACAAATGGTGCTTGTGATTCTAGTAGAAGAATGGGTATGGGAGCAGTCTTGAGAGATTCTAAAGGTGACTTAATCTGGGCATTCATGATGGGTCTAATAACTTGGCAGAGGCTATGGCTATCAAACACAGCTTAGCTCATTGCATACTAAAAGGATGGACCAATATTATAGTTGAATCAGATTCTGCTCTAATTGTTAGTTGCATAAATGATCATCTCAAAATTCCTTGGAAAATAAAAGAAGAAGTACTACAAATTCAAGATCTCATCAAAGGCCTAAACATTAAAGTTTCTCATTGCTTTAGGGAATCAAACTTCACCGCTGATTTGTTATCAAAGATTGGAATGCAAGCTCAAGAATCCAAAATGTTCAACACAGTAAATGAATTGTCGAGGGAAATTAAGGGGTCTCTTTATTTAGATAAACATCATGTCCCTTACTTGAGAAAAGTGTGTAAAGATTCTTCATGTATTAGATAGTTTCTTTTCCTCAATGTATAAGCTCTGAGAGAAGCTGTTTCTCTCCAATCAATAAATTCTAAATTTTCCAAAAAAAAAAAAAAGAATTAAATATCCCAAAATAAATTTAATGAATAAATTTAAATTCCTAATAGATTTATACCTCCATAAAGTGGAGAACTTTTAAACTTAGAGATGTTGGAGATTTGGTTCTTCATGACGACTGAAGTTACAGTGTAATGGGATATGCCAAAATCTATGTAAGCCTAAGCTGTGAGCAAATGATAGTTTTTCTAGCTCTTACAGCGCATGCACTCTCGCCTAGTTCTCGACGCTAAGTTGATCACAAACTCAATCTCCTGACTCAGCAGTAACCCTGGTATCTCCCGAATCGTATTTTAAAAACCCCAAACACAAGGATCAAATCTAATGAGACAAGTATACACTCCGAATTCTCATCCTCGATATAATATATATGCATGCTTGACCCTCTTTTTGGACGAGGCATCACGATTAGAAACCTATCATTCCCTAGAATAGCAACCAAGATAGGCCTATTATAATAGTCCACTATCGCTCTAATCATAGATAACCAATCCATCCAAAGGATAACATCATACTCGTACAATATTAAAACAAGCAAATATGTTAAAAACATAACCTCTCAATCTTCACACTCATCCCTGCAGATGGAACAAATGGGAGACCTACTAACCAATGGTACATACATGATCATAACAATATCTAACGTTATATTTACTAAACTCGTCTCACATGTGAATATAATGTAAACAAAAATGTGACACACTTGTGTCAAACAATACCTGACCTAAATACTTATGAATCGAAAACATACCCTCAATCGCTAACGATGTTGGCTATAAAACTGATCCATAAATGTTATACACACTTCCAAATTTCCCCCACACCTGTGATAATGCTGGAACTTTCGATGATGATGGAGGCTGTTGTAACTTCTGCCCCAATTGGGCCTCATGCTGATGACCCTTAATCTTCGAGCATGCACACCTTATGTCACCCTGCTCCCCACACATGAAACACTTCCCTATAAATATTTCTGCCTCTAGACCTACTAACTCTGATGAGGCTGCCCTTTCGGTCCCTAATGATCCCGTCCCTATTGGTCCTGTTGGCCTTCGATCTAGTTCCCCTAGCCCTGATAGCCCCGAGGAGCATGCTACTGGCCTGATGGCCCTACCTATAACTACCATTACCCGAGATAAACCTCTTAGCCGAGTCCCCTTACTGGGAACCCCACTCCTGATGCCTCTGTTATTGTTATGGTGCTTTGTTGGCACTGCTACCCTCGGTCTTGCCCTTCTAAATAGACTCTCTGGTCCTGTTCACTCTCCTTAGATGGAAGCGATTATCTTAACAGTGGTGTAACATGGTATTAATGACCGCAGTGTATGTCTGTAATGCCAAGTTACCCAAAAAATATTGGTGGATCCTCCAAGTAAGACCGTCTATAAATTTGTGGACCCTCTTTTCCTCAATGTTTAGCTCACCTGGCACAAAGTTCTCCAGGCAAGTGAACTCCTCCTTATACTCGACCATAACCCATCCATCCTGTGAAAGATCTAGAATATCCTTCTCATCTATGTCTAAACTACCAACGAAAATAACTTATGGTAGAGCTACACCCAAACATCCTGGATTGTCATAGTGTATCTCTCCTTGGTGATCGACTCCCGTAACTAAAGTGCTGCCCTGACTAGCTTGAATGTATCTAGTGCCTGCTTTTAAGTGTCCATGCACTTAATAATTTGTAAATTGCTCTGGATATCTTTCTTCCATTGTCTAGATTCTAAAATGTTCACTATGTGCTGAAACTCTGGCAGATGGCCTTTCTAAAAGGCCTCTCTGACTCGTTCCCAAACTGACGGTATTATGTTTTCTTGCACTAGTGTTGCCACTCGCCGTTGTGGCTATGACTGGGGAAAATATTGTGCTATTGTGATCATTATGGGATTAACTACCTCTTCTATAATAATGGTGACCTCCAGCGCGGTCTTACGGCTCCAGCTGAGACTCTACTTCTACATCCCTCCTCGCTGCATGAGTTGGTTAACCTCTCCTTACTTTGGGAATCTGAAAGTTTCCCGAAGTTATAAAAGAATCACTTGAAATATAAAAAATAAAAAAGAATGTTAACGTGCAATATGAGACAACAGTCCTAATCATAGGGCTCAATATTAAAGAAATAAAATGCAGACAATGTAACAAGTTCGCACAGATCCTAAGGACACTAAAACCTGATGCTCTGATACCAACTATGACAACCCACTTATTCTAATACCGGGTGACCATTCCTTTACTAAAATAAAACTAGAATCTCAATATATTTCATTCTCAGCATCACTGTTACAATAATAATACAATATAGATAATACAAACAATCCTTATAATCACAAAGAATGAAATAATCACCATGCATAAATAAGTAATAATTTAGAATCGAATAAACCATCGATCACTGAATAATAACATTGATTAAGTAAGTGAATAAATAAACTGAGTATCGAAACGTAAATGTTTGATAGTAATATAAAAGCCTATCCATCTACGAGAAACACGCCCAATTAAAATTGAAATGGCTGATCCTATCTATATAAAATATACGAAGGCATCTAAATAAGGATGCATCGTCCACAACTACAGTACAAAAAGAATTGTTAGAGAAATAGACTAAAACCATGCTTTATTTAATAATTTTAGTTATGGATTTATTGTTATAATAAAATCAGTTATTCCTATTTTAATGAGAATCTTGTATGGACACAATGTTTAAAGTATTTTATATATTGCTAGTGTCTTTTATTCTACTCAGTAGGGTACGACTTACAAACAGAGGATCAGATCACCAGTTCTTGTGGAATATAAGTTGTCTCGTTCACAGTCTTAGATGGAACTAGACACACCATCAGTAGGACTGTAGCACAATATTTTACTAGGTCTATCTTGATTACAAGAAACTGTATAGTTTCAACTTATTATTCTAATACACTTTTGTAACAACCCTCGTTTTTGAGACACTTATTTTATATTAATTTACGGTGTGAAGTAGTTATATATAACGTTGGATAATGGAGTAAATATTAATTGAATGAGTTGAAAGTTAATATTTACTAGATGGTTGCATATTTACTGTATGTGTATGTAAATATCATCATGTTGCGTTTTATGGTGTCATATGCTTTAAATGACATTTATGGTTTAAAATGATACCGAAACTTGAAATGATTTATGAAATTACCGGATGCCAATTTAGAGGGCGTAGTTAGTCCCAAAATGTGCGAGATAGTCGAAATAAGTGCCGCATTGTATTTTTATGTATCGGGCACATTTGACTGGTTATAGCTTAAATGTGTAGTTGTGAGTCATTTTAATGTGGTATTAACCATTTAAGTTGGGAATTTAGACTAAAGCCACGATTTAGTCTTGCACCTCATTTTTATTTTCTTAAGTGTATATTCACTAACCTAGAGAGAAAGAGAGAAGAAGAGAAAAGATGAGAAAAAGAAGAAAGGAGAGAGATTGAAGCTTGGATTGTTGCTACCAAGAGAAAATCTGAGATTTCAACCTTAAGGCAAGTTTTCTACTTGCTAATATATGGTTTAATATGAATAAATGGTATTGATTGGTGTGTAGTTGTCATAGTTTAACAATTTTGGGATTTTGAGGGATTTGTAGGTTTTAAACCCTTAGAAGTTGATTTATATGTTTATTAGTATAAATGATGGTAGTTAGATGCATTTATTATATGATGGGTTGAATTAATGATGTTGGTTGGAGAAGAAAGGAGATTTAGGGGAATTTAGGGTTCATAACCCGTAACCCATGCTTGGCCAATTCGCAGGGGTGAATCGATTCGGCCAGGGCGAATCGATTCGCCATAGGGACAGCTTACAGATCTGAGTGGACCGAATCGATTCGGCCTATATGAATCGATTTGGTAATTATGCAGAAGTCAGGTTTTCTTTCCGAATCGATTCGGCTGGTCCGAATCGATTCGCTTTCAGCCTGAATAGATTCGACCAGGGCGAATCGATTCGAAATTCCTGCAGTTTTGAATTATTTTTCTAACTCAATTCTGACCCTCTTTCTTTAGGCTTACGACTTAGGAACCTTATTGTATGAAGTAAACTTAAGGTCCTAGAGGATTTCGTTAACTACCCTACATTAGAAATAGTTTAAATGGGGCTTATTCCGGGGGTGTACAAATTGATGTTAGGGCGTTCTTTTTATTTTAGTTAATTATTATGAGACGAGGAGTTGTTATGTCATATTGGGAGACATTAGAGGCTCATTTGAGGTATAATACTCATGGTGGTTTATAATAACACCCTAATATGTTGGGAAAGTAGATTGAGAGTTCATTCATTCTTTGAGGCTATAATGATGATGTGAATTACGTATGGCTCCAGATAAAATGTGATATTTATCAAAATGGAAATGAAAATGAAAATAGTAAATGATAATTTACTTAAACACACCTCTCTAAATGCTATCATAAGGGGAGTTTGCGCGTGAGGTGAAATCCCCTGGCAAGTGAATGCAGGGTGAATATAGTCCTCGACCATATAAGAGTTTATTATATGTTTCTTCTGCGCTAGTGAGGTAATTCCGGGTGTGGTTATGACTCACTCGCAGGGGTATGGACACTTACCGACGTTGCGTTAGGTGCCCAGGTTGTCTCGGTTGATAGGCCCCAGAAGATGATAGTCATTTAGGGGCGCGCACAGTGGGGAAACCCGGACGGGCGGTCTTAGAATCGTTATATGTATATCAATATAACTATTCTTAATCAAGTGGGACTTGATGCATGAGAAATGCCACAAAGAGCATATAATTATGATTATGTTTCATGATGAGAAATGGAACAATGAAATGGAATAATGAAATGGAACGGAGTAAATGACGGAGATTTTAATTAATGTTAATTACTCATATCTTCTTGCATAACTAAATTAAACTTATGATCATTTAATTTGTCTTAGTTTATGCATTGAATTGTGTAAGTAGGTTCTTATCCTTATCAAGCATGATTATCTGTTCACAACTGTCATACTCTTTATTCATCTGCTGATCATATAAAACCGGGCCCTGACCCATTCATATTTCTTATTGTGCGTGTATCTTGTATCCGATCAGGTGCTCCGCCGCAAGGACGCTCGTTCTGATTTTCCTATTCTGGTGTTTTTGGGAGCCATGATACTTTGCGGATATTATGGGATATATTGTTAGACGCCATCATTTTTGTACTCTAGTTATGATCGGGTCATTTACTCGGGCGTGTGGTCTAAGCTTTTGTATTTGCTTATTGTAATGTAATATGTAACCTAATTAAACTGTTGAATATCGTTGTATGTGACTGTTGAGCGACAGCATATTCGGTCCCTTTTATGTATACTTGTTGTCGATGTAATATAGTTCTTTTGGGTTTCCACTTTCTTTCCAAATTGGGTTGTTTCCACTTTTTCCTTAACTTATAAATGAAATTTTTGACAACTCATTTTTCTAAAATATAGGGTGGTTGTCTCGTATACTTATTATATTGTTGTGATGCTGAGGATGATCCATCTATGATTCCTATTTTTATTTGAGTATCGGGCTGGCCACCCCTTGTTTCGATGAGCGGGTTGTCACAGATGGTATCAGAGCATCAGTTTCTAGAGTCTTTAGGATATATGCAGACTTGTCACGTTCTACTGTAGCGTTCTTTGATATAGAGCTTAATGATTGGATTCTTTTGTTGCCTATGTATGCGACCTTCTACAAAATAGATTATTTTATATAGTATTATAATTCTATTATTTCTTTATCTCAGATGCCGACTAAGAGAGGCCGCCCCGCTAGAAGAATAGAGTTGAAGAAGAGGATGTTGGTCCTCCACCGCCACCACAACAGGAGACTATAAACGCAGCTGATGTA
Organism: Sambucus nigra; assembly: GCA_949130495.1. NCBI lineage: Eukaryota > Viridiplantae > Streptophyta > Magnoliopsida > Dipsacales > Adoxaceae > Sambucus > Sambucus nigra. The sequence continues at coordinate 447,917,357 of OX422220.1, read as the reverse complement.
GCAAATATTGTGGCCCAAGCGGTAAATGTTGTTATGACCGCCGTGGTTCAGTAATTACCACAAGCCCAGCAAGCAAGGGCTTAGGATGTACAAGCTCCTATGGGGCCTTCTCCATGGGACAGAGTTAGAGAGTCATTTTTAAAGGGCTATCCCCCGAAATTTAAAGGAGGTTCTGATGTCATTAGAGCTAATCAGTGGATGAAGGATATGCAACACCATCTGCATATGGTGGATTGTAGTGAGGAGAAGAAATAAATACTTGCTACCTTTAAACTCGTTGGAGCTGCACTACATTGGTGGGAGTCGATGACTATGCCAGAGAAGAGAGATGCTATGACCATTAATGATTTTTGGGTTCTATTTGATCAGAAGTATTTCCCTCCCGCAGTTCAGAGGGAGATGAGAAGGAAGCTTCCAGATGTGGTGCAAGGTGAGAGATCAGTAGCAGAATATGAAGAGGAGTTCACCCGGTTAGCAAGTTTTGTACCGGATGAGGTGATTCCGAAAAAGTGGAAAATATCGAAGTTCATAGAAGGTTTGAACGGGAGGATCCGACAACATTTGCTGGGTAATCCAGCTTTGCAGACTTTTGGTGATGTGATAAATGTGGCATTGCTTCATTGCCAAGAACATCAGTTGTATGTCCAGATTAGTAAGAAGGCTACAGTGATGGGGCAAGCGGGAAAACCCGGAGGCAATGGGGCTAGAGGAGGATTATTTCCCTCGTCCCAATCTTCGTGAAACAAGCAAAAAGAAAGGGATCCCAGCAAGGGGACTTGTCAAGAAGGAAACATTTTGGTGGGTTTAATGTGGGTGGCAGTAATGTTAGGCAGGGTCAAGGTACCCCGCAACAACAACAAGCAGGTAGAGGTGGAAATGGGGGTAGAGGCCATCCGGGCCAAGGCTTCGGGCAGTTTAGAAATAATCGGGGCCGAAACCAAGAGAATTTGACAAATCAATGTTTTCAGTGTGGAGAGTCGGGCCATCTCAAGAGGTCGTGTCCTCACTTGATTGGGGGATAGCTTCCTAGGATCCCACAACAACCACAGGCTCAGTTATCGCCACAAGTACCTAACCCGATTGTCCCTCCACAACAGGGACAACTACAGTATGGGCATGTTTATCATATTCAGGATGTTATGCTTCCTCCGGCTTTGCCCCCGTCGTCGGCTATTGAGGGTAAGTTTCTCATTCAGGGGCACATGGGTCGTATTTTGTTTGATACGGGTGCGATGCGCTCGTTCATTTCTAGAAGTTTTGCTCAGTCTACAGAGTTGATTAAATCTACGGAGAGTACCTTCACTAGTGTTAAATATTCTATGGGTGATGGTTCACTCATCTTCTTTATTTGTAAACAAATAGGAATAACTCTTGGTAACTTGTGTTTTGAGGCCGATTTACTCTTCCTAGATATGGTCAGGTATGATGTAATTTTGGGCATGGATTGGCTAGTGGAGTATCATATGATAGTTAATTGCTATGGGAAGAGTATAATTTTTTCCATTCCGGGCAAGAAATGTTTTTAGTGGTTATGCCTCATTCAGAAGGAGGTACTAACACTTACTTGTATTGTATTACAGAGGAGACTTCTCGAGATGTAGTCATTTCCTTAGATTCTATTCCGATTGTTAGAGAATTCGAGGATGTTTTTCGGGAAATACCAGGTTTGCCTCCCAGTAGGGAAATTAAGTTTGTAATCGATTTAGCACCAGGAACTCGACCGATTGCGAGAGATCCGTATCATATGGCTCCTGTTGAAATGAGGGAGTTAAGGGATCAGATCCAGAACTTTCTAGAGCAAGGGTTTATTAGGCATAGTATGTCATCGTGGGGTGCTCCGGTGTTGTTTGTGAAGAAAAGGGATGGATCTCTCCAATTGTGCGTTGACTACAAAGAGTTGAATAAAGTCACCATCCGGAACAAATAACCGTTGCCTCGAATTGATGATTTGTTTGATCAACTTAAGGAAGCGTCGTACTTATCTAAGATAGATTTGAGGATGGGGTATTACCAATTGCAGAAATGGGATCAAGATGTGTCCAAAACCACTTTCCTAACAAGATATGGGTCCTATGAATTTTTGGTTATGCCCTTCGGACTCACCAATGCCCCCGCCGTGTTTATGGATCTCATGAATAGGGTATTTTGAGACTTCCTGGACCAGTTTGTCATTGTGTTCATCGATGACATCTTAGTTTATTCTCGAACAAAATCTTATCATGCTACTCATTTGCGGTTGGTCCTGCAAAGGTTGAGGGATCACCAATTGTATGCCAAGTTTGAGAAGTACAATTTTTGGTTGCAGGAAGTATAGTTTCTGGGTCACATTGTGATAGCCCAGGGTATTTTGATAGACCCAAGTAAAGTTATTGCGGTGAATAAGTGGGGTCAGCCCATGACACCTATCGAGATTCGTAGTTTTCTGGGTTTGGCGGGTTATTACAGCCGATTTATCAAGGGTTTCTCTAAAATTGCTAGTCCTTTGATAAATTTAACCCCGAAGGGGGTGAGGTTTGTATGGGATGATTCTTGTCAATCATCTTTTGACAAGCTCAAGGATAGGTTAAATTCTGCTCCAGTCCTTGCATTACCAAGGCCAGGATTGGAATATTTAGTCTTTATCGATGCATCTCTACAAGGATTGGGAGGTGTAATTCAATAAGAGCGACGGGATATTGCTTATGCTTCTCGCAAGCTAAAGCCCCATGAAAGGAATTATCCGATGCATGATTTGGAACTTGTCGCTGTTGTTTTTGCCTTGAAGATTTGGAGGCATTATCTCCTAGGGGAGAAGTTTAGTCTTTTCACGGACCATAAATCGTTGTAGTATTTATTTTCATAGAAGGATATAAATATGCGACAACGCCGATGGCTAGAATTCATGAAGGACTATCAATTTGACATCCACTATCACCCGGGCAAAGCGAATGTGGTGGCAGATGCTTTGAGTAAAAAACCCGAAGGGGAGTTAGCCTCGGTATGGAGGGCTAAATGGAAGGAGCTTAGCCAGGAGGATGAGGTCGCTAGGGCATTTATGTCAGTGATGACTATTACGCCTACTATGGAGGCAAAAGTTATAGAAGCCCAAGGAAGGGATAAAGGTTGTCAAAACCGTATACGCCAATTATTGACTGAGGGAGCGGAATCCTACTCAATAAGTTCGGAGGCCGAATTACGTTTCCACGGGAGACTCATTATCCCGGATGAAGGGGATATAAGAAGGGTCGTGATGACAGAATCTCATGGGTCTAAATTTTTAGTGCATCCTGGTGGGGAAAAGATGTACCAAGACATGAGCCGTCAGTATTGGTGGGAGGGCATGAAGCGAGATATTTCTAAGTTTGTTTCCCAATGCGCTACTTGTCAATTGGTCAAGATAGATCATCAGCGATCGACGGGTTTGTTGCAGCCATTGGAGATTTCGGTGTGGAAGTGTGGGAGTATATCGATGGATTTCATCACAGGCTTTCCAACGTCACAAAATGGTCATGATTCTATTTGGGTTATCGTTGATCGTTTGACTAAGTCGGCACATTTCCTGCCGATATGAACCGATTACAATACTACCCGTTATGCCAGGCTATTTATTGCGAAGGTTGTCAGACTCCACGGAGTGCCAATAAATATAGTCTCTGACAGAGATAAGAAATTTGTTTCCCACTTTTGGAGAAGTTTCCAAGAGGCTATGGGAACCGAAATGAAATTGAGTACTTCTTATCACCCTCAAATAGATGGGCAGACATAAAGGGTCGACCAAATGTTAGAGGATATGCTCCAAATGTGTGTGCTTGATTTCAAAGGTGGTTGGGAACAATATCTCCTTTTGGTCGAATTTTCTTATAATAATTCCTACCAATCTACTATTGGGATGGCACCCTATGAAGAACTTTATGGCCGGCCTTGTAGATCGCCCACTTGTTGGTTGGAGGTGGGGGATAATAAATTCCTTGGACCTGAAATGATCCAGGATACTTATTCCAAGATTGAACTCATACGGAATCAAATTTGAATAGCTCAAGATCGCCAAAAGAGTTACGCTGATGCGAATATAAGGCATATAGGGTTGGAATTTGGGGATCAAGTCTTGGTGCGAGTATCACCAATGAAAGGTATTAAGCATTTTGGGAAGAAAGGGAAGCTTACGCCGTGATATGTGGGACCTTTTCCCGTTATCGCCAAGGTAAGTCCAGTGGCGTACCAACTTGCCTTACCGGAACACCTACAATAACTCCATGATGTGTTTCATGTTTCCTCTTTGAAAATGTATAAGAGGTGTGAAGGAGCCCTTTGGCATATTCCTTTGGAGGATATCGATTTTTAACCTGACATTTCGTATGAAGAACAACCGATTGCTATCTTAGAGCAAGGAGAACGACGATTGAGGTCTCGTGTGTTACCCTTGGTGCGAGTTCAATGGGGTCATCACAACGCCGAGGAATAGACATGGGAACGTGAGTACGGTATGCGGGAAAAGTATCCGCATCTCTTCTTCCAAGGTACGCTTGAATTTTGAGGGAAAAATTCCCTCATAAGGGGGGGAGTATGTAACAACCCTCGCTTTTGAGACACTTATTTTATATTAATTTACGGTGTGAAGTAGTTATATAAAATGTTGGATAATGGAGTAAATATTAATTGAATGAGTTGAAAGTTAATATTTACTAAATGGTTGCATATTTACTGTATGTGTATGTAAATATCATCATGTTGCGTTTTATGGTGTCATATGCTTTAAATGACATTTATGGTTTAAAATGAAACTGGAACTTGAAATGATTTATGAAATTGCCGGATGCCAATTTAGAGGGTGTAGTTAGTCCCAAAATGTGTGAGATAGTCGAAATAAGTGCCATATTGTATTTTCATGTTTCGGGCACTTTTGAGTGGTTATAGCTTAAATGTGTAGTTGTGAGTAATTTTAATGTGGTATTAACCCTTTAAGTTGGGAATTTAGACTAAAGCCATGATTTAGTCTTGCACCTCTTTTTTATTTTTTAAGTGTATATTCACTAACCTAGAGAGAAAGAGAAAAGAAGAGAATTGAGGAGAAAAGATGAGAAAAAGAAGAAAAGAGATAGATTGAAGATTGGATTATTGCTACCAAGAGAGAATATGAGATTTCAACCTTAAGACAAGTTTTCTACTTGCTAATATATGGTTTAATATGAATAAATGGTATTGATTGTTGTGTAGTTGTTATAGTTTAACAATTTTGGGATTTTGAGGGATTTGTAGGTTTTAAACCCTTAGAATTTGATTTATATGTTTATTAGTATAAATGATGGTAGTTAGATGCATTTATTATATGTTGGGATGAATTAATGATGTTGGTTGGAGAAGGAAAGAGATTTAGGGGAATTTAGGGTTCATAACCCGTAACCCATACTTGGCCAATTCGCAGGGCGAATCGATTCGCCATAGGGACAGCTTACAGGTCTGAGTGGACCGAATCGATTTGGCCTGTATGAATCGATTTGGAAATTATGAAGAAGTTAGGTTCTTCTGTCCGAATCGATTCGGCTGGTTCGAATCGATTCGCTTTCAGACCGAATAGATTCGGCGAGGGCGAATCGATTCAGAATTCCTGCAGTTTTGAATTATTTTTCTAACTCAATTCTGACCCTATTTCTTTAGGCTTAGGACTTAGGAACCTTCTTGTATGAAGTAAACTTAGAGTCCTAGAGGAGTTAGTTAACTACCCTACATTTGAAATAGTTTAAATGGGGCTTATTCCGGGGGTGTACAAATTGATGTTAGGGCGTTCTTTTCTTTTAGTTAATTATTATAAGACTAGAAGTTGTTATATCATATTGGGAGACATTAGAGGCTCATTTGGGGTATAATACTCATGGTGGTTTATAATAACACCCTAATATGTTGGGAAAATATATTGAGAGTTTATTCATTCTTTGAGGCTATAATGATGATGTGAATTATGTATGGCTCCGGATAAAATGTGATATTTATCAAAATGGAAATGGAAATGAAAATAGTAAATGATAATTTACTTAAACACACCTCTCTAAATCCTATCATAAGGGGAGTTTGCGCATGAGGTGAAGTCCCCTGGCAAGTGAATGCAGGGTGAATATAGTCCTCGGCCATATAAGCCTTTATTATATGTTTCTTCTGCGCTAGTGAGGTAATTTCGGGTGTGGTTATGACTCACTCATAAGCATATGGCCACTTCCCGACGTTGCGTTAGGTGCCTAGGTTGTCTTGGTTGATAGGCCCTGGAAGATGATAGTCATTTAGGGGCGCGCACAGTGGGGAAACCCGGACGGGCGGTCTTAGAATCGTTATATGTATATGAATATAACTATTCTTAATCAAGTGGGACTTGATGCATGAGAAATGCCACAGAGAACATATAGTTATGATTATGTTTCATGATGAGAAATGGAACAATAAAATGGAATAATGAAATGGAATGGAGTAAATGACGAATATTTTAATTAATGTTAATTACTCATATCTTCTTGCATAACTAAATTAAACTTATGATCATTTAATTTGTCTTAGTTTATGCATTGAATTGTGTAAGTAGATTCTTATCCTTATCAAGCATGATTATCTATTCACAACTGTCATACTCTTTATTCATCTGGTGATCATATAAAATCGGGCCCTAACCCGTTCATATTTCTTATTGTGCGTGTATCTTGTATCTGCTCAGGTGCTCCGTCACAAGGACGCCCGTTCTGATTTTCTTATTTCGGTGTTTTTGGGAGACGTGATACTTTGCGGATATTATGGGATATGTTGTTAGACGCCATCATTTTTGTACTCTAGTTACGATCGGGTCATTTACTCGGGCGTGTGGCCCAAGCTTTTGTATTTTTTTATTATAATGTAATATGTAACCTAATTAAACTGTTGAATATCGTTGTATGTGACTATTGACCGACAACATATTCGGTCCCTTTTATGTATACTTGTTGTTGATGTAATATAGTTCTTTTGGGTTTACACTTTCTTTCCAAATTGGGTTGTTTCCACTTTTTCCTTAACTTATAAATAAAAATTTTGACAACCCATTTTTCTAAAATATAGGGTGGTTGTCCCGTATACTTATTATATTGTTGTGATGCTGAGGATGATCCATCTATGATTCCTATTTTTATTTGAGTATCGAGTTGGCTACCCCTTATTTCGGTGAGCGGGTTGTCACAACTTTGTGTATATTAAATGGGACCGATTTGAGGTCATTGTTTTTATACTGATTTTATAAGACAATGTACATCTCATGAATTTAGGTTTACTTACGGATCTTAATTCAGATATGATTGATGGACACATGCACTATTTATTTATTGCTTTGACTTATCAGGTGAGATTCATTATTGGATTAGTAATGTTGATAAATTAGGTAATGGTGATTAATGCATGATGAAAGTCTTTTATGGATGGAATACACATCGCAATATAGAGATTGGTGATACCCCCTTGAGATACTTATAAGTTTTGTATGCGTCAAACCATGCAGGTGGATTACTTTAGTACGACACTACAAATAAGTTAAGTTGGATAGCTCAAGGACTTTAAAAAGTTAATCAAAGAAATTATCAGTAATTTATTTTGTTAACGGGTATCTGTAACCTTAACATGGGGAGAATTAAGTAATTAATAATAAAGAGATCAAAATATAATTTTGAGTTAAGTAGTGGAGTTGCAATTATAATTTTTTAATTATAATTAAAGGACATATTAGAATTTGGGACATATTAGGTTTTCACAGGCCCATTAGGAGCCACATCCTTATCTCTCCTTTTGGGTGGTCCCTACTATAGCTTATATATATACACCTAAGTCTCATTCTTTCTTAACCTAGCCTTCACTTTTGGATAATAATAAGACATGATTTCAGACTTGTGAGAACGAGAGGTAGTAGAGAAGAAAAAGGAGATAAGAAGGTGGTCACGAAATACGAGCCCACCCTCTATTCATGGCAATCCATATCAGGCATACAGTAGAAGACTGTGAGGTGAGTTGAGACATCACATATTCTATTCGTGAAAAGGAGAGATGAAATCAAATAGATCTCGAAAGGTAAATCCTAATTCCGCTTTTTAGGATTTCATGTATTTGTAATTTTGTTTATAGTTTGATATATACGCGTTTTCAATAGACCCTTGGACTTTTGCTCCAACAATTGGTATTAGAGCCCTGTTGATACCGCGTATAAGTTGAATTCAGACATGTTGTCAAATTAAAACATTCGTAGATGCGCATGGGTGTTGGGTATAATGTAGATCTGTACTAAGGTAGAATGTAGATCTGTACTAACTTTTGTTTTGCAACGATCTAATCCCATTATTATGGTCACATATTTATGTTTTTATTTTGTGTGATTGGATCCCACGATGGTTTATTCGTGGTTATTTTTTATGCGGGATTAGTGTAATAATGATGTAGAATGTGAACTCCTTTATGGAGGCATAGAACATCTGTACTTGTTACTGTTTTATGATCGTAACTGTCAAAGAAGAAGTGTTAAATGGGATCGATAATTAGGGGCAGTTTTTGACACGAGAATCAGTTTGGACAGTGTTAAACTTGTTGAACCCCATGTTGTCCCAACATAGTGGCAACATATAGTGTTGAGTTCCAGGATGACTGTTAGGTTCCAGGATCACTGTTGAGTTCCAAGATGACTGTTGAGTTCAAAGATGACCATTAAGTTCAAGAGTGACTATTAAGAACTCACTTCTACGACAGAGTTATATCTTGACCATAATAGTCGGGAATCCTTATTAATCTTTTTTTATTTATGTTGATTTATGTCTTTATTATTAATGTTTTAATTATTGGGTTGTTAATACATGGTAATGGTTCCCGTAGAATTAAGGACAACATGGAATGCTGACCAGACTTAAATCACGTAGATGCTAAATGTGAATAATTTATAATTATTTTGAATTGTGAACATTAATATGTGTGGTTAGAGAATATACAAATTGGGTATTCTTTTTTATAACGAATAAGGGTATTTGAATTTTTTTATATATCATACATTTGCTTGTATATTAAAATAGGGATATCTCGATATTTTTGGAAATGTATCAAATGTTCAAGATTTTTCAAATTAATTAAAAACTGGACACATTTTTTTATCACCCTCACAAAGTTTTTTAATCACTACGTGGGAGAGGGATTTTTCCAAGAGAAAATCCCACAGTCTCCATCAACGATTTATAAACTTTCAATAATAAGTAGGTCCTGCAACGAGGAATGCAAATTATTGTGGTAGTCGGTATAAATTTCCTTAAGGGTAATTTTAGATTCATTATTCACATAGGCTTACCCCAAAGGAGGATTCTATGTGATATGAGATAATCTAAAATTAGTTGTTCATGCACTTAGACATAAAATAATGGTAGGTTCTCCAAAGAGGAATGCTATAATTTTGTGGTACCAAAGTCTAGGTTATTTAACTTTATTTGACATAGGTTTTGTCTAGATAATAAAATTAAAAGGAATAGGCCCGCCTAATTTTTTTTAGAAAGTAGGTTGTCTAAGGAGGAATACTATTCAAATGGTAATCGGGATGTCACTGAATTCCTTTAAAATTGATAGAGGGAACATTAATTTTAATTTAGAATTCAAAAAGTTTTTTGACCTATAATAATTCATTTTATTATTTGATTCTCAGTAATAAGATGGGAAGTTCTTTCAATCCACTTGCTGTCATTCTCAAGGAAAACAAATTAATTGGAGCTAATTACATTGACTGAAAAAGGAATTTGGATATTGTGTTGACTGTTGAAGGGCACAAGTTTGTGCTCTATGAGATCTGTCCTAAGAAACTTGGCAAGGGGGTAACTGAAAAGGAAACCCAGGATTACCAGAAATGGATCAAGGCCGATGAGATGGTGCGGTGTTACATTTTGGAATTTATGTCAAATGGTCTGCAATATCAGCATTAGTCTATGGACACTGCCTATGGCATGATGCTGAATCTCAAAGATATGTTTGGGGATAAGAATATTCTGCGAGATAAGTTGACATGAAATAACTCATGAACACAAACATGACTGAAACGACCCCAGTGAGGGAAAATGTTTTAAAGATTATGTCTCTTATCAATGAGTTTGAAATCCTTAGAGCGGAAATCGTTAGGGAAACCCAGTTCGATATTGTTCTCTAGTCATTGCCTTAAGCAGTTTCGCCTAACTTACGACATGAACTAACTTTCTTACTCTTTGGCGGAACTACTTAAAGAACTAGAAGCAGCTAAGGGTCTCATCAAAAAGTCAGCAAGTGCTTTTGTTACAAGGTTCTACTTCTAAGCCTATAGGCAAGAATAAAAAGAAGAAGAAGTCTCAGAAATAGGCTTTGGTTCGTCAGGCAGCTCGTGGGCCTCAGGGAGGTGTGAAAATGCCCAAGGGCAAGTGTTTCCACTCTAACAGTCAGGACACTGGAAGAATAATTATCCGGTTTTCCGTAATAAATAGAACAACGCAGGTAAATTCCATTCATTTGTCGCTGAATCAAATATTTGGTTTGCACTACCGGTACCTGGTGTGTAGATACGGGCACCACTAATCATGTATACAATTCTTTGCAGGGGTTCCGGGAAACTTGACGACTAAGTGATGGAGAGATTTATCTAACTATGGGAGATTCTACGAGAGTAGAGGTATTCGTTGTGGGAGATGTTCATTTAAGCTTTAATAATGATAGGAGTTGACTTTTAATACAATGTATTTATGCACCTTCCATTAGGAGGAATTTGATTTCAGTTTCTTATTTAACCTTTTATGGATATTCGGTTTCTTTTAATAAACTCGTGGTTATTAAGAAAAATAAATCTTTTATTTGTTCTGGTACATTAATTGATAATCTTTATATTGTTAATCACCTCTCTCACACACAACAAATTAATATTTTGCATAATTCAATTGGACCAAATTTAAAAAGAAAGGAACGCTCCTTAATGAACCAAATGTATCTTTGGCACTTATGCCTATATTATATTAATAAAAAAAGGATTCGTAGAGTGGTAGCAAGTGGGAAATTAAGCTCACTAGATGTGGAGGCACTTCCAGTTTGTAAATCCTGTTTAGAAGGTAAAATGACCAAGAGGCCTTTCTCAGCCAAGGACTATAGAGAAAAAACACTATTAGAATTGGTTCATTCTAATCTACGTGGACCAATAACAACCCAAGCAAGAGGGGGCTTTGAGTATTTTATGACTTTTATTGATGATTACTCAATGTATGGGTATGTTTACCTAATGCACCACAAGTCTGAAGGCTTTGATAAATTCAAAGTGTATAGGGAGGAAGTGGAGAAGCATCAAGGTAAAAGTATTAAGACACTACGATCTGATTGCGAAGGTAAGTGCCTCTTAGGGAAGTTTAGGCTATATATAGAAGATTAAGGGAATACATCCCAATTGTGTGCCCCCAGAATGCCTCAGTAAAATGGTGTAGCAAAAAGGAAGAACACGACTCTTTTGGATATGATTAGGTCCATGATGAGTTATACAGATGTCCCAGATTGTTTTTGGGGACATGATTTAGAAATGGCCACTTATTTATTAAACTTGGTACCTTCAAAGGCAATCTCTACTACACCCAAGGAATTATGGATTGGGCGCAAGCCTAGTATGAAACATATTCGGATTTGGGGTAGTCCAGCACATGTGTTGAAGAGAGATCCTAGTAAGTTAGAATCAAGATCAGAAGTCTGTTTCTTTGTAGGATATCCTAAGGAAACTAAGGGCTTTTTATTATATGATCATAAGGATCAGAAGGTCATTGTGAGTAGCAATGGACGATTCTTAGAAGAGGATTATATGATGGATCATAAACCCAGAAGTAAAGTTGTTCTTGAAGAAATGCAAGGGAACCAATAAGATTATTCAACACCACCAATACACGATGAAATAACACAACGCGTTACACTAGTACACCAACAGAGGGACTACCTCATCGTTGTGTGAGGGTTATACGTCAACCTGAACGGTTTATGTTCTTGGGAGAGTCTTACGACAAGGTCCCTGATGAACTCGTAGCTGATCCTAATAACTAAAATGAGGCTATCTAAGATAAAGATGCTGAACTTTTTATTAAAGCTATGAATTCTGAGATGGAATTTATTTATTCTAATCACGTAAGGAGTCTTATAAATCGACCAGAAGGGATAAAACCCATAGGATGCAAGTGCGTATATAAGAGGAAAAGAGGGGTGGACAGGAAGGTTGAGACCTTTAAGGTACAGTTTATTGCGAAAGGATTTACTACGAAAGAGGGCATCGATTATGAGGAAACCTTTTTATTGACAACTATGATGAAGTCCATTCGAATTATCTTATCCATTGCGGATCATTTTGATTATGAAATATTACAAATGGGCGTCAATACTACATTTCTTAATGGGGATCTTAACGAATGTATCTATTTGGCGCAGCCAGACGGTTTTATTTCCTAAGGAAAAGAGCATAAGTTATGTAAGCTTAAGAAGTCCATTTATGGACTTAAACAAACATCTTGAACTTGGAACATTTATTTTGATCAGGTAAGCAAACCTTTTGGTTTTGGTCAATGTCCAGATGAGTCTTGTGTGTACAAGAAATGCAACAAAAACGCAGTGGTGTTTTTATTATTATATGTGGATGACATTCGATTAAAGTGTGGTTGTCCAGCTAATTCGATATGAAAGACTTAGGAGAATCTAGTCACATCCTTGGGATCAAGCTTATCCATGATCATATAAATAGGATGTTGGGTTTATCACAAGCAACTTATTATGATTCCATTCTTTCCAGATTTAGCATGATAGATTCTAAGAAAGGGTTCCTCTCTTTCAGACATGGAATATCTCTTTCTAAGGATCAGTGTCCTAAATCACATGATGAGATAGAGAAGATGAAAGGCATACCTTATGCTTCGACAGCTGGGAGACTTATGTATGCTATGCTATGAACTAAACCTGATATCTAGTTTGCGATTGGCAAGGTTAGTAGATACCAGTCTAATTACGGGCAAGAACACCGGTCTTTGATAAAGAATATAATTAAATACTTAAAAAGAACACGAGATTATATGATAGTTTACAAGGCAGAGAGTCTAGTACCCATTGGGTACACTGACTCAGATTTTCTGTCTGATAGAGATTCCAGGAAGTCTACCTCTGGATATGTGTTTAACCTAAGAGCTGGAGCCATTAGTTGGAGGCGTATCAAGAAATCTTGCATTGCTGAATCCACCATAGAAGCTGAATATGTGGTGGCCTCCGAGGTAGCTAAGGAAAGAGTATGTCTTAGAAACTTTCTAATAGATCTAGGAGACGTACCTTAGTTTAATCAACTATTACACTTTATTGTGATAATAGAGGTGCGGTTACTAACTCAAAGGAACCCAGGAACCATAAGAGATGTAAACACATTAAGAATAACTATCACCTCATTCGAGAATTTATGCAGTGGGGTGATGTCACAATTATGACAATTTCATCAGAGAACAGCCTGGCAGACCCTTTCACAAAGAGCTTACCAGCCAAGACTATTGATAGTCACGTAGAGGGGATGAGAATGAGATGCATTGCAACATGAGTTTGAGTCTAAGTGGGAGATTGTTAGAGAAGTAAGCTAAAACCATCATTTATGTAATAATTTTAGTTATGGATTCATTGTTATAATAAAATCATTTATTCCTATTTTAATGCGAATCATGTACGGACATAATGTTTGTGGTATTTTATATATTGTCGGTGTCTTTTATTCTACTTAATAGGTGTTCTGGTGTGTACAGTACGACTTACAGACAGAGGATAAGGTCACCAGTTCTTGTGGAATATAAGTTGTATCGTTCACAGTCTTATATGGAACTAGACACACCATCAATAAGACTGTAGCACAATATTTTAGTAGGTCTATCTTGATAGAAGAAACTGCATAGTTTCAACTTATTGTGCTAATACACTTTGTGTGTATTGAAAGGGACCAATTTGATGTCATTATTTTTATACTGATTTTATAAGACAATGTACATCTTGTGATTATTAGGATTACTTAAGGCTCTTAATTCGGATATGATTGATGGACACATGCACTATTTATTTATTGCTTTGGCTTATCAGGTGAGATTCATTATTGGATCAATAATCTTGATAATTGGGTAATGGTGATTAATGTATGGTGAAAGTCTTTTATGGATGGAATCCGCATCGCGGTATAGATATTGGTGATACCCCCTTGAGATACTTATAAGTTTTGTATTCGTCAAACCCTACATGTGGATTATATTAACCCGACACTACAAATAAGTTATGCTAGATCACTCAATGACTTGAAGAAGTTAATCAAATAAATTATCAGTAATTTATTTTATTAATGGGTATTTGTAACCTTAACGTGGGAAGAATTAAGAAATTAATAATGTGGAGCTCAAAATATAATTGTGAGTTAAGGACTGGAGTTGAAATTATAATTATTTAATTATAATTAATGGGCTGAGATTTGAATTCAGGACAAATTGAGTTTTCTCAGGCCCATTAAGAGCCATATCCTTATCTCTCCTTAGGGTCCCTACTGTACACTATATATATGGACCTAAGTCTCATTCTTTCTTGACCTATCCATCACTCTTGGATACTCATAAGACACAATTTCAGACTTGTGAGAAAGAGAGGTAGTAGAGAAGAAAGAGGAGACAAGAAGGTGGTCACAAAATAGGAGCCCACCCTCTATTCGGGGATGTCCATATCAAGCATACAGTAGAAGACAGTGAGGTGAGTCGAGACATCACATATTCTATTTGTGCAAAGGATAGTTGAAATCAAATAGATATCAAAAGGTAAATCCTAATTCCGGTTTGTAGGATTTCACGTATGTGTAATTATTTTTGTAATTCGATCTATACGCATTTTCAAAAAACCCTTGGAGTTTTGCTCCAATAATTGGTATCAGAGCCTTGTTGATACCACGTATAGGTTGAATTCAGACATGTTGTCAAATTAAAATAATTGTAGATGCACATCGATTTTGGGTAGAATGTAGATCTATGCTAACTTTTGTTTTGCAGCGATCTAATTCCACTATTATGATCACGTATTTATGTTTTATTTTATGTGATTAGATCCCATGATGGTTTATTCGTGGTTATTTTTTATTTCGGATTAATGTAATAATGATGTATAATGTGAACTCCTTCATGGAGGCATAGGACATCTATAATTGTTATTGTTTTATGATCGCAACTGTCAAAGAAGGAGTATTAAACTGTATCGGTGATTAGGGGCAGTTTTTGACACGAAAATCAATTGCGACATTGTTAAAAAGGTGAAACCCCATGCTATCCCAACATAGTGGCAACATATAGTGTTGAATTCGAGGATGATTATTAGGTTCCAGGATGACAGTTGGGTACCAGGATGAGTGTTGAGTTCCAGGATCATTATTGAGTTCTAGGATGATTGTTGAGTTCAAGGATGACAGTTGAGTTCAAGGATGACCGTTAAGAACTCCCTTCTACGACAGAGTTATATCTTGACCATAATAGTAGGGAATCCTTATTTATCTCATTTTTTTTATTTATGTTGATTTATGTCTTCATTATTCATATTTTAATTATTAGGTTGTTAATACGTGTTAACGGTTCCCGTAGAATTAAGGACAACATGGAATACTGACCAGACATAAATCACGTAGATGCTAAATGTGAATAATTTATAATTATTTTGAATTGTGAACATTAATATGTGTGGTTATAGAATAAACAAATTGGGTATTCTTTTTTTTATAATCATTAAAGGTATTTGAATGTTTGTATATATCATACATTTGCTTATATATTAAAATAGGGATATCCTGGTATTTTTGGAAATATATCAAATGTTTTAGATTTTTCAAATTAATTAAACACTCGACACATTTTTTATCACCCTCACAAAGTTTTTAAATCACTAAGTGGAAGAGGGATTTTTCTAAGAGAAAATCCTACGGTCTCCATCAACGATTTATAGACTTTCAATAATAAGTAGGTCCTCCAACGAGGAATGCAAATTATTGTGGTAGTCGGTATAAATTTCCTTAAGGGTAATTTTGGATTCATTATTCACATCGGCTTACCCCAAAGGAGGAGTCTATGTGATATGAGATAATCTAAAATTTGTTGTTCTGTACACTTAGACATAAAATAATGGTAGGTTCTCCAAAGAGGAATGCTATAATTTTATGGGACCAAAGTCTCGGTTATTTAATTTTATTTGGCATAGGTTTTGTCTAGATAATAAAATTAAAAGGAATAGGCCCGCCTAAATTTTTTTTGGAAAGTAGGTTCTCTAAAGAGGAATACTATTCAAATGGTAATCAGGATTCCGCCGAATTCTTTTAAAATTGATAGAGGGAACATTCATTTTAATTTAGAATTGAAAAGGTTTTATGCCCTATAATAATTCATTTATTATTTGATTCTCAGTATTAAGATGGGAAGCTCTTTTAATCCACTTGCTATCATTCTCAAAGAAAAAAAAATTAACTGACCTAATTACATTGACTCGAAAAGGAATTTGGATATTGTGTTGACTGTTGAAGGGTACAAGTTTGTGCTCTATGAGATTTGTCCTGAGAAACTTGATGAGGGGGCAATTGAAAAGGAAATCTAAGATTACCAGAAATGGATCAAGGCCGATGAGATGGAACTGTGTTACATTTTGGCATTTATGTCAAATGTTCGTCAACATCAGCATTAGTCTATGGACACTGCCTATGGCATGATGCTGAATCTCAAAGATATGTTTAGGGATCAAAATCGTGATGCAAGTCAAGTTTCCATGAAAGAACTCATGAACACAAACATGACTGAAGGGACCCCAGTAAGGGAACATGTTTTAAGGATGATGTCTCTTCTCAATGAGCTTGAAATCCTTAGAGCGAAAATCGATGGGGAGACTGAGGTCGATATTCTTCTCTAGTCCTTGCCTTATAGTAGTTCTGCTTCAATTACAACATGAACAAACTTTCTTACTCTTTGGCGAAACTACTTAAAGAACTAGAAGCAACTGAGCGTCTCATCAAAAAGTAAGCAAGTGCTTTTGTTGCAAGGCTCTACTTCTAAGCTTATGGGCAAGAATCAAAAGTAGAAGAAGGCTCAGAAATAGTCTATGGTCCCTCAGGCATTTGTGGGCCTCAGGAGGTGTGAAAAAGCCCAAGGGCAAGTGTTTCCACTCTAAACAGTCAGGATACTGGAAGAACAATTGTTCGGTTTTCTGTAATAAACATAACCATATAGGTAAATTCCATTCATTTGTCATTGAATCGTGTTTTGTGGTTTGTACTACCGGTACCTGGTGTATAGATACAAGAGCCACTAATCATGTATGCAATTCTTTGCAGGGGTTCCAGGAGACCAGGCGATAAGTGATGGAGAGATTTATCTAACTATGGGAGATGCTGTGAGAGTAGTGGTAGTTTTAGTGGGATATGGTCATTTAAGCTTTAATAATGATAGGAGTTTACGTTTAAAAGAATCTCTTTATGCACCTTCCATTATGAGGAATTTGATTTCAGTTTCGTGTTTAGACTTTTATGGATATTCGATTTCTTTTAATAAACTCGTGGTTATTAAGATAAATAAATCTTTTTATTTATTCTGGTACATTAATTGATAATCTTTATATTGTTAATACTATCTCTCCCAAGCAATATATTAATTTTTTGCGTAATTCAATTGGACCAAATTTAAAGAGAAAGGAACCCTCCTTAGTGAACCAAACGTATCTTTGGAACTTAATCCTATGTCATATTAATCTAAAAAGGATTCGTAGACTGGTAGCAAGCAAGAAATTGAGCTTACTAGAAGTGGAGGCACTTCGAGTTTATGAATCCTATTTAGAAGGTAATGTGACCAAGAGGCCTTTCTTAGCCAAGGGCTATGAGCAAAAGAACCATTGGAATTGGTTCATTATAATCTATGTGGACCGATGATAACCCGAGTAAGAGGGGGCTTTGAGTATTTTATGACTTTAATAGATGATTACTTAAGGTATGGGTATGTTTACCTAATGCACCATAAGTCCGAAACCTTTGAGAAATTCAAAGTGTATAGGGCATAAGTGGAGAAGCATCAAGGTAAAAGTATCAAGACACTACGATCTGATCGTGGCGGCGAGTGCCTCTTAGGGGAGTTTAGGAAATATATTAAAGATCAAAGGATCACATCCCAATTTTTCATACACAGAATGCCTTAGTAAAATGGTGTAGAAGAAGGGAAGAACACGACTCTTTTGGATATGATTAGGTCCATGATGAGTCGTAAAGATCTCCCAAATTTTTTTGGGGGACATGATTTAGAAATGGCCACTTATTTATTGAACTTGGTACCTTCAAAGGCGATCTTTACTACACCCAAGGAATTATGGATTGGGCGCAAGCCTAGTATAAAACATATTCGGATTTGGGGTAGTCCAGCACATGTGTTGAAGAGAGATCCTTGTAAGTTAAAATCAAGATCATAAGTCTGTTTCTTTGTAGGATAACCTAAGGAAACTCAGGGTTTTTTATTAAATGATCATAAGGATCAGAAGGTCATTATGAGTACCAATGCCCGATTCTTAGAAGAGGATTATATGATGGATCATAAGCCCATAAGTAAAGTTGTTCTTGAAGAAATGCAAGGGAACCAATAAGATTCTTCAACACCAATAATACCGGATGAAATAATATAACATGTTGACACTAGTACAGCAGCACATG
This sequence comes from Sambucus nigra, assembly GCA_949130495.1. Classification (NCBI taxonomy): domain Eukaryota; kingdom Viridiplantae; phylum Streptophyta; class Magnoliopsida; order Dipsacales; family Adoxaceae; genus Sambucus; species Sambucus nigra. Next base: position 447,898,657 of record OX422220.1, on the reverse strand, counting down.
GACTACATTTTGATTATAAAATTTTCTTATCCATTGCGACTCATTTTGATTATAAAATATTGTAAATGGGAGTCAATACTGCATTTCTTAATGGGGATCTTAACGAATGTATCTATTTGGTGCGGCCATAAGGTTTTATTTCCTAAGGAAAAGAGCATAAGTTATGTAAGCTTAAGAAGTCCATTTATGGACTTAAGCAAACATCTAGAACTTGGAACATTTGTTTTGATCAGGCAATCAAACCTTTTGGTTTTGATCAATGTCCAGATGAGTCTTGTGTGTATAAGAAATGCAACAAAAACGTAATGGTGTTTTTAGTATTATATGTGGATGACATTCTACTCATTGGAAATGATGTTGGAGTGTTGTCTCAGATTAAAGTGTGGTTGTCCATCCAATTCGATATGAAAGACTTAGAAAATGCTAGTCACATCCTCGGGATCAAGCTTATCCGTGATCATAAGAATAGGATGTGGGGTTTATCACAAATAACTTATATCGATTCCATTCTTTCCAGATTTAACATGCCAGATTCAAAGAAAGGGTTCCTCCCTTTCAGACATGGAATATCTCTTTCCAAGGATCAGTGTCCTAAGAAAATCGATGAGATAGAAAAGACGAAAGGCATACCGTATGCTTTGACAGTTGGGAGACTTATGTATACTATGTTATGCACTAGACCAGAAATTTAGTATGTGATTGGCATGGTTAGTTAATATTAGTCTAATTATGGTCAAGAACACTGGACTGCGGTAATGAATATACTTAAATACCTAAAAAGAACACGAGATTTTATGCAAGTTTACTAGGCATAGAGTCTAGTACCCTTTGGTTACACAAACTCAGATTTTTAGTCAGATAGAGATTCCAGGAAGTCTTCCTCTAAATATGTGTTTACTCTAGGAGGTAGAGACATTAGTTGGAGGACTATCAAGAAATCTTGCATTGCTGATTCCACCATGGAAGGTGAATATGTGGCGGCCTCTGAGGAAGCTAAGGAAGCAGTATGACTTAGAAACTTCCTAATAGATCTAGGAGTGGTAACTTTGGTTCAATTGTCTATTACACTTTATTGAGATAATAGCGATATGATTGCTAACTTAAAGGAACCCAGGAACCATAAGAAAGGTAAACATATTGAGCAAGTATCACCTCATTCAAGAATTTGTGTAGCGGGGTGATGTCACAGTTATGAAGATTGCATCAGAGAACAACTTGGCAGACCCTTTCACAAAGATATTACCAGACCAAACTTTTGATAGTCATGTAGATGGTATGGGAGTGAGATTCATTATAGCATGTCTTTGGGTCTAAGTGGGAGATTGTTAGAGAAGTAGACTAAAACCATCCTTCATGTAATAATTTTAGTTATGGATTTATTGTTATAATAAAATTAGTTATTCATATTTTAATGAGAATCATGTATGGTCATAATGTTTGCGATAGTTTATATATTACCGATGTTTTTAATTCTACTCAGTAGGTGTTGTGGTGTGTAGAGTACGACTTACACACAGAGGATCATATGGCCAGTTCTGATGGAATATACGTTGTATCGTTCACAGACTTAGATGGGACTGGACACACCATCGTAGGACCATAGCACAATATTATAGTAGGTCTATCTTGACTACAAGATACTGTATAGTTTCAACTTATTGTGCTAGTAAACTTTGTGTGTATTGAACGGGACCAATTTGAGGTCATTGTTTTTATACTGATTTTATAAGACAATGTCCATCTCGTGATTATTAGGTTTACTTAAGTTTCTTAATTCGGATATGATTGATGGACACATGCACTATTTATTTATTGCTTTGACTTATCGGGTGAGATTCATTATTGAATCAATAATCTTGATAAATTGGGTAATGGTGATTAATGTATGGTGAAAGTCTTTTATGGATGGAATCCACATCACGGTATAGAGATTGGTGATACCCCCTTGAGATACTTATAAGTTTTATATGTGTCAAACCCTACAGGTGGATTAGATTAATCAGACACTACAAATAAGTTAAGTTGGGCCGCTCAAGGACTTGAAGAAGTTAATCAAAGAAATTGTCAGTAATTTATTTTATTAACGAGTTTATGTAACCTTAAAGTGAGGGGAATTAAGTGATTAATAATGAGGAGCTCGAAATATAATTTTGGGTTAAGGAGTGGCATTGCAATTATAATTATTTAATTATAATTAAAGGACTGAGATTAGAATTCGGGACGGATTAGGTTTTCTCAGGTCCATTAGGAGCCATATCCTTATCTTTCCTTAGGGTCTCTACTGTAGACTATATATATGCACCTAAGTCTCATTCTTTCTTAACCTAGCCGTCACTCTTGGATACTCATAAGAAACGATTTCAGACTTGTGAGAAAGAGAGGTAGTAGAGAAGAAAGAGGAGACAAGAAGGTGGTCACAAAATAGGAGCCCACCCTCTATTCGTGGATGTCCATATCAAGCATATAGTAGAAGATAGTGAGGTGAGTCGAGCCATCACATATTCTATTTGTGCAAAGGAGAGATGAAATCAAATAGATATCAAAAGGTAAATCCTAATTCGGCTTTATAGGATTTCACGTATGTGTAATTTTTTTTGCAGTTTGATCTATACGCATTTTCAATAGACCCTTGGACTTTCTCTCCAACAAGAATAAGGAAAGACAAAAGTCTGTGGGCCAAAGACCGAAGAGTGGAAAATATTTTATCAAGGGTATTGTTGTTTTAAATTGATTAAAATAGTAGTGTATTACTTTTAATATTGACCAACCTCACTCACATGAGATAAAACCTCACCTCTCAACTGCAGTGCACACCTAACGGGTTCATTTTATTTATCCTAATTGAACTACTTGGTCAAATTAGGACATATAACCGCTGCTTAATCCCAATCCTATTAATACCCTCTATTAGCTACGTATAACTACCTTTACTAGGTATACATGTATAAACAGTTTTGTAGCGACACACTTGCTATCAATAAATAATCATGTAATAATCATAACATAGCTACGCTCGTGCTATAAATGAATATATACACAATATCGTACAAACATACATATATATCACTCGCTATTTATGTATAATCATATCCCCAAAGCTTGGACATAGTGGATACATTCCTCGTGTGCTATCCGACTCCAGGCACCAAGCTTCACATCGAGCCACCAGGTTGGAATCTCACCTCCGATCTCAAATGAATACACATACAATGGAGGCGGTTATAGACATACATCCATAGGTCGCAACCATACCATATTGCGCCAAATTGGACTCGAAACCTACACTTATACTCACACACAGATAGTGTCCATTCAACAGTACTATGACCTGAGGAATCAATCCAACACCAACTTGTTAACGCCAAGGTGAACTCCCCACTACGCGCAACCTCTTACGATAGAACTCATGAGTACGTATGTTTAAATAAAAAAGTATCACGCACACATGCAGATACACACACACACACACATCACTCTAATATGTATATAGTAAGTACCTAACTTATACGCATGTCCCACTGCACACGGTTCAACCAAATCCCAGAGATCAAACCAAGTTCTCGATTAATTATTTAACTAGTCCCTTAACTGAGCATCCTAGTTAATTATTAAATTTCTATATAATGAATAGAGGAACAAAGCTATTTTTAATTAAATATCCACTCATTTGGATAATCTACCAGATACATGCTTGAGTTAATAAAAATCCACATAATATTACCAAAATCCAAACTTAACCTAAACCCACGGGTCGTTCGAACAAGATCCCATCTCGTTTGAATAAAAATGGCATCCCGTTTGAATGACATTCAAATAAGATTATGAAAACCAGTTCTGAAGCATTTTTCCTAGGCGGGATTCATCTCCACAAACCCAATTTCGTTTCTAGGGTTCTTCCTACCAAAATTTCGATAACTATAACCCAAATATCATCAAGAAAACACGATTCCATCATTATATATTCGATTCTCACATGGTAACCCCAATAAATTGATGATTAAAATTCCCTTACCAAATTGATTTTTAACGGTTCAATCTTTTATCTTTGTTCTACGTCTTCTTCCCTTAAAACCCAAAATTTAATTTCAAATTACAAGTGTAATCAGTCTCAGTAATTAATCTGACTAACATCCTTAATTCCTTACCATTTAAGTTTCAACATTATTTAATCAAGTTTCAATTTTTCATGCTCTAGAGCTCCAATTTCTATTTTAAATTGAGAAAGTAATTTACTACAATAAAATTGCGATATAATGCAAGTAACTACTTGCCTTGATGGATTAAAACCCGAAGGTCTCTACTTGTTTGATGGTGGGTTAAGTCCTTTTTCTTCTCCTCTCCAAGTTTCCTCTTATTTTTTTCTCTTATCTAGGGCTTTCTCTCTCAATGTCTTGTGTAGAATATGAAAGGTGGGCTTCCATCCACCTTCCCAACCTATTAAATATCCTCTTAATCCACCAAATCCCGTTTTTCTTCTTAGCCCTAAGTATAAAACGACCCTACTACCCTTATACGAGCCCCGTTATGTTTAAAAATCCATTGGAACCCAAATATAACACTTAGGTACCTATTTTGGACTATTTTTACCCTTCTCGAATCACCAGTACACTCAAAAAGGTCATTCGAGTCACCCAACTAAAAATATACGAATATTTCATTAATTTCATTACCCAGGCCTGACATGTGTTCACCATGCACGTTGCCCATAACTTATATCGATCCCCTTATGTAACACTCTATTGACATATGTAAAAATAAACTGTCGTCATCACTCATACGCGATATATAATAATGCACATAACTATTTACTTATTACACACAAGTATGCCACAATTAATAATAAATATTAATCCTTTATCTTACTAATTAATATTTACTAAAATCCAATTTAATTTTCCTAATTAAATTAATAATATAAAGCACACCGAAATTGATTAATAATTAAAGTACAGGGTATTACACCATGGGAACAATTCTAGTTTTGGGATGTGAGATGTCCCTTTGTTATTATCCTATCTAGGAGTCTTCCCATGGGTACCCTAGCTTCCTCTTCTATACCGCTCACTCCAGCGATCGCGGAGGATAAGATATCACTCTCGTTCATGCTAGTTACCCCTTCTCATCCTAAGGTTGGTTGTTGCAAACTTTTAGATTTATCGTCGACTTTTATCATGGTTTCTCGTGGTGAGGAATAGTTCATTCATATCCGTTAACGAGACATGACTTTTAGCATGTTGGCACCGATTTTGGACCTGACAATTTTCTTTAATGACATGAGATTTTTTTTTCTTTTTATATGTTTTATAGCACCCATTTAATTATGTTTCCTATGTTTGATTATTTTTTTGTTTTTATGCCTTTTTTCATAGGTTTTGGTTAGCGTGGCTTAGTTGAGGGAGATTTTGATGCCCTGGTTATCCACTCACTTGGCCTTACGCAAGTTGAATTTTGAGTTCTCACGGGACACGAAAAATGACTATGTATGGTATTCTACCAGACTAGTTCGGTGTTCGATTGGTTTCGTTCCTCCTATTGGCACACCCATTTCAAGCAAAAAAATTTAGGGTGCTAGATCCGAGGGCTCTGAGTGGGAGTTATTAGGGCGGACATCTGGGGAAGAGGCCTCATAACTGATGGTATGGTGGTGATGATGATGTTTTTAATGTGTTTTTTGGGTGGTATTTAATGTAATCTCCCCAAAATGCATTCCTTATAGTTTTTTTATAAAATCTAAGGTATATCGGCAGTATGTTCCCTTAGGAGGAACATGAGTAATCCTCGACACATTTTTGTCTTATACGGGGATTCGCATTTCATGCATATTGTATATAAATAATGACGCCCCCTCTTTCGAAGGTTTGCTTAAGTATATGATGAATTTGGCTACTCTTTATTTTGTGCATGAATGATGAAAATATGGACATAATGAGGGCGAATCTCTTTTTTTTAGAAGTGGTGATGAGAAAGATAAAAACTAAACTAATAAAAATAAAAATAAAAATAAAGAGAAGATAATAATATGAGAGGGAAAATATATGAAATATTTTTGAGAGTTTTCTTTTTGGAAAGAGATAACTTTATTTTCTTGATGGCTAATCACATTTGTTTGAACGAATGCTAGAGTGGGAGGAGAAACATCCTTTTTTTCTTCAGGTCTATAATAGGGCAAGATCCCTTCGGAAGTAGCTGTGGAGTGCCCTCCTTATTTTAAAAATATGGTGTAGTATTTGATAAGAAAGCTTTCTGCGTATGTATCGTTGTTGTGCAAAAGAAACTCTCAAAAAAAATTTGAGTACCTACAAAACTTGTCTAAAAATAACTCGTATTGCGGTAAGTACGGGTATCAATCCAACTTTCAAGGTGAAAAATTAATGTGAAAACGTGCAATTCCAAATTTTTTTTGTTATTAAAATATTTGTTATTTTTTAAAAAACAATTTCAAGGGAAAAATTAACTAACAAATGCTAAAATTACTAAATGACTAAATGATGAAAAAGAATGTGCAACCAAGTGTGAAATATGTGAGAAGGTAAAGAGATGAGATTACACTGCATTTTCAATTATTTTAATTTCTCAATTTATTAAATTGAAATATTTCGAGATAATATTAAATCGATAATCTAACTCTCGTTAAAATTATAAATTTAATACAATCTTTTTCAGAAAATTAATTTAAAAATGTCACACAATGAAAAATTAGAACTTATACTATTTTCAGAAAATTACCCGCTAGGATCAATTTAAAGAAAACAAAATCGATCCTCAAATTTCAATACCGAATTAATATTTAATTATCGAAAAAACCTATCTCTAGTTGGATTCCAACATTCAAACATTAATTCGTTCAATTAATTTACTAACTCTCGTTACATAAATTAATTGGTGACACTTAAAATTAATTTACCTAGAAATATAAAATTAATGAAACAAATTAATTAAAGTAATATCATTCGTAGTGCATCCCACCCCTTGAACGGGGTGGTTAGACAAGCATAATGAAATAATTAATCACAACCACAAACATGGAACAATAAATTAAAGAGTAGAACAAGAAATACAATACAAAAAAGTCTCCCTTTGAATTGATTCCTTGAATCGCGTTCATGCACGTGTGTCCCAATGTTTTCACAAATCCAGCACTTGATTACACCAAAAAGAATAAAAAATAAACCTAAAAATTTATTCTAACACTAAACTAATTTTTTTGGAATTTTTTATGACCCTAAACTGTACATAATATACACTGTATTTTTCTCTCTCTACGTCTCTCTTTTGTTGCTGTTGAGAGTCTTCTTTATGAGCTGCCACTTCCTTCTTTTTAACGCCACGAATAGGCTTGTTGAAGAGAGATTTGGGGGATTTTAAAAGGATAAGTCCCAAGATATTATTTAGATACGCAAGTGGGTCTTTTACTTGGTCGGTGTAAAGGGGCAATGGATTCATCTTTGGTTCCTATTTTGGCTCCTAATTTCATGGAATGGTAGGTGGGTTGTAGGGATGATTTTGGTAGTGGGTTCGGGTCTGGATCGGGCAGGGGGTGAGGCGTGTTTCACGATCGGGTTGAACTCGGTTCTGGACAGAGGTAATCGAGATGGTCTCGGGTCAAGCGCCGCCGACGAGTTGATCTCGGGTATCAAACCGAGTTTGCGGGTTCCGACCGGCAGGGGTTAATAGGGCCGCGGGTCTGATGGGATCTCGGGTTGGACACGGGTATGGGGTTTGTCCGCCGGCGGAGGTGTTCCGACGATGGAAGTTAGAGGGGCGAGATGGGGTCCGACCGGAGTGGTTGGTTTTTGTACTCAGGTTACAGTTCGATTGCTGTTGGGAGATGGTTATGAAGTTTTGGTGGGGTGTTAATGGTGGTAAGAGAATGGGTGGTTATGAGGGAAGAAGATGAGAAGGAGTGATTTTGTGGGTGAGGGTATTGGTTGATTTAGGTGTGTGTGAGGGGAGGTGTTTGGGTGTGTTTGTGGTGTAGGATGTTTGTGTGTGTGTAGGTTGTACAATGGGTGTAAAATGGGTTTGTGTGTGTTTAATTTGTACCCCTAAAAAAATGACACCACTAAAAAAATATAACTAAAACTAAATAAAATAAAATTTTTAAATCTAATAAAACTAAAAACTAACATCTCAAACTAATAAAAAAAATGAAAATAAAAAGAAATAAAATAAAAATTTATTAAAACTAAAAAATATAATCCTAATAAAACTAAAGTAAAAGAAATTAAAATCTAATAAATAAAAAAAATAAATTTCTAAAAACTAATCCTAATAAAGATTAAAAATTAAAAACTAATAAAAAATCAAAATAGAAATTAAATCCTAGAAATTTCTAAATAAATCCTAAAATAAAATGACTAAAAATAAAATTCTAGAAAAATTATAAAGGCACAAACTCAACACACACGGGGCTCGGGGAATGGTCTGGGCTCGGTGTAGGCTTAGGTTTGGGTTACGGTACTGGTTCGGGGTATTCGAAACACATCTCGGCAAGCTCCGAATGGACTTCTCACTTCACGGTCTCTTTGGATTTCTTCGATGCAAGCTTTTGACCGGTATTGAGTTGTAATTGTACTGATTTAGCATTACTTGTACCGCAACTGTGTATTGACCTGAGAAATAAATAAATACGAACATAAGGCCATTTTTATTAAAAACGAGCGACTAAAATGCATCTACTCAGGGTATAAAGTATACACTTTTGGGTTCTTATCACACCACCCCCAAATAGAACATTGCTAGTCCCCGAGCAAAATTAGAGAGAAAATAGAGATAAGTAGCCAAAAGTGTGCCACTTTCTCAGGCACTAGCGATTGTACTTAGCATGTGCAACAAGCCGTTAAACATGTAGGTTGCCCTACAGGACGAGTGGTGTCTCGTGAGGGTTTGCAGTGAATATACCCACAAAATTCAAAAAACTTATTTAAATGCAGTATCTAAGTGGATGATGAAATGCTATACAACCCAACTTTAAAAGGACATCAAGGAACACCGTATTCAATTATCAAAATAAGATATAAATTTCTTAATACCAAAAGCATAATCCTTCCTAAAACTTAGCGTGTGCAGTGTGAAACAATCTTAAGTATCATTAGAGTAATTCTAAGATCGCCTTTATAGAATCAACGCTTTGACTTTAATTCTCACTAAATATATCTCTCTGAATCGAACTCTCTGAGAATTGGGTAAGTGTATCTCTCTAGTGTGTGAGGATGTGAGTAAATGTAAACAAGTTCAAACGTCTCACACACTTTATAAGAAATGACGGATACATGAAAGAAATTTGATCTCATGAACGAATGCTAACCACTATGTGGAGAATGTCGAATTATTCACCATATAGTCTTTTCGTTCCCCCGAACACTTTACCAAAGGTGAAAATGGGGTTTATGAATGGTATGAGGGGATAATGAATTGAAGAAGATGAATAATGGGTTGTTTTGAGAAGAGTGTGACACACTTTGATTGACTATTGTCTTCATCTTTTGAACTTATGATCGCATCTTTCTTTTTCTACTTTTTTATTTTTATTTTCTTTCTTCGCTTTTTTCTTTTTTTTTTTATTGCGATACATTTCTTCTTTTCATAGCACAAATAAAGACAATTTACATGGAAAATTTCAAACACTTTTTTTCTCAAAAACGATGGCAATGATGGATGGTATTTGGGACATATGGATAAGGGTAATATGGAAAATGATAATGGGTGAATGATAATGTGATAGGGAACATGGTAAGTGTATGGAAAAATCAGTTTAGTGCTCGGGACAAACTGCAAGACACATGTTTCTTACAACTCGAAAGTAATGTCATTCTCAGTGATTAAGCCAAAATTGAAAAATAATGAGACCATGCAACGACTAAATGTATTACCCAAAGAAAGTTGAGTCAACTTGTGACTCGGAGATACGTAAAAAACCTCAAAAAGGTGAAAAGCTCAAATCTCACGGGTTTAAGTCGCCACTAGTGATCTTTTAAGTCTATCTTGAGAATATTTTTACTCTTCAACTTTTGATTGTAAATGTGATAGTGCAAATTGTCGAGTTTAGAAATTCATGGTGCAAGTACGCTTTTAAGAGGTGTTAACTAATTTAATGTTAAAAGCGTAATTTTTGGGTTCGAACACGGGTATTTCGAGATTTCTAAAAGAGGGATGATAGACAAATCATATCATAAAAATTTAATTTAACTGCACGAAAAGTTTAAAATCACTTGTTTCTGAAAATTTTTAAAAGAGGTACGATTTTGACAAAATTTTCCACCCTCAAACAAAAGAGAACATCGTCCTCGATGTTTAAAACCATATATAAAAATGAAAAGAACAAGGCAGGAAAGATATTACCATAATGAACCACTAGTGAAATGTACCGCATTCTGGAGGATAGAAGAAACCTGAAGAACAGATGTGAGACAAAAATACGTATAAGTCTATAAGGCATGTGAAAATCATTGGGTGGTGTGAAATACCACCACCAAACAGGATAAGACTCATATTCAGAAATAATGAACGACGGGCTGCCTCCCGGTAGCGCTAAGTTTAACGTCTTCAGCCAGACCGAACCAATCTCACCCAAAAGATAAGAGCTAGGAAAGCACGGGGTGATAGAAAAATGGGGTGATGAGAATCACCCCCAAACAAGATTGAAGCGTCAGTCTTGTTGGATAAAGTCTAGAAGAAGTCAATGCACTTGTATAGAAAAGTGCATCACTCGATGCAAAACATCGGTGGACCAGGGGTGGGTGGGTAGGAGGGTAAGGATGAGAAAGGAATGGGAGAATAAGCATCGATCATGGTCCTTATTGAGCCGAAAGGTGAGGGAAACAAGGGCCCTATAAGAATGGTGCTCAAGTTGGTGAGGGAGGCAAAATGGTTTGGCAATAATGAAGGGGTGGGCCTCAGAGAAAGTGCACGACTGTTCTATAAATGGACGATGGTAACAGTCGCGCCGTGACACACCAGGGAGCTGTGTAGGGAAAAAGTCAACACCACAAGGAAGTGGTGTGCATAAAGTAACAAGCTCGGTGTCACGAAAGTGGAGTCGAGGAAAAGTGAAAAAAATGGGATCATGGAGCACTAGGGCGGAGTGTGGGTGGAGGTGAGGACCTAAATGCTTAGATGTGAACAGGTGATGAGAAATAACAAGGTCCAAATCAAGTGGTGGGTTGGAAGGGATAATGGGTGGATCGGGTGGGACAAAGGGTGGGGGAAGATGATCTAACGCACGAGTAGGAGAGACACACTCCTCACAAGGCATGGAGTGATCCTCAAGGGCACGCGCGGGAGGAAGTGTGGAAATAAATGAGGGAGTGATCAACTTAGCCACCATGGCGTCACCATCCGAGGTGGTGAAAGGGTCTAACGAGGCTTTAAGATCTGAGATAGATGAATCTACATCAATATTTGGCTCAAGAGGAGCCAAGCATGGTGGGATAAGATCGATATCCAGAGGCATAGAAACCACCTGGGATTCAATATCAAGAAAATGGTGAGCACTTGTAGCCGAAGCTAACCTAGGATGAAGCGGTTCCTCGGGAACACACGCAGTGGGCTCAATAGGTGTAGGCTCAGGCATAAATAAGGATTCTATGGAAGGGGAAAGGCGAACCTCTATGGTGGTTTCGAGAGGGTAGGGAGGTGTGGGATCAATCTCACAATCAAGGGATAGGTCAACACAACTGTCAACTTGGGGCCCGAACCACAGGGTGGTCTTAATGTCGAGATTCTCGGGAAGATAGGGTTGGTCACACTCAAAATCCGTAGCACAAGACGACACATCCTCATCCCACGTAGGTGGAATAAAGGGTCGACTTGGGGTGGAATCCGTCTCGTTCGCACACTCAAAATCATATAATCGTTGTTCAAGCCTTTGAAGTGATTCAGTTTGAGATTGAAGAGTGTGCGTGAACTTGTGCAAAAGACGTTCGAGAACGGATGTGCAAGGTGGTGGTGAAGTGGTACTGGGTGGCGGAGGTGGGTGAGGTGGACACAACTCGCTAGAAACACTAGGATGTGGAGAATACTCATATGAAGTGTGTGGAGCAGGGTCAAGTGTAGCATTCACGGGAGAAGCACCTCCGTGAGGGACAAAAGTGTGATGAGCATGAGGAGTATATGAAGGGGACTGACAGGTATGAGGTGCACAAGGTGGGGAGGACGACTGTTGGAAACCGTAAGGATCCACAACATGGCGTTAGGATTCATATTGCATGGAAGGATGATCAGGCCTCCATGAATAGCTCGGGTACTCATTCCCCTCGACATTAGATATGTCGTGACCATACGTGGAGGGTGGTTCCAAAACAGTGTCATATGGACGCACATGTTCCAAGGTGGATTCAGATGTAGAGAATATAAATGGGCACTCACGGGACAAATGATCGCTAAGAAAGTAGTGTGTGCACGGCGAAGCATGTGATGGGTTGACACTCGTCACCGGAGGCGATGGAAGATGAAATGTGTGCATGGACGACACAGGAGTATCAACGGTGTGCGTTTGAGAGTTAAAGCCCTGAATTAATGAGTCAAGGGTCGATTCGGGCTGATCATCAAACAAACTTCGAGAGAATGTGAAATGGCCAAAGTATTCCCGTAAAGGACGTTCTTCGACCATGACAAGAGGAATATTTTTTTTTGTTTTTAAATATTTTTTAAAAGAAAATAAAATCTTTTTGTGATTTTTGAAAATAAGAAAAGGAAAATCTTTTTGGTATTTTAAATATGGAAAAAAAAAATCTTTTTGGGATTTTTGAAAATATTAAAAAAAAAAGGAAAATATTTTTGGTATTTTTCGAAAAAGGGGAGAAAATGGACTCTTGATTTGGGAAAAATAACGAAACCTGACTACCGAAATAATGAAATTGGACACACACGAGTCAAGAAAAAAATCCTAACGAGCACGTAGCCAATTATTATCTTCAAAATTAGTGAAATGAGTAGTCAAATTTTAATTAAGTCCGCGAGCGACAAAATGCATGGAATTTATATTTGTGATCGCCTATTGCAAAAAGCTGTTCCTACGGGGCTAGCTAGTTGATTGATTTTAAATTTAATGACAGCTAGGGTAGCCCACAATGGATAAGTGAGTGATTCGGGTGATGAAATTCCTTCTCGTTTCAATGACCGGGTCCATATCTTAGGTAATTAATTCATCAAACCATTCAATTTAAGTGCGATGCAGAAATTAAAAGCACATAGGAGAAATTAATCACACAAAAAATGAACTCGCTGGCACGAGATTCGCTAGGGAAAAAAAATTGTACCTCCCACAGTTTTTACACACGTGGGGTGAAGACCGAGTTGAGTCGACCGAGGGGAGATCTCGCCTATCTCAGTCGTCCCCGGGAGTCCTACCGACCCAAAGTAGAGAGGCTTCAAATTTTCTCGCCTTGGATGCCCTCTCTCTACCTTGTCCGGTTTCCCTTTTCGCTTCTTTTTTTTTCCAATAATTATTACGAAATAATATGGTGTCAAAATGCACCCCAAATAAATACACAATCTTAAAAAAAAATCTTATACAACCAGTCTAAGGAGGAGGGAGGAGGAGGAACTACACTAAAAAATATAAATAAAATTACAAGTTTTCAATCATGTCTCCAGGCCAAGAAAGCGGCAACGACGCCATTTGATAAGAAAACTTTCTACGTATGTATCGTTGTTGTGCAAAAACCACTCTCAAAATTCCCTTGAGAACCTACAAAACTTGTCTAAAAATAACTCGTATTGCGGTAAGTACGGGTATCAATCCAACTTTCAAGATGAAACAATTAATGTGAAAACGTGCAATTCCAAATTTTTTTTGTTATTAAAATATTTCTTATTTTTTTTAAAACAATTTCAAGGGGAAAATTAACTAACAAATGCTAAAATTACTAAATGACTAAATGATGAAAAAGAATGTGCAACCGAGTGTGAAATATGTGAGAAGGTCAAGAGATGGGATTACACTGCATTTTCAATTATTTTAATTTCTCAATTTAATAATTTGAAATATTTCGAGATAATATTAAATCGATAATCTAACTCTCGTTAAAATTATAAATTTAATAAAATCTTTTTCAGAAAATTAATTTAAAAATGTCACACAATGAAAAATTAGGACTTATACTATTTTCAAAAAATTACCCGCTAGGATCAATTTAAAGAAAACAATATTGATCCTCAAATTTCAATACCGAATTAATATTTAATTATCGGAAAAACCTATCTCTAGTTCGATTCCAACATTCCAACATTAATTCGTTCAATTAATTTACTAACTCTCGTTACATAAATTAATTGGTGACACTTAAAATTAATTTACCTAGAAATATAAAATTAATGAAACCAATTAATTAAAGTAATATCATTCGAAGTGCATCCCACCCCTTAAACGGGGTGGTTAGACAAGCATAATGAAACAATTAATCACAACCACAAACATGGAACAATAAATTAAAGAGTAGAACAAGAAATACAATACAAAAAAGTCTCCCTTTGAATTGATTCCCTGAATCGCGTTCATGCACGTGTGTCCCAATGTTTTCACTAATCCAGCACTTGATTACACCAAAAAGGATAAAAAAAAAACTAAAAATTTATTCTAACACTAAACTAATTTTTTTGGAATTTTTTTATGACCCTAAATTGTACATAATATACACTGTGTTTTTCTCTCTCTACGTCTCTCTTTTGTTGTTGTTGAGAGTCTTCTTTATGAGCTGCCACTTCCTTCTTTTTAAAGCCATGAATAGGCTTGTTGAAGAGAGATTTGGGGGATTTTAAAAGGTTAACTCCCAAGATATTATTTAGATACGCAAGTGGGTCTTTTACTTGGTCGGTGTAAAGGGGCAATGGATTCATCTTTGGTTCCTATTTTGGCTCCTAATTTCATGGAATGGCTGGTGGGTTAAAGGGATGATTTTGGTAGTGGGTTCGGGTCTGGATCGGGCAGGGGTGAGGCGTGTTTCATGATCGGGTTGAACTCGGTTCTGGACGGAGGTAATCGAGATGGTCTCGGGTCAGGCGCCGCCGGCGAGTTGATCTTGGGTATCAACCCGTGTTTGCGGGTTCCGACCGGCAGGGGTTAACAGGTTTGCGGGTCTGATGGGATCTCAGGTTGGGCACGGGTATGGGGTTTGTCCGCCGACGGAGGTGTTCTGGCAATGGAAGTTGGAGGGGCGAGATGGGGTCCGACCGGAGTGGTTGGTTTTTGTACTCGGGTTACAGTTGGGTTGCTGTTGGGAAATGGTTATGGAGTTTTGGTGGGGTGTTAATGGTGGTAAGAGAATGGGTGGTTATGAGGGAAGAAGATGAGAGGGAGTGATTTGGTGGGTGAGGGTATAGGTTGATTTAGGTGTGTGTGAGGGGAGGTGTTTGGGTGTGTTTGTGGTGTAGGATGTTTGTGTGTGTGTAGGTTGTAAAATAGGTTTAAAAGGGGTTTGTGTGTGTTTAATTTGTACTCCTAAAAAAATGAAGGTTTGGGTTACGGTACTGGTTCGGGGTATTCGGAACACATCTCGGTAAGCTCAGAATGGACTTCTCACTTCACGGTTTCTTTGGATTTCTTCGATGCAAGCTTTTGACCGCTATTGAGTTGCAATTGTACTGATTTAGCATTATTTGTACCGCAACTGCGTATTGACCTGAGAAATAAATAAATACGAACATCATAAGGCCATTTTTATTAAAAACGAGCGACTAAAATGCATCTATTCGGGGTATAAAGTATACACTTTTGGGTGCTTATCAGAGCCCTTAGTGAGTCTGTTTGTTTTGTTATTTGTCTCAGGGTGCGGGGTTTTTGAGAGAGAGGGGTGTTAGGTGTTTAGTTTTTTAGGAAGAAGTTTATAGGGGTAATTTATTTTCCCTTTTTTGGATTCTTTGGTCTTCGTACTATTAGCCTTTATGTGTAGTTTAAATAATGATGCCCCTTTGGAGTCTTTAAAAATGCCTTAGTGCACTATTTGTTACTTAATTTTAAGCCAATTTAAACCATGCTGACTCTTTGGGAGTATGGGCACAATGATGATATAAAGGGTTTTACTGTAACATAAGTTTTTTTGGTGGTTATTTAGATCGGGACCGAAGTGATATCTCGTGTTGCCTATGTATCTCTAATTCAAAGACAGCGATGTGTTTGTTTTTGAATGTTTGTGATAAAAATATAACGGAGACTTAGGTTTATGTGGTTCTCCATAAAAGGAAAAAAAGTTGGAGGCTTAAAGTGTTTTAACTGACTTCAAGCGAAAGTTTGGTGGCTTAAGTGGGCCTTTTTATATAGGGTTAATGTGTATGGGCTTGGATAGTCTTCCCTTACTAATGTGACCATTTATTTTTAACCTTTTCCTTTTTACCTCGGGCAGGCTTGCATAAAGAATTTCTTCCATCGGTTGAGATTGAAGGGTTGGGAAATGTGACTCCATCGAGATCAACTAAGTTAGCTATCTCGTTAGAGTTTATTTTGGTGACGAGGTATGGTCCTCCCTAGTTGGGTGCAAAGTTATCGTCAGGATGACAATTTTAGATTTTCCTTTAAAACAACATCTTCCTTTTAGATGTTTTGCTTCATGACTCGTTTATTGAATGCATGAGCGATACGTTGTTGGCAACCCTAGATGTGTTAAGCAGATGTTAGTTTCCTCTCATTAAGGAGAGATAGTTTGTCATAACGGTCTTGGACCCAGTCATTTTTAGTTACATGGATTTCAATCATGACCCATATGGATAGTACCTCAAGTTTGATGGGTAGGACTGCTTTTATGCCATAAACGAGTGAGTAGGGGGGCTCCGATATAATTTTTCCATGTCTCACGATATCCCTAAAGGGCGTGTGGGAGATTGTTTGACTAGTCACTATATGTGTTAACCATGTTGCTGATTATGTTTTTAATATTTTTATTAGCGGCCTTAGTTGCTATGTTGGTTTGAGGTTTATAGAGAGAGGATTTATGTCGAGTGATCCCGCACTCACGTAATAGGGTTGATAACTCCTTTTTGACGTGAGACCCATTGTCTGATAAAAACTTGTGGCGTATGCCAATTTGACAAATATTGTTTCACCGTATGAATTTGGCCAGTTTCATAGCATTTGGAATTATGTAAAATTCATCCACGACCCATTTCGTGAAGTAGCCGATGCTGACTAGTATGAATTCGTGCCTATTAGAGGCCTTAGGGGTTTCCTTCCCTATGATGTTAATCCCCTAGGTGGAAAAAGGACAAGGTGAGGTCATGTAGTAAAGCTCTCGGCGAGGTAGATGTTGTCGTGGGGTTTATAAATGACATTTTAGGCACTTATTGACGTACTCAATGAAGTCCTTTTTCATGGTAGTCAAGTAGTATGATTGTTAAAGGAGTTTTTTGGATAGGATGTGCCAACTCATGTGTAAGCCACATTCTCCGCTGTGGATTTTGTCCATAATCTCGAGAGTTTCATCCTCTATGACGCATTATAAGTCTATTCCATCAAATCCTCTCTTCTAAAGTTATCCTCCATATATGATGAACTGGGAAGCTTACATTCTTAAGGTATCTAGTTCTTCCGTAGAGGCAACCAATGGGTATTGGTTTTGGTCAGGAAAGTTTCGTATGTCATAGTACCAGGCTACATGTACCACCGTTATTTCCCTAAGGGCATTGATCTCAAAGCACTAGGAAGGTGTGTTTCATCTAGTCATGGTGAATGTGATTTCCATGGTGCCCTCTGGCATGTCGATCATAGAAGCTAGGGTGTCAAGTGCGTTTACAAATTTTTTTTTAGTCCTTGGGAAGAATTTGAATTCTATATGTTCAAATCGAGAAGCTTCTTTCTCTAAGTATGTATGGAGTGGTTGGATTTTTTCATCTTGGATATGCCATTTTCCCATTATTTCATTGATGAATAAGATGGAATCTTTGTAGGTCTTGAGGTCAGCGATCCCCACCTCTAGGGAGATTTCGAGACCCGTGACATGGGTTTCACTCACTTGTATATACTCACATGATTCCCTATCACGATGCTTACTATTGTCTTCATGCTCCATGCTAGCTTTACTTTTCATTCTATTTGTATATTCTCCCTTATAGTGCTAGTACTCCTCTTACTTAGCGTGCAAATTAAAAAATCTATCCGTAAGATACTAAATAAGACTCATGCATTTATGCAAACTACATCACCAAAGCATGACGATATTGACCAAAATTTGTCCCGTACTGGGGGATCACTTCGTGATGGGTGTTGGCTTGACTGGGGCACGGTTAACCTAAGCGATATGATTCTCACCTTCCTTTGTCCTCGTACCTTTAACGTATATCGAACAGTTCCCCCACATCGCACCACTTGACCAACCTCATGACGGGAGGTATATAGTAAGGAACTCATTCACGTACGTCATGTATATGAAATTCTCTGTTACATATACTATCCCCGCGAGGTATATTGTGAGGCCATTCACGTACACTCAGGTATATCAATTGGATTGTCCACATGTACCGATGAATAATTCCCATTATAGGCAAGAAGTATATTATGGAAGTCATTCCAAAGGGGGAAATCGTTCCATTAACCCAACAAGTACATAAATATCATATAGGTTCCAACCTTAGGGAACTCATAATTAGTTTATTGATTACCATCCAAAACTCTGCCAAAATTTTGGGTTGACATTCCTCCCAAAATTTTGCGCTATTTCGTCCATTTTTAAAATAGGAACCTATCCACGAGACTTTAAACAACTCAAACTGTGTCTTATATTTTAAACTGTATTTTCCATAGGATGGGGGCCTCAAAAGAAATAATGGCCCAAAATATTTAAGTAGACCTTGAAAGAAAGTTCTTTCTAATGTTTTTTGTCTCTCGAAGAATTCGGGATCTATAGCTGGGAAGATGTAGCCCAGGATTTCATGTCTCAGTACAAATACAACGAAGAGCTAGAGGTCACACGCAGGGACCTATAACTGCTAAAGCACAACCCTGGGGAACCAGTCATTAGCTTCATTGGAAGGTGGAGGGAAAATGCCATTACTATGACCCTCAGAGGAGGAAAAAGTGAGCAATGGGAAGAAGAATTTCTTACCTGATATTCAAAAATCCATGGGAGGATAGTACTACCCGCACTTTCGAGCCCTTTGATAGGCTAATGTGGAAATTGAAGAAAGTGTCACCAAAGTGGAGCCTGAATTGAAGAATTGATCGAAAAATCTGCACCTAAAAAATATGTGAAGATCGCTAATGCCTCAGTCTCAACCATCAACAACATATCATAAGTAGCTACCTCTTGGCCCCCAGAAACTCACCCTAATTCTGCCAAAAAAGAGTACACTAAATTCCATTCTCCCTTATCAAAATTTTACCAGGCTCTGCTATCCCGAAATCACAACAAACTATTGGAACCTCAACCATTACCAAACCCACTCGCTAAAAACTTCAAGCACGATGCCCGCTATGACTTTCACCAAGTAGCAGGCCACACCACTGACCAATGCTTTAATCTTAAAAATGTGATCCAAATCCTGGTAGACTGAGGTATCATTGCACTATCAGCTAATCCCAAGTCGAACACCACTCATAATCCTCTTCCAGCATATGGAACTGGAACAAATGACATCTTCTTAGAAAGTAACCCTGAGTTTGACCCTTCTACGCAAATCATGCCTATCAAAATACCCATGATCCCTATAGTCTCACCCAAACCTCTTAAGACTTTCCCATCCTTTCTCTAGCACCTTACATGTCTTGCTAATCGGTCTTTATCATTCCCTAGTGAACTTGTAATTTTGTTCTCTCCAGATCAGTGGGGTGGGGTGGGGTGGGGGGGGGCATGGAATTACCTGTTGAGCTAGACCAACTCCAAAGGTTTGGGCTAAAATTGCATACCGAGATGTCCATTGACTACCAAAAATTCAGTGGCCTATTCATGGAAGCCTAAAAGTGGGCTCACCTGTTAAGGAAGTCAGTCTAAATCACATTTGTTATACCTATATGATGTCAATAGGATAATAAACCATGATAACCCAGGAAGACTTATGAAATATGCTCGACTTTATCACCTAAGGAGGTCGTCTCAGTAATTGGAGTGCTTAGCCCACCTATTTACCTCAGGATTGGATGCACATACTTCCCTGTAAGAATTTACACACCAAACATACCTTATCAACCATGTGGAATCATAACCGCCAACATTGGTTACCTCATGATTATCCCAAAGTCTCCTTATCAAAACAGTTCCACACTGATCGAGTGGAAAAACCGAGCGTCCGTGTAATACGCTAGTCGTTGTTATCGGCTTCCAACCTCAATACAAAAAAACCTAAACTTTTAACTACACTTTTATGGAGTATAGTAGTAAGTCTGGGTATCGAATCCACAGGGAATGTTTTATAGAATTTAATTGATTTATTACTTCTAAAATAAAAATGAAAAAGATGATGATTGGGAAAATTTCTATTAAAAAATTACTTAAGAAAAACAAACTGAAAAGTGCAAAAGAAATTAGATCTGACAAATGGGAGAAAATAGGGTAGGGTACAATCCCTCAATCCTTAACAAATTATCCTTTAGAATACTAGAATTATAAATCAAAATTCTTGATTAAATCCAGTCATTATCATCACTAAGCATTACATATATGAGGTTCAAGACCGCATCATATGAAATCAAAGATCAATATAAGGCGGTGAACGACAAATTATACATACAAAGCATTCTTAAACATCCCACGTACCTAGGGCAAGAGAGATTAAAAGATATGACAATGCATATATGATTTTCATTCACGATTCAACCAATATTTTCATTTATTTTCTAATTTTCCATACAAATAATTTGTATTAGGATTGATTTCATGTACCCCAACCCTTGAGAATTTAGCTACTCATGATTGGATTAAAAAAACAAATTCATACACAACATTAAAGATCTACAAGACATTATAAATAAATTGCAAATAATAAAACAAGAGAATGGAAATGAGATTACTTGAATTCAGCAACAAGAACGGAATTGGGATTCAGAAATTCTTACAAAATAGGATTCATGAAAACTCTTGAAGGAATAGAAAATTTGCTCTCAAAATCTAACCCTAAAATTTAATCTAGAACTTCTAACCTACTCCTAACCTAGCCTCTCTCTAGCAAATCCCCTTCAAATGATGTAGGTCATGGGCTTTTATAGCACAAAATCTCGAAATTGACAGCCAATAGTGCTTGTGGAACAAGTTTTCCAAGAGTTGCACTGCATTAAATGCATAATTAATGACAGAAATCCGCACATCTAGACTCTTCATTATCCCGCAACTTCAAAACATCGTAACTTCTTCACCGTAGCTCGGATTGAGGTACCGTTTTTTCCAGTATTGTTGTAATTTAGAGCTCTTCAACTTTCTAGTTGGCCCCACCTCCGGACTAAGGCTGAAAAATTACGAAAATGCCCTTCAACTCTCCATTTCTAGGTTTCTTTCACTGTTTTGCGTTCTCCTTCGCACTAACTTGCGTGAAATACCTGTAAAACACATGGGAAATACACAAAACACGAAATACTTGCCAAAATGGGTTAGTAGCATAAATAAGAGACAAATCCAAGCTACTTACACTCCACGGGATCATAAAAATACTGAAATTAAGGGGATAAATGTGAAGAATATGTGCCTAAACACACCCCCTAACTTAGAACTTTGCGCGTCCCGAGCAATGTATATGAATACTAACCAAAATTCTACTCTTCAAAATTCCTTTATTAAAATAAAATTCCACTTTCGCAGGCAAGCGATTGCATTTAGCGTATGCAACAAGCCTTTAAACCCCTAGGTTACCCTAGTAGGACGAGTTTTGTCTCGTGAGGGTTTGCAGTGAATTTACCCACAAAATTCTTTATTGACTCAAATAAAGATCAAAATACTTAAAAATTGTACAATTTAAACTTTTCGAAAAAATAATCACCATCAACTCATATTCAACTGTCTCAAACCATAGTGTGTGTGTGCAAAGCCAAAAATTAAACCTCAAACTTCCACCGATTGAGCATTACGTTACTTTCCGAAAATTCGTTTTGATTCAAATTCTTACGGATGCACTCACAAACGAATCACTCGGATTGTGGCTATTTTCTCTCGGTATGCATGATATAAAGAGTAAATATAATGGACACAAATTCATGCATACAAAATTGAAAAGAAGGAAATTTATGGTGAAAAGATCTCATCATCGGAGTACAGTTATTAGGAAATGGGAACATCACCTCTAATTCACACCATTTAATCTCTCATATTATCTTTTCATGTCTTAGCTCTCCACGCAGTAATTAATTTCGCCATTCGGACTCAGTTAGGACTTTTTGGGTTAAAAGGTGTAAAGGGTAAAAATGGGAATAAACGGGCTGTTCGGAATTGGAAAATGTCCTTATGACGTCCATTTGTGCTTTTTCGGGCATTTGCTCATTTTTCTCTTTCTCATTTTTTTTCTCTTTTTTTTTTTCATTTTTTTTTTAGCATTTCTATTTTTTTTTTTTTTTTTTTTTTTTTTGCCCATTTTTGTTGCACAATTTGGACTTGATGAATATTCAATTTTCACAATTCCGGGCTATTTGGGTTTTTCGGGTTGTCAAACGAAAGGGAAATATTTTATTAGGCTCAACTTGGGTTGCAAAGGGATAATTTTTCACATCTTTTTATGGCTAATATTTTTGGGTAACAAACGAGGGCCTACTTCATTGTCCAAATTGCTAATCACATTACCATATGCATCTCGAGATTAGTTAAGTTTAGAGATATATTTAGCACGAATTTCGAGACAACATTTTACACATTTCCATAACCGATCAAAACAAAGGATTGAGAGCATCAACGACTTATTTAAAACACTGAAAAGAACTTTGAGTTAATCATAAACTCGGATTGATTTAAAAACTCAAAAAGATCGATAGGCTCAAAATCTCACCGGGTTTGATCAATCTCCACACTTATTCGTTAAGTCGTCAATTTTCTTTCAATTTCCATCTTCGGTCAATTTTGGCTTAGTGCATTAGGAATTTTACAATTTGAGACTTTAAATAGAACAAAGGTGATATTTTTGAAAAATTTAAATTCTAATTTTTATTTATTTTGAACAAAAATATTTTTGGCTTTTTTCAAAATTTTTCAAATTTTTTTTTTCTAAAACAAAAAAAAACACTTGGAAAGAACATGTGATCGAATCAATGAATCTAAACAATAAATGGGAAGAATATCCCACACCCCCTAACTTAAATGTTGCATTGTGCTCAATGCGAATGAAGAACACAACATAAAGAGAGGAAAAGAAAGATATTACCCAAATGGAGCGATCCCTGATGAGTGCGAGTCCATTGAATCTACAAAACACGTTAGAACCAAGCATAGCAAAAAATAATAACAAAAACTTTAACTATCAAAACTAGACTATAATAAAAAAGAAAAAACTAATTATTTACAACCTACAATTTGAACGGCTAATAAATCATACACTAGAAGTCAAAAAATTTGAGGGTCCACCCAAAATACAATTTGACTTTGAGGGATTAATGGTGTACCCTCACTAGAGTGCATGCCTCCCGAAAAATAAGAATTCTGTTTGAAAAACGGAAGGCATGTGTGAAATGGAGAAAATGAACCATCACCAATTAAAAAATTTAACGGGATGATGGGGGGTTTGGGTGGTAGGTGGGACAAGTACAATTGAGTTCCAAGAAAAATATAATCACCTCCCAAAGATTTTTCAAGTAGTATGGGGAGAGGGGCACACAAAAAGGAACATTCCATATTAGAAAACAATTCTAGCAAAGTGTCTTTGTCGGTAAAAGGTGTAAACGTTTCAAAATTTTCAACCGACTCATAGGAATCTAGCGGTACTTCTAATGGTTCAATAACCGTGAACGAAAATGGTGATGAAATAAACTCAATTCCAAGTGATTCATCATCACTTGGAGATTGAATTTCAAGGGAGCAAGACTCACTTTCAATGAGACGTTCTTCAAAAATTTGAGGTGACACACAAGTCTCAACCTCCTCTTTGTTTTCCAAAATAGAACGCACATCATCGCAAAGTGTGACCATTTCATTCACAAGACCATAATCGATATTCTTTGTTCTTTGGGTGGAAAGAAAATCCAATACTCTTTTGGTTAGAAAAAGCGTGTATTCTTCCAAAGTAGGATCCCTTGGCTCTAGAACCTCGGATTCCTCTTTTGGTTGAAAACCTTTTATAGTTTCACAAATATTGGAGAAAAAATCTTCATTGGATTCCCCAAAATGATTTTTTTTCCGATATTCGTTTTCAAGCTTTTCATACGCAAGATTTAGAAAGGCCTCACCCATGGTAATAGGCCGAGGCACAGATTCTTGAGAATATGTAATATAAATTTCTCTCCTATATTCATTTGCAAGCCTTTCACACTCCAGAGATAGAACAGCCTCACCAATGGTAATAGGTCGAGCCGCGGAGTCTTGAGAATAAAAAGTTTGAAAACGATTACCATATGAACCATTATAATTACCGAACTCACTATGAAAAGACATTATTACCGAATAGTATGTAAATGGAAATTTGAGTACAAAGGTGTGCGGTTGAGGATTCTACGTTTCTGGGCGCTCAATTGTGCAAGGCTACAAAAAGGTAAAAAAAAAAATCCAAGGAAAAAAAATCTTTCGAAATAGTAAATCAATTATAATCTATAACAAAACATTCCCCGGCAACGGCGCCATTTTGATCGAGTGGAAAAACCGAGCGTCCGTGTAATACGCTAGTCGTTGTTATCGGCTTCCAACCTCAATACAAAAAAACCTAAACTTTTAACTACACTTTTATGGAGTATAGTAGTAAGTCTGGGTATCGAATCCACAGGGAATGTTTTATAGAATTTAATTGATTTATTACTTCTAAAATAAAAATGAAAAAGATGATGATTGGGAAAATTTCTATTAAAAAATTACTTAAGAAAAACAAACTGAAAAGTGCAAAAGAAATTAGATCTGACAAATGGGAGAAAATAGGGTAGGGTACAATCCCTCAATCCTTAACAAATTATCCTTTAGAATACTAGAATTATAAATCAAAATTCTTGATTAAATCCAGTCATTATCATCACTAAGCATTACATATATGAGGTTCAAGACCGCATCATATGAAATCAAAGATCAATATAAGGCGGTGAACGACAAATTATACATACAAAGCATTCTTAAACATCCCAAGTACCTAGGGCAAGAGAGATTAAAAGATATGACAATGCATATATGATTTTCATTCACGATTCAACCAATATTTTCATTTATTTTCTAATTTTCCATACAAATAATTTGTATTAGGATTGATTTCATGTACCCCAACCCTTGAGAATTTAGCTACTCATGATTGGATTAAAAAAACAAATTCATACACAACATTAAAGATCTACAAGACATTATAAATAAATTGCAAATAATAAAACAAGAGAATGGAAATGAGATTACTTGAATTCAGCAACAAGAACGGAATTGGGATTCAGAAATTCTTACAAAATAGGATTCATGAAAACTCTTGAAGGAATAGAAAATTTGCTCTCAAAATCTAACCCTAAAATTTAATCTAGAACTTCTAACCTACTCCTAACCTAGCCTCTCTCTAGCAACTCCCCTTCAAATGATGTAGGTCATGGGCTTTTATAGCACAAAATCTCGAAATTGACAGCCAATAGTGCTTGTGGAACAAGTTTTCCAAGAGTTGCACTGCATTAAATGCATAATTAATGACAGAAATCCGCACATCTAGACTCTTCATTATCCCGCAACTTCAAAACATCGTAACTTCTTCACCGTAGCTCGGATTGAGGTGCCGTTTTTTTCCAGTATTCTTGTAATTTAGAGTTCTTCAACTTTCTAGTTGGCCCCACCTCCGGACTAAGGCTGAAAAATTACGAAAATGCCCTTCAACTCTCCATTTCTAGGTTTCTTTCACTGTTTTGCGTTCTCCTTCGCACTAACTTGCGTGAAATACCTGTAAAACACATGGGAAATACACAAAACACGAAATACTTGCCAAAATGGGTTAGTAGCATAAATAAGAGACAAATCCAAGCTACTTACACTCCACGGGATCATAAAAATACTGAAATTAAGGGGATAAATGTGAAGAATATGTGCCTAAACACACACCTCAAGGCATTAATGTGTACATTATAATAAACATGTGTAAAGATGTAGCTGCTCGAATTATAAAGGCACTCCATATCTTTGTAAATATCTGATCTCCATATATAAATAGGGGAAATGTATGTGAATGGAACTACTTTTTGATACCTTCTCAAACCTAGAGTTATATTTAGAAAACCCTAAACTTTAACAACTCAAGCAAACATAATAAGACCACTGTGGAGGTAGGTTTCCAATTCAAGGGCCGGACCATGTAAAAGTCCTTCCATTATCACTGTCTCTCATCCCCATTCTTCATCATACGATATTTCTTAATCAAGTATTCCTCATATTATTTGTTACCTTCGATTTTCGACGTTAACTTATTGGCGTCGTATGTGGGAATGCTATCACAAGACATTGCAGTTCCTTTTTAAAACTACTTATTCAAACCCTCTACAGAGACAGTTGGAATGGCATATCATCCTGAAAGCAGTCGTATGTCAGAGGTGCAAATGCCACCTACCCCTACCAGAGCCGGTGACCTACATAGCATACTAGTAAGCATAACAAAGCTGCAGGAGGTGATGTAGGAAATTGTCAGGCAATTGACAAACACCCTCTAGACCAAGTCGCAGGTGCTCGTCTCGGGGAATATGACTCCTGAACTGGAGATGCAGAGGAGTGATGATAGGCTTTTTCTCACAATAAGAGAAAATCAAGTCAGCCAATGACTTTGCTAGCCTGGGAGATCGTTTAACAAAAATACCTAAGAACAACATGGCAGCAACTTATGTGCAATAAAGTAAAACAAAATAAGGAAAAGAACATGAAGACGAAGGCAAAAAGAGTATTACCCATGTTATTGGGCTCATTCCATTCTCTAGGGACCCTACATGACCTGTCCCTTTCATGGGACCTAAATTCCCAAGCACTTTTGATAAATACGTATGAACTTTTCCAACTATGATTACTAGATTGGACCATTGTGACCATTTTATATTGGGGGGTTCGTGCAAAAAAGTAATAGTAATTGGGGGCTTTGGCACGTCCTTCAAGCTATAAACATACCTAAAAAGATCCCCAGTTAAGTCAAACCCTGTCCTTATTTTCCAAAACATCATTGCCCCCAGAATGGTCCTATAACCGTTGGGGGTAGTTGTGTTAAGGTCACTCCATATTCTCTCAAAATGGAATGAATGGTAGGATGAAAAGGCAACCTTAAACCCACCTGGAGGGCCCACGGGGGAAGGCAAATTTCCTTAGAGTCACGAATAGAGTAACACCTCTCAGAAATGTCTGGCATCCTAATTTGAATAGCTATAGGGTAAACGCATCTCTCTCTTATGTCCTCGAGCTCTTCTTCAGTCACAATACATTGATACCAACGGGCATCAGTCTCAGTAGGATCATAATTACTGGAAGAACCAGCCGAATTGTCTTCTTCCTCTTCACCATCCCCAGAAACCTTTGTGTAATATCCAGTTATAAAAAGATGGAGACCCACACTTTTCGGCATATTATCCTTAGCGTTGTCAGTAACAGGATCCTCAAATAGGGAATCAGGATTTAGGGGGTCCATAGAAACAGTATTTAAATGCTCCACTATAAACTCCTTTTTTAAATGCAAACTCATGTGTAGTTATTGTTCAATCCATGCTAGACAAGTGACTCTCCTTATTTTCCTATATATGTGAAAACCCATTTTGTTAGTATTAAAAAATGGAGAAGATGATCTTTTGAAAATAATTTCAGAATATTGTTATTACTTAAATCATGTTTGAAATATATAAATCCCATGAGTTGCATTTAAGGGTTATTCTTAGGTAGAATACCCATTTGTATGTGTAGAATGTGTAATGTGCTTTAATCTTAAGATTTAAGATGATTAATGAGGAAAAATGTTAGTTTAAATATGTGATTAAAAATTTGATAAAACAACCCCCAAATCATTTAAGTCATAATTTAAGTTTAAGCTTCGTAAACATGTTATATATGACTTAATGTTAGTATAGTTGGACTATTATACAAAGTTATGTTAAAATGGATTATTCATCATTATTAATGGGTTAAATGTTGGTGGAAACATGTAGTACATTAAAGAATAATTTTTGTACTTAAAACCCACTTAGAAAGGTGATTTTTGGTTAAAAAATGTCTTAGTGGCAAATTTGGTAAATATGAGGAAAAATCACTTAAATTGTATTTTTGCATGAAAAATACTTGAAAAATTCTAAGGAAATGTTTTTTAGAAAATAAAAATGTAAGATGGTATTTTGGTAAATCAAAGTATAGTAAAGATGACTTAGTATATTTTAGTGTTCGACGTTGACACTAGAATGCCTCCTCGGCTCGTAGGATACAAAGACTAATAACGGGTTTTAATAATAAAATCGGATTAGTTGAATGTGAACATTGATAATAATATTAAACACATGAAAGATATGATATTCAGATGACGCCGAGATAAAATAATTAAGGAGGGCATGATGTCCCTAGTGGTAAAAGATCCCAAACAAACTGCAGTAGTTTATGACGACGGAGACCGATGGTGTGAGGCCACGAATTCCGTGAGTGTTTGTTGGAAAAATTCAAAAACTAATGTTAAGTAATGAATGAGAAAAATTCACGAAACTTAAACAAATGAATGAATAAGAATTCATTAATAATAATGTGGATGATATAATTGGAATTAATTACGTCCCTAGCATGGGGCATCGAAAATGCTAAGTGTGAGTGGGCACGTAGCCCAGGGCATTGCATGTAGGTGCATTTAAGATTAAGTTATTGAATCTTGTTAGTAGAGATAAATGATAACCTAGTTAAATATAATGAAGACATCTTGAATATTGTTATCATAGTTAAATGTTAACTAAGATAATCATTAATTATAATTAATGAATATCGGACAATGATAGTTTTTGGAATTCTTAAAATGCATTGTATATCTATAGTATTTTGCTAAAAAAATTATTTCTTAGTATTCCCACCCTACTGGGCATTTCACTAATACCCTATTTTCTAAAACCATAAGTACAACAGGTGGTATGAAAGGTAAGGACGTTGGAAAGGCCGCGAAAAGAGCTAGTCGTCGTTAGAGGCTCTACAACCGATTTTAATCCATAGACTTATTTTGAACTGTAATCCGTTATATTTTGTTAAGACAATTTGGTATGAACTGGAACTATTTGGAAAATGTAATAATACAGGGATGTATACTTTATTTATGGATTAAAACCTGTTAATGGCTTACTTGTTAAATTGTTAATTGAATACTAACCTGCATGATATGGGCCTCACCTTTTTACACTAAAATAAATCATAGGTTTTCTTGAAGTATAACGTGGCAACTGTTTTTCAATTTAATAAAATATTTTATCCCTTACCCCTTAACACCTTGGTTTGGATACGGGTTATTCCAATGGTAACTCTAATCCGGGTTGGGGCGTTACACTTTGCCCTCATTACAGGATAAATTATCACAAAATGGAAAGTTAAGGACAAGACGCTCCTACCCTTCCATGCCCATATAGAAGAGCTCGCCTCCCAATTCAAAGATGTCACCTTCCATTACCTTAATCGCTCAAAGAGCATCTTAGCCGGTGCCCTTGTAACCCTAGCCTCTATGGTCGACATACCTGAAGGAATAATAATGGTCCCTTTCCTGGTTCAGAAACAAGTTACGTCCACCCACTTTTACTATATTGAGCTCGTCACCGAAGAAGACTCCAACATGGTCGGTTTATGGTAATATAACATTTTGCGCCTCCTCAAACATGGTAAGTATCCTCGAAATGCAGATAAAAGATCGTGCGACCCTTTGTAAACTAGTTGCCCAATACATCATCTGCGACAAAGGAATTTTTAAGAGAAACTTCGATGGAACCCACTTGCATTGCATAACAGGGGATGATATTGAAGGAATGATGTAGAAGATCTAGAGTGGGGAATGTGGGGCCAACATGAATGGTCACATGCTTGCTAAGAAGATCATCTGTCAAGGGTACTATTGGATTGTTGTGGTTCAATACTGCACTGCCTATATTTGAAGATGCATCAAATTCTAATAGTTTTCCAACCTCTAACACTTGCCTCCTCGAGAATTATACAACATGACCTCTCCCTGACCCTTGTCCATTTGGGGCATAGACCTCATAGGGAATGTCACTCTCAAAGAATCCAACGGTCATGATTTATCCTAGTCGCCATTAACTATATCATGAAATGGGTCGAAACAGAGTCGTATGTAGTATTAAATGCCAAGAAAGTGGCCAAGTTTATCAGAAAGAACATTATTTATCGATACGCGGTTCCTCTTGAGTTAGTATTCTATAATGGGATTTACTTCAACTGGTCGACGAGTATGGAATTTAAAGACATAAGACTTCTCCTTACCGACCCCAAATCAATGGTTCTATTGATTCCACTAACAAAGCCTCAAAACCATCATTAGTAAATGACCAAAAGTTATACCGATTGGGCTGACCGGATCCCATATGCCCTCTGGGCTACCACACTTCCATCTAAACACCTATACGGGTTACCCCTATTCTCTGGTATATGGTATGGAAGCATCTCTCCCTTTTGAGCTAGAAGTACCCTCTCTACGTGCCATGATAGAGAGTACGGCTAATGAAGAAGATTAGTATCAAAGCTGCTATGATGAACTCTCACTCTTGGATTAAAATAAACTCAAGGTTCATACTGATAAGCACCTAAAAGTGTACATTTTATACCCCAAATAGATGCATTTTAGCTGTTAATTCTCGACAAGTTGGGTCTTATATGCATAAATATTTAATATGCAGGCTTGATCGCCGTTTGCGGAAGTTCGACGCTTATTTCAAGGCAAATGTGCGATTTATGGAGCTAATTCTTCAGTCCCATATCAAACCCGAGCCTAAACCTAGCCCAAACCTTCACCCGAGCCTCTGTGTGTTGAGTTTGTACCTGATTATTTTTTTTTAGATTTTTAGTTGAGTCGTTTCTATTTTTAGGATTTATTTAGAATTTTCTAGAATTTATTTTATATTTCTTTTTATTAGTCTTTAATTGTAGTCTTTATTTTTAGTTTTGCTAAATTTTATATTTTTAGGACTTTAGGTTTTATTTTTTCTTTTGTAGTTTTTCTTTTTATTTTTAATGGATTTTATTTATTTTTAGAGGATTTTTTTCTAGTACGTAAAATATTTGTTTTCCTTTATTTTCGTTTTTAGTTTTTAGTTTTTAGTTAGTTTATTATTATTTTTGTTTTGTTTTGTTTTATTTTATTTTATTAATTTTTTTTATTTGAGTCATGTTTAGTTTTTAGAGTTTGTAATGTGTGTTGTGCTATTTTTATTTATTTTTATTTTTAGTTTAGTTTAGTTTAGTTTTTTTATTTTTAGTTTGCTTGTTTTTATTTTATTAGGTTTATTTTTTTATTTTATTTTATAGGGGTACAAATAAAACACACACATCCCTAACCACCAACTCACTCACACCTCACTCCCATGCACCTTACACACACCTAAACAAAAACCCACTCACACCACACTATTCCTATACACATACACCACACCCAAATACCCTTCAATCTTCTTCCTACACCAAACCCACATTCTCTCTCTTAACACCACCGAACTTCATAACCAAAAATTCAATCCAACAACTCTAATCTAACCACCTACGTTATTCCACCATTACCAAACACCAAAACTCACAGCCACACACCCATTCTCTCTCTCCACACCTGTCACCATATTCGTCACCGGACAACCCTTCACTCCCCACCTGAGCTCCAAACCGGAGCTGCTCAACCAATAAACCTCGACCCATTTCCCATGTACCCAAACCTCAACCTCTAGCACCGAACTCGTCTGAACCCATCTCGGGTTGAACCATTTCAACCCGCCGACCTTACTCGCCTGAACACGAGACCAAATCGAACCCAAAACCAGTTTCGACTACCAAAACCTGCTAGCCCAGAAAGCCACATCCTGAAATATTTCCCATCTACTGGCCCAATCCGGTAGTCCCAGCTCCGACCATCAATGCCCCGACCTTCTCCAACGAAAACCAAAATCAAGAATTCTCCACATGCCTTAACACAAGTGCAAAATCGTTTTTGTCACCTGCCAACCCAAGATTCCAAACAAAAACCAAACAGAAAAAAAAAACCACGCATATTCCTATCCACCTGACAAGTCCACATCCTATACACGAAAACCCAATTCGTACATCTTCCACCTTTGTCCTAAATGACCCTACAGTACCCTAGCCTCCCTAGCCTCTAATTAAAGAAGACTCATGCTCTTTTAAAAAGGGAAGAAACAAAACAGTGCAAATGGGAGCACTGAGAAGAAAAAAGACGGAGATACACAATGTAGAGAGAAGAGAGCATTTTAGTTTTTTTGGAGCGCATTTTTAGTTGTAGATTGTATA
Organism: Sambucus nigra; assembly: GCA_949130495.1. Taxonomy (NCBI): domain Eukaryota; kingdom Viridiplantae; phylum Streptophyta; class Magnoliopsida; order Dipsacales; family Adoxaceae; genus Sambucus; species Sambucus nigra. Next base: position 447,866,162 of record OX422220.1, on the reverse strand, counting down.
TAAATTTTTATTTCTTCTTTTATTTACATATTTTTTTAGTGACTCGAGTAAGCTAGATTATTATTGTGAGATAAGTTTTGGAGTTGTGGCATTTTATCAAGTGTTATAATATTTAGATTTGTGGATGCACTTAATTGTTCATGTTTGAGAAATTATTATTGAGATCAAGAGACTTGGTTCCATTATTTTTTTCTCATTCCATTTTATTTTGTATGTCTTATATTGTGTTATTATTACATTTTATATGTAATAATATCATAATGAGAGGCTAAATACGCCATTCAAGGGGTGAAATGGAACCCTTAACTTAGTTATTTTTATTTTTGATTTGTTTATTTATTATTCCCCTTTGAATATTAATATTAAAATTTTACAATTTATATTTACGCCTCGAAAGAGGGTGGATTATTTTCGAGAGAAAATCGAAAATTCAGATTATAATATTTATTTATTAATTAAACTAGAGATATGCAATTTTTAAATAATATTATAGTTCGAATTCTCTACTCTAAAAACTTTTTTTTATGATTTAAATACTTTTAGTGAATTTTTCCTAGCGGGTGATTTATTAGAAAATATTTAAATCTAATTTTGTGAGTATGTGAAATTAAATATTAATCTTCTAAAAGGACTATATGTAACTTTACATTTGAAATGAGAGTTGATTTGTGAATTTATATATGTTTTGGGGTATTTCAAATAGACAAACTTATTAATAAAAATAAATAGGTTAAGTGGTGAAGTTTAATCCCTTGAATTATCTCATAATTATTTTCTCCTCATATTTAGCTCGCTTAATCATTTTCTTGATTTATTAGTGTAGTTTTAATTTTAGTTCATAATTAGTATTATAAATATCCATTCATAATTGTTTTAAAAAAAATCATACCTGTTTTCATTTTGTTTTTGTCCACATTAGAGAGTGTAAATTGACCCCTTACTTGCCAATATACATTTTTAGTATTTTTGTAGGTACCAAAAGGGATTTTTGATTGACCATCTTTTCCCCACAACGACATATACACAAAAGGCATGTTAACTAATGGTGCCGTTATTGGCTTTTTAAGTGTTGGACCTTTGCTCAAACTTTGGCGATTGACTTTTCAAGAAGTGTGGTTGTTTATTTTTCGAGTTGAGGAGCATTTTTAAAGACTTGTACATTTGTTCATTTGATATATCATTTATTTTTCATAGATTGTTTGTATTAGGATTATTGAGGCCTTGTACATTTATATGTGGTGCTTTGGACACCAATTATTTGTAATAATTAATTAAAAAAAGAGAAATGGGAAACGGGACAGAGTAGAGAGAGAGCGCCCTTGGAGTGGAATTTTGAAGACTCTCTACTTTGGGTCCGTAGGACTCTCGGGGATGACTGAAGTTAGGCGAACTTTCCCCCGGTCGATTCAACTTGGTCTGAAGAAAAGCTTTAATGCTAAAATCTTGTTTACAAGGCTAATAACAAACTGTTATAAGTTGAGTAAACTCCGAATAAACTTTTTGGGCAGAACTCTTTTCGAAAACAACACAAGATGTGTTATACAATCTTTCTGGATGTATAGATTAGGTTTGATAATTGATTACCTTTCATTTAAATTTTAAGAAACATCTACTAAAGTTACCATACAGTCCCAATCAAAACAATAGTTAAGAATATTCAAAGAAATAGACACAGGAATTTTTAACGTGGTAAAATCCTTAATCAAGAGAAACATCCACGGTGCCTTCTACGACACAAAACAAAAATTCACTAGAATAAAGAATCGAGTTACAACACTTAAGCAAACACATAAGGATCCTACATCTAAGTTCATAATTATACCTACTTGAGCTACTCCGCTCCAAAGGTTTCTGACTAGAACTTGATCTCTTCTTTGTTGCTCCTTTGCCTTTTCCTTAACCTCATTCTCTTTGAATTCAACAACTCTTTCAAATTTGAAGTCTCAAACAAACCACTGTGTCTAAGTGTTTGTGATGTGCACTATATGAAAATATGCAACTCACCCGCTCAGATTTATATATAGAGACGATCCTATCAAATTACAATCAGGTCTAAGATGAATAGGATATTTTTAAGTCTGTACTTTACAAATGAAGACTTCTTGATCTTTTTATTAATCTGCACATCTCAAGGATACCTTGCTCAGAAGACGACCAAGGTCTTAAATAATTTCAGTATTTTGAAAAGATTTTTGAAATTGTAAACCTCCAATTGAGATCCAAACTAGACTAGAAGTCTGTATCATAAAAACAGAATCAGAACTAACATGCAGAAATTGATTCAAACAATTTTGTAAAAGAAACTTGTAAATCAAGAACAGATCTAGAAGAACAACCTTGCTTTAAAAAATAGCCAAGGTCCTATGTGTCTCTTTTTATTTGTACACATGTTTATTTCACAAAATATAAAATAAAACAAAGAATCACAAACACTCCTAAGGATCTGGTTTTTCTTAAAGCCTTAGAAGTTTAATTTTCAAAAACTTTGGAATCAAGTGGATCTAAAGACAGAGATCCAAAAAGAGAACTGAAAAATAGGCATGTGATGTTCTCTTTAGAAAATATCAAGTTTCAATTTATAAAACTTGCTATTTTCTCAGAGAGATGTTTTGAGAAAGACTTAAAATGAAAGAGGTATTCTACAAGATGTTAACCCAACTACCAAACCCACAAAAACCCTAGATTGGTTCTATCTCTTGTGATTTTTGGTTTCTGGACAAAGTGTTTGAGGTTAAAACTGTTTGGGTTGAAGGGATTCACTTAAAGGTGATAAAGGACGAAGATGGATGGTTCTTCTTCCTTTCTCTCTCTAGTTTATTCCCTTTCTCTCTCTTCTATATCTTCTCTCTTTTATTTTCTCTTTAGGATGATTCGAACAAAAGTCTCAAAATGTTGAGGGTAAGTATGGTTATATAGTAGGTGAAGGAAGTATTTGGAACATTGTCGCAATCAAGGGCTGAGATTAAGTCTTACATATAACGAAGCGGTGAAATGAACGAATATCATTGGATGAGAGTCAAGCAGTGGGATTATAACACAACACATGCAGGCCATTGATAAAACTAATCAAGGGTTGAGATTTGAGATCGAACTTGTGTCTATGAGAAAGCACAAATCCACCCGTATAGCTACCAACACGTGTATGGCTATGATGAAAGTAAAACACGTGTTTATAAACTAATTACACAGACACCTTAGAGTCTCTAGCGCTTTTTTGTTCGACCCAGGCAAACTTTCAGCGAATAAACTAACTTCCAAAAATTCAAATTTCAACCACAACACTTTTAAAACCAAGTTTTTAATTAATTCAAAAATTATTTTAAAATGTTTTGAATTAAATTAAATTGATTTTGAAAAGACTTAAAGTGTTGTAAAACCATTAATGCAAATAGGAGATATGTAAGATGCAGTGAAAGTGTCCTATTAGTGGTTTTAAGGTTATAAATAACTTTTCTTTTAGGATTGCATTGAATTTGATTGCTTCTTCTTCTCCCTTCTTCTCGAACCTTTGGGAATTGAGCAACTCATAAAACTAATCCTAGTTTGTCTCAATATGAAAAATAGTTGAAACTCTTATATAATGTAGACTCAAGTAAGTCAATTATATAGTGTGTTCTCACAGTCTTCACCCTACGTGTGTAAAAATCGTAGGAGGTACATTTCTTTATCACTCGCGCATGTCCTGTTAGTGAGTCTATTTATTATTTGACTATATAATCTTATGTGACTTTATTTTTTGCATAGTCTTACTTTTAATGGTTTGATGAATTAATTGGACTTAAGACCTAAACCCGATCATTGAAATGAGAAGGGATTTCATCACCCGACTCAATCACTTAACTCCACTTACTCGTTAACTCATGCCATCACTTAATTAAAATAAATCAACTAGCAAGCCAAGTAGGAGCACAATTTTCCCAAGGCGACATATAAGATTTCGTGTTTTTTCTTGCCTGCGGAGTAATTAAAATTTGGCTACCCAATCACTTAATTGAAGATAACAATTGGCTACGCGTTAGTTAGGATTTTCCTTTGCTTGTGTGTTTCTAATTCGAATCCTTTGGTTGTCTGTTTTGTATGCTCCGTCCTAGTGTGTGTTTATACCGAGTCCACTTTTATCCTTTTTTTAAAAAATATATATATTTTTTCATCTTTTTCTTATGAAATCCAAAAATCAAAAAACACTTTCTTCCTTTATTTTTTTATAAAAATCCAAAATATTTTCCTTCTTTTTCAAAAAAATTCAAAAACCCAAAATGATTTTCTTTCTTTAAAAAAAATAAAAAAATAAAATTTAAAAGCAAAAAATATTTTTGTAGAAACCTTTTTCTCCTCTATCCATCCCGTCCGAAGAAAATCTTTTATGGAACAACTTTGGCCATTTTCCATATTCGTCGTGCACCCATTATTTTCACGCCGATCACATGTTCCATGAGTGCGCGTACCAACCTTATCCATCCGAACCCATAATGGAACATATGTATCCACCTGACATTATTTCGAAACCCACCTAGATTTACTATCCCGATGTACTTAATCCCGAGTTGTGTGAGTACCCTAGTTATTCGTGGAGGCCTGATCACCCTTCCACGCAATACGAATCCAAACCCGAGGTTGTGGATCCTCACACAATCCCATAGTCGGCATGGCAACCTTGTGCACCCCATCCCGATCAGTTCCGTTACTATGTACCCACTAATTATCATCCTTTTGTCTCTCATTGAGATGCTTCTCTCGTGTGTGACACACTTGACCTCGCTCCACTCACTTCCCACGAGTATTCTCCGTTTAGTCACGATACTAGTGTTTTGTGTCCACCTCCACCACCACCACCACCATACCATCCACATACGCTCTCGAGGCACTCTTGCACTAGTTCGTCATCAAGCAACAGCAAGTTACTCAAATTCAAACTCAAGCTATTCATAGGCTTGAACAACGTATAAATGAATTTGAGTGTGCTATCGAGTTGGACATTCCCTCATCTTCACCCATTATTGATCCCATATAGGAGGATGATGTATCATCTTATGCAAGTGTGACCAACCCTATCACCCCGAGAATCTCGAAGTTGCGACCACGTCGTGGTCCGAGCCCCAAGTTGATAATTGTGTTGACTTTTCCCTTAAATGTAAGACTGAGCCATACCCTAATAATCCAAAAGAACCTAACGTCATGGTTCGACCTTCCCTGCCATATCCCAAAGAACCCATATTCGAGGTTCCCCCACCCGTTATATCCAAAAACACATCTGAGTTTATAACTATTGTACCCATTGAGTGTGCCCTCGAGATGCCCATTACTTATGGGTTAGCTTCGGCTACGAGTGCCCCCCAATGCATCGAAATTGCATCGGATATGGTTCCCACCTCCCTTGCTATGGATCCTCTCCAGCGATGTTTGGCTCACTTTGAGTCTGATATTGATTATGATTCATATATCTTGGATCTTAATGTCTCGTTAAACCCTTTCACCATTATGGATTGTGACACATTGGTGGAGAAGTTGATCACTCCATATTTAGATACCATGCTCCTTTGTGAGTATTCCTTTACTCCTCCCGATGAGTGTGTGTCCCCTACACTTGAGTTGGATCATCTTCCCTCGCCATTTATCCCACCTGATTCTCTTGCTGGGAAGCTCTCTCATACTGCTATTATGCCCCACTGGCATCATTTTCCTTTACTTTCCCAGTCCAATTGCTCTCACTTTCTCGCTGTGGATTTAGTTTAATACCGGTGCTCCTACTCACCACCTATTGGACACCCTATTGTGTCCATTCTCTATCTTGGTCCCACGGGCCATGTCGATGTGTCGTTCTCTCGAACCTAAAGGCGTAGCCCCGATTGATACTCCCGTTATCCCTTTGGCTCCGCTGGCCTTATGGAACCTGTTGCTCTCCTTGATAGTACCTACTGAATCAACTGTCACTCGATAAGAATTCAAATGATCTAAATCATATGCATGGGTACCTTATTGGGTATACCCTCTTGTGGTGCCTCACTGGTACCATTAAATTCAGTGTCTCTCTTTGTTTATATTCTGTAATCCTCTTAGCTTCCTTCTCCTGGAAACATTGATGTACTCTTGTAAATGAATGGCGTTGACAACACCGACCGTAGTCACCTTAGTCGTATCTCCCCTTCATGCTTGGGTGTTTTATCCACGAGTACATTTTTAACTTACGGACCCTTTTTTTATTCTTCGTATCCATTTCTTCGATTATGAGGTTCGTTAAATAAATTAATTTATCTCTCACAATCAGTCTCTACCCGATTTACTTGTGATAAGTTCGTAATTCCATTTGCATTCCTATGTGCATAGTGGATTTAAGGTCTTACGGTTAAACAACACCCGACCTCTCATTTAATTCGATATATACACTGATTTATAAATGGTGACTGACTATCACCGCTCTATGATTCTACGATGAGCTAAAAATATTTCCTAAAATTTAATTATGAGTGTCACTGTACTACACTCTACATATTTACCTTTGGATTATCCCCTTCTATTGGTCGGGCCCATCAAACTTCATCTTTTCTTCAAGTCCTTATAAGCGATTATTTAAAAGAGTTCCTCTGACTCTCCTCTTAGTTGTCTATGCTGGGCGAGTTTGAATTTGCACTACTGTTATCTACAACAGTGTTTGGGAAGTCATTTCTCCCGAGCGCTTGTCCCTTTTTATCATCTTCATAGATAATAATTTCGATGACTCCTATGATGATCATCATTCTTCAAATACTCCATAGATCCTACTATACCTCTTCTCCCGCAGTCCTTCTGATGGACCTTTACTGGTCATCCCATGTTGTCCGGTGTACCATGCCCATCTGAACTCGTATGTGATACTGGAAATAGCACCAATAGTCAAGGTGTTAGTAAGATCAAACTAGTGATAACAATGGCAGCACAAGAGTATACTAAATATAAGAGATATAGGTGAGGAGAAGAGGATTAACACTGGAATATAAGTGGTTCAGTCAATCAGGCCTACGTTCACTGTCCTAGTGTGTGTGATTAATATCACTTTATGAGGGCACTAATGGCCATGGATACAATCTCTCAAGCTTTCTCTCTCTACTGTATATTCGGGCAGAGTTTCAGTTAGGGTTTCCAGTTTTAGATCCTTTACAAGGTAGAGGATGATCTCTATATATAGTGCTTGGGGGGTGCAATGTACCCCCCAAGCATGCAATGAGCATGTGTGTGCTGATATAGCCAATCTGATGAAGACATCTGTCACTGTCACATGTAGATAGTGATGATGAAATATTCCCCCACGTGATGGGATTGATTTGTTATAACTTATTGTGTACACGTGTTCCCAACAATACATATGGTGATGAAGACTCGGCCATCTGTGATTGGTCCCAACCTCGTCCTGGAAGAGGATGAGGTTAGTGTGGTCGGGCAACTGCTCGATGAGTGGTGCCCTTGGCTCAGTGAGAGAGGTGAGGTAAGGCAGGTGGAGATGTAACGTCGGCCTGGGCCGAGGTAATGGTGGAGTAGCAGGAATATCGACTGATTCCCAACCGAGGTTGGTTACGATGATTAAGTGACCCTTGCAACTTCGGCCTGCACCCATTTGAGGTTGCCAACCTTGGATGACCTGATGAATAACTGCCCCTGTGGATCATGAAGACCTCTCTTGCTGAGGTAACTAGTAACGTCGGCCATGGCTGACCTTGCTTAGGACGAGACCGCTAGTGGCTAATTTAAGGCCCTTCTAACCTCGGCCATCTCCCTAGCCGAGGTTGATGTGTCTGAGCCGATGGGGGTATATTTAGGGCATATCAATCACCCCTATCCCTTAGATACTTGTGTGATCAGGTTCCTAAGGGGTATGTTTGTCCGATGTTGGACTTCCTTGGGTATTTAATACCTTTTGACAAGTGTCAGCTACTGAAGTAGCTAGCGTGCCTGGCAAGTGTAATGATTGCAGTCTTTTGGGCTCCCAAGGCAATGATGGGCCTTGGGATGCGTGTGGGGCTATTTGAGGGTTAAAACCTCATTTCCTTTCTTTCTCCTCCATTTCTTCATTCTCTCGCCTGCATTTTCTCTGTTCCCTTTATCTCTCTACAAGAGCTTGGTTAGCAGTGCATTGGGTGGAGTTCTTGCCAACATTTTACTCCTTCTCCTCACATTCCATCAGGTATTGTCTTATCACCTCTTCTTCTCCCTTTTTCTAGCCTTCAATTGTTGTTTCTTACATTTTTCGGCGAGTTTAAGAATTTTTCGGTGGGTTTAAGAGTTTTTTGGTGAGTTTAAGAGTTTTCTGGTGAACTATTATTGATCGTTCTTCATTCAAAAACCTAGTTTGATTCTTAATTCAATTTCCAGTACTGTTTATTTAGGAGAGTCACAAGTGTAGGGTCTGACTCATATGCTCAGGCCCCTTTACCATATCTTAGAGGAATTCCCCTCTCTTAGGGACAAGACCTTAGATAAAATTAGGCAAATAGAAAGAGCCCAAGGGGAAGCTCGTAGGGCAGAGGCGTTCCCACTTAGACCTATCTTTCCACCCTCTCTGAAGGTCATATACCCTGAGCCAGTCGAACCAGTTAAATCAGCAGAGGTCCCAGTTGAACCTACCCCCATGTCTGAGTCTGAGTCGCCCACCTCAGACCCTATGTCTGTGGACTCCTTTCAAGAGGCTATGGGCTTTTCCATTCAGTAGGATCAGGTCCTTGATCAAGTCGAGGTTTCCAGTCGGGCCTCGTCTCATAAGAGTTCGAGCACATCGCACTCTTTTTCCGACATTGAGAATGTAGGACCTAGCATGGTTGTTCCACGAATCCTTGAAGCCATTCCCCTTGTCGGCTGTCACAGGAGCTGAGTTCGCTCAAAGGTTCCCAAGTGGTGCCCTATCGTCTGCTCAGGCCGATATTGAACCGGATGATGATGATGGCATGGAGAGTGATGTTGACACCTCTGAGGCAGCCGAGATAGAGATCACTGTCAACGAGATCAACCTTCTAGCCTTCAGAGATCTATATTCAATAAGTCCTTCCATAAAACTAAAGATACCTCTGAGGGAAGAGAGGGCTTTCAATGGTCGAGATGATGAGATATGCCTGTATGAGTAGATGTTCAAGTTGGGGTTTCGTTTGCCCATTCATCCCATCTTCAGGGCTACTTGTCCTACATCAACCTGTCTCCTTCCCAGCTGTCACCCAATTCCTGAACGGTGATAATTGGAGATATTGTCTTATGGAGGGCAGTCCATCATTCAAACCTTCCCATCCACGTCTTCATAGGGTGCTACGTCCCTTCATCTACCAGGAATCATTCGATCTATTACCATTTTTTAGCTCGGAAGTCAAATAAAAAGATATTGCAGGTTACCCAAACCTCAAACCATAATTTGAAACCATGCCACTTCTTTGTGTCAGGGCCATGGGATTTTGGTTCCTGTGCCCCCTCTTCCTCCCTAAAGACGAGAATACCCCTGAGATGGGGAAAGGTGACAATGGCTGCTAGGGCCGACCCTAGGCTAAGCCAAAATAATCTTCAGAAGGTAAAAACCTTCAGGATCATGGGGATAATGGTTTGCTAGTCAAGTACGAGCATTTAATGACTCCCTACTATCTCTCCGAGACTGGCCTTAGGGGGAGTCCTTTGACCGAGATTCGTAAGTTACTTTATTTTTTCAACAAGTGATACCTCTGAATTTATGTATCTCTGATTTTCTAACTCAGACCTTTTTGTTTTGAAGAGCGTCTAAAAGGGATTTTCGACGACCTTTGGGAGATGGTAGCCCCTAATCTCACGAAGCTGGTGAAGAAGGCAGGTCTTAATGCACCTCCTCCACCTCCAACCACCTTAAGGGCTGAGGCCTCCAAGAAGAGGAAACCTGCCGACCATTCCCCTGAAGATCAGAGGCAGAAGAAAAATCAAAAGGGGGATCGTGCCATCCCCATTTCTTCTGAGGACGCAATGATTTCTTTCTTGGAGCAACTGAAGATTGGTGATAGTCTCATCGGCCATAGTCTGAAGGCCCTGGATGCCATGACCGACTCTGATAAGCACTTTTATCGCTCTCTAAATAAGCCTCTGTTGGCTGAGTTCTCCCTCCATCGTTTGATCCAAGTAATACCTTAAACTTTTTCTTTTGTTGCTACTGAATTATATTCAAGTGTAACATCGGTTTGAACTATACCGGATCATAGACTGACATTTCTGCATGTGTTCTACAGGATCTTCTCACCCTGCACCATTTTGTTAATTGGACCTTGGGGAAACTTCCTCTGATTGAGAAGGGACAAGAGGCTGAGAAGATCGAGGACACTTTAAACGCTAAAGTAGAGCGTCTGAAGGCCTCTTTGGAGAAGTCTGATGCTAATGTGAAGAGGTTAAAGAAGGACATGGATAAGTTGAGGAAGGATCATAGCACTGCCCTGAAGACCCAGGCTGACTCTCTTCAACGTAAGGTTGACGTGGCTGTGAAGGCTACCTTGGATGATGCCTCCAAGAAGATCTTAGAGGAGTACAAAGTCTCTGATGAATTTATCAGCTTTGGCTTCGAATACCTGGAAAGGGGTGTGAAGGCCACTGGCAAATGGGCTGCCGTGTAGGAGAAGGAATCAGGGAGCCTTGCAACCTCTGACTTCAATGGCTTGGGCTATGTCGACCCTCGGTTTGCTCAGGCCTTGTAAGAGGTAGAGGAGGAGGGAGGTACTGTACCTACCGAGACTACCACCCAAGATGACACCAGAACTGAAGATGTTAGCGCTAAGGACGACGGGGTGGAAGTGACCACCCTCAGCCAGGAAGATGGGGGCATGTCAACTAACCCTGAGGCTGCGCACACTTGACTATTTTATGAAGATTTTAATTATTTTAGTTTTCATGAACTGTAACCTCTGATGACAAACTCTGCTATCTTGCAGTTTGTAACTCTCAACTTTAGTCTATATCAACCTCTGAGGAGGGATTTATTTCTTTAATTGCTGAATGTTTATCAAATGATTTTCTATACTGAAGTCTCAATATAGCCGTCTAAGGTCTGAGGTCATCCAAGTATGATGTCTTGCCTCAGACCCTGTCGCCAATGATGATGTTATAAGGTGTGAGGTCATCACTAAGATGTTATCCCCATAAATAACTATTCACAAAACTTATGATGTTAAGGGTCTGAGGTCATCCAAGTATGATGTCTTGCCTCAGACCTTGTCACCAATTATGATGTTATAAGGTCTGAGGTTATCCAAGTATGATGTCCTACCTCAGACCTTCTCACCAAATCATGATGTTTAAGGTTTGAGGTCATCAACTAAAATGTTATCTCCATAAATAATTTTTCACAAAATTAATGATATTCAAGGTCTGAGGTCATCCAAGTATGATGTCCTACCTCAGACCTTGTCACCAAATTATGATGTTTAAGGTCTGAGGTCATCACCTAAGATGTTATCCCCATAAATAAGTTTTCACCAAATTAATGATGTTCAAGGTCTGAGGTCCTGAACTAAGATGTTCTCCCCATAAACATATATTCACAAAATTAATGATGTCTAAGGTTTGAGGTCATCAACTAAGATGTTATCCCCATAAACATATATTCACTAAATTAATGATGTCTAAGGTTTGAGGTCATCAACTACGATGTTATCCCCATAAACATATATTGACTAAATTAATGATGCCTAAGGTTTATGGTCATCAACTAAGATGTTATTCCCATAAACATATATTCACCAAATTAATGATGTTCAAGGTGTGAGATCATCCAAGTATGATGTCCTACCTCAGACCTTGTCACCAAATTATGATGTTTAAGGTCTGAGGTCATCTACTAAGATGTTATCCCCATAAATAACTATTCACCAAACTAATGATGTTAAGGGTCTGAGGTCATCAACTAAGATGTTATCCCATAAACATATATTCACCAAATTAATAATGTCTAAGGTCTGAGGTCATCCAAGTATGATGTCCTACCTCAGACCTTGTCACCAAATTATGATGTTTAAGGTCTGAGGGCATCAACTAAGATGTTATCCTCATCAAATTCTACCACTCGAGAATAATGAACCAAGAATTGACACAAGAATTGATCTTCTCATTAATAATCTCTTCAAAAGATGATACATTCACATGAAAGCTCTTGCAACATCATATGTAATACTTTTTTAGATGATCAGCATTCCAAGGGTTGGAAAAAGGTTCCCCTTCGAGGTTTTCTAGCTTGTAGGTCCCGGGCACAACCTCCTCAACCACTTTGTAAGGTCCATGCCAATTAGGGTGAAGATTGTTTGACTTCTGCAATGTCTTCTTCAGCACTAGGTCTCCCACAGCTATGGGTCTTAATTTTACCCTTTGATTGTAGAATTTTTTTGTACTCTATTGATAAGCTACCTGCTTAATTTCTGCATTTTGCCTTCTCTCTTTGATTAAATCAAGGTCGAGTCTTCTCTCCTCCCTATTCTTCTCAGGGTCATAGGTCTGGACCCTATGAGTAGGGAGTCCTATCTCTGTTGGTATGACGGCCTCCGAGCCGTGAGCTAACATAAACAGTGTCTCCCCCGTTGGTGTCCTAGCCGTTGTTCTATAGGCCCATAACACAACATAAACCTCTTCAGTCCATCTTCCCTTAGCTTCTTCTAACCTCTTCTTGATCCCGTCCAGGATCGTTCTGTTAGTGACTTCGATTTGACCGTTTACCTGAGGTCGGCCAGGAGAAGAGAAAAATTTCTTTATCCCAACTCTTTCGCGGTATTTTTCCAAGGAAGAGTTCTTGAACTGGGTTCCATTATCTGAAATGAGGGTGTTTGGGAGGCCGTATCTACATATGTTGTTTTTCCAAATAAATTGGAAGGTCTTCTTCTCTGTAATTGTGATCATCGGTTCAACCTCTACCTATTTGGAGAAGTAATTAATGGCGACTATCAGAAATCTGTAGTTGTTTACATCCCTTGACCGGCCATCAAGTCAATTCCCCATACTGTGAATGGCCAAGGGGAACTGATTGACGTCATAGGCTGATGAGGTTGATGGGGGATAATGGATAATCTCTGACATTTTTCTTACCTCTTTACGTAGGCTGCAGCATCCTTAGCCAAGGAAGACCAGCAATATCCCTGCGTAATAATCCTTTTCGCCAAAGGTTTTCCTCCTATGTGACTAGAGCAAGAACCCTGGTGTACCTCCTGCAGCACGCGAGGAACTTCTGTGGGATGAAAGCATCTGAGTATAGGTAATAGGAATCCCTTCTTATATAGGACATCTCCTAATATTGAGAACTTTGCAGCTCTGTACCTCAGTTTCCTCCTTTCTATCTTTGACTCCGGTAACTCTCCTTCTCTGATATATCTGATAAGGGGATCCATCCATAAGTCCCCTAGGTTCAAATTGAGGTAAGGGTTATTGACCTCTTCTTCTTTAATGGTTGCCTTGGGCAAGATCTTAACTGGGATTATCCTTTTGATAAATGTTCTTGTCACCGAAGCTAGCCTCGCCAATGCATCTGCGTGGCTGTTGTTTTGTCGAGGTATTCTCTTCATTTTTACCTCTTTGAAACCTTCTAATGTAACTCTTACCCTCTTCAGGTATTTGGCCATCCTTTTATCCTTGACCTCGTAAACCCCCTACACTTGGTTAACAACCAATCTTGAGTCACTATGAAAAAGGAGTCGTCTTATCCCAAGGGTCTTTGCCAAGGAGAGGCCTTCTATTATGGCCTCATATTTTGACTCGTTGTTTGATGCCTTGAAGTTAAACCTTAGGGCGTATTCGATGTTGGTACCATCCGAGGCTGAGAGTATCAGCCTCGCATCGCTTCCACTTTCGCAAGAAGACCCATCGACAAAGAGGTTCCAGATATCTTTGTCTGATGAGAAACTCCCTTCTGACATAACTCCATGACTGAAGAGGTACCGATCTTCCTCATTCTCGGCTATTCTGTTTCTGATTCTATTGGATACAACCTCTTCACGATCTCAGAAGATTTTGCTGTTTGACCCTTCTGCTGCCTCTAGGTTATTCTCAACCTCGGCCTCTTCCCATGTGAACTCGACGATAAAATCTATGAGTGCCTGCCCTTTGATGGACACCCTGGGCTAATAAGTAAGATCATACTCTCCCAGCTCAATGGCCCATGCCATCAATCTACCCGACTTCTCAGGTTTATGGTGGACATGTCTTAGTGGGGAGTCAGTGAGGATGACTATAGAATGGGCTTGAAAGTGGGGTTTCATCTTCCTAAAAGCATGTATCAAGGTGTAAGCTAATTTTTCCATCCATGGATAATTTTGTTCAGACCCTTATAGGGCCTTACTGTTAAAGTACACGGGCCTTTGGATCCCGACGTCTTCCCACACTATGACTGCGCTTATAGATGATTCAGAGACTGCTAGATGAACATATAACTTCTCACCCACTAAGGGCCGAGATAAGAACAAAAGAGATCCTAGGTAGGACTTGAGCTGATTAAAAGCCTCATCACACTCTTTGTCCCACCCGAAGGCCTTTCTAAGAACCTTAAAGAATGGAAGACACTTGTCCGTCGCTCTGGAAACAAATATGTTGAGTGCAGCTACTCTTCCAGTTAGTCTCTGAACGTCCTTGATACTTCTTGGTGTCTTCATGTCGAGCAAAGCTTTAATTTTCTTGGGGTTCGCTTCTATTCCTCTCTGATTGACGATGAATCCAGGGAACTTCCCAGCTCCTACCCCAAAGACACACTTCGCAGGGTTAAGTTTCATTCCGTACAGGTCTATGGTATCGAATATCTTTTCCAGGTCTGCCACATGGGTGCAGGTCTTTAAGCTCTTCGTTAACATATCGTCTACGTACACCTCTATAGTCTTGACTATTTGATCCTCAAACATCTTATTCATAAGATGTTGGTATGTTTCCCCCGTATTTTTCAATCCGAAGGGCATAACCTTGTAGTAATATGTCCCTTTGTCCGTGATGAAGGTTATCTTCTCTGACTCTTCGGCATCTATGAAGATCTGGTTGTAGCCTGAATATGCATCCATGAAGCTCATGAGCTCATACCCTTCAGTGGCCTCCACCATCTGGTCGATCCGAGGTAAGGGATAACTATCTTTTGGGCATGATTTGTTCAGGTCGGTGAAGTCTACACACATCCTCCATTTCCCACTGGCTTTGGGCACTATGATTGTATTAGACAACCACTCCAGATATATGACTTCCCTTATAAACTTGGCCTCTTCCAACTTTTTGACTTCTTCCCGAATGACGTCGTATGTCTCCCTGGAGTAAACTCTTTATCTCTGTTTGATTGCCTTAGCATCCTTAGTCACGTTGAGTTTATGGCACATAATCTCAGGGTCGATGCCAGGCATGTCCGCGTGGCTTCAAGCGAAGACACTCTGCCTCTTCCTCAGGAAACTTATTAGTTCTTCCTTGATCTCCGCTTTTAAGGCTTTGCCGACTTGGACGGTTTTTTTCGGTTCGTCCTCTTTGAGGACGATGGATTCTACCTCTTTCGTGGCCTCTCCTTTCTTCAACTTCGTTTCATCTCTGGGGTTCAGTGTGTCAATGTTATATGTGGTAGTTGCTCTCTTATGGGCCTCTCTCTCTTCGGCTGAGTTGAAGTAACAATCTCGTGATATGGTATGGTCACCCTGCACTTCCCCTACCCCATAGGCAGTCGAGAATTTTAGCATCTAGTGGACCGTCGACAGCACGGCCTCAAACTCCTTGAGGGATACTCTTCCTATGATGAAGTTATAAGCCGAAAAGACATTTTCATCCATAACGAAAAAATTTATCTTTCGGGTTAACCTCTTAGGCCACTCATCTCCCATTCGCACGTCCATCTCATACATACCCAACGGATGGACTTTTTCACTGCTGAAGCCCATTATTTTTTTTTTTTTTTTTTTTTTTTTTTTTTTTTTTTTTTTTTTTTTAGAAGAGGAAATTATCCCCCTGAGATTTTATTAAAGAAAGCAAGAAGCGAAGAGATTACATGAAGAGCTGATGACTTTATAGAAACAGTCACCTTTACAACATCATAGAAAAGACTAATTGACTCTAAAATTGGGAAAACCCCAAGCATCCATGTTTATGAGTCCTTTCAAATCTTTTGGAAAGACATCTAGAGAACTTGATTCAGTATATCTTTGAGAAGACCAGCCATAAGAAGCAAGCAAATCAGCACATTTGTTTCCCTCCCTCAGAATATGACAAAACTGCACATTATGCTCTTGAATCTTGTTTTTGATCTTTGCAATGTATGGCATTAGACTCCATGGGCATTTTATATGATCATTCAACACTTGGATAACAATAAGAGAATCTGATTCTATAATTATGCCCTCATTCAAAATAGACTCACACATTTCCATACCTCGAAGAATCGATAGGGCTTCTGCAATAATATTAGTACCATTCCCAAAACTCGATGAAAAAGCTTTTATGAACTTTCCTGCAGCATTTCTAAGAACTCCTCCTCCTCCCATAGGACCTGGATTTCCTTTACAGCATCCATCTACATTTAGCTTGAACATATTTCCCTTTGGAGGCCTCCATTGAACCAGTCTTATTGAATGTCTCTGCTGCTTTTGATGCATTCTTGAGGGATGATTCTGAAAAATATCCACTCCTGTGTATAAAGTTAATAGAGAAGCCCATTAACGGATGATGATTGGGTACTAATGTTGCTCTGCTGAGGCTAAGTCTCTTGAAGCAGGGCCAGAACATCACATCTGCTGAACTTCCTCCATCTATGAGGATTCTCTGTACCTCGCACCCATGCACCCTTGTTGTGATTACTAAAGGGTCATCATGTGCAGCTAGGATGCCTTTGAAGTCAAGTAGGGAGAACCCAACTACAATATTATCCATGTTCACCTTCTTTCTCTTCTACTTTGCCTCGAAAGACGTTAGGTTTACTCCTTCAAGTTTGTCCACTGACTTGGCCTCTACCACACGAGCTTTACGGTCAGCCACTTCAGAACCACCCCCTGCAAGTCCTCCGTATATGGTGTTAACACCAAAGGATATCATACCAACCCTCTTCACTGGGGTGTTATTATCTTTTGATGGAAGGTTTGGATCGTCTTCATCGTCGCCATCCGAGCCATCGCCCCTTTTTATTGGGGTATCGTCACAACATCTGTCGTTTCTCTTCTTTTTAGGGTCATCTCTTCCCCTTTTAGGAGCCTTGCTATCAACGTACTTCCTCAGCTTTCCTGCCTTCAACATTTTTTCGATCTCATCCTTTAAGGCGAAGCACTTGTCTGTTACATGGCCATGATCTTGGTGGAATTCACACCATAAGTTCTGGTTCCTCGTATGTTGAGGAGACTTCAACTTTTCTGGCCATCTCAGTGACCGGTCATTCTTGATCTCATTGAGGAGTATTCACAGCTCACAGTTAGAGGGGTATATCATGCAAAATTATCGTTGGCAGACCTCTTCTTTCCATCCTTTTTTCTTTGGAACTTCCCTCTACTACCGCCATTCTCATCCTCATACTTGGCAGCCATGGCCTCTTCAGTATTCATGTCCTTCCTCGCAGTAGCCAATAGCTCTGCTATGGAATTGGGAGGGTCTTCCTCCAGTTTCCACAACAACTTCCCTTTCTAAAGACCCCCTATGAGGGTGGTCATGGCTATATTCTCTTCGTAGTCTTCAACCTCAAGTTTTTCTTTGTTGAACCTGGCGATGTAGTCTCTTAGGCTCTCGTGCTTGCCTTTATTGACATACAACAGATGGGTGGTCTTCTTTTGAGGTATTACCCTAAAATAGAAATAGTGAATGAATCATTCAACCAAGCCCTTAAAGTTCTCAATTGAATTCTTCGAAAGAGAAGTAAACCAGATATGTGCTGCTCCCGTCAAAGTCTCGAAGAAGATCTAGCACTTCATATCATCTGGTATTAAATAAATGTCCGCCACTGACTGGTACATCTCAATGTGATATACAAGGTTGGTGCTACTGTCATACTTGGGAGACACCATAGGCGGTTTGAACTTGGTAGGGGTTAGAAAACTCACTATCCTGGCCACGAATGGGGAGCCCTCGAAGAAACCTCTTTGCAATGGGTCTCGGCTTTTGATGAGGTCTCATATCTTTTCTTTAAGACGTTGGATGGAGTCATTCCATGGCTTTGCAATGTCGGCCTGACCGATGTTATCCCCAACCACCTCCAAAGGGTGGGCTAAGGGTTCCTCAGCCACGGCACAACGTCGGATGTTGACCTCTTCTTGGTCTCTTCCTCGTCCCTGATGAGGCCGACATTGCCTCTCTTCCTTTTGTGAGACGACTACACTTCTCGATCTTGACAACCTCTGTCTTATGTCATTCACGGGGCTGATCGTTTCAAAGGCTGACCCTCTGGTCAACCAATCAAAAGATGATCCCCGTTATTGAGCTTCTAGACCTCTTCTGTCTTCACGACCTTGGCTCCGCTAGAGAGGATGAATTGTGTTATTCGAAATCTCATATGGCTCCCAATAATCTTTCGGGACATCTTTCGCCTGTAGATCATCATACCTATCCTCAGGGAAAGGGTATCCTTGCCTCCCCAGGCATAAACGCCTAGGGTCAGCAACGTCCCTCCTCCGCTGGGGCATAGGGTGGTCCTCGCGCGGTGCCTGGGGTGGTCCCCTAGCTTCAGGATGCGCGCTGGACAGCTTTCGGAGTAATCATCTCTGACGAGACTCCAGGTGGCCTCATCATATTTTGACTAAGCTGGGCAAACTGCTCCTTTATTGCTTATTGCGTTGCTGCCAAGGACTTCAAGGCTGCCGCAACCTTAGCCATTTCGGAATGGGGTGGTTCCTGGTTGGAACTAGGCCCTCCAGCATCAGGTGGAGGAGGTGGTGGTAGTAACTCCGGTGCCAATGTTAAAACTAAAGAGCTTGTGAAGGAAATTAGCTTATTACCTTAAAGGACCTCCTTCAATAGTGAAATAACTCCACGCAAGGGGTGAGGATTGGTTCACCACCAGAGTCTCCTGGTGAGGTTAAGCACAAAATGAGGAAGATATAGCTTCTCGTTCCCACAGACGACGCCAAAATGATGATGCTGGAAATAGCACCACCAGTCAAGGTGTTTGTAAGCTCAAACTAGTGGTAACAATGGCAGCACAAGAGTATACTAAATATAAGAGATTGAGGTGAGGAGAAGAGGATTAACACCGGAATATAAGTGGTTCAGCCAATCAGGCCTACGTCCACTATGCTAGTGTGTGTGATTAATATCATTGTATGAGGGCACTAATGGCCATGGATACAATCTCTCAAGCTTTCTCTCTCTACTGTATATTGGGGCAGAGTTTCAGCTAGGGTTGCCAATTTCGGATCCTTTACAAGGTAGAGGATGACCTCTATATATAGTTCTTGGGAAGTGCAATGTACCCCCCAAGCATGCAATGAGCATGTGTGTGCTGATATAGCCAATCTGATGAAGACATCTGTCACTGTCACATATAGATAGTGATGATGAAATATTCTCCCATGTGAGGGGATTGATTTGTTATAACTGATTTTGTACACGTGTTCCCAACCATACATATGCTGATGAAGACTCAGCCATTTGTGATTGGTCCTAACCTCGACCTGGAAGAGGACGAGGTTAGTGTGGTCGGGAAAATGCTCGATCAGTGTTGCCCTTGGCTCAGTGGGAGAGCCGAGGTAAGGCAAATGGAGCTGTAACATCGGCCTGGGTCGAGGTAATGGTGGAGTAGCAGGAATGTCGGCTAATTCCCAGCCGAGGCTAGTTACGATGATGGAGTGACCCTTACAACTTTGGCCTGCACCCAGCCGACGTTGCTAGCCTTGGATGACCTGATGAATAACTACCCCTGCGGATCATGAAGACCTCTCCTGCTGAGGTAACTAGTAACGTCGGCCATGGCCGACCTTGCTGAGGACGAGACCACTGGTGGCCAATCTAAGGCCCTTCTAACCTCAGCCATCTCCGTGGCCGAGGTTGATGTCTCTGAGCCGATGGGGTATATTTAGGGCATATCAACTCCTATGATGATCATCATTCTTCAAATACTCCATAGATCCTACTATACCTCTTCTCCCGTAGTCCTTCTGATGGACCTTTACTGGTCATCCCATGTTGTCCGGTGTACCATGCCCATCTAAACTCGTATGTGAATTACATTAACCATGCTTAATCATAGGAGAACGTAAGTCGCATTCGTAGAGTAATACAACAATCTTATGATAAGGCTCTACAATAAAGAACGCTACACTGAAAAGTTAAAAGCTGCACATATCCTAAAAGACACTAGAACCTGATGCTCTGATACCACTTGTGATACCCTGCCCAATTAAATACTGGGTGGTCAGTCTTTTATAAAATTTAAAACAGAGTATTCTGTTTGTTCATGTGTTAATTTAACTCATGTTGAATTGTGATATTCATTTGAAAATTCTGAAATAATTGTTGGAATCTATTATGTTGATTCATTGAGTTATTGATTTGGGCATCGTGTCATTAGATTTTAATATGTCACCGATAATGGGCACCCGTCGATAGTCCAAAATCTAATATATGGATTGAGAATGCCTAAGGGAGGTGAGGTGAGGCCTGGTGACCCTTTGATGTGTTGCTGAGAAATTAATATTGATACAATGCTTGGGTATTACATTTGACTCATATTCAGTATTCGTATTGTTGCAATTTATTCAGCGTGCTATTTATTTTTGATCATGTATTCTTATCATGTCGTGTAATTTTCTTTTAGTGGAAGGTTAACATGGATTGGGACTCTAAGTCTTATTTGGAGGTTTATTTTAGAGAATGAATATTGGATGATTTTTATTATTTTTGGTGTAGCTTGGCAGTGTTATTTTTAGAGAGTTTAGTTTATTTTTACGAGGAATTTAATTTCAATTATTTTGGAAGTGTAAGAATTTGGATTCTTTATATTTATTTTTTGGAATATAGATGCTCTATGTTGATTGTTGATGGATTTAATTTAGTTTTAATTGTAGTAGCGCCTTGTGTTTTTGCGCGGGGTGTTACACCAAGCACGACAAATAAGTGAAAGAGGTACAATAAAAGATACTTTGAAGGGATGGAATTTGAACATGCACTATCCAACGAGGAAAAAACAACAATTGACTGGCTTTTGAGTCATGATGTCAATTTTGAACTACTCAAAGATAATGAATGCGCGAGACAAAATAATGAGTAAGACCAAACAATCTTGAATAAATACATGCATAATTCATCATGGCACATTTTAACAAATTTCATTCACATTATGCTAACAATATATTTGTTTTATTTTAATTTTTAGTGTTGACTGTGGGGTGTACTATATATACCTCATGGAAAAAATTGCCAAAATAAATGCACTCAAAACATCATTTGAAGGCAACGAAATTCTCCAACAAAGAGCATTTATAGCTAATGAATTTTTATTCACTGGTTGTTAATAGGAGGAAAACTAATTGTAAAGTTTTTTGAATTTTTTGTTAACACAAATGATTGTAGTTTTTTTTTATATATTTTTAATTTTTTTTATTTAACCTCGTTCCATATAATTTGTAGTAAAAAAATGGTGCCACTCGCGAACCATTCCCCACGTAGAAATAAATATATTCTAATATGTAAAGTACAAGCATATGATACATGTACTTCGTAGTATTATGCGTGTACTTTACTTTTTTTGTCCATAACAAAGAAACAATCCCAAAGTACACGTGAAAATTTACAAAATACACGTAAACGTAAAAATTATTTCACGTGTGCTTTGGGGTGATTTGCGTGTACTTTGCAATGTAGGACCAAAACAAACAAGGAATCCTAAAGTATATGCATAACATTATAAAGTACACGTACAGCCTTACAACATTTCATGTGTACTTTGTAACTTTATGCGTGTACTTTGCTTTATTTACTTGTTATAAACCAATATTCTTAAAGTACATGCACAATATTAAAAATTACACATAATAATAAAAAAAATTAAACCTATACAACATTCTTTCAAAATAATTACACATGTACACCATATACTACATTATTTATTAAGTCAATATCAACCAAATGACTTCAAACCTTGGAAGGTTAAATATTATTCACTTCATTTATCAATACAACCACCACCTACCATATTTATTAGGATCAAAATTCTATATAATACGTAACCTTGTTGTAATCTTTACCACTCTAAATTTCATTCAAAAAATTGTCAAAATAGTTATTCCAGCAGAGTCTTTGAGAGATGCTATTGGAAATGCAAACAACTATAGAGAAAATTACCAATGACTGGGGAAGAAATTTCCTCAATTATTCGAGCAATCGACTCCTTTAATGAATATGTTAAAGAAGGCTCCGACGGACTTTCACCCATCCCATATGACTTATTTAAAGAGGATGCCTAAAACCCTAGAAGCCCTCGTCAATTTATATACATACAAGGAAAAAATACTTCTAGAAAATTGTATGAAGGAAAAGGATTTTACCACTGAGGTCCTTTTGTCAATGGAGAATAGGATTCGGGTGATCTTGAATTTTATCGGCGCTCTTCTGGACCCTCCATTGACAGTTTCCTTTATTTTTCAGATGATATTTTTTTATAGTTGATGGCTCTTATTTTTTTCTTTATCGGTTGTAATTTTTTTTCTTTATTTTTTCAATTCAGTTGTAATTTTTTTAATAATGCATGAAATTATCTTTTCTCTTAATGCATGTCTTTTTATTTTGATGATAATGGTACTGACAATTATATAAATATGAAAAAAAACACAATAGAAAATCAATTAGGATTAAACAGTGAGTTTTTTTGGCTTTAGTCCCATCTTCTAAAATTTATTATGCTCCCATTCCATGTATTTTAAATTTGTAATTAGTCCCATAACCACCCAAAACTACCTATAATTACTCTGTTGCTCATCTCCCTTTTTGCAGAGAATGACACTTGTCCCATAGTGGTTGTGATATGACCAATACTAAAAAAGGTAAAGAAATGGGAGTGGATACAAAGAAATCTTAAAAAATGAAACTAAACACTTAAGATTCTTCAAAATTTTCAATATGCGTGTAATTTGTATTTTATGCGTGTACTTTAACTAAGTACACGCATAATTTATTAAATTACATGCACATTGAGAATGATTTAAATATATTTTTTATAAAATACATGCATAAAGTACATTTTTTATAAAGTAAATATTTGTATCGAAATACATTAAATATGGAGAGAACATTTTTGAACATTTATATAGTGTAAATTAAATATATTTTTGTACTAAAATACATGTATTAAATATGCAAAGCACGTATATTTTCTAAATCAAGAATATTGTCGCTGGCGTGGAACATATTCTGACATTACTCCCATAATAATGCCGCTGGAGCAAACCATAATACACGTAAGAATCTGTGAATATGAGTGACTTGTTCATAAAATATTGGAATATAATTTAATAATAGAAAAATATTTTAAAAAATTAATAATAGAAATTATAATGTCAAAAATGAATAAAATAAATCTAAAGTAAATGCAATAATACATAAACTAAAAGTGAAAAATAGAAATTATCAGTAATAGTATAGCTGCTATACAATACCCAAAATACACGCATGTTTTTATAAAGTACATGCACATTGTACTCACCAAAATTATTTTCTAAGTGCGTGTACTTTATATATTATACGTGTACTTTAATAAAGTACACATATAATACATAAAGTACACAGAGTTAGAAAATAATTTTGGTCACTACAATGTGTGTGTACTTTATAAAAACATGTGTGTACTTTAGGTTGATCCCATTCCAATACAAATAATAGAGAAATGAACAATCAACAATAAAATTACATTAATTTATTCAAATGTGAATGTTCATTAATTTTATTTAAAACTATTATTACAATGAATGGATTGAAGAATATTAAGAGGAATCAAATTGGTTCTTTACACGTGGACCTGTAATGACCCATTTTACTACACCTAGAGCAAGTTACTTTTCTTATTATGACCTCACCAACATATTTTATTCTCTTAATTAGTGGCCTCCCTGTCGGTCTCTTTGTCAATGGACGAAGGATTGCTGGGTTTTCAGGTAATGGAATGTTTAGGGATATCAAATCAGGAAGAGAAACTATAGGTCATGAGTATGATTTTCTGTAGAAAAAAACCCTTAAATAATCCTCAATATGATCATAAATACTTTCACCTATCTTCCATACGACAACAATTGCATGAGAATATGGAGCTCCTACAAGAGCAAATTCCTTGTTCTAAGTTAACAGTGACCCGCACATCTGAATGAACTTCAAATACATGTTTACTTGAGCGGCTAATATTCCAATGTCTACTTTTATTCTGATTTTCAGTCAGCAATTTATCAAAATGAGGACACAACTCCTTTGACCATGTTTCAAATTCAACAAGTTTGTTTCTATTGAAATTCATAATCTTGATCCTCATTTTGTCCATCATATTCATTATCTGTAAATGCCTTTCCTCTAGGATCCAAGAGTTGAATGATTTTGCAACACTTGATGCTATGTCACCATAATATTTTTTGATAAAATACGCACAAGACCAATTCTTCGGAGGCAAATTACTACGAAAATCATAAACTCCAACTCCACATTCCTTCTTCAGGGCATTAATGTTCTTTTGAAATTCATTAACTGGTACAACATATGCATAATGCATGAAATCATGAACAAGCTTCTTTCAGAAGTTCCCAATCTCCCGTATTTTCTTCTTTATATTTCCCTGCAAATGATGTATACATTAGGAATGTGCAGACATTGCAAAGACATTAGAAACACCTTCAAAAATACCATTGTTCCGATCGGATATGAATGTGATGTTTCGATCTTAATGAGTTGGTGCATCATGCAAATTAATGACAAACCACATCCAATTATCCTCCATCTCTAAATCAACAACTGCATATACAAGAGGATAAATGAATGATTTTATAATGAAATATATTAGTACGTACAGATTCTATGATGAACTCAAATAATGGCGCCACTGGGGCGAACCAATAAACACATAGGCTATACAAGAGAATAAATATATTTGTTGCGATAGGCTACATAAATGTAAAGTATAAACATATTATGCTTGTACTTTAATATAGATGGGTGTAATTTATTATTTCATTTGACCATTACAAAGAAAGAATCCTAAAGTACATGAAAAACATTACAAAGTACACATAAAGTGTAAACAGGATTTCATGTGTACTTTGTAATGATATGCATGTACTTTGCACTGTTGGCCCAAAACAGACAAGAAATCCTAAAGTACACGCATGAAGTTACAAAGTACACGTAACATAGAATAGAAACTCACGTGTACTTTTTAATCTAATACTGTACTTTGGGATTCTATGCATAAAAAAAACAAACTTCAAAGTACACGTGTAATACATAAAGTACACACATATATCACCATGCAACTCAGTAGCAACCATCTCTTTGACACACCATGCATGATGATAACCTATATCAAGACCGTAGTTCTTAGTCATATCTCTAACTACATCAATTTATCTCATCAATAGTTTAGCCCTTAGCTCATCCGCAAGTAATGTTGAAACCAATTTAAATTCCATCTTTTTGCTTGATGGACTACAATATACACCCCTACAAGTATGCTCATTGTTCAGACTTTTCATATAAAATTAATCATTTACTCTTGATAGTTAAGCATGAACTCACCACATGCAAGTCTCGGTACTCCTTTTATAACACTCTGCTTTCACCCGAGTTTTATCATTCTTCAAATATATATACTTGAAACCAACCTCAACATCATACTTTCTCAACTTATCATAAAACTCAACCACACCTCCTTTGAAACACTGCTCTTCATGACTAATATATGTCTTATAATCATTAGAGAGATAAACTTTTTGCGTACGCGGCGCCACACCTCTAATATAAACTTCATTTTTAACTCCACTACTAATATCAATTGCAGTGGATGATGATGATATATAGTCTACCCTTTCTCTACTTGTACCATTGTATTCAACCCTCTCATAATTTGTATAACTGCGGTCAACCATATAATGAATTATATACGTGTTGTTGATACAAAAATTATCCACCTATGTGGACCAATAAGAAGTGAACACTTGTCCTCTTATGTGGACAAAATTCTAATTAGCAGATAGTAATTCGGAAGGCACACCAACCAATATAAAGAATGTTGACCATCAAGACCAATGAAGCGTCACCATACCAAGAGTCTTACCACAAGTGGTTCATACAACCAATCATCACATTCATCATATATGGTTGTAAATGCTTAAATGTATAAAGGCATTCCATCTCTTGACATTCAAACTCTTAACCTTCTCGTCACTATAAATACATTGTATCCCTTTCATCAAGGGAAAGATAGAACACATTCTAGAATACACTTATTTACAAGAATACCTAGCTTTCTGTAATCTCTGAAATCAATACCATAACTGTGGACGTAGGCTTTCTTACACATCCAAACCATTTTAAAACATTGTCACCTTTTTAACTATTTCGTTTCACTTCTAAATTTTATTTGTGATTCTAATATTAGACCAAGTCCATTTTTTGACATCAACAGATTGGTTCCGTGTGTGGGAACATGTTCTCATTCTCGTTCTCAATTTCGTACATCCTTGACGAAGGAAAAATGAATGATCTAAATCCTAGTATAAGGAACGAAGGCAACTTAACAGTTCCATCTGCTCCGCCTACAACAGTCGATTTAAATGGGATTCTGGCTAGTATTGCTAGGGGTAAAGACACTATGCAAGAGTCAATAATGCAATTAGATCAGTCCCTACAAGCCAGATCTTCATCTCTATGCAAACAACAGGCATATTTAGTACCACAGAGAGAAATGTCACACCACCTTTGAGACATAGTCGATGAAACTATTCTAGATCATCTCATGATAGGCCTTATCAACCAGGAATTAGTTCCTCAATCAGAGCCTCAGGGTTTTATAATGACCATTCTTTCTCTCCTGAAAGGTCAAGCATCTTGGAAAGATTTAGCCGATCTTCACCTTTTGATCGATTAGGACCCTGAGCAAATAGAAACCCTCTTAGAGCATTATCCAGGAACAATTTATATCTAGCCGACTAACATGAAGCCACAATCAGATCACGATAAAGCATTCAACGATCGGTACACACCGAGCAGATTTCTCAAGAAGAGAGTTCAGCGTATACACATAATCGGGGTAGCCGAGCTATTTCACATAAATTTGATGTAGTCAATCCTTGGTGGAAAGGATCAATTGAGTGATTGGAATATCGTCTAGGAGAGGTGGCGAAAGAAAATAATCCTTTACAACAAAGTTTTGTAAAGGATCTACTTTTATTCAATCAGTTGTGGATTTTCCTACTCCATCTAAGTTTAAAGCTCCTATGGTGACCCCTAAATATGATGGGAAAATCGATCCAGTTCTGCGCATTAAACAATATCAAGCTGCTGCTAACATTTATTCGATCCGCGATGAGATGAGATACCGAGAATTCTTAAGTACTATTACGGGTTCTGCTCAGATATGGTACATTAACTTTCCCCGAGGATAAATTACCAACTTCAACCAGCTTGATAAGATATTTATTAGCATTTTTGTTTCGGGGCCAAGCCAATAAAGAGAGTAGTCCATCTCTTGAGCGTAAGGAAGTAAGTAGGGGAAATAGCCAGGGAGTACATAAGTCGTTTCAATAATGAGAAATTATAAGTGGTAGATTATGAGGAAAAAATAGCCATCACTGCTCTCATGAGTGGATTGCTTTCCGAGAAACTATACTATACTCTGGCCAAAGATCCTTCTAAAACCACGATAGATCTCATGGCTAAGGCAGGAAAAATAATGAACAGCGAGGAAGCAATGGCTGCAAAGTAGAGTCCAACAACAAATACGAAGAAGAAAGATCAGAATTAGTAGAAGTCAAATAAAGAGGACAAGCTTAAAAAATTTGGAACATACACTCCATTAAGTGTTAACATTCAGTATATCCTTGGGGAAATTAAAAACAATAAGGATTTGTGATGGACGAAAAGGTTAAAATTACCCCATAAGAAGAGGGATAAATCTAAATATTATGAATTCCACAAGGATCATGTCCACACAAGAGATAACTGTATCGCTCTGAAAAATGAGATAGAATCCCTCATTCGTCGAGGAAAACTGAATAAGTTTATTGATCGATGAGAAGACAGAGAATCAAGAGGAAGGATAAATTCTCCATGCAAGCCCAGAGATGACGGGAAGAGAAACTATAATGATGATTATAAGGATGATCCTAGCCCGCTGAAGAAGCCCAAAAATCCAGAACGTGAGGTAGATATGATTTGTTTTGGTTCATTTGATTGTCATATAATTACATGTGGCGATGAAGGAGGAGGATATCACACTGATGAAAGAAAAGATTACTTGAATGAGGCCCAAGGTTGCTATTATATCTAAAGAATTAATCTGAACGAAGATAATCGACCTAAGAAGGTCAGAAAAGACAAACTAGTGATTGGATTTTCAAAGAATGATCTCTCTGGGGTACTTTATCCCCATGACGATCCCTTGGTTGTTAAATCCAGGATCCATGATACTGTCATCTCCGAAGGTTTGATTGACAATGGGAGCTCAAAAGATATTATGTTTTATCCTTGCTTTCAAAGTCTAGGTTCGAAACTCAGCCAAATGGAACCCTTCCACATGCCATTAATAGGATTTTTTGGTGAAAAAGTTTACCCTCTTGGGACAGTCAAGCTAAAAGTACTAATTGACACTTGGTCGACAAGTCGTATGAAGAAAATACGCTTATTTGTGATGGATAAAAATGTTCAATCTGCCTATAATGTGATCCTCGGCAGTGTAGGACTGAAGAAGTTTGAAGCTGTACCATCAACAGTTCATCAATGTTTAAAGTTTACAACTTATTTTGGTGTAGGTGTTGTAAAAGGAGACCAAAAAGTAGTCCGAGAGTGTTACTACTCCTTATCCGAGCAAGAAGATTTAATCGAATTCAAGAAGAAGACCACCACCTATCCGGTGGATAGCCTAATAGTGAATCTGAAGTTAAAACTTTAGATCCACGAGATAAGATATAATTAATCCAGGGATAGATTGTCGAAACTATTGAAAGCATTATCCTGGATAATGATAAGCCAGAAAGAACTACACAGATTGGTTCAACACTGGATCTAATATTTAAATAGGAATTGATAACGTTTCTGAGGCAATTGAGAAATGTATTTTCTTGGAGCCATGAGGATATGCCTGGGATTAGTCCCAATTTCCTTTGTTATGAGCTCAATATCAATAAGGATGCTAAGTCGATCAAGTAGATACAAAGGGTTTTTAGTCCGTAGAAGAATCAAGCTATCCATGAAGAGGTCGAAAAACTTTAAAAAGTCGAGTTTATTGAAGATGTGAAGTATCCAGCCAGGTTAGTCAATGTTTTGATGGTCAAGAAGAATAATGATAAATGTAGGATGTGCGTGGATTTCACTGATTTAAATAAATCCTTCCCAAAAGACCACTTTCCCTTGCCTAGAATTAATCAATTGGTGGATGCTACGCCGAGACATGAACTTTTATGCTTAATGGATGCCTATTCTGGGTATAACCAGATTAAGATGAAACCAGAAGATAGGGAAAGCATAAATTTTATCACCAACCAAGAAACTTATTACTATAATGTAATGCCCTTTGGGCTAAAAAATATTGGAGCAACGTATCAAAGGTTGGTCAACAAGGTCTTTAAAGAATAGATAGGCAAAGACGTGTAGGTTTATGTGGACAATATGTTATCAAAAAGAAATAAAGCTTCAAATCATATCAGCAATCTTAGCCAGATGTTTAACCAATTGGAAAAGCATCAGATGAAGATGAACCCGACCAAGTGTGTGTTCAGGTCCAAGAAGGAATGTTACTCTGCTTCATAGTCAATTAAATAGGCATTGAGGCTAATCCAGCAAAAGTTCAAAGCTTTGATCGAAATGTAGTCACCAGTTTGCAAGAAAGAAGTACAAAGGCTCACTGGAAAAGTGGTGACTTTAAACAAATTTGTGTCTAGGGCAACATAAAAGTGTTTGCCATTTCTCAAGGTCTTAAGAAAAATGTTTGAATGGAATGAAGAATGAGAAGAAGCTTTTCAAGAATTGAATAAGTACCTAGGATCACCTCCTTTGTTATCCCAGCCAGTCTTGGGAGAGAAACTATACTTATGCCCAGCTGTTTCTGAATCTTTGGTTAGCTCCACTTTGGTTAGATTGGACAATAGGATCCAAAGACCAGTGTATTACACCAGCAAAGTGTTCAGGGGAGCTGATATTAGGTATCCACGCTTGGAAAAGTTGGCTTTATCACTTATTGAAGCTTATAGGAGTATGAAATCTTTTTTCCAAAAACATACTATAATTGTGTATACTTATATGCCTCTTCGACAAGCACTCCACAAACCTGAGAAGTCAGGAAGATTGACGTACGGGGCGTGATGATGCTGAGATTTAGCACCACCAGATAAGTGATAGTGAGCTCAAGCAGAAGCAGCCATGGCAGCCATAGAGATGCAAGTATATAAGTATGTAAGTGTGTAGAAGGGGATGAGTATAAGAGGAAATAAGACAATGATGTATAGTGGTTCAGCCAATTTGGCCTACATCCACTGTGAGTGTGTGATCCACTAAGTATGGGCACTAATGGCCTTGGATACAATGCTCATAACCCTCTCTCTCTCTCTACTGTGTGTGTACAAGCAGAGTTTTAGCTAGGGCTATTGTTCATGGATCGATCCCCTGTAGGGTTGTAGGTGACAAGTATATATAGGTCTTGGGGGGTGTAGTGTACCCCCCCCCCCCAAGTAAGCATTTAGCATGTGAATGGTGATCTAACCAATCCCCTGTTGACACCTGTAGATGCCAAATGATGACATAATATTCCCTCACGTGAGGGTGTGATTCGGTTATAACGGTCTGCCACGTGTCATATGAGCCTGACGCGCACTGTTCCACGCGTGTCCCGGACCACGCGCTGTCATGATGTCACCCTCGGCCTATGAGCCGAGGCCGAGGGCAAAGTTTCTTCCGGTAGGGAGATTGGCTTGATTCTGGCCTCGTACTGTCGTACCCTCGTAGGGTCGTCTGGAGCCTGAGTAAGGGTCGGCCCCTCGTAGGGTCGTCTAAAGCCCAGTGGAGGGTCGGCCCCTCGTAGGGTCGGCTAGAGCCTGGGGAAGGGTCGGCCTCGTAGGGTCGTCTGGACCTGGTGGTGGCCAGCTGGGGCCTGGTGAAGGATCGGCCCCTCGTAGGGTCGTCCGTATTGGAGGTAATCCTCATCCAGGCTGAGGGTATAAACGGGTATATCAATCACCCCCCAGCCCTTAGCCATAGGTGTCATTGAGATGGCTGAGGGATATTTGCTGAATTCGAGACACGTGTGATCAGTTAGGTGAGTGACACCTGTGCAGATACTCATTGCTGTTCCAGTTTCCAAGGCAGGGCGGCTGCGCAGTACGCTTGGGGTCTTGTGCCCTAATTATATCTTTCTTTGGTAAATGGGTCCACTCATTACCAAAGTATTTAAGAGATTTTCAAAATCTCTCTCTTCATCTTCTTCTTCTTCGCGCCCAAGTCTACTCTCTCTCTAGAACCAGTAAGCTTCGCCACTTGCAGCCTTCATTTCGTCAGGTCTCAACAGCGTTACTCTCCCTCTTTATCAGGTATTCTCCTTCATTAAGAGCTTTCCTTTGTCTTCAATTCTGTTTATTTTTTAGGGTCATAGGGTTACATCAGCTTCGAGTTCTTCTTAGCTTTTTTCGGCGTCTTCTCCTGCAACTGGTTCTTGGATCGTTCTTGACGAAAACCTTTAAGTTCTTTGTTCAATCCAAAAGTCAAACCTGGTCAACTCTCCACTTGTTTGTAGCTAAATTAGTCAAGTGTAGTGTAATTTCTCCAAGTGTAGAGTCTTCCCTTTAATACTTAGGAGGCTTTACAACCTAGTGTCTGAATTCCCATCTCTGAGAGAGAAACTCTTTACCGAGATCAGATGAATAGAGGAAGAGGAAGAGAGGAGACGAGGGGCCGACCCTAATTGGGTACGACCCATCTTTCCCATTCCTCTTGCCGCCATAAGACCATCTGAACCCTCTGAGTCTTGTGGGTCGTCGTCTCGTCCTGCCGACACTCCCAAATCAAGTGAAATGGACGAGAGAACCTCCTCTCCAACTGGTGCTGGAACGTCTGGTAGAAGGGACACGTCTGACCTTAGCCCTCCCCGAGAGGCCGAGGGTACGATCCCCTCTGAGGCTGTCCCTATGACAACCCTGTCCCCCAATGCCTTCCAAGTGGCTTTCCCTCAGGGTCCTCCTGCAGGTGATGAGATGGAGGGGGATGAGTACGAGGACGATGATACAGATGGTGAGGTTGATACCTCCCATGCCTCGTCTTTTATCTCCTCCGTTAGGGATAGGGACCTTCTGATATGGAGGCATACTTACGGAATGCCCTCTGGGGTAACTATGAGGGTTTCCTCTGAGACTGAGAGGGTTTTTGAGGGTGAAGAGGGAGAGGTTGCATTCTACGAGCAAATGTTCAAGGTAGGTGTCAGACTTCCCTTCCACCCTGCCATTGTAGATATCCTGTCGGCTCTGGGCGTCTCCCCCTCTCAACTTCCACCCAACTCTTGGAGGACGATTCTGGGTTACATTTCTTTGTGGAAAAACTCTTTTACTGATGAGCCCTCGTCCGACGTATTCTTGGCTTGCTATAATATCACCTCTTCATCTAAACAGCCCGTATATTATCATCTTGGGGTGAGAAGGTCTGAGAAGAAACTTCTTCACGTGTCTCAAACTTCCAATCATGATTGGAAGAAGAGATTCTTTTTCATATCTGGGACGTGGGAGCGCTCCGCCGAGGCGTCCCCTTCTGCCGATGGTCCGAGGGTCCCTAGCAAATGGTCTAATCCCTCAATGAAAGCTAGGTCAGACCCCGGACTTAGCCTAGAGGAAAAGGGATATTGTTGAGTATCTGAGGGGACGAGGGAGAGAGGGTGAGATCCCAAAGTTCGAAGATCTGATGACCCCTCGCTTCCTTAAAGAAGCTGGTCTGAAGGTCGGCCCTCTGACAGAACTATGTGAGTTATACTGAACATTTTCCCTTCTTTACTTATTTTTGAAGTGTTCTCTCTTTATCTCTGAACTTTTCTAACATGTCGTCGTCTTATCAGATCGTCCTGCAGGTACACCAGACTACCTCTGGGAAATGACTGCTCCAAGCCTACTTGCTGGTTTGTCGAAGAAAAAGGGGAAGGAGCCTCAGCAAGCTCCAAAGAAGACGAGGGCCTCAGGGCCGACGGTTGTTGAGCCGACCTCTGATAGCCACAAGAGGAAGGAGCCTGAGACTCCTGTTGAGCATCGGCCTGATCCAAGGACGAGGGAAAGGGTCGAAGCCTCTGAGGGTACGACCTCCTCGTCGAGCATGGGGGCCTTCTGGTCTCAGAATCTGTCCCATCTGAGGGCCGACCCCTCATCCCTTATTGCCAACTTGAGGGCAGCCAAGGCCTCGATGTTCTCCGCACCATCGGCCTCTGACTTCGAGTTCTTGGCAAAGATGCCTCCAGCTAAAGTGTACGACTTCGGTCTGCACTCCCTTGCTCAGGTATTGGTCTTGACCTTTAATTTCATTCTTTCATTAACTGTTCCCTCGGCCCCTCTTGACATTTGTTCATTTTTTCTTGCAGTCCGTCTGTGCCCTCACCTCAGCCACCAAGTGGATGGCTGAGAACCAACAGAAATTCCATGAAACTGAGAGGGCCATTCAACAAGAGGCCGACCTACGGACAGAGTTGGACACTGCTAGGGCCGAGCTGGAGAGCACAAGGACTGAGCACGCTAGAGTCCTTGATGAGCTGACGAGGCAACATGACGCCGATCTGCAGGCTAAGGACTTGTTGATCAAGGACAAGGACTTGTTGATCAAGGACAAGGACGAGGCTCTGATCAACCTGGAGGCCCAGCATAAGACTGATCTGGAAGCAGCCATCAAGAAAGCTGAGGCTGATGCTGTGGAGGCATACAAGACTTCAGATGAATTTCAAGGCTTCGGCCTTGAATATCTTGAAAGGGGGATTAGGACGGCCGCCGATGGGTCGTCCTCAAATTTGGCGATGTGGTTTCCTATGTTCGCCCATCACTGGAGGGTGTTCAATTGGACGATCCCCTAATTGCCGAGGCCCTCAACCAGGTGGAGTCCCAAGTCCAGCTCGAAGGGGTCGGTACATCTGAAGATCATCCGGTGCTGGTAACAGAGGAGACCATTCCCATTGATGTTGAGGCTCTGCCCTCTGATGTCGTCCCATAGGGTGGCTGCCTGTAGCCCATACCCTTGTTTTTGTATTTTTGTTCTATGTATTGTAAAACACTTGATGCTTTATATTAATACCATCGTCTCTTCCTTTCACAACTGTCTCCCATAACTGCTGTCTTCCATATTTAATTCTGTTATGGTTCGTTCCTTGCTAATTTGCTTCTTCGTTGATGATGATGATACTAACCCTTCCCTCGTCTTTTTGAGGACCAATGTGGGGTCGTCCCCTCATCAGGCCTCATTATAGCCGAGGGTTCAACTTACCAAATTAATGGTTTTTAACAAAGTCTACCCTCGTCTTTTTTGAGAACAGTGGTGGGGTCGTCCCCTCCACTGGTCCTCATTATAGCCGAGGGTTCAACTAACCAATTTTAATGGTATATATGAAGTCTACCCTCGTCTTTCTTGAGGGTAGTGGAGGGGTCGTCCCCTCCACTGGTCCTCGTTAAAGCCGAGGGTTCAACTAACCAATTTAATGGTATATATGAAGTCTACCCTCGTCTTTCTTGAGGGCAGTGGAGGGGTCGTCTCCTCCACTGGTCCCCATTATAGCCGAGGGTTCAACTTACCAAATTAATGAATTTTAACAGTCTACCCTCGTCTTTCTTGAAGACAGTGGTGGGGTCGTCCCCTCTACTGGCCCTCATTATAGCCGAGGGTTCAACTTACCAAATTAATGATTTTTAACAAAGTCTACCCTCGTCTTTCTTCAGGACAGTGGTGGGGTCGTCCCCTCCACTGGCCCTCATTATAGCCGAGGGTTCAACTAACCAATTTAATGGTATATATGAAGTCTACCCTCGTCTTTTTTGAGAACAGTGGTGGGGTCGTCCCCTCCACTGGTCCTCATTATAGCCGAGGGTTCAACTTACCAAATTAATGGTTTTTAATAATGTCTACCCTCGTCTTTCTTGAGAACAGTGGTGGGGTCGTCCCCTCTACTGGCCCTCATTATAGCCGAGGGTTCAACTTACCAAATTAATGGTTTTTAACAAAGTCTACCCTCGTCTTTCTTGAGGACAGTGGTGGGGTCGTCCCCTCCACTGGCCCTCATTATAGCCGAGGGTTCAACTAACCAATTTAATGGTATATATGAAGTCTACCCTCGTCTTTTTTGAGAACAGTGGTGGGGTCGTCCCCTCCACTGGTCCTCATTATAGCCGAGGGTTCAACTTACCAAATTAATGGTTTTTAACAAAGTCTACCCTCGTCTTTCTTGGGGACAGTGGTGGGGTCATCCCCTCCACTGGTCCTCATTATAGCCGAGGGTTCAACTTCTTTGCATGTATACTAGAACTGATAACCACTGGATGAGGGAAACAATGATACTTCTCATTAATCTTCAATGTGTTCTGTCGAAATAATGCTTATTACAACTATGGCTTATCAAGACCTTACAACACTACTGGTAGTATTTTTTCAAATGATCTGCATTCCAGGGGTTTGAGAAAGGTTCCCCCTCCAGGTTTTCTAGCCTGTAGGTCCTAGGGATGACTTCATCGATGACCCTATATGGGCCATGCCAATTAGGGTGAAGCTTGTTGGGCTTTTGCCAAGTCTTCTTGAGGACCAAGTCCCCCACTGCGATGGGCCTATGTTTCACCCTCTGATTGTAGAACCTTGCGGTCCTCTGTTGGTAGGAAGCCTGCCTCATCTCAGCATCCTCCCTTTTTTCCTCAATCAAGTCCAGGTCAAGTCTCCTCTCTTCTGTATTTCCCCGGGGGTCATACACTTGGACCCTATGAGTGGGGAACTCGACTTCGGTGGGGATGACTGCTTCTTATCCATAAGCTAACATGAATGGGGTCTCCCCAGTAGAGGTCCTTACTGTCGTCCTGTACGCCCACAACACTGCATATAACTCCTCGACCCATCTTCCTTTTGCCTCCTCAAGCCTCTTCTTAATCCCATCTAGGATTGTCCTATTCGTAACTTCGGTTTGCCCATTGGCCTGAGGTCGGCCTGGGGTGGAGAAAAATTGTTTGATACTTACCCTCTCACAGTACTTCTGCAGAGAGGCATTCTTGAACTGGGTCCCGTTATCCGAGATGAGGGTGTTGGGTAGACCATATCTGCATATCACATTCTTCCAGATGAACTGGAAGGTCTTCTGCTCTGTAATCGTGACCATCGGTTCGGCCTCTACCCACTTTGAAAAGTAGTCAATTGCTATGATGAGGAACCGATAGTTATTGACTGCCCTCGGTAAGGGTCCTACCAGGTCAATCCCCCACACTGCGAACGGCCATGGGGATGTAATGGAGGTGAGAGGCTGATGGGGCTGGTGAGGGATGGTGGAAAATCTCTGGCATTTGTCACACTTCTTTACATATGCTGCGGCATCTTTCCCCAAGGTCGGCCACCAGTACCCCTGGGTGATTACCCTCTTCGCTAGGGATCTACCCCCAATGTGGCTTGAGCACGACCCTTCATGCACATCTTGTAAAATGGAAGGGACTTCTGAGGGATGCACACACCTAAGTAAGGGGAGAAGAAACCCCTTTTTGTACAAGGTGTCTCCGATGACAGTGAATTTTTCCGCCCTGTACCTCAGCTTCTTCCTTTCTTGCCTTGCTTCTGGCATCTCACCCTCTTTAATGTATCTGATAAGGGGGTCCATCCACGAAGTTTCTTGGGAAACACTTAGGCAATTGCTAGGTGTTCCCTCAGCGTCCTCAATAGTCGGTCGGAGCAAAATCTCTACTGGGACCGTCCTCCTGATGTCTGTTCTTGTTG
Source organism: Sambucus nigra (assembly GCA_949130495.1). Lineage (NCBI taxonomy): Eukaryota > Viridiplantae > Streptophyta > Magnoliopsida > Dipsacales > Adoxaceae > Sambucus > Sambucus nigra. The sequence continues at coordinate 447,829,142 of OX422220.1, read as the reverse complement.
CCGAGGCCAGCCTAGAAAGGGCATCAGCGCGGCCATTATCAAGCCTAGGTACCCTCCTTAATTTCACTTCTCTGAAGCCCTTCAGTAACGACCTCACCTTCTCGAGGTACCTAGCCATCCTTTCGTCCTTAGCCTCGTAGGCTCCTAGTATCTGATTCACGACTAGCCTTGAATCACTATGGACCAAAATCTGGCCGACACTAAGAGACTTGGCCAAGGAGAGGCCTGCTACTAAGGCCTCATATTCAGCCTCGTTGTTGGAGGCTTTGAAGTTGAACCTTAGGGCGTATTCGACGTCTGTGCCATCGGGTGCTGACAGTATCAGCCCAGCACCACTTCCGCTATCACAGGAGGACCCGTCAACGAAGAGGCTCCATGGAGTCTTTCCTTCAGAAAAATTTCCCTCAGAGAGGGACCCCTGTCTAAAGATGTATCTTCCCTCTTCGTTTTCAGTCACTTTCCTTCTAGCGGTGCTCGTCTCAACCACATCTGCGGGTGTGTCTTCGGGTCTGTCTTCTGTATCTGCCTTCCCGAGGGTCTCACCCTTGGCCTCATCATCTTCCCAGGTGAACTCAGCCACGAAGTCTGCCAAGGCTTGCCCCTTAATGGCTGTCTTAGGCTGATACACAATGTCAAACTCCCCTAGCTCTATAGCCCAGATCATTAGCCTTCCTGATTTTTCAGGCTTGTGTAGGACCTGCCTAAGAGGAAAGTCAGTAAGGATGACCATAGTATGGGACTGGAAGTACGGTTTCATCTTCCTTGAGGCATGGATCAAGGCATAGGCCAACTTCTCCATCCTCGGGTATCTCTGCTCTGCCCCCTGTAGTGCCTTGCTGTTGAAATATATGGGCTTCTGTATCCCATCTTCGTCTCTTACGATTGCTGCACTGATAGCGAACTCCGAGACAGCAAGGTACACGTAAAGTCGTTCACCATGCACGGGTCGTGACAGCAGTAAGGGAGACCCTAAGTATGATTTTAGCTCCTTGAAAGACTCATCACACTCTTCGCTCCATTCGAAGGCCTTCCTGAGGATCTTGAAGAATGGTAGACACCTGTCTGTAGCCCTTGACACAAATCTGTTCAAGGCAGCCACTCTCCCTGTGAGCCTCTGAACGTCTTTAATGGACTTGGGGGTCTTCATCTCAATAAGGGCCTTTATCTTTTCAGGATTGGCCTCGATGCCTCTTTGATTGACAATGAACCCCAAGAACTTCCCCGCTCCGACCCCGAAGACACACTTGGCCGGATTGAGCTTCATTTTGTACTTGTCCATTGTATTAAAGGTCCTTTCCAGGTCTGCCACGTGATCCTCTGCCTTCAGACTCTTAGTCAGCATGTCATCTACGTAAACCTCCATAGACTTCCCAATTTGGTCTTCGAACATTTTGTTTACGAGGCGCTGGTACGTTGCCCCCGCATTTTTTAGGCCAAAGGGCATGACCCTATAACAGTATGTCCCCTTGTCAGTGATGAAGGCGGTCCTCTCCGAGTCCTCAGGGTTCATGAAAATCTGGTTATACCCTGAGTAGGCATCCATGAAACTCATGAGCTCATGGCCTGCGGTAGCGTCTACCATCTGGTCGATGCGGGGGAGAGGGATGCTGTCTTTGGGACAATGCTTGTTGAGGTCTGTGAAGTCCACGCACATTCTCCACTTGCCGTTGGCCTTTGGGACGATGACTGCATTGGACAGCCACTCAGGGTAGATGACCTCTCTGATAAACTCAGCGTCTTCTAATTTTTTAACCTCATCCCTGATGACCTCATACTTCTCTCTAGAGTAAATCCTCCTCTTCTGCTTTACCGGCTTCACTCCCTCTACCACATTGAGTTTGTGGCACATGATTTCAGGGTCAATCCCTGGCATATCTACATGACTCCACGCGAAGACGCTTCGCCTTCTCCTCAACAGTTTGATGAGGTCTTCCTTGATACTGGGCTTCAGAGATTTGCCAACTTGGACGGTTTTTCCCGGGTCATCCTCATCGAGGATGATGGGTTCTACCTCTTCAGCGGCCTCTCCTTTTTTGAGCTTCGTCTCATCCCTGGGGTCTAGGGTATAAATGTTGTAAGTGGCTGTAGCCCTCTTATGTGCCTCCCTTTCTTCAGCGGAGTTATAGTAGCACTCTCTCGCTGTCGTCTGGTCTCCCTGAACTTCCCCCACCCCGTAAGGGGTAGGGAACTTAACCATCTGGTGGACTGTGGACGGCACAGCTTCAAACCCCTTGAGGGCCACACGTCCCAGTATGATGTTGTATGCCGAAAACACATGCTCATCCAGCACAAAGAAACTGACCCTCTTGGTGAGCCATCTCGGCCATTCGTCCCCCATCCTGACATCAGCCTCATATATTCCCAGGGGGTGAACCTTCTCCCCACTGAACCCAATCAATGGATGATGGTATGGGATAAGTCTGGCACGACTGAGGCCCAAGGCCTTGAAGCATGGCCAAAACATCACATCTGCGGATGAGCCCCCATCTATCAGGATCCTCGGCACTTCGCACCTGTGCACCCTGGTAGTGATGACAAGAGGGTCATCATGCGGGGCCAAGAGGCCTTTGAAGTCCATCCTTGAAAATCCCACTATCAAAGTGTCCATGTCAACCTTCTTCCTTTTTTCTGACTTGACATCTAGGAAGGTTGAGTGCACCATCTTCGTTATTGCCTTAGCCTCAGCAACATGGGCCTTCCTGCCAGCGACCTCAGACCCTCCTCCTGCTAAACCCCCGGAGATCATTCCTACACCGAGCGAGATCATATTGAGCCTCTTGACAGGACCGTGGTCGTCTCTCGGCGGGAGGTCAGGGTCGTCCTCATCATCAGAAGGGTCGTCCCCTCTTCTTTGAGGACCTTCTCTGCAGGCATCGACTCGCTTCTTTCTGGGGTCGTCTCCTCGGCCCCTCTTGAAGTCGGCTTTGTCGACGTACTTTCTGAGCTTCCCTTCCTTCAGCATCTTCTCAATCTCGTCTTTCAGAGCGAAGCATTTATCCGTCACGTGACCGTGGTCCTGGTGAAATTCGCACCACAGGTTCTTATTTCTCTTGCCGGGGGCTGCTCTCAGCTTCTCAGGCCACTTCAGCGTCCGGTCACTCTTTATCTCATTGAGGATCTGTTCACAGCTGACCGTCAGAGGGGTGTACCCCGCGAACTTATCATCCATGGTTCTCTTCTTCCCCTCTTTGTTCTTCTTAGGGTACTTGCCCCCGCTTGCACCTCCTTTTTCGTCTTCATGTTTTGCGGCCATCGCCTCTTCGGCGTTCATCACCCTCCCTGCTGTTGACAACAGCTCAGCCATCGTCCTCGGAGGGTCTTCGGCAAGCTTCCATAATAGCTTCCCCTTTTGGAGCCCTCCAACCAGGGCTGTCATGGCTATGCTCTCCTCATAGTCTTCCACCTCCAGCTTCTCTTTATTGAATCTGGCTATGTAGTCTCTCAGAGTCTCATTCTTTCCCTGCTTAACATAGAGCAGGTGTGTTGTCTTCTTCTGTGGCCTCACCCCAAAGCAGAAATTATGGATGAACAGGTCTGCCAACTGTTTAAAGTTTCCAATGGAATTTTTTGGAAGAGACGTGTACCAGACATGCGCAGCCCCTGTCAAGGTACCAGAGAAGGCACGACACCTCATCTCATCTGAGATAGAGTATATGTCTGCCGCCGACTGATACATCTCCACGTGGTGGACGGGGTTGGTGCTCCCGTCATACCTTGGGGTGACCATAAGTGGCTTGAACTTTGACGGCGTGGGGAAGTTGACTATCTTTGCCACAAAGGGTGAGCCTATGGTGTATCCCTTCTGAAGAGGATCCCGGCTCTTCAATATATCACCAATCTTATCCTCTAACCGCTGGATTGAGTCATTCCAGGGCCTCACAGGGTCGGCCTGGCCGATGTTATCCCCTGCTGCCTCCCCGAGGTGGACGGAGGGTTCTGCTGCAGCAGGTCTGTGTCGGCTTGTTTACTTCCCTTTGGCCATCATCTCGTCCTCGGGGCCGACCATCTGCTGCCTCCCTCCTGGATCTTGCAGCACTCCTTGGCCTGGACAACTGCTCTCGTAGGTCATTTACTGGGCCTAGCCTCTCAAAGGCCGACCCCCTGCTCAAGCGATCAAAAGCTGAGCCTCTTGGGCGATCATCAGGGTTCGGTCTCACGCACTTTCCCCTACTGTCCTGGAGGGGTCGTACAGTGTTGTTGGAAACCTCGTAAGGTTCCCAGCACTCTATAGGATCCTCCTCTCCCTCCAGATCTCCATACCTATCCTCAGGGCAAGGGTTTTCTTGCCTCCCCAGGCGTAGACGCTGGGGGTCAGCAACATCCCTACGCCGCTGAGGGGCGGAAGGTCTTTGCGTGGTGCCTGGGGTGGTCCCCTGGCCTCATGCTGTCCTGGAGCTGCTGCCGGAGTAATCATCTCAGGCGAAACCCCTGGTGCTCTTAGTATGTTCTGGCTTAGAGCTGTGAACTGCTCCTGCATCATCCGCTGGCTTGCTGCCAGAGACTTTAGGGCTGCCGCCATATCAGCCATCTCAGACTGAGGAGGCGGCTGATTGGAACTGGGTCTTCCCCCCTCATCCGGCGGGGGAAGTGGTGGCGGTGGCATCTCAGGTGCCATGTGCTTGAGCTATGAAAAGCTGAACTTGAAGAAAATACTGGTTAGCTTGGGAACCTTAGTGGGTCTCTTTCAATGGTGAAACACCTCCTCTCAGGGGGAGTGTTGGTTCACCACCAGAGTGCCCAGTGAGGTCAAGCTGTACAAAGGAGGAGATGTCTTCTCGTTCCCACAGACGGTGCCAAACTGATGATGCTGAGATTTAGCACCACCAGATAAGTGATAGTGAGCTCAAGCAGAAGCAGCCATGGCAGCCATAGAGATGCAAGTATATAAGTATGTAAGTGTGTAGAAGGGGATGAGTATAAGAGGAAATAAGACAATGATGTATAGTGGTTCAGCCAATTTGGCCTACATCCACTGTGAGTGTGTGATCCACTAAGTATGGGCACTAATGGCCTTGGATACAATGCTCATAACCCTCTCTCTCTCTCTACTGTGTGTGTACAAGCAGAGTTTTAGCTAGGGCTATTGTTCATGGATCGATCCCCTGTAGGGTTGTAGGTGACAAGTATATATAGGTCTTGGGGGGTGTAGTGTACCCCCCCCCCCCCCCAAGTAAGCATTTAGCATGTGAATGGTGATCTAACCAATCCCCTGTTGACACCTGTAGATGCCAAATGATGACATAATATTCCCTCACGTGAGGGTGTGATTCGGTTATAACGGTCTGCCACGTGTCATATGAGCCTGACGCGCACTGTTCCACGCGTGTCCCGGACCACGCGCTGTCATGATGTCACCCTCGGCCTATGAGCCGAGGCCGAGGGCAAAGTTTCTTCCGGTAGGGAGATTGGCTTGATTCTGGCCTCGTACTGTCGTACCCTCGTAGGGTCGTCTGGAGCCTGAGTAAGGATCGGCCCCTCGTAGGGTCGTCTAAAGCCCGGTGGAGGGTCGGCCCCTCGTAGGGTCGGCTAGAGCCTGGGGAAGGGTCGTCCCCTCGTAGGGTCGTCTGGACCTGGTGGTGGCCATCTGGGGCCTGGTGAAGGATCGGCCCCTCGTAGGGTTGTCCGTATTGGAGGTAATCCTCATCCAGGCTGAGGGTATAAACGGGTATATCAGGGCGATAGAGCTAGGAGAATATGACATTACCGATGAACCACGATCTTCATTAAAAGGCCAAGTTTTGGCAAATTTTATTGTTGAATTCACCTATCCAGAGGTTCCTTACCAACAAAACTTGCTTGTTGAGCGGACTTTTAAATAAGAGAGGTCAACTCAAAAGTAAGCTGAAATTATTATCGATCAATGAGAGTCATGCAAAACTCAGGAGCTGGCCCATAAATATGTAGAGGAGAGCAAGAAAATATTCCATTATGGAGTTATGTCTGAAGGAAGTTTTAATAATGATATCCCATTGTGGAATTTATACATCGATGATTCTTCATGTTCTACTGGATGCGGAGAAGGTATAATAATCAATACTCCTGATGATATTGATGTTTAATATGCACTTAGGTTTCAATTCAAAACATCAAACAACGAGGGAGAATACGAATCTTTAATAGTTGGACTAGATTTGGCCCTCTCATTAGGCACCAAACAAGTAATGGCGCACAACGATTCACAGTTAGTGGTTAACCAAGTACTTTATTTATATGGAGTCAAGGGGGAGTTGATGACCAAATACTTTTCAAAAACCATGGAAGTCATTTCCAAATTTTCGGCCGTACAAATGAATAGCATCCCCAGAATAGCCAATGCCCGAGTAAATGCACTAGCTCGACTAGTTTTAGCAACCAGGATTGAACTCAAGCGCACTATCCTAATAGAGATCCTAGATAATCGGAGCATTAACAAGGACTTAATTGTTAATTTCATTTCCATAGATCTAGGACCTTACTAGATAGATATAATTAAATCCCATATTGAGGATGGCATCCTGCCACCTGATCCCAAAGAGGCTAAGAAGATCTGATTTAAAGCAGTGAGATATGTGTTAGACGAATGAGTTTATACAAAAGGGGATTGGCGATATCCTTTCTGTGCTGTGTTCATCCAATGGAGTTGGAATATTTGATCAAAGAAGTGCACGGAGGTTCCTGTGGAGCTCATTCCACTGGTCGATCATTGCTCCAACAAATTAACACTCAGGGATATTAATAGCTGACTATGAGGGAAAATTGTACTGCCTTTGTAAGAAAGTGTGACAAATTCTAAAAGTTATCTATAATTCATAAAATGCCCGATGCTTCTCTAACATCCATAACTTCACATTATCCATTCGCTATTTAAGGAATTGACCTAGTCAGCCCACTACCAACCACTAGAGTCAGGTTTATATATTTGGTCGTTGCTATTGATTACTTCACTAAATGGGTGGAGGCAGAACCATTGATAGACATGACCTATGAGAAGGTGTATCAATTCATTTGGAAGAATATTATATGCAGATATGGGTTACCATATGCCTTCATTGTGGACCACGAAACTCAATTTGATAACGATGATTTTAAAGCATATTGTGTTCAGTCTAAAGTTCAAAAACTCCATTGTGTACCAGGTCATCCTCAAAGTATTAGTCAAACAGAAGTAATAAATATGACTTTTCTCAACGTACTGAAGAAGAGGCTTGATGTTGCTAAAGGCAACTGGATTAATAAGTTACATTCTGTTCTTTGGGCTTACAGAACAACGTCGAGAATAACAACTAGTGAGATACCTTACATGCTTACATTTGGGACTGAAGCCATGGTACCAGGAGAATTAGGGCTACCAACTCTCAGGGTACTTAATTTTGATTCTCTAACTAGTGAATTAATGCGATGACTAGCCCTAGACATATTGGAGGAAATTTAAGAAGATGTTGCTCTGAGAAATGCTGCATACCAACACATAATTCCTTACTTCTATAATAAATGGGTTAAGCCGACCAAACTTAAAGAAGGTGACTATGTTCATAAGAAGGTCATCCAAAAGAACAATAAGCTTGAGGCTAATTGGCATAACCCATATCGTATTTTCACTGTCATATGACCAAAAACCTATCGACTTGAGACTTTGGAAGGGAAAGAATTCAAAAACCCCTGGAATGCCGAGCACTATTGAAAATATTATCAATAATTCAAGGGATTGTTACTATTTTTTCTTTTCACTTTATGTTTTACATGAATATGAGTTAAGTTTCAATAAAATATTGATTTGAGTCCTTTCAATTTTTTTTAATTTTTTTGGAGTATGGCGATATACATCACGGAAAAACTCTTTTCGATCACAAATGTATTTTACCAACAACTTGAGGCATAATTGTTCTTCGCTCAAATGCAAACTTCCTGTATGACTTCGTACATACAAGTCATGAGCAAGAAATAATTATTTCTTCGTGTATGGATTTTTATAAACACATCACGAATAAGAAGTATTATCCGACTAAGTTCAAGAACAATTTACTTCGTGTATAACTAAAAAAGTTACAAGAATGTTTTACCGGACTAAGTTAAATACAAGAAGATGTGTAAACATTCCTAAATACTGGAATATAAACATATATTCCTCATACACTTGGTCACTACTGATAACTAATGCTAAATTTGGATTAATATATATGAGTGCATTAGTAGAATCAATGGCATTACAATCACAAGTTGACTGATTGATTAAAATAACCATAAGTTAACAACACAAACATATGGATTTTCATAAACTGTATTATATTAAAATGAATAGCAAAATATATAAAAAAAATATCCAGCGGGACATTTTCCTTCATCTTTGAAGATCGGCTGAGATGGCTCTACTCTTTCCATTCCAGTAGGAGGATCATCTAAAGTATAGGGAGAATTAATAAAGTTAAAATCCCTTAACATTCTTCTGTTCCTTCTACCTGCCACATTGATCAGGTGCTGAGGACAAACTATCTCATTAACATCATGTAAACCAAAGTCCCCTAAGTATTTAGTGATCAGTCATTGGGGAATAATATCAACAGGGATTCATGAAATGTCTAACTTAAAAGGGGGATTATCACAATCTAAAAGTCCAGGCTCGTTCTAATACCACATATTGGTATTACGATCACGCTTTAATAATGTCAAGCAATTAGTCCAACCCCATTTATAGCCTTCAAAATGGGTCTAAGAAAGGTGATCATCCAAATGGCCTAAAGTTTCTTTGTAGCCTTCCATCCAAACCTCTATGGGTTGTTAGTGAAATTGAAAGGTTAACCTTTCAACTTGCTATTGAAGTTTCTTCAAAACACTATTCTTCACCTTCAACAATATGGATTGGTCGGCAATGGCTTTGTCCTTAGCTTCCAGGTTTATAGATAGGTCAGTAATAACTTGACTCTTTGCTTTCAGCTGGGAAACCTGGTCAGCTAAAATTTTCTTAGTCCTAATTTCCTCAACAGTTGGTCGCTCGTTCTTTATTGTCTGGAAGATTGAACAAGTTTAGGCTTCTTCACAGTTTTTAGTTCTTCCATCAGCCTGGCATTCTCATTCTCTAAAAAGGAGGCACCTTAATTAACACCACTAACAAAAGACTATTTCAAAGTCTCCAACTCATTCAATAGTTTATTATTCTCCATATCCAAGAGCTTGGAGATCTCTCTAGATTCATCAAGTTCACGGCTCAACAAGAATTCCTATATGCAAAAGCATATTTTTCTAATTTTATTCTTAAAACCCCAGCCTTCACTCAATGCCTTGTTCTTGGCTTCGTAGTGGCATGCAATATAGATTTAGTTTCATTATGACCTGATTGCTAGTCTTCAATCATATTAGAGTATGCAACATTATTGGCCACAAAATGATCAATAAGTAATTTAAGATAAGTGTATGCATCCTTTGCTTGATCAGAAGCGTCTGCGTCGAGAAAGTCTATTAATTCTTCATCTATCAAGTCCAAGTGACCAACCTTAAATAAATTGTTGCAGTGTTTGAGAAATTTGTTCCATCTTGGCAATGAACTAGAAAGATAAAACAACAATTGATTAATAATAAAAAGGGGACATGGCAATAATTAAGAATAAAAAAATAAAAAGTTAATTGAAAAAAAAGTTATTTCATTGATAAATGGAAACATTACAAAAAGGTACATCAGAACACGACAAAAAGAAGACAAAAAGGTCAAAAATACAAATACTATAAGCCGAATAAGTTTACACATTCTTCTTATCCTTCTTTACCTAAGGGTTTATCTCCTGGTCGGTAAGAGGGGAAACTGAGTCGACAAGAGCTTTGTCTTGATCAGTTGGAGGAACAATTAAATCAACTACCATAGAGGATTCCCCCGAACCTGCATCATCATCAATTTCATCATCAAGGTTAGGCGGAGCCTGGATCATGCCTCACAAATAGCTCTGAATCTTTAGCAGTACCAACTTCCTTCAAAGTTTCCGACCAACCATCCTTGAAGAATTTCCTCTTGGCATATGCTATTTTAGCAGAGGCAGCAGAGATGAACTTATCCAAGCCCTTTTTAAAAGATTCTTCTCCGATTTTCTTTCTTTTGTCCTTATCAACAGAAAGGTCAGCAGATAGTTTGGCTACTTTCTCTTCAGCAATTTTGCCCTGCGCTCAGCTTGAGTAGAGGCCAAAGTAGCCATAGTCATAGTTTCATCGTCTTTCTACCGTGATTTTTTGACAGTCCCAATCTTTTGCTCCAAAATCTTCTTCTTATTCTCCAAAGCTTGTCTGGACTCCTCCAAGGATTTCCTAAGACCCTCAAAGGACTCCTCTACTTCTCCCGAAGAATAACGTAAATGATCGTCCTTCTCCAACATTTGGTCGTAATCAATCGGTAACTGCAATAAAAGAACCAAGTTATTATAAAGAAAGGAAGACATGAACAATATCCGATTAGCTTAAAAGATGAAAACTTACCAAGGCAAAACTTTGAGTAGCCCTCTTTGATAGTTTTGATCTGGACATGGAGGCAGTATCAACTCAATGGTCTGGGAGGGTACCAACCTTAATTAACTTCCTAGCCAAGCTTGGACTAAAGGCTACAAATGATCCAGTAATATATGGGACCTTATCAATCAATCCCAATTGGTTGACATCAATAGCCTTCTCAACCTGCTTATTAGCAAGACCTCTCCTTAGTCTCTTGAGATGAGACTCATCACCTTTATTGGCTGGGGGATTCTTTCTAGCCTCAACCTTCTTCTTTTAGGCATTAGCATGAATTGGTTTCTTGGCACCAGCAGTAAATTCTTCCTCCAGAAGATTGGGAATTTCCCTTTTTCATATGTTGAGAGAAATGGGAAGATCAGAGTCAAGAGAAGAATAAGTGTAGCCAGTAGCAACTTTAGCACTAGCACCAGTAGACTCAGTAGCAGAAGAAGTAGACACTGGATCCCTCTCCAAATCAATTTCAATTGAAGGCACAACAGTTGTCGGCTGAGCTATAAAAGAGGTTATGGAACTTTTATACTCTACCAATACAGAAGCTGATCGTGGGTGATCTTCTCATGTCCTTTGATTAAGACCCCACAATAATTTGAGTTCTTCCAAATTTACTTCACCCGATTTGGGGAACTTTCTCTTACATTCTTCTGCAACAAAGTAATAAGCAATAGCAGTTAGCATACATCAGAAATGAAATCAATAAAAAGGAGAGAACTAAATAATAACCTATCCCATTCCCCTACTAAGGGCATCTGGGACCATGGTAGGCCACTCCATTCCCAAGGGGAGAATGTTTCCAATTCTTAACTATTAAAGCATGATCCCAGTAATCCATTTTGGAATCAGGAAAAATCAATAGTAAAGCCCTATTTTCTTGTTTAGTTTTCAAGTAATATGCACTCTCCCCTGCAATATACCATTGACAGCATAATATAATGTTTGTAATCCTAATGTGGGTTCCATAGATTTGATTCAATCTATTCACACCATTGACAACACTCCAGGTGTTGGGAGCTACATTTTCTGGAATGATGTCAAAATATTGGCAGAAATGAAAAAGAAAAGGGTTTAGTGGAAATGTGTAACCACACTCAGCTATAAATAAGGTTGGGATCAAATGACCCTCAGCCAAAGAATATACATCTATAGGATCATGGGGTATTTCTAAATCAACCCAAGACGGGATTTTCCTTTATTCCCTAAATTCCTCTAGAGAGTCATCATCAACTATGTGAACCATGGCTTTAAAGAGAAAAAATGAAGAAAACAGAAAGAAAATTCTTACAGAAGATTAAGAATGCAAAAAGAACTCTGGAAGAAAAAGATGAACAACGGTAAACGATCGCATAAAAATCTCAAAAATAGCTGCTATAGTTCGAAGATTGGGGTAAGGTAAAATCTGGAAATGCCTCCCATCTTTTATAGATTGTATAAAAAATAGCGAAAGTAATGATTAAATGTACCAACGATCGAAATTCCGATGGTTTCATAATACAGAGGATGCAAAATACATTTACCCTTTGGCACTGCTCTAAAATTCAAATTATTTACAAAAATGCCATCTTCAAACAGTACCGCCAAAATTTAACAAGTGTGGGAGGTTGGCTACCGACCAGGAACCATGAAAATACTCTGAGCTACTTCCAGTATCAAATGTTCCATACTTTCATGCAAGCATTAAGCATAGAGCATTAGGGGCTTCTTTTGATACAAAAAATTATCCACCTACGTGGACCAATCAGAAGTGAATGCTTATCCTTTTATGTGGCCAAAATTCTAATCAGCAGATAGTAGCTCGATAGGCACATCGACCAACATAAAGAATGACGACCTTCAAGACCAATGAAGCGTCACCATACCAAGAGTCTTACCACACATGGTTCATACAACTAATCATCACATTCATCATATACGCGTGTAAGTGCTTAAATATATAAAGGCATTCCATCCCTTGACATTCTAACTCTTAACCTTCGAGTCACTATAAATTCATTGTATCCCTTTCATTAAGGGAAAAATATAACAGATCATAGAATACTCTTATTTACAAGAATACCTATCTTTCTGTAATCTCTGAAATCATTACCATAATAGTGGATGTAGGATTTCTTACACAACCGAACCACTTTAAAACCTTGTGTCACTCTTTTAACTCTTTCGCTGCAACTCTATATTTTTTCTATGATTCTAAATCATACAAATTCCACTTTTTGACATCGACACGTGCATTCAACCCGTTCGTGAATTGTAATAGTCACCAAATTTGTTGAATAAAATACATATATCTAAATAAAATCATTTTGCAGAACCACTTGAGACTGCAACGTACACCGAACTTCTTTATTATAAACCAATATGAATCGAATTTCACTAAAGCCACACTTCAATGAAAAAGATCCCGTTTTAAAATTCGTAAACCTGCTACATAACTCATTGCATATGAAATCTAATGAGTTGTATAAAAAAAATTCAGTGCAAGCTATATTATCCAAATAACAACACCGGGCAATCCAATAACTTTCCATTATGACCTGCATTATATTAAAATAGGAAAATGGTTTTTGTTAAAGCTCAAGTTTAATTAATGTCGCTGGCGCGGACCTACAAATACATGGCCAATAAAGACGTGACTACTCTATTAAGAATGAGTCAATAATAACAAAGCAAATGCACATTAACATTATGAAGAATTAATGTCAATAAACAAATGAGAATTAATCATTAGAAAATCACGTGTACTTTCGATCAGATTGCATGTATTTTACTACAATTTTTTGCTCATGTATATACAAAGTAATTTACTATTGTAAAACATCAAGATTAGTCAATGCCGTTGGTGTGGACCCATAAAAACATGCCCATCTAACACATGACAAGTCTATTAATTAATTAGTCAAAAGTAATAAAGTAAATTCACATTAACATTATGTAAAATTAATGTCAAAAGAAAAAATAGAATTAATCAAGTCCAAAATTCACATGTACTTTATATCAAATTGTGTGTACTTTACTGCAATGATCCTTTGAGGTATATACATGAACAACTTGTATATACATAAAGTATGCACACATATGAACACACAATCAAAACATATACATAACCAACCTGTTACGAAATCAAAATACAAAGTCAAAATATATTCATATAAAATTATAAAGACACACAATCAAATCATTCATTCAATATCCGAGTTAATTCAGCACATGATTTACACAATTATAATTATTTGATAAATGGAAAATAAATAAATCAACCTATTTTAATTTATTGACATGCAAAACATTTTTCATAACATGCATAAACTTACAAATGGTCAATTAATATAAAGGAAAATCTAGGTTAAACAAAGAAAAAATAATTTATCTCTTCAAACAATTTGGTAACTTCTTTCTTTGAGAGAACAAAGATGGTTAAACATAAGTGAAAATAAATAATAAGATCCTAAGTTATTGAAGAGAATGAACATATATGACAGAAGCGAAAGGAAGAAAGAGAAAATTCTAGCTTATTGGAAAAGCTGTCAATCACTGATTAGGTTAATGATAACAAAATAAATGAAATGTCGAAAAAGGTATTTATATAGACCTAATCATTTAAAATTTGTTGAACCGATTAAGAAGTCCAAAATTCCTGTCAAGGGACTAGACCGTAAAAACCTATATTATTTATTTGCGCTCCTATGTCTCCCATCATAATATCTTATTCGTTGTTTATATTATCTGGGATGATCTATTGATTATTTGATTTTAATCTTTGACTTTGAATACGTGAGTGAAATAGTGTTGCTCGATGAGATTTCATCTTCCTCATAATTCGAGGGTCATTTATCTGGTTGACTATATTATTGTTAACTGTACCCATAGGATTGATGTTTTGGTCCTTAACATTTAAAGTGACTACTTGGGCTATAAAGTTTTCGGCTTGAGCATATTTTTCTTCAAACAATTCAACCTAATTCCTTCTTGAAATTTTGGTAGAAGTTACAAGACCATGATTACACAAATTAAATTCAGGGGTAATGGCATAATTCTTTGAACAATTCTTATTTGGATAATCAGATTGTGATTCAATATCCTTCTCTACTTCTTGATATGCTACATGATTATCAGGTATATACTTATCTTTGTTTTTATATAATGGTGTGGCAGTTCTAAAAATAGCCAAATTCACATGGCTTTCTCCAACCATCATATCTTTACTCATTCAATCCATATTTCTTCTAGTTGAAGCATCCCCATTTTAACTTGAATATCCTTATTTAAATGTTGATCCAATGGTGGATAATTCATTAGTGGAGGATTCTTCATCACAAAAGTTTGATGAACGAACTTTGTGTCATTCTTGTTCACTTGTGGAATGATGGGAAAACAATTCTCATTATCAATGTGCTTGCCCATATTCTTCCCAAAAATTGCAAATGATTTAGACTCCTAGTAGCAGTATTTCCTTAATTTGAGGGATTCTTTGTTAGTTGCAAATGCGACTTAGCCAACTACACTTTTTGAACTATGTTTCTTGCATTTGGAGGACTCAATCTGACCTTCTTCTTAAAATTTTCACATGTTGATATCGCATTCCTAACACAAACACAATAGTCATAATAAGAGGGTAACTTCTCAACTCCAATGTTAATAGGAAGTCTTGAACCATCTGCCTTTTCTATGGTGATAAATTTAGGAAAGGATACGAAAAAATCTACCTCAATTAAAACCCTAATGAACAAACCATATTTTGAGCCAAAGTTGTAGAATTCCAGCTCCACAAGTAATTTCTAAAAGAAGTCTTGGATGTAAATATTCATCTCAAAGATCCATAAATCTGACCCAAACATTTGTCGAAGAGGAAACATAATTTGTCGATTTTAAGTATAGATACAATTTAAATGGTTTAAACATTCTAAGGCAAAGAAAATATTTATGTATATGATAAGATTGATAGGAGAACACGTCATTTAGCTCATGTAACATGAGAAGTTAAATTCCAAAAGAGCTCATGCAAGTGTGTGTGTGAATACATGAAAATATGAATCCATTAAGAAAATCAAATTCGAACAACTTCATGCAAGGTACTATTAAGAAACAATCCAAAGCATCGTAAACCATAAAATAATTTCCTATCCATATGGAAATCATGGAACGAATGGGATTCAAATACAGCAATATGTCACAAAAATATATAAGATCAATAACACCAAACAAACGAAAAATCTTTTTGAGTCTTTTTATATATTTTAAAAAAAATGACTCAAAAGACAAACAAAAAATATTTGTAATTTTCTCATATAAACTAAAAAAATGAATAATCAAAATACAAAGGACACGAACATCATACATCTAATAATAACATATATCATGAAGAACAAAAGTAGTGTATGAAAACATGAAAACACAATCTCTCATAAGATATAAAATGTGAAAAATCATGTGCAAGAATGAGAGAATCAACAAGTAACTTTTAGTGCCTCCAAAACGGATTTCCTAACCGTTATAGATGTAATGTGACGAACTTGGGTTATGGGAGACTTGGTAACAGTAGACTTAAACTTCCTAGGACCTTTTCTAGTATCATAACTAAACGTCCTAAGGTGATCTTTCCTACCATAATGTGTGCAAGTGGAGACACAACGAGGAATGTTACCTTTAGGTTGACCTTTTCTAACTTCCTTGGCAATTATTGACTCTCTCAAAACTTTAGTCTTGGTTTTAGTAGAAAAAGCAATGTGATTGTTTCATTCATCCACTTTTTTTGGGTTATCCTTCTTTTTCCACTCACGGTTGTAGGCAAATTTATTCAATTTCTTATAAAAAAAACATTATATTCTCTAAGATTAAGAAATTTAGTGAATTTTCAAGAAAATTTAGGAATCTCCTTCAGATCTAAGTCACCCTCCCTATCAGAATTCGATAAACCCTCCTTTCTACCTTTCAAAGATAAACTCTTTTCTTTCTTCTCATCTTTCTCGTTATGAGGACACATATTAATCTCATAGTTTTAGACATCATCTACAAGTTCTTGTACCTGCAAAGCATTAACACAACCAGCACTACACCAAAATGGGCAAATTGTCACCTTTCAGCCGGCCAGCCTTGTCAAGGTCATTGACAGTGACAAAAAACATGCGTTTTATGTCACGGTCATTGACCTTGACATGACCGTGACAAGGCCGTGACAAATTTACTTGTCACGGACGTGTCACGGTCATTGACCGTGACAATTCTTTAAATAATTGTCAAGGTCAATTACCGTGACAATGTTCGCAGCAAAAACCCTTTCCCCTTCTTTTTTCCCTCCCGCCGTTCCCTCCCTCTCTCTCTCTCTCTCTCTCTCTCGACGCTGCTCTCTCTCTCTCTCTCTCTCTCTCTCTACTTTCAGGTCGATTTTCTCTCTCTCTCTCTCTCTTCCATTTATATATATGTGTATGTGTATGTATGTGTATATGTATATGTGTGTGCGTGTGTATATGTGTGTGCGTGTGTATATGTGTGTGCGTGTGTATATGTATGTGTATGTGTATGTATGTGTATATGTGTGTGTGGTGGTGTGTGGTGGGGGAGGGGGTGGTGGAGGGGGCAGGGGGTGGGGGTGGGGTGGGGTGGGGTGTGTGTGTGTGTGTGTGTGTGTGGTGTGTGGTGGGGGAGGGGGTGGTGGAGGGGGGTAGGGGGTGGGGTGGGGTGTGTGTGTGTGGTGGGGTGGTGGAGGGGGGCAGTGGGTGGGGTGGGGTGTGTGTCTGTGGTGGGGGAGGGGGT
Source organism: Sambucus nigra (assembly GCA_949130495.1). Taxonomy (NCBI): domain Eukaryota; kingdom Viridiplantae; phylum Streptophyta; class Magnoliopsida; order Dipsacales; family Adoxaceae; genus Sambucus; species Sambucus nigra. The sequence goes on along the minus strand of OX422220.1, from coordinate 447,811,934 downwards.
GGTGGAGGGGGGAGGGGGTGGGGTGGGGTGGGGTGTGTGTGTGTGTGTGTGTGTGTGTGTGCGCATAGGTGCGTAGGTGTGCGTGTGTGTGTGGCGGGGTGAGGGGGGCAGGGGGTGGGGGTGGGGCACCCATTTAATAACTCTTTAAATATTTGGAAAAAATATAATATTACAAAATTGAAACGAAATGATATTGACGGAACTTACACATACGTTATGTACTGTGCTCTTACGTTGAAAATTATTAGGTAGAAAAAGAAAAATATAAATTGAGATAACCTTAGAATCTAATTAGGCTAAAAATATAATGGCATCAACTAACATATATACACAACACTAAAAGTAGACATCAATTTTATAAATAATTGATAATAGTTGGATAATAATTGGATAATAACATCGGGAGGGGGTGGGGGTGGGGGTGGGTGGGGTTTTGAATATTATTTACATTTATTTTTTTGAATATTATATACATTCAAAATAAATAGTTGGATAATAATTGGATAATAATTGATATTTTCATTCAAAATAAATATTTCATTCAAAAATATTGGATAATAATTGATATTTTCATTTAAATTGATAATAATTTTATTCATGAAATTAATTCAATTAGGTAAAACCCTAGATAATTTTTTAACAGAATTTGATAATATTATATAAAGTTTAGTAAATTCACAAAATGTTGCCAATTGCATATTTTTAGGAATATCATTAGTTAGAATCCATATACATGCATGTTTTTAGAAAGTCTTAAATTTAATTCTCACTTTAATTTGTAGAATCTCTGTACTTGGTTGGATTTATCCCTTTATGATAATGAAATTTATGCTACAATTATAATTATCTCATGTCATAATTTTATTGATAAACAATATATGTAGTTGTCACGGTCGTGGTGGGGGGAGGGGGTGGGGTGGGTAGGGGTGGGGTGTGTGTGTGTGTGTGTGTGTGCGTAGGTGAGTAGGTGTGCGTGTGTGTGTGGTGGGGGGAGGGGGTGGGGGTGGGGCACCCATTTAATAACTTTTAAAATATTTGAAAAAAACATAATATTACAAAATTGAAACGAAATGGTATTGACGGAACTTACACATGCGTTATAATATAGACGGAACATTTTTTTATCTGTACTATTAATTCAATTAATTCAATTAGGTAAAACGAAATGTGCACTATTAACATTTTTTTTTATCTGTACTAATAACATTTTTTTTACAGCAAAAATGTCTCCTTCAGATGTTAAGGCGAAGATGATGATGCTGTTTATGATGATGTCGTCTGGGTTCGGTGGTAGCGGAGGCGACGAGGGCTCCTCCGCCCCTAGGCTCCCCAAATATGGAAAATTTGGGATTACCGTCGAAAACAAGTCGGAGCTATTAGCGAGATCCCTCGAGCTGCTAAAGACGATCATCGGCCCGGGGTTTATGAGTTGGAAGGAGGTGCCTATGAGCTGAAGTTAGCTGTTTGGGCGGCACTACAGGTAATATTTATATGAATATTTCAATTTCAATTTCAATTTCAATTTCATATATATATTTATATTTATATTTATATTTATATTTATATTTATATTTATATTTATATTTATATTTATATTTATATTTATATTTATTCGCAACTAACATTGTATTTGTTGGACAGGAACAATTCAACTTGGATCCAAAGCTACGCGATTCCGTCTTGGAGCAGTTGAGGGAGCAACACAAGACGTGGAAGAAAAATATGCGGACACGGTACTTTAGAAAAAACACGAGAGTCTATTTTACAATGGCGTGGATCCGTCCCGCCCAAGGATCCGATCTCATTGGCACAATGGTAAAAGTTCATTGACAATGAGATCGAGGATCGACAATTGGCATCTCGCCAATCGGGGAGGGAGAATCGGGCTAAAAAGACGGACGTGCACTACTCCGGCCGGACCTCTTACGCTGAGGTGGAGCATAGGATGCAGGTAAGATTTAATTTATCTATAACTACAGAAATATATTATTGGATATTATTTTACTTTGCAGGGCCGATACTAATTTTACTTTACTTTATTTTATTTCAGGGGGTATGGAGTGGGCCAGGGGGTAAGCCACATAGGCTCGATACTTATGTGGCTCTTCGGACGAAGAAGGGGAAGGACAAGGAGGTGTCCCCGAGCATCGCGGCCACGATGGTAAGTAATCCGACAGTTTAATTATTGTTAATTACGTTATAATTTTTTAGTTTACTTATTTTACTAATCATGTGCTTTTTGTCGTTTCACGCAAAGATTAAGGAAGTGCATGAGTCGTAGTCTGATGCCGACAAGGCATCTTTGTCCACAGACGCACTCAGCCAAGTGCTTGGCTCTGATCGCAAGGGGAGGACAAGGGGAGTGAGATCGCGGGTGGACAAATCTAGGATCATCGGATTGGAGACGAGCGACACCGGGTAGGCTCGAACGGTGGATTCACACGACGCGAAGATGTCCCGTTTGGAGGCGACGGTCGAAGATATGTACGCATTCATAAAGCGTACGTTGGGTGGAGACCGTAAAGGGAAAGGGAAAGGGAAGGAGAAGGCGGTGGAGGAGGAGGTGCGGGAGGAAGAGGCGCAGGATGACGAGGATGTGGACCTCGCTGCTTCATCACCGACACGTTCGTACTTCAACGATCCACTTCCCTAGTTGACGCCCTCCAAGAGACCATTGTCGATAATTGGTTGGCCGAGCGTGTTCATATTGGACGTATTTGATGGCCAGCGGATAGGGCGGGGGTTGAGGGACCCGAATATCATCGAGGGTGGAATAGTCCATGGACGTGTGCTTCAAGAGATGGAGTCCAGGGTGCTCGTCACGCATGTCATACCCGGGAAGGAGAACTCCCTATTGTGGTTGCGCGAATAATGCGGCACGACGTATATTAGTGGGTGCGTCAATTCGTATGTCGTGTGGCCTACTCACCTCCTCAGTTTTATCCAAGACATGTAGTAACATTATTTTTAAGTTTGCCCATTTTAATTATATTTGGATTATATCGTCATGTATATTATTTTTACTTTGAATATTTGGATTATATCGTCATGAATATATATTTGCATTATCTTTAGTTTGTGTTGGATATATGATGTTGGAACAGGTACAACGTTGCTATAACAGGTACAAATATACTGTTGGGCAGTGGCGGTGGCCATACTGCCCAACAGATTTTTTTTAAATTCTGCCCAGAATTGTCACGGTCATTGACCGTGACACGTTCGTGACACAAAGTTGTCACGGACGTGTCACGGTCAATGGCCGTGACAATTTTTTTTAAAAGGGTCACGGCTTAGTCACGGTTTATAACCGTGACAAACGTGTCATGGTCATTAACCTTGACACGACCGTGACACAAAACGCGAGTTTTGTGTCAAGGTCAATGACCGTGACACGACCGTGACAAAAAAAGTTGTCTCGCCTCGAAATTTCACGGTCATTGACCTTGACAAGTTGGATTTGTCAAGGTCAATGACCTTGACAAATGGGCAGATTTGGTGTAGTGCATGAGAATATAGGAACGTGACCTTGGAATTAAATCTTTCAAGTAAAGTCTTAACATTTTTCTCACCACTCTCGGTTCCGGGACAATCTCACCTAAGTTAAATGAGGAGTTCAATATATCCTAAAATTAGGCATTAAACTCATCCAAAGACTCATTTACTAATTTATTTTAAGCTTAGTTGTCATATTTATAACTCTGAAACTCTAACTATTCTAGTGCCCTCGTGTTTGGATTTGAAAATTTCCCAAGAATCTTTTACCCTCTCGCAAGTTGTAATACGTCTAAACTCTCCATCCCCAAAGGCACAAAAAATAGAATTCATACTATGGGTGGCAATTCGGGTTAGTCGTGTCATTTTTGGGTCGCGTTGATTTTATTTGAGTATAAGTTTTTGTAAATCTTAAATCTATACAAACTAATCGTGTCATGTTCAGGTCATTTCGGGTTATTACCATAAACAGGTTATCGTGTCAAAAATTGCCATCCCTAATTCACACCCTTACAATTAAACAATGAGGAATCTTTTTTCAGTCTTTTTCCAAGTGGTATATGCTTAGGGAAAACCATTCTTAATGGAAGCCGCCCTTGCTTAACCGAGTTCAAAATAGTCTCATTAATAGATTTTACGAAAAATCTCATTTGTCCCTTCCGATAGGGATAATTTAACCCATCAAACATAGGATGTCGAGTAATGAAACTCCTTTCACAATTAAAATCCATCTAAACCCCTAAAATGTGCAAAATAAGGATCAACACGATAATTTAGTGTACCTTATATGATACTATTTCCAAAAATGTTGGGCTGCTAAATTAAGGAAAATGGACTATCGTACACCATTTTCACCTTTCAAATAAATTAATTGAATGAGAAATTAATCCAATTTTAATTAAGTATCGTTTAAACATGCATTTTATAAACAAAACCAATTTTATCTTGTTTAAAACACGGATCTAGGTGAGTAAGGAAGAATATAATAAACAAACCATAACACAATGATGTAGGAAGAAAATCCACAACGGGAAAAACCTCGAATGCCCTAGCCACAGAAGTCCACTATAATATAGGTCTAGTAAATTGACAAATTAGACTTACTCATAAACTCAACGCCTTCAAGCCCTGATGCTCTCTTTTCTCATTCTCACCTTCCTCAAATCCACCACTTGAAACCTTCCAATGGCAATCATAATGTAGGCGCCTCCCGTATCTTGGTGTTGTTGGGATTTACTCATAAAACCATTTGTAAAATATTTTATTATTTAATTAACAAAGGAAATGTGTTATCAATTTTGAAATAAGAATTAAGTTATGAGAATTCTTAATATTTGCTTTAATATATTATTTCATTAAATGTCGATCGATAGAGCTTAGTAGTAATTCCAGTGATGCGACTTCACGTTAATCACAAGGAGATTAGAGTTTCAGTTCTAGCACTATTGAGAAGTTCACAACCTAGATAGGGACTTCAAATCCTAACAGAAAGGTTATGATACACACCTGGAAGTTTATCTCAAACTAAGGGGAACCATTAATGGTTCAGGAACTTTTGGTATAGTTTAATAGAAGATTATGCTTGGTACATACTTGGAATGTGTTGAATGGGACCACCCGTAAGACTAGAGTCTAAAGGCTATCATTATTAAACTCATGATATCTCACATCATTTTCATTGGGTGCATTGATGCTTAATCCTGAGAGTTAGGATGATTGGGATGCTGGTGAAGATATCACTTTGATTTCCATGGGTGAGATTCAATATGAGATTGTATCAAATGATCCCACCATATTGCGTGACAATGATACAAGTAGGTAAGAGATTTTAATTTAGAGGAATTTGTGTTCGTGGATACCTATGATTGAGAAACCCCCATTAACTTATAAGTTTTTTTTTCACCAATAAACCTAATCAGTGGCTTATTTGTAATTCAGTGGAGGTAGAAAAATAAGTTAAGCCAGGGAGTCGAGAAAATTGATTAGATGTTGGTCAAAGTCTATTAACAACAAATTGAGTTAACCAAGGGGGTACCATAATTTCAACATCGGGAATCAGATTATGCACCATAATCAACATTGAAATAAGGCCTCATTATGTCCGAGGATTTGTGAGAAAATTAAGATGGAGTGAAGTCATGACTACTTAATGGAATTAATTATGATTGAATAAAGAAAGGAAATAAATTATGGTAATTTTAATTGGTTATTTCTAAGTATTTATTTGAAGTCAGTTTAATTATTTATTTAGGTCTTTAGTGTAGACATAATGTCCAAGTAGTGTAATTCCCCGTATTTTTGTGTATTTTTATTTAATTAATTTGATGAATTCTTTAGAAAAAATACGTTTTATTTAAATTACGTGAGTGAAGTAATTTAATGTGATTCATTTAATAAATGTGACTAATAAATATTAATTGAGAGATAGATAATGATTAATATCTTGATGAAATTTACCGAGCACGAATAGTAAATAATAAATGATAATTATTATACGGCATAGCGAGTGATATGTGCGTATTTTAGATTATCTCACTGGGAGTTGCGTGTAGATTATTTTGAGGTGAGAAATGAGAAATATATTTTAAGTGACTCTTATGATAATTTAGAGGTCACGAATGATTCCAAATGGGTTGAAATAGTCGGAATAGTGTACCTTGGGGTTTAGTTTAGGTCACGGGTCCATTTTAGACCAAACTGGCACCTACTGAGGGCATTTTGGTCATTTAGTAATTAGAGGTTATGGGAGCTACGAAATTTTAATTGTTATATCAGATATTTAAGCTTGAGGCTAGGGTTAGAAACAGTTAAAACAAAGAGGGGTCATTAGAGAGAAGGGAGAGATAATTTCCAAAGCTTAAATGGGAGAATTTGTGAGAATTCAAAAGAGCTCTTACACCACAAACAATTTGGGAAGGAAGGATTGAGGGGAAGACAATCAAACCACCTTCATCAACACGAAATCAGACCCCACAGTACAAGGGCAAGTTTGTTTATTGAAAATTATATGAAGTTATAATACCTATGTGTAGGGATTTAATGATAGTCTTGTTAAATCATCATTTTGTGAGAAAAATAATGATTTTCATGCATGGTGGAATAATATTTACATGTAGAACGATTTAACATATATCGAGGATTATTAGTTAGAGTAGATTTGATCATTAATACGGATTTAATCTGGGTTTTGATGAATAATAGAGGAAGAACGTGAAAACCTAGGGTTCTTGAGGATTATATGTTTAAATCCATTATTGAATGTTACTCATAATGTTTTGATGCAAAAATTTACGTTAGAAACTATCCTAATACACGTGGGAAGGGTTTGGGACAATTGGTTTGAAGTTTGGTGGACAAACATGGAAGTTATAGGTATGTTAATGGTGAAAAACTCATCTACGAAAAAAAGAAGATGAAGTGATGTGAAGGGAACTAGTCCGAGGCAAACTAGTCCAGATAAGAAGAACCAGTCCAGAGCAAATCGGTCCATATAAAAAGAACCGGTTCGAGGCAAATCGGCCTGGGTCCCAGAAAATATATAATTTTCCCTTTTTGACCTAGACTTCCTGAACAGTTATCCTGAAAAACTCATGGAACTTTGGTAGAATATAATAAGGGATTTATTATATTACAGTAGGCTTAAATTACGCTTGTAACTTAGTCTCATTGAGAGTATCAAGATGAGAATAAATTGGGATGATTTATTTCATAATTTATCGGAGAGAAAGATAACGAATTACGAAAACTTCTACTGAATTAATAAGTAGATCAGTGGTGTAAATATTGATTTAACTACTGAAAATAATGAAAGGATAACTAGGACCCTTAGAGTTGCGTGACTACTCAAATAAATGCGATAATGTGATAAATTGTAAAATAAAAAGTACGTTGAGTATTATAGAGATCATACCACATGCTAATGTGGATGAGTGCATTGTGGGTCTACCTACTGAATTACGTATAAGTGGAGTGAATACCTATGATGTACTTACTTGTGATTTGATTGATTGGTTAGATGAGACACTCCAAACCATGTTCGATGAGACATTTCGAACTATGCTCGATGAGGCATTTCTAGATAGGTTCGAGGAGACATTCTGAACATAGTTCGATGAGACATTTCGAACCAAGTTCGAGGGGACATTCCGAACTCTCTAATCCTTAATGTGTAATATAAGAACATTATAGTGAAATAAGCACTTATAGTACATATTGTGTGTGAAATATATACTTTATGATTATTCTACTTATGTGTGATAGTAGGCTGACAAATGTGATATATAGATATATATCTGAAAAATAAATTAAGTAGAGAGACTTAATTGACAGATTAAATATAGATTGTGAATATCTAAGAGATTAAATTAAGTAGTGAGAGTTAATTATAAAGATGGCAATACAACATGGGTGAAATGCTACATGAGAAATAATTAACATATGAGAAATATTAATAAGATAGTGTACTGCATGGGCGATTTGGGAACTTAGACATGTAGATAAGTTTTGTTAGATACTTTAGTCTAGTTAGCCTGGGTAGTATTGCTAGGCGGGCTAATTATAAAACGTTAGACGTGCACTGTCGATGAGAGGTGAGGAGAACTCAAGAGAGAGTTTATGTGAACATGTGTATTCAATAACTGATTTTAAATTATGATAAACCCTTGCTAAATATTTTGAAAACATCTTGAGTACTAACTCTTGCTATTCGAATGTTTTCAAAACCTTTTAGGTGTCTAACCACAGGGATGCCAGACTTGAGGACTTAATTCTCGGGATTCGGAGTTGTAGCACTGTGGATGCTGACATGATTTAATTAGACAATTAATCCCTTTCATATCTAGTGCAGGATCTCATTTTATATTCCATTTATGGACATGTTGTCCATTGACAGTTATTCAAATATTTAGTTCTTTTGTTATTATTGAGTGTTTGGTTTTGGATTTTAGCCGATGGTTTATTCGGCAAGAATTTATTCATTTATATATTGTGATGGTTAGACTATAGTATATTGTGAATGTTTAATTAAGTTTTCCTCATTGTTAATTTATCTGTTTTATAGAAAAATAAAATTTGGCACCAGTCTAATTTCACTTAGGTGGTTAGTAATTAAATTTTTTTTATAGTGATGATGAGAATGAACCATAAGGGAAACCTGCTTTAATTTAATCACGGCCTAATCACCCGATGCTTAATTAAGTGGGGTGTCACATTGGTATCAGAGCATCAGGTTCTACTGTCCATAGGATCTGTACGACTTACTACATTTTCAGCATATCGTTTGATTGATATAGAGCCCTATTATAGGATTTTTTTCATTCCTCTACGTACTTGGTTTACGTTCTCCTACTAGAGTGTATAAATACTAGTGAATCTTTTATGCAGACGAGTGTGCTTAGTATGATGATTGTGCAGAGGATGACTAGTGAGGACCATTGGGATGGTAGTAACATGTAGGGCTCAGTTGGAGTAAAAGAATATTTTAGGGTCAATGATCGTAGCATAGGTTACCCTTATTGTTGCTCGGGATGATGGAGCTATAAGGATTGCTAGAGTGCAGTATATATATTGTTGTACTGTTCGAGCAGATATTTGTTCTATATTAGACTCACCTAGTGTGGTTAAGATGGGAGAGATTTAGAGGGGTCCTTGAAGAGGACTACCCGTTGGAATTTTGTCAAATGCGGGGATTGTGCGTGTAGCCAATGAATGTAGAATACCCATAGGCTTTGGCATATCGCAGGAAGAAATATATATACTCGAAAGTGAATTGGGGTAAAATTTCTCTTGGCTCGCAGGAGTAGTGCTGTAATGGTGGGAGTAAATCACCATAGTTGGAACAATGGAGAAAAGAGCCTTTAAGGTGGGCAATGGACTCACGAGAGGAGTCACCAGCACTTAAAGGGAAATTATGCTTGGAAGATTGATGTAGATGGTGATGATGTTGTGATTTTGGCAGTGTTGAGATAAGTGCTTCCTTATGAAGGGAGATAACAGGATTGGAAAATTTAGTCAGGGTGTGAGACTAAATGTAACAGTGGTAGCAAAACATCGCGAGGGGGAGACCCTTCAGGGGACCCATTTAAGTTTTTCAGATAGCTCAATTCCTATTGAGTGGTGGTGGATTTAGTTGCGATTGGTAAGCCCATTAGTGTATTCCATAGGGCCAGTGAAGCTAAGGGAACAATGAGGGTGACCGTCGAGATTGAAGCCACCAAGGTTAGAGAGAAGGCCAACCCTAATAAGGTTAGTATGGCCAGGAATAAGGGATTATATGAAGAGACATTTTATGTGGAGAATAGGACAACATGCATTGATTTTGCCCGAAGTGAGAAAAAAAGGGACAAGAGTATGGTGCTTAGCTGGGGTAATGATTAAGATAGTTTTGGTTCAGTTCAGACAGGCGTGTTATGTCCAATAACCATTTGAATCACCATCATTATTAAAAACTGGAAGTATGAGTTTTATCCTTGGGTTAGTGGGGTAAGTTTCATGTGACACAATCAAGTCATAATATTTTTTTAGCACTAGATTCGCGTGTGAGGCGAGTTTAGTGGGAATATCATCGAGAGCACTATAATGTGTATATAGTTGCCTTTGTATAGCGGGGCTCTATTTAGTACTATCCATAGGGAGAGAGGGTGCAGGAACAGGGAGTATGTATGTCAAAATTACTCGTCCTAATGCCATATCATGTGAGTGTAATATTATCCTTGGCATTGACTGATTATGGATGTGGGTGGAACGATAGACAACTGTGATAAAAATACCACCGTATGTAATGTTCCAGTCCAGGATGTTTTATTTGATGAGGTCTCACCTAAAAGAGGGTCGGGCTCGGATCTATATTATCTTATGATGGAGACTTCAGAAAGTATGGTTGTCTCGAGATATTTGATCCCGGTGTGTAGGGACTTTATTGAAGTGAATGGAGGTATATTGCATTTACTATTGAGTGGAAAAATTTAACTCATTATTATGTTTATTGCTCAGAACTTGGTTATTGGGAGAGAGCATTATTATATCACTCCTTTAGAGACGTGGGTGTTGATATTTATAATTATATGTTTAGGGACAAGATTTTAAGAGTCCTGGTTAGGAGATTGAGGTTTATGGAATTTGATAACCACCAATGCTGAGTGATAGAGTATTGGGGAAGTTCCTTGGTTAAATGTTATTGCGTGATGAGATATGCATGTATCTTAACAAACCTCATGAGTAGAGAGACGTGGTTGGATGCTATGGAATTAATGTCGAATGTTAATTAATGAATGTGTATAGAAACACTCTTAACTTATAGATAAAGCCAGAGTGGTATGATGGATTGAATGTCGTGTGAGAAGGACAATAATCTAAGTATATGTGTGCAATAAGAGTAGCACACCGAGATGGGTTGAAAGGCTGTGGGAATCCATTCAAAAGCTATCTCTTGATAAAGAGGAGGTCAAACTATTGTAAGAAAATAGAACGGAGCCTTAATTAATCGAATATTGAGAGTGGCTTGAGCATAAATAAAATGTTAATGACTATGGGGTCAAGAGGCCCAAGAAAGGTGCTGGTTGTGAAAAGTGCATGGGCCGTGACTTTTGGCATACCAGGGGATGGAAGGGGAGTATAAAGTACCACTTAATGTGAGATATTATAAGTGGGAATTAGTGTTGGGTGATACATAGTGAGATTGTCTCCGATGCACCACTTATAGATGGAAGAAGGTTGGATAGAGATGATCAACCAGAATTTAGTAAGAGCCTACATTTCTAGTGACGGAATGGGTAGGTAGACTGATAAAATTCATGATGTGATGCCATCATCGTGACTAGGTCAAGAATTCCTCCTAGTGTATGGAATGGATTGGTTGAGATGACGTAATTGTTATTCTTTCTTTGAAAAGAAGGATTGCACCGGTGCAAGGTGCCTCCTAATATTGTTATAAATCAGGATGAGATCCTGCAATCCCATCTCTGATAGGGATTATCTGTAAGCAATGGGGATGAATTTTTGTTTTGGGTATATTGTCTCACCTAAAGCCTGATGGTTAGACGAGAGGTGGTTTATTATGCTGGATAATGCGAGTAGTGCGTATGGTACCTTGTAGGGTAATTGAGGGGAAGAATTACCGTGCGTAGAGTTATGTGTGATGTACCGATTTATCAGGAATGAGGTACCTTTCGAGGTTTTGTGTGGAAATTGTTATCGTTAACCCTTGGGTTAATTAGAGGTAAGGGGATAACTAGATTTTTGGATTGACCGTGATTAGGAGTCTGTTGGATAAAAGTGGAGAGAACCATAAACTGTTTTGGGTGGCCTTTGAATGTCGTAAGAGTTACGTCACCATGAAAGGAAGTTCTAAATACTGACATGAGTGGTCATAGGTTATCATGATTCCTCCCATGAAGGGAGTTCTGAGTTGTGGTAAATAAGAGGAGTTGGCATTTAAGGTTGTGCGACCTTTTCTCAATATGGAGACGATAGAGTCAGTATTGAGATCACATGACTGACATAGCATATCAATATGTAGTGAATTGGGAAATCTTGTTGATACACTTGGGCTAGAGTGATTAAGCCTTTTGGTAGGTGACTACCACTAGCGGGGCGTGTAGTGGAGTGACCGTTATGTTATTATGATTGGAATTTGGGTACTAGAGGATGTCGAGATGTTATAGATCCTAAGTTTTAGTACCCGTTTTGCCCTAATTTTGAGGACAAAATTCCTTTGTAGGGGAGGGGGGGAGTATGTAATATCCCGTATTTCTGTGTATTTTTATTTAATTAATTTGAGGTATTAATTAGGAAAAATACGTTTTATTTAAATTACTCGAATGATGTAATTTAATGTGATTTATTTAATAAACGTGACTATTAAATATTAATCGAGAGATAGATACTGATTAATATATTGATGAAATTTACTGAGTGTGAATAGTAAACAATAAATGATTATTATTATTAGGTATAGCAAGTGATATGTGCGTATTTTAGATTATCTCATCAGGAGTTGCGTATAGACTATTTTGAGGTGAGAAATGAGAAATATATTTTAAGTGACTCGTATAATATTTTAGAGGTCACGGATGATTTCGAATGGGATGAAATAGTCGGAATAGTAGACTCGGGGATTTATTTGGGTCCCGGGTCAATTTTAAACCATATTGGCACCTACTGAGGGCATTTTGGTCTTTTAGTAATTAGAGGTTAAGGGACCTATGAAATTTTAAAATTTTATATCAGATATATAAGACTTGAGGCTAGGGTTAGAAACGGTTGAAACCAAGAGGGGTCATTAGAGAGAAGGGAGGGAGAATTTCCAAAGCTTAAATAGGAGAATTTGTGAGAATTCAAAAGAGCTCTTACACCACAAACAATTTGGGAAGAAAGGATTGATGGGAATTCAATCAAACCACCTTCATCAACACGAAATCAGACCCTACAGTACAAAGGCAAGTTTTTAATTGCAAATTATATGAAGTTATAATACCCATGTGTAGGGATTTAATGATAGTCTTGTTAAATCATCATTTTTTTGAGAAAAAAATGATTTTCATGCATGTTGGAATAATATTTACATGTAGAACGATTTAACTTATATCGTGGATTAATAATCAGAGGAGACATGATCATTAATATGGATTTAATATGGGTTTTGATGAATAATTGAGGAAGAACATGAAAACCTAGGGTCCTTGAAGATTATATGTTTAAATCCATTCTTGAATGTTATTCGTAATGTTTGGATGAAAAGAATTACGTTAGAAACTGTCCGAATACATGTGGGAAGGGTTTGGGACAATTGGTTTGAGGTTTGGTGGAGAAACAAGGAAGTTATAGGTGTGTTAATGGTGAAAAACGAACCTACAAAACAAAGAAGATGAAGTTTTATGAAGGGAACCAGCCCAGGGCAAACTGGTCCGGATAAAAAGAACCGGTCCAGAGCAAACTGGTCCATATAAAAAGAACCGGTTCAGGGCAAACCATCTCGGGTCCCAGAAAATATAATATTTTCCTTTTTTGGCCTAGTCTTCCTAAATAGTTATCGTGGAAAACTCTTGGAACTTTAGTAGAATATAATAAGGGATTTATTATGTTACAGTACACTTAAATTGGGCTTGTAAGTTAGACTTATTGAGAGGATTAAGACGAGAATAAATTAGGATGATTTATGTGAAAATTTATCTTAGAGAAAGATAACGAATTACAAAAACTTCAAATGAATTAATAAGTAGATCAATGGTGTAAATATTGATTTAACTACTGAAATTAATGAAAGGATAGCTAGGACCCTTAGAGTTGGTTGAATACTCAAATAAATGCGATAGTGTGATAAATCGTAAAATAAAAAGTACGTTAAGTATTAGAGAGATCCATAGTAGGTGTTAATGTGAATGAGTGGGCTGTGGGTGTACCTACTGAATTATGTATAGGTGGAATGATTACCTATGATGTACTTACATGTGATTCGATTGATGGATTTGATGAGACTTTTTGAACCATGTTCGATGAGATTCCGAACTATGTTTGATGTGACATTTCGAACCAATTTCGAGGGGACATTCCGAACTCTTTAATCCTTAATGTGTAATATAAGCACATTATAGTGAAATATGCACTTATAGTACATATTGTGTGTGAAATATATACTTTATGATTATTCTACTTATGTGTGATAGTAGACTGACAAATGTGATATATAAATATATATCTAAAAAATAAATTAAGCAGAGAGACTTAATTGACAAATTAAATATAAATTGTGAATATCTAAGAGATTAAATTAAGTAGTGCGAGTTAATTATGAAGATGGTAATACAACATGGGTGAAATGCTACATGAGAAATAATTAACATATTAGAGATGTTAATAAGATAATTTACTGTATGGGATGTACGGGAGCTTAGATGCATAGATAAGTTAAGTTAGATACTTTAGTCTAGTTAGCTTGAGTAGTATAGCTAGGTGGGATAAGTATAAGATGTTAGGTGTGCACTATAAATGAGAGGTGAGGAGAACTCAAGAGAGAGTGTATGTGAATATATGTAATCAATAACTGGTTTTAAATTATGATAAACACTTGCTGAATATTTTCAAAACGTTTTGAGTACTAACTCTTGCTATCAAAATATTTTCAAAATCTTTTAGGTGTCCAACCACAAGGACTCCAGACTTGAGGACCTCATTCCCGGGGTTCGGAGTTGTAGCACTGTGGATGTCGACATGATTTAATTAGATTATTTCTCCCTTTCATATCTAGTGTAGAATCTCATTTTATATTCCATGTATGGACATGTTATCCGTTGACAGTTATTTAAATATTCAGTTCTTTTGTTATTATTGAGTGTTTGGTTTTGGATTTTAGCCGGTGGTTTATTCGGCAAGACTTTATTCATTTATATATTGTTATGGTTGGACTCTAGTATATTGTGAATGTTTAATTAAGTTTTTCGCATTGTTCATTTATCTGTTTTAAAGAAAGATAAAATTTGCCACCGGTCTAATTTCACTTCGGTGGTTACTAATTAAAAAGTTTTCGACAGTGATGCTAAGAATGAACCATATGGGAAACCAGTTTTAATTTAATCACGACCTGATCACCCGATGTTTAATTAGGCAGGGTGTCAAAGTTAGGCCCATATTTTGAAGAAACCTAGTTTAGCCTAAGCTCATATTTTATACTTATATATTGAGGTGTGGGAAGGGATTGATCTCATTATTGAACATATCATGGTTTGCATGGGTGAGATAAAATACTATTCACATTTTTTTAGAAGAGTCCAAGATAGGGAAGGTCATATCTCACTCAAGATGAGGGGTTTTCATGTCAAAAGGTGCCCAAACATATACCTAACTTTGAGGAGGATAAACAACTATAAGATTCATGTTTTATAGAAGTTTAAGCAAGGATTTGGAGATCCATAGCAAGGTAGCTCCATTACCTACAAAAACATTTCTCCATATTAGATCACAATTGGATCCGTAAAGGTATTATATTCTAAACCCTATGTAGACACCAAATTCTAGGACACCCCTAAGACTATCCTTAGGTCCCTAGCACTTCTTCCTTTACCATAAATGCTAGGTCATACTTCGAGTATCAATCTAGAGGCCACTAGGCACCCCCGAGGACCCATTTTACTCTAGTGTACTTTCTCATCAGAGCGAGATCTTAATGAATCTTTGAAGCACTCTGAATCCCCTTTCCAACATCTTCCATGTGTGCGAATCGACATTATGGTCCGAACACTATTAAAAATCAATTTTAGAGGCCATCGAGCACTCTCAGGACCCATTTTGACCCCAATCACCATTCCATCCTGAGAAAAATATCATGAATTTTTGAAGGGATCTGAATCCCCTTTCCAACTGTCGACCCCGTGAACGAATCAAACTTACCATTCGGACGAATGATTCGTTTTCCCCTAAAAACTGATTCGGAGGCCATTGGGTGCTCCAGGACATTATTTGACTCCCATCAACTTTTCAATGCAAATTAGACTGAATGAATCCTTAGAGGTCACTGAATACCATTTCCAACGGTTTGTCCCATACTCAAATCAGTCTTATGGTATGGAAGAACAACACGTTTTACTCCGAAGGGTCAATGAGCGCTTCCAGGCCCCATTTAACTATGGTCAACTCTCCAAACTGAACGAGACTAAATGAGTCTTTAAAGGTCTCTTAATACCCTTTCCAATGATTCATCCCTTGAATGAATCGGTCTTTTAGTTCAAACGAATGATTCGTTTTCCTTCGGGAATCTTCGGTTCAAAAGACCCTCCGACGGTTTTGAGCCCCGTTTAACCAAAGTCAACTCCTGAACCTGGGAACAACCCAACGGATTCTTCAAGGGCTCTGAATACCCTTTCTAATGGTATGACTTGTGTGCGATTTAGACTTGTTGATTTCATTTTATTATTATTTTTTTGAGAAATATGCATGACGTTGCCGAATGACAAACCCATTTCCCTACCTATCGATAGTATCTCTGGGGATGGCTGTCGATAGGAAGGTAAAGTAAAATGTCGATCGACACCCTTTTACCATATATAGGTAGAGGATGAGATCACTTTAAAAGGAACCCCAGAAAGATCCCTCTCAGTGATCTCAACAGTATTCTTTCAAAGTCGGCGTAGTTTCCCTATTGAAATATTTCCACCACATTACATAACCATCCCTTTCACACCCAATTTAGAAAAATCTTTTCCCTCTCCTCCTAAAAATCCATCCACTTGCAAGGGAAGCCTTTTCAATAATCAAGATCAATCATTAAGTCTCCAAAGAAGGTCCAAACATTCTTCTCTCTCTTTTAATTTCCTTATTTTAGCGTTAGTTATCAAATCCTTACTTTATCATTTCATCCTTGTTAGTTCACACATATTTATAATCTTAATTTTATTAGTAGTAATTCATGTAAGATATTTTCTATAAAAAAAAACTCAACAACAAGAAAAAGAGGGTTTACTCAAAAATTCCAAACAGGATTCCTCACCACATATTTTTAAATTAAAACCTCATTTTTTCTACACACACATCTAAATAAAATCCCTGGATGGATTTTTGGGATAGACCCCACCCTCGTATTGCATGCGAAATGCATGGACTTTGATGCCTTTTTAGACTATGTAGGTGTCCCGTGTTAAAACTCGAGACTCGAGTCCTCCTTGTATATATTTATTCATGTATTATTTCTATATATTATACTTGTGATAATTATTCGCGCCTTATGTAACACATATCATTGTTTCACCCTAATGATCGATATTCTGATGGGCGCGCACATCATGTTTTTAATTATTATTTTGGGAACATTCCTATGGATGATCTCACTCTGCCTTTCTTCAAGACATGAGTTAAGATATTCCATTATGTATTTACATATACACGTGCGCATATTTTATGGAGTTTTTTAAGGAGAATAATAACACATGCCCATGAAAGATCGAAAGGGCGGGATGGGTGCCTAACACCTTCCCATTCCATAACTTAGCCCCCTAACGTTTGAACTAATTGGTTTTGCAAGGATCAGTATGTCTTTGATGCCGTTATCTCAAGGAAATAACATTTGTTTTGCCTGTTTTGTGAAAAATAGGTTGAAGACTCTATTTACTAAACATCACCCCACATCATTCCGATGACGGCTGAAGCGCCCCTAGGCAGGGTGAGAGACCCCTACCCCCACCACGCGCGCATGTCAACGGGGCGAGATGGAGACAATGGTGACTCTGCTAGGGACTACTTATCATAAGAGGACTAGACTTTGTTTGCATGGTTGTTATCATTTTTTGCATATATGCGTATGCACCTACCTATATGTTCCTTTTCTCCTCTATTTATTTCTTGTATATATTTATCTCATGCTTATACTCACCTTTCACCACCACTCACTTGTAAATATCTTCCATTTACACCTCACACTACTTACACTTTTACGTTTGATCACTTATATCTACATATTTCACACACCGCTTAGAATTTCCATGCTTTGGTTTCACTAGCACACACCTCCACCTATCATAGTTGTATATATACATATTCACTTGCACCTATCACATACCACTTGTAGTTTATCCATGCTTAGGTTCACTACCATACACTCACTTGTAGATATTCACCCATTACTCACTCACACGTATCCATGCTTAGTGTAGTCTTCATGCTCCATGCTAGATTTAATTTTCATGATACTTGTACATTCTTCCATATTAGTATAATGATCATCATAAAAAAGACTCTCTCCATAATATACTAATCAAGAATCACGAATTTTTCACACATCACAAAGAGCATGACCATTAACTAAATTTTTTTCCCGTACTGGGGGGTGACTTTGTGAGGGGCACTGGTCCTGGCGATCACAATTAGTCTAAGCAATATGATTCTCACCTTCCATTGGCCTAATACCTTCGACGTATATCGAACGGTTCGACCTGCATCGTACCGCTTGACCTAACTCATGACGGGAGGTATATAAACGGGAACTCATTCACGTACGTTAAGTATATAGAATTTTCTCTCATAGGTATTGTCCCCACGAGGTATATAGTGAGGCAATTCACGTACACTTAGGTAATCAAATGGCTTATCCAGACGTACTGATTGCCCTTAAAAGCATGAAGTATATCGTGGAAGTCATGCCAAGGGGGAACCTTTCAACTAACCCAACAACTAAATAAACCTCATATAGGCATCAGACCTAGGACACTTATATTTAGGTTGCCAGTTACCACACGAAACTCTGCCAAAATACCGGGTTGGCATGCCACCCAAATTTTTGCGCAATTTTGTTTTTTGAAAACATGACCCTTTTCATGACCCTAGAAACAAGTCGAACCCTATCTTACCTATTTTTCAAACCCAATTTTCCTAGTCTAAGATCTTATCCAACATTTTTTTTGTATTTAGGTAAACCTAATACAAGTGAAAACATAAACATAATAATAATCATGCTGAGACTCTTCTCTCGTTTTTTCCTCCTTTTTATTTACCAAAAAACACTAGAAATATTTTTTCCTCATTTTCATCATAAATATCAAAAGCATTTCTCCCCCCTTTTACCAAAAGTGTCAAAAACATTTTCTTCTCCTTTTCATCAAAATACCGAAAACATTTTTCCTTCTCTTTACCAACAATTTCAAAAACATTCTCCCTCTTTTTCAAACAATTCCTTTTTCCTTTTTTTCAAAATAAAGTCGAATAATTTTCTTTCTCAGATCGATCACAAAACCTGATTCTTGGCCTAGTTACGTATTAGCTTCAGTCTTTCGTCAAACCACGCCAAAGCTCCGTTAGTTCCCCTACAACTTCATCCTAGTCTAGAATCCACTTTCACGAGTCCTCCATGGAAAAGGTTGATCAAGCAACAAATGTACAGCTTGATCTGATTACAGTCCTAGTCTAGGTCAATGCCAAGCTTGATAACATTCAAATTGAGGTACATGAGATGCAGTGAAATCGAATCCCAATTCCCGAACAACCTGAGGTTTTCTTTCCTCGTTCCATGGTTCCGCCCACTCCCATGCCTATTTGGGTTCCTAAAGAATATTAGCATGCTTCGTGTGCCCCGCCTACCAATAGGACACCTGCATCTCAACTCCCTATAACCTTGCCCATCCAGGGGCTAACTTGGTAGTACCCATTGATACCAAGGAAGAAGAATTGAACAAAATCAAGGAAGACCTCAAGATATTATTGAAGAAGTATGACAAAGTTATGATATTCTGGAACTACATGGACTACACTCACATGTCTCCTTACCTTAAAGCAAGATTGTTGGAGAAGTTCAAGATGCCAACCATCGAGAAGTTGGGGGGAAGTGGGCTCCCAATTGTTCACCTTCATAGCTATACCCAAGCCATAACTCTCTTTGGTGCCTCTAAAGAGATAATGACCTAGATGTTCCAACATACTTTGAAGGATGGTGCTCTCCATTGGTTCCTATCTTTCAAGGAATCCAGAATTCACAGTTGGGAAGATGTTTTATGTCACAGTACAAATATAATAAATAATTAAAGGTTACACACCGTGATCTAGAGCTTCTCAAACAGAACCCTAGAGAAACTTTAGCAACTTCATGGCTAGGTGGAGAGAGAAAGTTACCACCACTACTAACCGACCCTCTAAATAAGAACATGTCAAGCATCGTGAAATTTTTTGCTCCATATTAGAGAAAATATGGGAGGTCAATACTACCCACACTTTCGATCCCTTCGAGAAGTGGGTGTGGAGATTGAAGAAAGTGTTACCAAGAAATAAGTTATGCCAAAGAAAGTGTCCGAACAGTTCACCCCCAGAAAGTATGAAAAGCTTGCCAATGCCACAGTTTCAACCATCAACAATAGCTCCTATCCTACTACCTCTTGGGTACCAAAAAGCCGCCCTAGCCCCGCCAAAAAAGAATACACCGAGCTCCATGCTCCCCTCTCTAAAGTCTAACAAGACTTGTTAAGATAAAATATTATCAAACCTTTGAACCCTCGTCGATTACCAAACCCAGTTCCCATAAACTTCAAAACTGATGCCCACTGTGAGTTTCAGCCATATTGTTGATCAGTGTTTCCATCCCTGAAATGTAATCGACGGTGTAATTGACTGGGGAATCATTTCCCCACCAGCAAATACTAAACTTAACACCACTCATAACCGACTTCCAACCCATACAAATTCTATCTTCCTAGAGAATGACCCAAAATTTGACCCATCTGCCCAAATTGTGCCCAGTAAAATACTCATTATACCACTTAAAGTTTGCCCATATTATCTCCTACACCCTACCTGTTTTGTCAATTATGCTTTGTCACTCCTCATAAGGGCTTGTATATCTATTCTTACCTAATACGAAGGAAGACATATGAAGTTACCTTATGTTCTCAACCAGCTTCTAGATTTTAGGCTCAAAATTTCCCTCTAAAATGACCATCAACTATTAGAAGTTTAGCATCCTGTTCATGGATGCCCGTAAGTGGGCTCAGGAGTCAGTTAATTGGGTGGTACCCGTTGATGAAATCAGTTTGGGTGATATAGTATAAATTATGGAAGACATGTTTTAATAAATTGGTAAAATTTACAGTGTTTCCTATCTACTCACTTCTTTAAAGATCCAAGGGTGGTTGGTCCTTTCACTCTCGCAACTCCTCGTTGAGTGGGAAGATTTATATGAAGAAGTAGTTGAGGTCGTGGAATGTATTAACTTATTTTGGCAGGAAAACATCTTCACCACTGAATGGGGGCATGAATTTGATAGCTTTGATGATAAATCGAGTCAGGAAAGGTCTAATGATCAATTCAGTAATCAACATGTGCGAGATGATCTCTTTTGAAGACCTGTTGGGGGAAATTAGTAAATTAATCATTCAGCTAGAAATCGATGAAGAAACATGGTTCATATTCTTCCCCGTCTCCGTAAACCATATGTCCAGATCAGGGAGTCACTTTCAAAATCCGAATCCTCAGCCATCTAGAACAGACAAGGGAAAGGGAGTTACTGAGGAACTCCCCATGCCAGAGATAACCATAAAAAAGAGCAAGATCGAGACGAACTCAAGAAGACTCAATCCAATATGACCTTATAGGGACTCTTCATGTCTTCCCAATTACAATAAAATGATGTGATAAAGTTTCTCATTGGACCCATAGTCCCTCCTTCCACCACTCTAGAAGAAGTCGTAAAACTGGTTGGATCCTTGGCCACCACTAAAATCATGTCATTATTCGAATAAAAAATTCTGAAGGTCTGACAAGATCATAACTATTCCCTCAATATCTCCATTGAAGTGATGGGAAAGACAATCCCACTCTCACTTTTTGATAATGGCTATGCCCTCAATGTTGGCCTATTAAGAACCTTCAATTTCTTGCGATTAAAAGTAAGCGACCTAACCTAACCTGGCTGTTTATCCTATCTCTTTATTTATTGTTGTTCCTCTTTTTTTTTATAAAAATGTAATTGAGACCTCTTTTGATGAGGTTCTCAGTGCTATTTTTCTCGAAAGTGAAATAAATGGGGATTTTAAGTATCTTGTTGTGCTGTACATTAATTGTCTTGATTCTAATCAAACTCTTGATTCTAATCAAACTCTTGATGATGATGATTTTGAAAATGAATAATTCTTAACTTGTCTTAATAAGGTTATTAGCAAATAACATAACTACAAATTAATGAGGATGAAACTGTTGTTATTAATCTCGATTGTTGTAGCCAACAATGCAAGATTAGGATAGGTTACACCCTCGATGAGTATGAGTGCACACAATTCAAAGAGCTACTGAAAGAATTTGTGGGCATCTTTGCACGGTCCTATAACAACATGCCCAACATCGATCTTAAAATAGCTCATCATGAGATTTCAACTCTCCCAGAGTGCAAACTGGTCAAATAAAAATTACGAAAGCTCCTCATTAAATGTTTACCCAATGTCAAGGAAGAGGTAATCAAGAAGTTGAACATAGGATTCATCTGGGTGATTGAATATCTGACATGGCGAGACAACATTTCACCCGTACCAAAATTAAGAGGAAAATTCTGCATGTTCATCGACTACCGGAATTTGAACAAAGCATCTTTGAAGTATGATTACCCACGACCCAACATTGACATGATTATGGATAACACAACCCATCACGCTCTCAAGTCATTCGTCAACGAGTTCAGTGTATACAATCAAATCAAGTTTAAACCCAATCATTAAGAAAAAATTTCCCTTATCACCCCCTAGGGGACCTTTTGTTATATGGTTATGACAATTAGGATCAGGAAGACAGGGGTTACCTACATAAGGGCTTACAAACCTATCTTGATAGATCTGATGCACATAGGAGGTTGAAATCTATGTAGACAACGTGATTATTAAGTCTAAGACTCAGAATGGTCACGTTCTCACCCTCCGAAAGTTCTTCGAATGACTACGGTGATATCAGATGCGGTTAACTCCACAAAATGCATTTTTGGCACCACCGAATTAAAGACTTGGGGATTTATCATTAGCGATAAGGGAATCGAAGCATACCCTACCAAACTGAAAGCCATACTCGAAATGCCACTACGCCGAATAGAGAAGGAATTTCTGGGATTCTTGGGAAAATTGCATTATATCAACCGATTCATTAGCCAACTGACTTCCATTTGTGAACCAATATTCAAACTCCTCCGAACGGATTCTACAAAAATAGGAATGAGGCCTATCAGGAAGCCTCTGATAGAATCAAGCTATACCTTACCCAACCTCTGGTACTCATGCCACTACATCCTGGTCTCCCAATACTCCTATACTTGACAGTAATAGATACTGTAGTAGGGGCTTTGCTATCCCAATACGTTGAATAAACTCGTAAAAAAGAGCCATATACTATGCCAATCAAAAGTTGGCCAGGTATGAATTTAACTACACTACCTTAGAAAAAGCATGTGTTGCCCTAGTCTAGGTCACACAAAAGTTATGACACTATATGCTCGCTTTTCCCATCAAACTTGTGTCCTGAATAGACCCCATCAAATACTTTCTTGAGATACCCTCCCTATCTTATCGAATGTCCCGATGGTTGATGTTGTTATCTGAGTTCAATATCATGTATGTTACATTGAAATCCATGAAAGGGAGAGCAATCTTTGATTACCTTATCAACTACCCCATGTAAGAGGTTGATGTTTGGGTTTCTGAATTCCTGAACGAATATATTCTCTGCACCTCTCAAGAGGACCTTTGATGGAAATGTTCTTTGATGGCGCTGCCAACAACAAAGGATAAGGCATTGGGATATTCTTGATCGCCCATGATGAATATCACACTCCCACTGCCATTAAGTTAGATTTTCCCTGCACCAATAATATGACTGAATACGAAGTATGCACTGTAGGCCTTAAAATCTCCCTAATGAAAGGTATCAAATATCTAGAAGTCTATTGGGACTCTGCCCTCATCATTAGTCAAGTTCTTAGAATATTGAAAGTCAAGGATGAGAAAATCTTACCCTTTTATACCCACCTAGAAGAGCTGGACTCCCAGTTTCAAGATATCACCTTCCACTACTTGCCCCACGCAAATAATAACTTAGTTGATGCCCTTACTACCTTAGCCTCCATAATTGACATTCCCAAGGAAATTACGATAGCCCCCTTCATAGTAAAAAATAAGCTTTGCCAACCCCCTGCTACCACATTGAGCTCTTCCCAGAGAGATTTTGATATGGTTGAGTGCTTGCACTATGACATTTGGTGCCTCCTCAAGCATGGTAGATATCCCCGAGATGCCAACAAGAAAGACTACGTGACCCTCCATAAACTAGATGCCCAATACATCATCTGTGATAAAGAGTTGTTCAAGAAAAACTTCGATGGAACCCATATACACTGCATCGCATGAGCTGGCATTGAAGAAATAATGCAGAAGATCCACAGTAGGGAGTGTCGACCCCATATAAACGGTCATATACTTGCTAGGAAGATTATTCGTTGAGAGTATTATTGGGAAAATATGGTTCAGTATTGCACCGCCTACATCTAGAGATGCCTCAAATGCTAGAAATTTGCTAATTTCCATCATTTGCCTCCTTGAGAACTGTACAACATGACTTCTCCCTGGACGTTCTCCACCTGGGGCTTTAACATCGTAAGGAAAGTCACACCCCAAGCCTTCAATGGGTTTGAGTTTATCCTAGTTTCCATTAATTACTTCACCAAATGGGTCAAAACTGAGTCATATGAAGTACTGAATGCCAAGAAGGTAGCCAAGTTTATCCGAAATAACATCATCTGTCGATACGGGGTTTCTCATGAGCTAGTATCAAATAATGGTCTACATTTTGAAGCCGAGGTCACGAAACTTGTTAATGAGTACAGGATTCAGAGACACAAATATTTTCCATATCGACCCCAAACCAATGGTGCAATTGAAGCTACCAACAAAACACCTCAAAGCAATTATTAATAAAATGACTAAGAGTTGCCAAGATTGAGCTGATCAGATCCCTTACGCCCTCTGGGGCTACTACACTTTAGTAAGGACATCTACTACGGATACCCCTTACTCTTTAGTATACGACATGGAATAAGTCCTACCGTTGAGCTGAAAATACCTTCACTACGCATTATGCTTGAAAGAAGAGTCAGTGAGGAATATTGGTATCAGGTCCACCTTAAAAAATTATCACTCTTGGATGAAAAGAGACTGAAGGCTCTATACCACATAAAATTTTAGCATCTTCAGATAACACGATCATTTAACAAATGATTCAAGGACCGCGATGTCCGAAAAGGAGATTTAACCCTCAAAGAAATCATAAAACCCGTTTGGGACCCAGAGTGAAATTTAGGCTAAACTGGAGTGGACCATACATCGTGAAAAATATCCCGTCAGGAGGCGCTTCTATGCTCATTGACCTTGAGGGATAGGAGATGGCATGTACAGTCAACCTGAACCATTTAAAAAAGTTTTACCCTTAGTCCAAAAACTTGATGCGCTATGAATCCTCTCACCCCCTTCTATTTAAAAAAAATATTCATTTCCCTATAGCCACAACTATGTGGGGCCTGATCCTCTAAAAAACATTTTTCTTTCAAAATGGAACTCAAAAATTTTCAAAACCTGCAGAGGTACATAGGCAGCTCATATGCTTCACATGGGAACGGTCCCCTTCTTTTTCACAAAATGCTATTCTTTTCTTACCTCCAAAAATGACAGTTTATTTTATCATTTACTTGAACAAAAGGATTATGTATGCCTTAACGATTGGTATAGATAATTCAATTGTAAAACTTATCAATAGGATAATTAATATGATCAAAATCTTATTTATTTCAAATAAAAAGTGCATTACAATTACACAAAATATCAGCCTAGGGAGTGAAAACAACCAAAAACATACAAACATATCCAAGTCATAAAAGCTTCATAAAAAATGAACCCAGACCATATCCGCAGTTGCCAGAAGACCTAGCCCCATCATCATCCTCTCCCTAAGGCACCCCAAAATTCCCCTACTTGGTTGGTGCTTTGAAGGCGCTCTGTGGAAGGATATGACATGGCTAGCCTAGATAAAACCACTAATACCCATACATAGTGTCAAAAAGGACAGACAACCTCTATATGATCTCTTCTCTAAGATCTTTGCCACCACCTGCTTCCACAGCCATTTCAGATAGTCTTCGAACACATGTCAGGCCATGTCTACGAATTGAGATAAAAGGGTTGACAGTCGATGATTATCCCATACAGAACCTAATCTCATGCGCACAATTAAGTCTTCTAAAGGAAAAAGTCTAATTCTCAGGGAGGCACTATCTACTCCTATCCGACTTGGCACATAATCCACCAGGGTAAATAGAATGAGTTCTATCAAAAGTCCACTAACTGAATGGATCGGTATTCTCCCAAATGAATAAAAGGATGAAACTCTCCCCACCAAGGTACCGACCTGCAAAGGCATCTAGCTTCATGCTCCCAAACTAATTTACCGAGTCCTCTATGGATGGGCAAAAACTGATGGAATATTGAGTAAAGAAATTCAGCATGACTGCCAAGGGATATTCAGGATGAAGATCTAAATGGAATCTACCAGCCAACCACATGAACAACATAATAGGGCTCCCCTTCAAAAAATTAGAATGACCTTCCCGCCCAGCATCTAGACCGTTCAAGGTCTCAGCGAGTATCACCATTATAGGATTGCAACGATATGACATCGATGTAATGGAGGCTAATTGAGGGTCCCCCATTAAGTACCCTATCACCAGCAATAGCCTCAAAGTTAGGCCTAGGAAAATAGCTCCAGCATGGGATTTATCATTGAAATCCCTTGTATGCACATAATACATGACATTCGAAAGATAGATCATTCCTCTAGTGACAAATGACCAAGCCTTCGAAGGGGAAATATGGCCAAATCTGCTAACAACACATGAAGAGATTAAGAGAATTCAAGCATGGTCACCGGTATGCTAGGAATAATTCCCAACATGGATAAAAATGGCCCAAAGGTCGGACATACCTTGTCTAAACCAAAGAAGAAAACATGATCCTCACGGTACCAAAACTGTGTTGTCGCTGCCAACATGTTCCAATTAATAGCCCGGTTGCGCCATAAGGAGACTCAACGCAAATTGAAGGCATGGATTCTAAACACTTAAAGTATGAAGAGAATTCTATTGTCATTGGAAGGTCCATTTGGTAAATAATAAGGCAGAAAGAAAGAAATAAGAAGGAAGAGAAAATGAGAATGGATAAAAAACTACACCTCCTTCCCCCCTTTATACACAAAGGCCTTAGCTAAAGACAAAAAAACTAAAGGGCCAAAAATAAAACCTACCCTACCAAATATTTTGGGCTGCAAGAAAGTGAAATAAAAGCCTTAGGGTGAATTGACTGGACCCATATGACGATAAGCAAGACAAGGGGTATGCCGATCAACTACCCCCTTATTTAAAAAAAATTGTATCTTTCCTTTTTTGTCAAAATCGAAAACTCAAAAAAAAACAAATTCTTATTATAAGACCCTTAGGTTATTTACTCTAATCTTATCTATTTCCACCCATCTCTTCTCATCATAAGTATTTTCTTTGAATGATTTAATCCTTTTTTTAAAATAAGATATCCTATCATTTTGTAGTCTCGGTAGCAAATTAGAAGTTCATATAGAATAACTCATTAAAGAAAGAATGAAAAATAAAAAATTGCTCCTTATATATATTGCCATTGCACAGTCCAATTCTTTTTAGTTAGAAGAAAAAAAATAAGAAAATACAGAGAAAAAAGACTCAACCTGAACCCAATCCCTCAATCTTTCTCTGTAAACCCTCAATCCTCGTAGTGGATGCGCTTCCCCCAGCATTGAGTTGTAGAACCTTGACTTCCAAAGATCGATCCGTTGTCCAAGGTAGCAGGTGGAACCAAACAAGAAAGTATAGGAATAAAGTACTTGATATATGCAGTCATAGAGGCCACCTAGTCCTTAATGTCCTTCAGCCAAGTAGGTGGCACCCGAACATGCTTCAAGCAAAACCACGGAACCAAAAGCCAAACCAGTCAGTAAAAAGCAAAAGTAAGAATCAAAAGGAGACAAGACAAGAAAATGGTAAAATATACCTCAGGATGAAGGGAGTTCTTTGTAAGCCCCATTATCCCCGGATCCACCACATTAGGGTTATGCGACAGGATTAGTGATCCCCCTCTAGTCAATAAAAAATTATATGAAGGCGGAGTGACTTGAATGAGTGAAGCCTCCTCTATCTCTACCACCGCCAACGATGTGCCACCTGTTTTATGAAAGATCCCATCAGCCTACTCATACCCTTCTCCAAATCTTAGGAGGCGGAAACATGTTCACCACATCATAAATACATTATGGCATCAACTATCTCATCATGAAATCGAGGTAGTCGTAAGTCACTGTCGTATTCGTATAGAGCAAATAAGCGTCGTTGAGCATCACTTCCATCCTGGACTTGATCGACATCTCCCGCACCTGCCTCATGTACATTGGAGGCACTGCTGGTGGGACACCACCTCATACTCTACTATTTGACGCACAAACCTCTCCCTCAAGTACCATGAGTACTCGAACTCATGCGCCATCAACATCTACATCTACGCATGCATGCTTATCACCCCCTTGTACTTAGGAGCCACCCCACAGGGATAAAAGGTCACTTGCAAGCCCCGATAAAAGGATAAGTATTTGTGCAAAGAAATTGCCAGAAAGGATTCAAAAGAAGAAAAGAAGGAATAACATGATCACTCGTCAAAGTTTTAAGGGCTTATCACACTGTCGGTTGAGACAAAGACTGGTTCGACCACCAATTAGACTTTCACCACCTGTACATCCGACAGAAGTCCCCCAGATCCTAGTCTTTAAGGTCTATCAACTTGGCGTTGAGACCTATCACCTTATAGAAGCACGTCTGCAAAAAGGACAAGAGTCAGGAATCAGAAAAACCAAAAAAGAAATACAAGAAAATGCAAGAAAATAAAATGCGAGAATTACCTCCAACAGGTATGTGCCCCCTATAAAGGTCCACCGACAGCACCAGATGAATGCATCCATAGAAGAATAAAGTGTCACCAGGCTTAGGCTCCCCTAATCGTCGAGAGGGACATCCGAAAAGATCCCCAAAAATGGCAAGAACAGGAGATGGATGACATCACCACTCGTCTCCACTAAGCAACCACCCAAGAGAAGCATGATAAAGAATTGGGCCATCTGCCTCACCTATCGCTTGTTCGTGTCGTCAATCCTTTGACTTAAAATAACCTACCTCAGAGAGGAAATGCGGATAGAATCTCCAGAAACTATCCTACCGACATCCCCTAAACTTTCCTGAATCTTCTCCGGTGTTAACCTCGCCGTACGGTCCACCTCAATCTGCACACCCTCGTTGTCTATCCTCAGCAACGGCTACATCGAAGGGAATCATAGTCATATCCCCAAAACCTAAGTGAATGGTGTGGGCAGTGTCCCACCACCTCCCTCCCAGCGTATATAAAACCCTAATAGAATGCGGTGTCTCATCCAAAGCCTGTGCTAAGCGGCCAAAGCCAACATAAGTAACTACCCAACACACTGCTATCGGAAGTCTCTCCCACTCATCCTTCAAACCCATCATCCCCTAGAATGCATGCTCAAAAGAGCAATGTCAGGCTGCCAAAACCAAAAGATAAAAGAAGAAAAACCTTTCATCGGTGCAAGAATGGAAAAAGAAGAAAAAGAAAAAATGCCAAAAGCCAAAATACCACTATGGTTCCTCTCCCTAGAAGAGAGGTGGTTTGAGTGCTCACACAGAAGAAATAGATCTTAAGCTATGAGCTCAAACAAGTCAAACGCATTTTTATTACCCAAGACAATGGGCGCCCTAGCTCGCCACTCTAGGACCATCCAATCATCAATGCTCAACCACTACAAATTGTATTCTTCGCTGGGAGAACCTTCCATTTGAAGTCTTAAAGAAATAAAGACTTAGAAATGGACTCTAGAGAGAAGAAGTAGAAGAATCAAATGCAGAAAGATGTGAAAAATGAGGAGGGCTCGCCCCTTTTTTATAGGAACCCAAATGACATGCCGATCGGCAGATTCCTGCCAATATCGATCAGTACCTATCTTTTCCTTAGCCCAAGGAAGCCCATGAGACTGTGCCACTTGCCAAATGTCATCCCCTCCAACATGTCGATCATCATACCCCCTGAAATTTTGTACAAAAAGTACCAAAAATGCAAGAAAAAATCAAAAACTCTTCGAAAAATTCTTTAAAATGTCAAATAATTATTGGAACATTTCTTTACTAAGAAAACCATTTTAGGCTTCTACAATCCCCAAGAAAATTAATATCACATTATTACCCCCAGCACAAACCCTAAAACACATTCCACAAAATGGTGCGTCTCAAAAAGTTCCATTAAAATTCTCCAGCAGTACCCAAAATAAAATGCTTCCCTAGCAGGATTATGAAAAAACCGAGCGCCCATGAAACTATGCCATACGCGCAAATGAACATACTCTGATTTCATGCAAGTTTTTCTAATAACATATGTCTAATCAAATCAAGAAAAACTTTACTATCTAACTAATCAGATTTTAATACATGCGGAAATTTAAATCAAATAAATCTGATTTAATTAAAAGTTAAATTAATAACAATCTTATTTATTACGTTACAATACAACATATCTCTTATGAAGAATTATTCCAATTCAAGTAATTAAATCATGTAACAATTTTAATTCTAAATCATACATAGAATAAGATGAGGATAAGAAGATAACAAGTATGATTTTTTAACGTGGTAAAAATCCAAACTAGGGAAAACATCCACGACTCCCTCTACAGAGTAAACCAAAATTCCACTAAAAACAATTTTACAAGAGTTACAAACACCCAAACATGCAACGCAAGATCCTAAGCAATTCAGTCTTGAAACATATACCTACCCGAGTTACTCCACTCTAAAAGGTCTTCCCTCCATAGCGTTTCTGATTCTGATACTTTAATCTCCTTTGCAGTTTCTTTTGCTTTAACTCCTTGCTTCTTGTTTTAGCGAATTCCAACTCAGTCAAAACTGATCTCTCAACAACATACTAGTTGTGCAAAACGTGTAAGTGAATATGTTCTAAACGCAAACCATTCAAGAACTTAATTCTTAACACAAGCATATAAGTTTTCTTCAAAAACTTAACAAAAATATATTTATAATCAAGCAATTAAGTTTTCTATAAAAACTTAAGAAAAATTCATTTTCAATTAACAATCAATTAAGTTTTCTACAAAAACTTACAAAATAAATTTTCAATCAAAAATCTTATAAGCATTCTTTATAAGAAATACATACAACACTTATCATGAACACACAACACGATTATTCAATCATTTAAGAAATATGTGTTCTCAATCTCTCAAAAAATATAACATTCAATTTTATGAGGAAAGTGTTTTTCAAATAATTTCACAAATATGAGAAAACAGATCTTGAAAAATATTTTCAATCAACATGCAAGATCCAGAGAAATTCTGATTTAAACATCATATAGCATCTAACACAAAATCAGAATATTTAGATCATAATAATATTCAATAAAATTCGGATCTAAAAATCAAAGGAATTCTAGTTTTTGCAAAAAATTATTTCAGCATGAAAGCACTTAAATTCTCTTTACAATAACACAATATATCAATCTCTAAAGTTATGAGATGATGTGCAAGATCATTGAGAATTTAAAACAAAAACAAAATAAAGATGAAGTAGAATGAACACAATGTGTGTAAAATAATACTTTATTCTCTCTTAGATCTCTCTCTCTAATTCTCTATATTTTTCTCTGAAAATATTAAACCCTCTTGTGTTTCTCACTCTAGAAAATATAATCTGAATAGCTCTCAAAAAATCTAACTCCAATAAACTCTCAAATGAAGTTTATATAGGTGAGAAAACAATATTCTAGAAAATTATAAATCAAGGGTTCAGATTAAAAGAAATTAATCAAAGGTTGTGATTAAATCGAGTTAAAATTAATTAACAGATTTTAACAACTTAAATTGATGCCACAAACTCAGTAGGTTATAAAAGATTCAAGAACCTGAAACCATTCTCTTGAAAACCTAAAACCATACAAGATATAAACTATAGTGGTATAGGGTTTTGTTTCTAACAAACTCTCAACGGATCTATTCAGTACAGCTGGCAAGGTCTCTTAATAAACTCCCTTAATACACCAATGGGATCTAAGGTGTAACTGACAGTTAAAAAGTATAATCGAAATGGTATAGCTGGTATATAATCCAAAAGAAATCTCTGACGAAATGACGCAAGGTTTAAAAAATTAAGCATATGACTAAAAGCAACTAATGGCCACAACGAGTCAGGTCAAGTCAGCTCCTAGCAATAAGCTATGGCCGAAAGTTTAACACCCTAGCAGATGGTCAAAAATCAAACACGAAACTGCCTAATGGTTCAAGCCGAAAGTTATATGACATATATGGTAATTTAATATATGCACTGGACTAATAGGTGTAAGTCGGTCAAGTCAAGTCAATACTAAAATCTTAATCAGGTCAAATCATAAAAGCTATGAGTACAAGGCTATAGCCTAAATCTACACAAGCATGTAGCAGGCCTAAGTGGTCAAAATTTTAAACTCCACAAAGACATTTTATTATCCAAGAAATAAACTAGCGGCAACAACACGTGGGTAACTAAAACCACAAGTCTAAATGTTCAACTTAGGTCAGGTCAGCCCTCACGTCATACAAAGTGACGAATCCAACAAAGGAAATAAACTACACAGTATAAGGACGAATACTACAAAGGCTATAGGCCATGACCATAAGTCCAAATCGGCCTAAGATAAGGTCTTAAACTGACAAGTTAAAAACTTGAGCCTAAAAGGTATAGGCCTAAAAAAGCTGTTGGACGACATAGGCAGAAGACTTAAAAGGTACCATCCTAAGGTTTAAAAAAATAAAGCTCCTAAAAGCTCTTGGTTATAGCAGATAATATATGCGGTATGGCCGAACCTAGCAGGTATGGTCTAAAATAAAAAAGGTTTAAGCCTTACACTAGCAGGTTACCTTGGTCAAAGCACCAATTATAAGAAACCAACTGCTGAAACCATGTAGCAGGTCTACCCGGTCTAAATCTTTCAGGCTAGGGACGAATGACAAGTTATAAAACATAAAAAAATGTTTTAACAAAAAATAATTTACATTCTGAATAATTTCGAATTTTTTTTTTTGAAGCTAAGAAATTTATTTTAAATCAAAATTACACCAATTTTACTAAAAAAATATTTTCAGAAAAAAATAATATAATTCAATTTTAGAAAAAATGTTTAGGCAACTAATCACATTAACATAATTAATATATGCATGAGTGCCTGATGTGTCAAGTGCAAATGTGCAATATACGTGAATGCCTTTACTCGGATATGTCGTTGAGTAGAGTCGAGGCATGTTGGGTCGTCGAGTAACGCCGTAAGGTGTACCAAGGAGAAGGCTCGTACTAAAAATATGTTTTGACACAATATCCAAATTAGTTGAAACGCCTAAATAGTGTAGACTCAAGTAAGTCAAAGATTTAGGGTGTTTCAATCTCCCCCTTTGGATATTTGTGACAAAACTCTTCGAGTACATTATTATACTCTTAGGAAAATAAAATAAAATAACCTAAGTCCTATACAACAATTACTATTCTACCCAATCCACAAAAAATCCTAGAAAGTAAAAATTACAATACTCAACTATACATCAAATTACCCTAACACCTTCTTGCGATTTCCAGCATTAAAATATTAAAACCAAACTCACAAGAACAAGTGTAAGATATCATAGAAGTTGATAAATCATTTTAAAAACAAGATATCACGAATATAATTCAAGAATCAAGACTAATAAAATGATGTACTCTTCTCCCCCATTTTGTCTCAAATAGACAAGGGACAAAACAATAATAACATGAGGAAGATTTAAAAAAATAAC
Source organism: Sambucus nigra (assembly GCA_949130495.1). Classification (NCBI taxonomy): domain Eukaryota; kingdom Viridiplantae; phylum Streptophyta; class Magnoliopsida; order Dipsacales; family Adoxaceae; genus Sambucus; species Sambucus nigra. The sequence goes on along the minus strand of OX422220.1, from coordinate 447,778,004 downwards.
TACCACAATAAACATATTAACGGTTCTAATCAAGTGCCACTCCTACATTATCATGATTTTAAGAGGTGTTTTTTGCATTGACAAACATCCATACCCTAAAATCTCAGAGGACATATAATTACCCTGATTATGACAGGAAAATATGTACATATGGAAGAAAATGAATAAAGCAAAATCATCTAGTCTTCAGGGACTCTCAAATAAAAAAAAAAGGGTAAACGACATATTAGACATAATTTAAACATGTTAAACATATTCTAGAGTAATCAACAAATAAGGTCTCTCCCCCACAACCAATGCTATGGTAAAAAAAATGTTATGCTAAGCATACAAACCATATAGGGTGTTGATACCAAAATTAATATGCTGATGTGGACGAATAATATGAAGACACGTGTCAATCTACGTGGTGCAATAACGACGAGGAAGTTCATTTCCCGACCAACCACGATTCTCTCCGAACAACGAGGATACACCGAGGAACTTTAGCGCTCCGAGGTACTCTAACGCTCCGAGGAACTCCTGAGCAACGAGCAACTATGGCGGTCCGAGCTGCACCTCGGTCGTATCATTAATTGCCAGATAATCAACAGTTCAAATATTCATTGAATGTTTATATTCTTGACGCGCACGCTGCATTAAATGTATTACCTTTTCACATGTATATCATTTAATGTATCGAACCTTTCATGTACAGCCTAAGGGCTATAAATACCTGGTATCATCCTCATTCAAAGGGGATCGGAATTTCTTGAGAGAACTTGTAATCAAGAATTCTGCAAACACTCAACAATAACATAACAGTGGACGTAGGCTTTATTCCTAGCCGAACCACTTTAAAAATCTTTGTCTTATTTATTTATCTGTGATTGAATAATTAGAGCAATCTAGTTTTTTACATCAACAGATTGGCGCCATCTGTGGGAAACGACTGTTACTATCGTTTTTCATAAAAAATCATTTATTATCAATGGCAGATAATCCAGAATCCAGTAATCGAAATGCTGGAAATACTGGAAATCTTCCAAATCCATCTGCACCTCCAGATCTGGCTGGAATTATGACAAATCTGGCTCAAGGACAAACCGCCATGCAAGAATCTATGAGGCAACTCCTTCAAACTCTTCAAGGCGGTGCACCAACTTATTCAGGGCAAAGGAGTGATCGTGGGCAATCACGATCCAGACGTACTGGGTCATATCGCAATGGGGAGTCTACTGATTCTACGTATCAACCTGGGCGAACCTCATCGATACGGGCTACGGATACAGATCAACATATTACTCTCTCTCCGGAGAGAGCTAGCGCTTTGGAAAGATTAAGAAGGGTGTCTCCTTTCAGTCGGTTAGGACCAAGGAGGAATATGAGTCCACCTAGAGCTCCATCGAGAAGTTTTCGGCCACCATCAGGTTTGAGAGAAGGATCATCACAATCACGACCAGCTACTCGTCGAGATAAATCTCAGGAAGCTACGTCAGAGCAATCAATTGCTCGGACTAAGCGGCCTGAGGAAGGAAATGAAGCATGGAAAGGTTCCATTCAGCGGTTGGAGGATAGACTGGGAGAAATGGCTAAGGCAAGAAACCCCTTACAGAGAACTTTTGTTCAAGGAACACCTTTTGTGCAAGCCATTGTGGATTTTCCTACACCGTCGAAATTCAAAGCACCTGTAGTGACCCCCAAGTATGATGGAAAGACAGATCCTGTTCTTCATATAGAACAATACCAAGCTGCTGCCGACATCTATGCCGTCCCCGACGAGATGAGGTGTAGAGCATTCTCAGGAACTCTTATCGGATTTGCACAGATATGGTATAATAATCTTCCTCGGGGTAAGATTTCAACTTTTATTCAATTAGCCGAGTTGTTCATTGGCAATTTTTGTTTTGGGGCGAAGCCAGTAAAGCGAGTAGCACACTTGCTAAGTGTTAGACAAAAATCAGGTGAAAGTACTAGAGATTACATAACTCGTTTTAATAACGAGAAGTTGGAAGTCATAGATTACGAAGAAAAGACAGCAATCACTTCTTTGATGAGTGGTTTGTTGCCTAATAAGTTATACTACACTTTGGCCAAAGATCCACCTAAAACTATGTCGGAGTTGATGGCAAAAGCGGCCAAAATCATGAATGCCGAGGAGGCTATGGCTGCAAAGAAGAATATGGATAAAGAAACCAAGGTGGAGGTCGACAAATCTAAGAAGAAAGAGCAGAAAGGTAATGGTGGTGACAAGCACTCCAAGAACAATAGAACGTCATGGGAAGTCCTAAAGAAGTACGACAATTATACTCCATTGAAAATGGGTATTAATCATGTTTTGGAAGAAATCAAGAATAGCGAGGAAATCAAGTGGCCAGAAAAACTGAGGACAAATCCTGATTTGAGGAATAAGGCCAAATACTGCGAGTTTCACAAAGATCATGGCCATATGACCAAAAATTGCATAGCCCTTCAGAACAAGATTGAAACGCTCATCCGAAGAGGAAAATTGTCAAAATATGTAGATCGCAGGGGTGAAAGGAAGAATGATGATAGAACTAGAGAAAGATCTAGATCTCCTCGTCGTGCAGAGGAGAAAAAGAAGAGGGACCATGAATATGATCCAGATGATGACCCCGATCTTCCCAAGAAGCCAAGGCAACCTAAACGAGAGGTATTTTCCATACGTTTTGGGTCATTTGATTGTAATGTTATTACAGGAGGAGATGCAGGAGGAGGAGACCTTACTGCAGAAAGAAAAGCTTACCTCGGAGAGGCTCAAGCTTGTTCATATATTCAGCGAATAAATCTGGCCGAGGATGATCGTCCGAGGAAGGTAAACAAAGAGAAGCTAGTGATTGGTTTTTCAAAAAATGACCTGGTAGGTGTTCTTTACCCTCATGATGATCCTTTGGTGATCAAAATGAGGATGAAGGACGTGGTCATTTCAAGGGTGTTAGTAGAAATTATCTCAATTGGAACCTTATCACAGACCCCTTCTGGGTTTTGCCGGCGAGAAAGTTTTTCCACTTGGGACGATCAAGTTGGATATACTCATTGGAACTTGGCCTGCTTGTCGAACAGAAAGAATACGCTTCTTTGTGATGGATAAGAATGTGCAGTCAGCCTACAACATCATCATGGGAAGAGTTGGATTGAAGAAGTTCGAAGCAGTTCCATCTACAGTACATCAGTGTTTGAAATTCCCAACGAATTTTGGAGTCAGAATTATGAAAGGTGATCAAAAAGTAGCTCGGGAATGCTATTATTCATCTGCCGAGCAAGATGAACTTGAAGAATCAAGGAAAAAGATTACTACTTACCAAGTGGAGGAAGGTACAGAAATTGAAACTCTTGATCCTAGGGATGAATCTCAACTTGTAAAAGGACAGGTGGTGGAATCTACAGAAAATGTTATTCTAGACGACGAGCATCCTGAACGAGTAACCCAGATAGGATCGTCGTTGGATGTTTCAATAAAACAGGAGTTGATAGTTTTCTTAAGAAACAGGAAGAATACTTTTGCTTGGAGTCATGAAGACATGCCAGGGATAGATCCAAACTTCTTATGTCATGAGCTCAATGTGAATAAGGAGATCAAGCCTGTGAAGCAGAGAAGAAGAGTGTTTAGTCCCGAGAAGAACCAAGCCATACAAGAGGAGGTCGAAAAGCTCCAGAAAGCCCAATTCATTGAAGATGTGAAATATCCAGATTGGTTGGCAAATGTGGTGATGGTAAAAAAGAAGAATAATAAATGGAGAATGTGTGTTGATTTCACTGATCTTAACAAGGCATGTCCTAAAGATCATTTTCCATTGCCCAGAATCGATCATCTAGTGGATGCTACCTCGGGACATGAGCTGCTCAGCTTCATGGATGCATACTCTGGCTACAATCAGATCAAAATGAAACCTGAAGACAGGAAAAGTACTTCTTTTATTACCCCAAGGGGAACTTATTGTTATAATGTTATGCCTTTTGGTTTAAAAAATACAGGTGCAACATATCAGCGGCTGATGAACAAAGTTTTTGTCGAACAAATCAGCTGCAACATGGAAGTCTATGTCGACGACATGCTCACTAAAAGCAAGAGAGCTACTGATCATCTAGTTGACTTAGGCCAGACCTTTGATCAACTGGACAAATACCAAATGAAGCTCAACCCGACGAAGTGTACCTTTGGAGTACGAGAAGGAATGTTCCTCGGATACATCGTTAACCAAAGAGGCATTGAGGCAAATCCAGAAAAGATCAAAGCTCTTTTAGGGCTGCGATCCCCAACGACGAGGAAAGAAGTACAGAGTCTTACAGGACGAGTTGCAGCGCTCAACAGATTTGTATCCCGAGCAACTGATAAATGCCTCCCATTCTTCAAAACACTGCGAAAAAGTTTTGAGTGGACTGATGAATGTGAGAAGGCCTTTCAAGATTTGAAGAAGTATTTGGGAGCCCCACCATTGCTGTCTAGGCCAATAATAGGAGAAAAGTTGTACTTATATCTGGAAGTATCAGAGAATGCAGTCAGCTCGGCGTTGATCAGATTGGAGAATGGAGTCCAGAAGCCAATTTATTACACAAGTAAGGCTTTCCGAGGTGCAGAAATCAGGTACCCAAAGCTAGAAAAATTGGCATTAGCGTTAATTGAGGCAAGTAGAAGAATGAGGCCATACTTCCAGGCCCATACCATTATCGTGTATACCGACATGCCGTTAAGACAAGCCCTTCACAAGCCAGAAAAATCAGGAAGGTTGATGTATTGGGCAATAGAACTCGGTGAATATGATATTGTGTATGAACCCAGATCATCATTAAAGGGGCAAGCTGTAGCAGATTTTATAGCAGAGTTCACATACCCTGATACCCCCGAGGAATAAAAGGTACTTTCTGACCTACCAGTGGACGATACAGGATCAACAGACACAGGTCCAGACCAACTAAGGTTGGTAAAAGGACTTGTGGATGTAGAAAAATCATCATATTCAAACCGAGACCAACTCCGGTTGGTAAAAGGGCACGAGAAGATGACCGACGAGGAACGAAAGATACCAGGGGATGATGAAAGAAAATAGCAGATATTTTACCGAGGAGTTCTGACAGATAAGAAATTTGAAGACGAGTTACCTACATGGAGATTATATGTAGATGGATCATCTTGCACAGTTGGTTGTGGAGCAGGGATTGTTTTAAATACCCCAGATGATATTGACATGGAATATGCCTTGCGATTCCAATTCAAGGCTTCCAATAATGAAGCTGAGTATGAGGCCATGATAGCAGGTTTTCATTTGGCGAAAGTTATGGAGGCACGACAAATAATTGTTTTCAGTGATTCTCAATTAATTGTGAATCAAATGATGGGAATATATGCAGTTAAGGGAGAATTAATGGTGAAGTACCATGCAAAGGTGATGGAGTTATTGACAGAATTTGATGCTATTCAATTGGTGAGAATACCGAGGATGGAGAATGCTAGAGCAGACGCATTGGCCCGATTAGCGTCAGCTACGCGCACCGGGCTGCGAAGAACGATACCAATTGAAGTATTAGAAAGTCGGAGCATAGAAGAAGATCTGACGGTGAAGATTATTACCCTTGATTTAGGACCATCTTGGATGGATCCTATCAGGGCATACATTGAAGAAGGAGAATTACCGGAGGACAAGCTAGCTGCCAAGAAATTGAAGTATAAAGTTGCTCGGTATGTATTAACTAATGGTGTTTTGTATAAACGAGGAATTATGGCAGGTTTGCAGAGATGTGTGCATCCATCAGAAGTCAAGGAATTGATTGAAGAAATCCATGAAGGATCTTGTGGAGCTCATGTAGTAGGTCGGACACTTTTGCAAAGGGTAATGACACAGGGATATTACTGGCCGATGATGAGGGCTGATTGTATAGCCTATGCCAAGAAGTGTGACAAGTGCCAACGTTTTTCCTCCATCCGAAGAACTCCACAAGCATTGTTGACACCCATAACTTCACCTTGGCTATTTGCCATGTGGGGGGTTGATCTGGTTGGACCATTGCCGACGACCCGAGGAAGGTTCAAGTACCTCGTCGTAGCAGTGGATTACTTTACTAAGTGGGTGGAAGCTGAACCACTAATTGATATGACGTACGAGAAGGTATATCAGTTCATTTGGAAGAGCATCATTTGTCGATATGGTCTCCCCCATGCTTTCATCACAGACCATGGAACACAATTCGATAATGAAGAATTTGCTGCCTATTGTCATCAGTCGAACATTTTGAAGCTTCATTCAGCACCGGGCCATCCCCAAAGCAATGGACAGACTGAGGTGACGAATAGAACATTACTAAATGGTTTAAAGAAGAGGTTAAGTGAAGCTAAAGCAAATTGGATTAATGAGCTCCAATCAGTATTATGGGCTTACCGAACAACTCCCCGAGCAGCAACTGGAGAATCACCATATATGCTAGCATTTGGAAGTGAGGCTATGATTCCTGCAGAGTTGGGTCTCCCAACTCATAGAGTGCTGAATTGCAATTCCCCAGTCAGCGATTTGATGAGAAGACTGGATTTGGATATGCTCGAGGAGGTTAGAGAAGAAGCAGCCATTAGGAATGCTGCTTACCAACAACGTACAGCTCTGTTCTACAACAAAAGGGTGAAGAAATGTGACTTAAAAGAGGGGGATTATGTGCTAAAGAAAGTCATTTAGAAGCAAAATAAGTTGGAAGAAAACTGGCATGGACCTTACCGAGTTACAGAGGTTGTTCGACCAGGAACTTACAGAATAGCAACTCTAGAGGGAGAAGAATTTAAGAATGCATGGAATGCTGAACACCTACGCAAGTATTATCAGTAATGTAAAATGTAAAGAATTTCCTTCATTATGAATAAAACGAGGATGTTTCACCATTTTCCTTCTGTTGAAAGTTTTTTGGGGAATACTAGTGTGTAATACACTACGCATAAAAAATACTCCTTTGGTTAGGAGGAGACACTAGTGTGACCAACTACGGTTGGTAAGATATCCAGTGGACAGTTCGAAAGAACCAAAAAATACTCCTTTGGTTAGGAGGCGACACTAGTGTGACCAACTACGGTTGGTAAGATATCTAGTGGACAGTTCGAAAGAACCAAAAAATACTCCTTTGGTTAGGAGGCGACACTAGTGTGACCAACTACGGTTGGTAAGATATCTAGTGGACAGTTCGAAAGAACCAAAAAATACTCCTTTGGTTAGGAGGCGACACTAGTGTGACCAACTACGGTTGGTAAGATATCTAGTGGACAGTTCGAAAGAACCACTACTACTCCTTTGGTTAAGAGGTGTACACCATCATGAGTAATTACGGTTGGTAAGATAAAAATATACTCTCACATTACAACTTATGTTGGTCGGGAGGTAAGATTATTACAAAAAAAAATTCTTTGAAGAAAAAAATATTCCAAAATACACCAAGTATAGTTGGTCGGGGATAAAAACCCACTAACTGTAGTTGGTCGACGAGGATAAATTATTGACCTTAGTTGGTCAGACACAATATTTGAAAATATTTGAAATTGAACCAAGTATGGCTGGTCGGGGATAAAAATCCATCTATTGTAGTTGGTCGACAAACATTATTTATCCACCCTGGTTGGTTGGAAACAGTTTGAACAATTTATACTCATTACTTTATTATTAAGTGATTGAACAACCTTGATACTTGTAACTTTTTATTAAGTTGCTCGATGAACAATATTATTGTTATCTTTTTAACAGATACATATGCACAAATATAAAGGTGTTTGATAAACACAAGACAACAGCAAAATTTACAAACAGAAAATGAAAGTCTTTTCATTAAAATTCAAAATAAATTACAGGTTACATGAATGTACTAACTATTACATTGATATTCCTATTCTATTGGTTTTATGCCCTTTGCTTTAGAAATAGGCTCTTCGCCAGCAGGAGGATCTTCCAGGCAAAGGGGAGAATTAATAAAGTTCAAGTCCTTCAACATTCTGACATTCATTATTGAAGGTGTCTCCATTAGATGCTCTGGACGAGATACATCGATTTGGGAATGAAGGCTATAATCACCGAGGTATTTTGAAATTAAGCTACGAGGAATGGAACGAGCTGGGATCCATGCCATGTCCAATTTGAAAGGTGGTACAGGCAAGTCTAATAACCCTGGAGCATGATAATCCCATAAATAATGCCCTTGCTCCAATTTTAACACACCCAGTGCATTCAACCACCCCTGCTTATAACCTTCATTATTGGCATGTTCAATACGAGCATCCAAATGAACAAGAGCTTCATTATATCCTGCCATCCAGAATTCCCTGGGTTGCTTATGAAATTGAAAAGTTAATCTATCCAATTGCTCGAGAAGGTTTTTTGCAAAAAGATCCTTAGTATGTAGAGCAGACTTCGTTGCAGTAAGTTCATCTTCCAAGGATAAATTTTTCTTGGACATTTCTGATAGAGCCCGATCTTTGACGTTTAATTGGAATGCTTGAGTTTCCAAAGTAGATTGGGTACGAGCCTCTTCAACATTGCGACTAAGAACTCTTGATCGGCTCCGAGAAGCGATTGGAGAACCTTGTTCCTCGACAACATTTTGAACAGCTCTTCCTCGCCCCCGAGAACCTCTTCCTCGTCCCCGAGCAGTCACTGGAATAACATATCTTCTTAAGTTATCCAATTCTTGCCTTAATTTGGCGTTTTCAACCTCTAAGAATGAGAAACCTTCATCAGTAACTGGTACTAAAGCAGTTGAAGATGATGCTGCAGATTCATACTGTGCCAACTTTTTCTGCAAATTATTGTTCTCCTGTTCCAGTAACTCAGCAATCTGCCTGCAAGCCTCAACTTCACCTTTTAAAGTTCTTTCCCTAATATCATATCCAGCAAGGATCTTTTTATGGCCTGTTTCAGAAGAAAGTTGTTGATATCTATTTTCATAATCCTTGTGCAACGAATCCATTGATGCATTGTGTTGATTTTGAAGATCCTCTATGGAACCATGAAGTTCCTCGATCAATTCGTAGTATGCCACATTATTGGCCACAGATCTATCAAGTAGATCCTTCAAGTATCGATAAGCCTCAACTGCTTGCTCTGAGGCATCTTGGCCAAGGATGTCGACAATCTCTGATACACTCAGGTCTGTATGACCAGCTTTATAATATCCATTGCATTGTTGCATCAACTCGGTATCAGGGGCAGATATCAATTCCATTCTGGCCAAAAACTAATAAAGAAGAGGAAGCAGGAGTTAATAAATAAAAGTAGACAGAGTATCAATAATGAAGAGGAACGAAGATGTATTTTATTAGATCATCAAAAGGTTACATTGTTCGATTACAAGTAATGAAATATAGAAATGATACCGAACAACTTCACACCTTTTCCTTGTCCCCCAAGACTTTCTTGGGAGGCTGGGACGAGGAGCTTGGTTGCTCGGTAGTAACAGCGACTTGATCGGCATGAATCTTCTCAGGAGGAGGAGGCATGGAAGAAATGTCCTCGGTGGCAGAGGGTTGAAAGGCAGAGACCTGATCACCCATGGCTATAGAAGATTCATCAGAAACAGGCTCATCTTCTTCTTCTTCCACAATTGCTGGAGGAGGACCAGGGAGGTGTAGTTGGAATAGCTCAGAATCGTCTGTAATCTTCAACTCTTGCAGAGCAGCTACCCAGCCATCATGGAAGTATTTCAACTTCCCATATTGAACTTGGGATGTCATTGCAACAATTCCCTTATCCCATCCTTTCTCTCAGCCAGCACTGAAGGATTTTTTGACTACAACCTTTCTTCTCAATTTCTCCGAGGAGAGCTTCACGTCCAATTCTTCTTTTTTACTTTTGATATCTCGCAGGACGAGCAACTACTCCTCTGCTTTCTTCAACTTATCTTCAAGCTCTCCAAAATTCTTGAGCTTGTCATCATATTTTTTATGCTCAACCTCCAAACTTTTTACTTTATTCTCCAAACCTTTGGAGACCTCAGCCAACTTCACTTTCTCGGCTTCAACTATTGACAACTTTTTCTCCCAAGCAGTCTTGTCCTCATTGTACTGTTGGCAAGATTCTTTCAAAGATTGGGTCAAACCCAACAGAGCATCCTCTACACTAGACGAGGAACTAGAGGCTTTAATTACCTCGTCCTTCTTCACAATGTTATTAAAACAGTTCACCAGCTGAAATAGGAGAAAAACAGTAAGTCAGTGCAAAAATACAAATACTCAGAGAAAGAAAGAAAACCCAGAGTATGAGAAATTTACCGAAGCAAGGTGACGAGTAGCTAGGGATGTCAGCATATCCCTGGAGATATTTTCATCAATTCCTTGGACCTCGGGTATGATCCAAGTTTTCACCAAGCTCATTGCAGAGCTCGGAGGAATGATGGTGGGAACACCAACACCACCAGCTGGCAATGTGGAGGCAGTTTCAGCCAAATTGACTGAGGATGATTTCCTCAATCTCTTCAATGGGACGTCAGCAACTTCAACCAAGGAAGAACTCTTGGTCGGAGAGATAGTAATCGCTTCCACAGGAGCAATTTTCTTGCTCGGAGCCACTGGGGGCTTCTCGGTAGTTTTGGAAGGTGCAGCATCCACCTTCTTAGTCCCCTCAGGGACATCAGTTTTGCTCTTCTTGGCCCCAGCAGCAGAAGTAGTGTCATCAAATAGAGAAGGGGGAGCTCTTTTCTTGCCCATTCTATGACTTAAAGGAAGATGAGAATCTGAAGAAGAGTCTTCTGGAGTGGAAGCTGGCTCAACAGGGCGAGCAGTATAAGAAGTTGTGTAACTCTTATACTGTAGCAGATAGGAGGCAGACCTGATGTGTTCGTCTGCAACGTTCTTATGCAAACCCCAGATAAGTTTCAGATGCTTAATATTAACCTCTGATTCTTTTGGAGTTTTTCTTTTGCTATCAACTGCAAATAAATACATAATGAGATATCAGTCATACATTTTGTCAAACATGATAAAAGCATAATTTCATAAGTAAAATAAAATGAAAAATAAACCTATCCCATTGCCATATGGGGGGCATCTGGGACCGTTGTATACTCCATCTCCAACTAAAGGGGCATATTGCCAATTTTTAATAACCAACCCATGTTCAAAATAATCTCTATTTGAATCAGGGAGGTTAACTACAAGGGCTCTATTCAGAAACCTAGTTTTTAAGTAATAAATATTATCTAGAGTGGCCCACTTATAGCAGTACATAATTTCAGGGATCCCTATACGAGTCCCATGAGTTAAATTTAATTTGTACACCCCATTAATTATTCTCCATGAATTGGGGGCTATTTTTGCAGGGACAAGATCGAAATACTAACAAAACTCAAGACACAATGGGTTTGGTGGAAAAGAAAATCCACATTCAGCAACAAAAAGACTGGGGAACCAATGTCCCTCAGCTAATCGAAAGTAATCTAAAGGCTCAGAAAGAACCTCTAGAGTTACCCACGAAGGAATGGAAAAATCAGAACGAAATTTCTCAATAGACTCCACAATATAAACCATACTGAATAAAAGATAAGAAAGGAAAAAGATCTTACAGGAAGAAAGGAGGTATGTTGACAACGAACGAAAACAAGGATGAACGCACAAGAGAGAAGGAGAGAATAGAAAGCTTGAAGGCAAGAAATTGGGAAAAGAAGAAGACGGTATGGTTACCTAAGAAGTTTAAATACTTTGCCTTGGGAAGCGGCGAAAGAAATGATTACAAAAAAGAAACTATTGAACTTCCGGCGGCTAAAAGGACAAAAAGGGCACTAAGATTGAAGCGCTCTTAAAAGTTCGAAAAAAGGCGGATTCTTCGAATTTGGAAATAAATTTAAATACGATGCTCCTAAAACCCAGGAAAATCATTCAATATTGCCATAAACCGAGAAAGAATGTTCCATACTCCTCAAAGTTCGAAATATGAAACATTGGGGGCTTCTGTTGATACCAAAATTAATATGCTGATGTGGACGAATAATATGAAGACACGTGTCAATCTACGTGGTGTAATAACGACGAGGAAGTTCATTTCCCGACCAACCACGATTCTCTCCGAACAACGAGGATACACCGAGGAACTTTAGCGCTCCGAGGTACTCTAACGCTCCGAGGAACTCCTGAGCAACGAGCAACTATGGCGGTCCGAGCTGCACCTCGGTCGTATCATTAATTGCTAGATAATCAACAGTTCAAATATTCATTGAATGTTTATATTCTTGACGCGCACGCTGCATTAAATGTATTACCTTTTCACATGTATATCATTTAATGTATCGAACCTTTCATGTACAGCCTAAGGGCTATAAATACCTGGTATCATCCTCATTCAAAGGGGACCGGAATTTCTTGAGAGAACTTGTAATCAAGAATTCTGCAAACACTCAACAATAACATAACAGTGGACGTAGGCTTTATTCATAGCCGAACCACTTTAAAAATCTTTGTCTTATTTATTTATCTGTGATTGAATAATTAGAGCAATCTAGTTTTTTACATCAACATAGGGGTTATAGATTCAAGAAATAGAATGAGAACAATTAGAGTAGATTAAATAATATTGTTGTCTACCATGAGGTCATATATATAAAAAATCATCATCATATATGGATACAGAAAGTAATCAGATTTGTAACATGAAATCATATGATCAAGAAATAAGGATCAACACTCCAGACGGTTAAGTCTTATTCGGAGCGACCCGCTCTGATACCACTTGAAAAAATCGAGCGCCCATGAGACTATGCCATACGCGCAAATGAACATACTCTGATTTCATGCAAGTTTTTCTAATAACATATGTCTAATCAAATCAAGAAAAACTTTATTATCTAACTAATCAGATTTTAATACATGCGAAAATTTAAATCAATTAAATCTGATTTAATTAAAAGTTAAATTAATAACAATCTTATTTATTACGTTACAATCCAATATATCTCTTATGAAGAATTATTCCAATTCAAGTAATTAAATCATGTAACAATTTTAATTCTAAATCATACATAGAATAAGATGAGGATAAGAAGATAACAAGTATGATTTTTTAACGTGGTAAAAACCCAAACTAGGGAAAACATTCACGACTCCCTCTACGGAGTAAACCAAAATTCCACTAAAAATAATTTTACAAGAGTTACAAACACCCAAACATGCAACGCAAGATCCTAAGCAATTCAGTCTTGAAACATATACCTACCCGAGTTACTCCACTCTAAAAGGTCTTCCCTCAACAACGTTTCTGATTCTGATACTTTAATCTCCTTTGCAGTTTCTTTTGCTTTAACTCCTTGCTTCTTGTTTTAGCAAATTCCAACTTAGTCAAAACTGATCTCTCAACAACACACTAGTTGTGCAAAACGTGTAAGTAAATATGTTCTAAACGCAAACCATGCAAGAACTTAATTCTTAACACAAGCATATAAGTTTTCTTCAAAAACTTAACAAAAATATATTTATAATCAAGCAATTAAGTTTTCTATAAAAACTTAAGAAAAAATCATTTTCAATTAACAATCAATTAAGTTTTCTACAAAAACTTACAAAATAAATTTTCAATCAAAAATCTTATAAGCATTCTTTATAAGAAATACATACAACACTTATCATGAACACACAACACGATTATTCAATCATTTAAGAAATATGTGTTCTCAATCTCTCAAAAAATATAACATTCAATTTTATGAGGAAAGTGTTTTTCAAATAATTTCACAAATATGAGAAAACAGATCTTTAAAAAGATTTTCAATAAACATGCAAGATCCAGAGAAATTCTGATTTAAACATCATATAGCATCTAACACAAAATCAGAATATTTAGATCATAAAAATATTCAATAAAATTCGGATCTAAAAATCAAAGGAATTCTAGTTTTTGTAAAAAATTATTTCAGCATGAAAGCACTTAAATTCTCTTTACAATAACACAATATATCAATCTCTAAAGTTATGAGATGATGTGCAAGGTCATTGAGAATTTAAAACAAAAACAAAATAAAGATGAAGTAGAATGAACACAATGTGTGTAAAATAATACTTTCTTCTCTCTTAGATATCTCTCTCTAATTCTCTATATTTTTCTCTAAAAATATTAAACCCTCTTGTGTTTCTCACTCTAGAAAATATAATCTGAATAGCTCTCAAAAAATCGAACTCTAATAAACTCTCAAATGAAGTTTATATAGGTGAGAAAACAATATTCTAGAAACTTATAAATCAAGGGTTCAAATTAAAAGAAATTAATCAAAGGTTGTGATTAAATCGAGTTAAAATTAATTAACAGATTTTAACAACTTAAATTGATGCCACAAACTCAGTAGGTTATAAAAGATTCAAGAACCTGAAACCATTCTCTTGAAAACCTAAAAACATACAAGATATAAACAATAGTGGTATAGGGTTTTGTTTCTAACAAACTCTCAACGGATCTATTCAGTACAGCTGGCAAGGTCTCTTAATAAACTCTCTTAATACACCAATGGGATCTAAGGTGTAACTGACAATTAAAAAGTATAATCGAAATGGTATAGCTGGTATATAATCCAAAAGAAATTTCTGACGAAATGACGCAAGGTTTAAAAAAAAAAGCCTATGACTAAAAGCAACTAATGGCCACAACGAGTCAGGTCAAGTCAGCTCCTAGCAATAAGCTATGGCCGAAAGTTTAACACCCTAGCAGATGGTGAAAAATCAAACATGAAACTGCCTAATGGTTCAAGCCGAAAGTTATATGACATATATGGTTATTTAATATATGCACTGGACTAATAGGTGTAAGTCGGTCAAGTCAAGTCAATACTAAAAACTTAATCAGGTCAAATCATAAAAGCTATGAGTACAGGGCTATAGCCTAAATCTACACTAGCATGTAGCAGGCCTAAGTGGTCAAAATTTTAAACTCCACAAAGACGTTTTATTATCCAATAGATAAACTAGCGGCAATAACAAGTGGGTAACTAAAACCACAAGTCTAAATGTTCAACTTAGGTCAGGTCAGCCCTCACGTCATACAAAGTGACGAAACCAACAAAGGAAATAAACTACACAGGATAAGGCTGAATACTACAAAGGCTATAGGCCATGACCATAAGTCCAAATCGGCCTAAGATAAGGTCTTAAAGTGACAAGTTAAAAACTTGAGCCTAAAAGGTATAGGCCTAACATGTACCATCCTAAGGTTTAAAAAAATAAAGCTCCTAAAAGCTCTTGGTTATAGCAGGTAATATATGCGGTATGGCCGAACCTAGCAGGTATGGTCTAAAATCTAAAAGGTTTAAGCCTTACACTAACAGGTTACCTTGGTCAAAGAACCAATTATAAGAAACCAAATGCTGAAACCATGTAGCAGGTCTACCCGGTCTAAAGCTTTAAGTCTAGGGACGAATGACAAGTTATAAAACATAAAAAAATGTTTTGACAAAAAATAAGTTACATTCTCAATAATTTCGAAAAATTATTTTGAAACTAAGAAATTTATTTTAAATCAAAATTACACCAAATTTACTAAAAAAATATCTTCAGAAAAAATAATATAATTCAATTTTAGAAAAAATGTTTAGGCAACCAATCACATTAACATAATTAATATATGCATGAGTGCCTAATGTGTCAAGTGCAAATGTGCAATATACGTGAATACCTTTACTCGGATATGTCATTGAGTAGAGTCGAGGCATGTTGGGTCGTCGAGTAACGCCGTAAGGTGTACCAAGGAGAAGGCTCGTACTAAAAATATGTTTTGACACAATATCCAAATTAGTTGAAACGCCTAAATAGTGTAGACTCAAGTAAGTCAAAGATTTAGGGTGTTTCAATCTCCCCCTTTGGATATTTGTGACAAAACTCTTCGAGTACATTATTATACTCTTAGGAAAATAAAATAAAATAACTTAAGTCCTATACAACAATTACTATTCTACCCAATCCACAAAAAATCCTAGAAAGTAAAAATTACAATACTCAACTATACATCAAATTACCCTAACACCTTCTTGCGATTTCCTGCATTAAAATATTAAAACCAAACTCACGAGAACAAGTGTAAGATATCATAGAAGTTGATAAATCATTTTAAAAACAAGATATCACGAATATAATTCAAGAATCAAGACTAATAAAATGATGTACTCTTCTCCCCCATTTTGTCTCAAATAGACAAAGGATAAAACAATAATAACATGAGGAAGATTTAAAAAAATAACTACCACAATAAACATATTAACGGTTCTAATCAAGTGCCACTCCTACATTATCATGATTTTAAGAGGTGTTTTTTGCATTGACAAACATCCATACCCTAAAATCTCAGAGGACTTATAATTACCATGATTATGACAGGAAAATATGTACATCTGGTAGAAAATGAATAAAGCACAATCATCTTGTCTTCAGGGACTCTAAAAAAAAGGGTAAACGACATATTAGACATATTTTAAACATGTTCAACATATTCTAGAGTAATCAACAAATAAGGTCTATCCCCCACAACCAGTGCTATGGTAAAAAAAATGTTATGCTAAGCATACAAACCATATAGGGGTTATAGATTCAAGAAATAGAATGAGAACAATTAGAGTAGATTAAATAACATTGTTGTCTACCATGAGGTCATACATATAAAAAATCATCATCATATATGGATACAGAAAGTAATCAGATTTGTAACATGAAATCATATGATCAAGAAATAAGGATCAACACTCCAGACGGTTAAGTCTTATTCAGAGCGACCCGCTCGGATGCCACTTGAAAAAACCGAGCGCCCGTGAGACTATGCCATACGCGCAAATGAACATACTCTGATTTCATGCAAGTTTTTCTAATAACATATGTCTAATCAAATCAAGAAAAACTTTATTATCTAACTAATCAGATTTTAATACATGCGGAAATTTAAATCAATTAAATCTGATTTAATTAAAAGTTAAATTAATAACAATCTGATTTATTACGTTACAATCCAATATATCTCTTATGAAGAATTATCCCAATTCAAGTAATTAAATCATGTAACAATTTTAATTCTAAATCATACATAGAATAAGATGAGGATAAGAAGATAAAAAGTATGATTTTTTAACGTGGTAAAAACCCAAACTAGGGAAAACATCCACGACTCCCTCTACGGAGTAAACCAAAATTCCACTAAAAACAATTTTACAAGAGTTACAAACACCCAAACATGCAACGCAAGATCATAAGCAATTCAGTCTTGAAACATATACCTACCCGAGTTACTCCACTCTAAAAGGTCTTCCCTCAACAGCGTTTCTGATTCGGATACTTTAATCTCCTTTGCAGTTTCTTTTGCTTTAACTCCTTGATTCCTGTTTTAGCGAATTCCAACTCAGTCAAAACTGATCTCTCAACAACATACTAGTTGTGCAAAACGTGTAAGTGAATATGTTCTAAACGCAAACCATGCAAGAACTTAATTCTTAACACAAGCATATAAGTTTTCTTCAAAAACTTAACAAAAATATATTTATAATCAAGCAATTAAGTTTTCTATAAAAACTTAAGAAAAATTCATTTTCAATTAACAATCAATTAAGTTTTCTACAAAAACTTACAAAATAAATTTTCAATCAAAAATCTTATAAACATTCTTTATAAGAAATACATACAACACTTATTATGAACACACAACACGATTATTCAATCATTTAAGAAATATGTGTTCTCAATCTCTCAAAAAATATAACATTCAATTTTATGAGGAAAGTGTTTTTCAAATAATTTCACAAATATGAGAAAACAGATCTTGAAAAAGATTTTCAATAAACATGCAAGATCCAGAGAAATTCTGATTTAAACATCATATAGCATCGAACACAAAATCAGAATATTTAGATCATAAAAATATTCAATAAAATTCTGATCTAAAAATCAAAGGAATTCTAGTTTTTGTAAAAAATTATTTCAGCATGAAAGCACTTAAATTCTCTTTACAATAACACAATATATCAATCTCTAAAGTTATGAGATGATGTGCAAGATCATTGAGAATTTAAAACAAAAACAAAATAAAGATGAAGTAGAATGAACACAATGTGTGTAAAATAATACTTTCTTCTCTCTTAGATATCTCTCTCTAATTCTCTATATTTTTCTCTAAAAATATTAAACCCTCTTGTGTTTCTCACTCTAGAAAATATAATCTGAATTGCTCTCAAAAAATCTAACTCCAATAAACTCTCAAATGAAGTTTATATAGGTGAGAAAATAATATTCTAGAAAATTATAAATCAAGGGTTCAGATTAAAAGAAATTAATCAAAGGTTGTGATTAAATCGAGTTAAAATTAATTAACAGATTTTAACAACTTAAATTGATGCCACAAACTCAGTAGGTTATAAAAGATTCAAGAACCTAAAACCATTATCTTGAAAACCTAAAACCATACAAGATATAAACAATAGTGGTATTGGGTTTTGTTTCTAACAAACTCTCAACGGATCTATTCAGTACAGCTGGCAAGGTCTCTAAATAAACTCTCTTAATACACCAATGGGATCTAAGGTGTAACTGACAGTTAAAAAGTATAATCGAAATGGTATAGCTGGTATATAATCCAAAAGCAATCTCTGACGAAATGACGCAAGGTTTAAAAAACTAAACCTATGACTAAAAGCAACTAATGGCCACGACGAGTAAGGTGAAGTCAGTTCCTAGTAATAAGCTATGGCCGAAAGTTTAACACCCTAGCAGATGGTTAAAAATCAAACATGAAACTGCCTAACGGTTTAAGCTGAAAGTTATATTACAGATATGATTATTTAATATGTGCACTGGACTAGTAGGGGTACATCGGTCAAGTCAAGTCAATACTAAAATCTTAATCAGGTCAAATCCATAAAAGCTATGAGTACAAGGCTATAGCCTAAATCTACACTAGCATGTAGCAGGTCTAAGTGATCAAAATTTTAAACTCCACAAAGACGTTTTATTATACAATAGATAAACTAGAAGCAACAACAAGTGGGTAACTAAAACCACAAGTCTAAATGTTCAACTTAGGTCAGGTCAGCAGTCACGTCATACAAAGTGACGAAACCAACAAAGGAAATAAACTACACAGGATAAGGCCGAATACTACCAAGGCTATAGGCCATGACCATAAGTTCAAATCGGCCTAAGATAAGGTCTTAAACTGACAAGTTAAAAACTTCAGCCTAAACGGTGTAGGCCTAAAAAAGCAACTGGACCACATAGGCAGAAGACTTAGCAGGTACCATCCTAAGGTTTAAAAAAATAAATCTCCTAAAAGCTCTTGGTTATAGAAGGTAATATGCGTGGTATGGCCGAACCTAGCAGGTATGGTTGAAAATCTAAAAGGTTAAAACCTTACACTAGCAGGTTACCTTGGTCAAAGCACCAATTATAAGAAACAAAGTGCTGAAACCATGTAGCAGGTCTACCCGGTCTAAAGCTTAAAGGCTAGGGACGAATGACAAATTATAAAACATAAAAAAATGTTTTAACAAAAAATAATTTACATTCTCAATAATTTCAAACAATTATTTTGAAACTAAAAAATTTATTTTAAATCTAAATTACACGAATTTTACTAAAAAAATATTCACACATCACTCCTTATCCATGCTTAGTAGAATAACTACCACACACTCACGTATAGATATTCGCACATCACTCCTTATCCATGCTTAGTATAATCTTCATGCTCGACGTTAGATTTAATTTTTTATACTTTGTTCATTTTCATCCCAAATAAAGATACTTTCTCCATAATATACTAATATAGAATTATACATTTTGCACACTATATCACCAAAGAGTATGGCTATTAACCAAATTTTGTCCTGTAATTGGGTCACTTCGTGATGGGCACTGGTCTGGCAGGTTGCAGTTAGTCTAAGCAATATGACGCTCACCTTCCATTGGCCAAGTAACTTTGACAGTTTCCCCGCATCGTACCGCTTGACCGAAGTCATGACGGAAGGTATATAGTAGGGAATTCATTCACTTACATTGATTATATCGAATTCTCTCTCACACGTACTATCCCTATGAGGTATATAGTGAGGCAATTCGCATACACTCGAGTATATCAAATAGCTTGTCCAAATGTACCGATTTCCCTCAAAAGAAAGACGTATATCGTGGAAGTCATGCCAAATGGGGAACCCTTCCAATTAATCCAACAACTGCATACCCTCATA
This sequence comes from Sambucus nigra, assembly GCA_949130495.1. Lineage (NCBI taxonomy): Eukaryota > Viridiplantae > Streptophyta > Magnoliopsida > Dipsacales > Adoxaceae > Sambucus > Sambucus nigra. The sequence goes on along the minus strand of OX422220.1, from coordinate 447,757,859 downwards.
TAGGTGTCAAACTTAAAATACTCATATTTAGTTTGTCAGTTTCTACTCGAAGCTCTGCCAAAATCACGAGCCGGCATGCCACCTAAATTATCTCATAATTTTGTCTTTTTAAAATGGAACCCTGTCCATGAGCCTGGTAAAAAATCCAACACATGAACCTATTTGGGTCCTCGAGGAATATCACCACGCTCCACGTGCCCCTCCTGTTAATGGGACACCACCCGCTCAGCTCCCTATGTACAATCTTGACCAGCTAGGGGCTAACTTACCCATAACGGTTGATCTAAAGGAGGAAGAGTTGAAAGAGGTCAAGGAGGAACTAAATATGTTGACTAAGAAGTTTGGTCAATTCCAAATCTTCGGTAACTACATGGATTACACCCATATGTCTCCCTATCCTAAAACAAGGCTTCCGAAAAAGTTCAAAATGCCTAACATTGAGGAGTTAGGAGGTAGTGGACCCCAAATTATTCATCTCCGAAGTTACCACCGAGCCATGACTCTCTTAGGTTCCTCCGAGGATATCATGGCCCATATATTCTAACAGACTTTGAAGGATAGTGCTCTTCACTGGTTCTTATCTCTCGAGGAGTCCAAGATTCATAGTTGAGTGGATGTTTCCCATGAATTCATGTCACTATATAAGTATTATGGAGGGTTGGAGGTTACCCACCGTGATTTAAAACTTCTCAAATAGAATTCTGCGAAATTTATTAGTAACTTCATAGCTAGATGGATAGAGAAATAAACCACCATGACCAATCGGCCTTCCAAAAAGGAGCAAGTCAGTATCATGAAGAAGAATTTGTTACCCCACATTCGAGCGACGATGGGAGGAAAATACTACCCTCATTTTTATCCCTCTGAGAAGCAGGAGTAGAGATCGAAGAAAGTCTTTCCAAGACATAAGTTACAGTTCACTCCTAAAAAGTTTGAGAAGCCTAACAATACCCATAATTTCAACCATTAATAACATCTCTCAGCCTCCACTTCATGGTCACCAGAAAACTGCCCTATCCCAGTAAAAAAAGAATACACCCAGCTTCATGCTCCCCTCTCCAAAGTTTACTAAGCCCTTTTAAGATGAAATCTTATCAAGCCATTGGACCCTCGTCCATTACCAAACTCACTTCCCAAAAATTTCAAACTAGATGTCCATTGTGATTTTCACCAAAGTGCTATCCATACCACTGATCAGGTTTTCCATCTCCAAAATGTAATGCAAGGTTTGATTGATCGGGGTATCATCTCCCCACTAGCCAACCCTAAACCAAAAACTACACACAATCCATTCCCATATCATACAAATGCAATATTCCTAGAAGAAGAACCAAAATTTGACCCATCTACCCATATCGTACCTAGTAAATCACCCATCATGCAGGTTGACAATTTTTTTCCTACATCCTACCTGTTTTAAAGATCAGGCTCTGTCACTCCTTTCATGAGCATGCATTACTGTTCGTACCCATTTTGGAGGGAAATATATGGAATTATCAGCAGTATTGAACTAGCTTCTATAGTTTGGGATAAAATTTCCCATTGTAATGACTATTAACTACCAGATATTCAGTACGCTATTCTTAAATGCTTGAAAGTGGGCTCGAGAGTTAGATAATTAGGTGGTACTTAGCGATTAAGTTGACTTAGATGATGTTGTCCAGATCATGGCAGACTTATTTTGACAAACCAGTGAAATTTGTCATATGTCTGAGCTACTTGATCTTTAAAACTTCAAGGGCGCCTGGTCCCTTCATTTTATATTTCTCCATCGAATGTGAGGGTCTATACGAAGAGGTCATTGAGGTTGTGGAGTATTGACTTCTTGTGGAAAGATGATGCCGTTGCCACCGAATGGGGGGACGAATTTGATAGTTCAGATAAATAATAAAGCCGAGAAAAGACTAGCCTAATAGTCTGCATATGTGGAATGATATCGTTTGAGGAGATGCTAGGAGAAATAAATAAGGTGGCTTAATAACTCGAGATAGATGAGGAAATAGGGTTTTTGTTTTTCCCTCTTTTGTGAACCATATGACTAGATCAGGGAGGCATTACCAAGTTCCAAACCCAAAGTCATCAACAATCGATAAGGAAAAAGGGGTTAAGAATCTTCCTATGCTGAAAATGAACCTTGAGGAGAGCATGATCCTCGATCAGTTGAAGAAAATCCAAGATAACATAACTCTGTGGGGACTCTTTATTTGTTCCTAACTGCACCGAAATGCCTTGATTAAACTAATCACTGGGCCTATAGTCCCTCCTTTCACCACACTAGAAGAAGCACTGAATATGGTTGGATCTCTAACCTATAATAGAATACTCTCTTTCTCCTTAGATGAAATCCCTTAGATTAGACCAAATCACAACTATACTCTCAATATCTCTGTCGAAGTCATGGGAAAGACTGTCCCACTTTTACTGATCAATAATGGATCAACGCTTAACATTTGTCCCTTAAGAACCCTCAATTTTTTGGGACTAAAAGACCTTTCTCCAACATTTATCGCGGTGCGTAATTAAGTTAATATTTATCGATAAGTGATGGGTGAAGCACCCTGTATCTTTGACTCACTTGAGTCTACATTATATAGGAGCTTGTCTAGTTTGGAAATAGTGATAAAATTGAGTCTTATCCTAATCTACCACAGAACGTCATACACTACATATCAAATTCCTCTAAAAAGTCTCAAAGGTAGAATACCAGCACTACACCTAGGATTGAATTCATTTGTTGCATTCTTTATAATTTAGGTGTGTGTGTGTGTGTGTTAAATCCCACAATAATGTTTTTTTTAATAATTTTTGGGATATGGTAAATAATTTTTAGGATTTTATAAAACATTTTTTATTCATTTAAAAGTTGGTTTTAATAATGTTGTGGGTTAATTTATAATTACCATTTAACTTGCTTGGGTAGGATCCGAAAGCAACAGAGAATTTTGTGGAGAAAATAAGATTGTCTAGAAATATAAAACACGCATTTAAGTCTTGATCACTGCCCTACACGTGTTGATGTATGAGCGAATGGATTTTTTTTGTTTACTCTCACAATCTTAATACGTAATCATGTCCATTGGATTAATTTCTATCTACGGTCTGCATGTCTTTACCTCAATCCTTGTGATATCAAAGATAACCATTCACATTGCTTTTAATAGAGGTCCATCTTCAGCCATAAGATTTACATCGATAATGCTAGACTTAATCTCATCCATTGATATTATAAAATCCTTCCAGATCCTTCATGTCTTAGTGTAAATAGAGTCCAACTGGTGATTGTTTCCAATATTTTGGGTTCAGAGAGAAAATAAAAGAAGATAGATAAATAGGTAGAGAGATAGAGATAGAGAGATAGAGAGAGAGAGAGAGAGAGAGAGAGAGAGAGAGAGAGAGAGAGAGAAAATAGAGAGAGAATAGAAACCCTAATCAAACTCCAGCCAAATCTTTCACCAGACAACCCTTCTGTGAGTTCGAGTGAGTTCAAAAGTAAGAAGAACCATCCTCTTTAGTCTTTAATCTCTTGTCCAACCAAGTCACTAAGTTTAGATTTTAATTTCTTTTCATAGAAATTTGAGATCTCAAACTGTGTGATATATATCACTTAGATCTTATTAGGTTTGATTTCTTTTTTCAAAAAATCATATTTGTTGATTGTTTTAGTGGATTTTTCTTTTGAGGTGTAGAGATCTCCGTGGATGTTTCTCTAATTGGGTGGGATTTTACCACGTTAAAATCATGTGTTCTTGCATACTTACTCTTCCTCTCATCACCTTGTTGAGGTTGTGCTGATTTAGAACCTATATAAGTTTTGTTTTTCAAAACTGGTACACCTATACATTAAATAACTCATTCATATAATCTTTTATATACATCTTGTGTTAGTTGTTTTTTTCAAGAGTTTCTTCAAAAAATTATTCGGATCCATTTAAATGGTTTAATCTTGAATTAAACGACTTAAGTAGTGATTTTTTCAATTGGTATCAGAGTGGGTCGGTCGCTCCGAATAAGATTTAACCGTCTTGAGTGTTTATCCTTTGTTTCTTAATCATAGGATTTCATGTTACAAATCTGATTATTTTTTATATCCATATATGATGATGAATTTTTATATATATGACTGCATGGTAGACAACATGTTATTTTTATCTCCTCTAATTTTTCTCACTCTGTATCTTTAATTTAGAACCCCTATTATGGTTGGAATGCCTAGTATAATACTTTTTGTAACCATAGCATTGGTTGGGGGGGGGGGGGGGGGGGGGAAGAGACCTTTTTTTATTGATTACTCTAGTATGTGTTGATCTTGTTTAAATTATGTCTAATATGTCTATTACCCTTGATTTCATTTGAGAGTCTCTGAAGACTAGATGAATGTGATTTATTCATTTTCTTCCATATTTACTTATTTTTCTATCATAATCATGGTAATTATATGTCCTCTGAGATTTTAGGATGTGGATGTTTGTCAATGCAAAAGACACCTCTTAAAATCATGTCAATGTAGGAGTGACACTTGATTAGACCCGTTTATATGTTTATTGTGGTACTTATATTTCTTTAATCTTCTCTATGTTATCATTTTTTATCCATTTTCTATTTGAGACAAAAAGGGGGAGAAGATTACATCACGCTTATTAGTCTTGATTCTTGAATTATATTCATGATATCCTGTTTTTAATGATTTATCAATTCTATGATATCTTACACTTGATCTTGTGAGTTTGGTTTTAAAGTTTTATGCAGGAAATCAAAAGAAGGTTTTAGGGTAATTGATGTAGAGCTAAGTATTGTAATTTTTACTTTCTTGGATTATTTTGTGGATTGGGTAGAATATTAATTCTTGTATAGGACTTAGGTTTGTTTTTCCCTAAGAGTACCATGATGTACTCGAAGGGTTTTGTCACAAATATCCAAAGGCGGAGACACCCTAAATCTTTGACTTACTTGAGTCTATATTATTTAGGAGTTTCAACTGATTTGGATATTGTGTCAAAACATATTTTTTAGTACGCGCCTTCTCCATAGTAAATTATTCAACGTTACTCATTTTTTCAAGATGCCTCAACTCTACTCAACGACATATCCGAGTAAGGGTATTAACTTTTGGTTGTACATTTGCACTTGACACAATAGGCACTCATGCATATATATTGATCCATATTATTGATTTTGTGTCTAAACATTTATTAAAAAGTGGAATTAGATTATTTTTGCTAAAAATATTTTTTTACATAAAATTGGTTTTAATTTGGTTTATACTTTATAAGCATTAGGTTCTTTTAATATTAATACCCGCTTAACCCGGGCTTACCATTACAATTTTTCGACCATAGGAAAGATATGTCTCCTTATGATTCTTTTAACCATTGGTTTTTATAGAAACCTTAGGAGGTGCAAATTTCGTCCTTTTATTATTTGATCACTATCTTACCTGCTACTTGTTTTAACAACTATAGTAACTTTTGGCCATACAGGTGCACTTGACCTTAGTGTCTTTGTCTAAAGTGATGACCTCATAGGACTATAGGTTCTTAGGTTTATTTTTAAACCTTAGTTGATTGCCAATACCTTCTTGGAGCTTACGGTTATAGCCACTACATGTTAATAGTTTTAGGTTTATTTTCTTAAATCTTGTTTGACCATACCTGTTTTTCTCTTAGGATTCGATCGAGAGTAAAGACTTGTTAACTACCGGTTGTCCTATTAAGAGAGGTTTATAGCTTTGACCGTTGGGCTGTTATGAGAGATGGAACTATTGTGTCATCTGATTGGTTTATTTTGTAAGATACCAGTTGTTACAATATATCCGTTGAGAAGTTGTAACCGAAAATCCTATACCAGAATGGTTTTCAAGATAGTGGTTTTAGGTTTTCAGTAGACTTATTTTGTTAAGTTGTTAATAATCAGTTAATTTGTTTAACTCAAATTAATTATAGCCTTCGATTAAAAAAATTTAATCTGAACCCTTGACTTTAGAATTTCTAGAATTATCTTTTCTCACCTATATAAACCTCATTAGAAAGTTTATCTGGAGTTAGAATTTTGAGATCATCAGATATTTTCTAGAGTGAGAAACACAAAAGTATTATATATTTTGTAGTGAGAAAAATATAGAGAATTAGAGAGAATGTTTAAGAGAAAGATTGAATGTTATTTTACACATTGTGTTATTTCTACTTCATCTCATTTCTGTTTTTATTTTTGAATTCTCAATGATCTTGCACATCATCTCATATTTTAGAGACTAAAATATTGTGTTATTGTAGAGAGAATTTATACGCTTTCATTTTGAAATATTTTTTTACAAAAACTAGAATTCCTTAGATTTTTAGATTCGAATTTTATTGAATATTTTATGATATAAATATTCTGATTTTTGTGTTGGATGTTATATGTTGTTAAAATCAGAATTTCTCCGGATCTTACATATTTTATTGAAAATCTTTTAAAGATTTTTTTTCTCATATTTGTGAAATTATTTGTAAAAAAACTTTCCTCATAAAATTGAAATTTATATTTTTGAGCGGTTGAGAACACATTTTTAAATGATTGATTAATCTTGTTGTGTCTCCATGCTAAGTGTTGCATGTATTTCTTAGAAATAATTTTTATAAGATTGTTGATTGAAAGTATATTTTTGTTAAGTTTTTGTATAAAACTTATGTTCTTGATTACAAATGTATTTTTGCTAAGTTTTTATAGAAAACTTATATGCTTGTGTTAAGAGCTAAATTCTTGCATGGTTTGCATTAGAACATATTCACTTACACGTTTTTCACAACTCAAAACACAGAAACTATGTTGTTATGAGAGAGATCAGTTTTGACTGAGTTGGAATTCTTTAAAATAATAAGCAAGTAGTTAAAGCAAGGAAACTGCCAAGGAGATTAAGATGTCAGTATCAGAAATGCCGTTGGAGGGAAGACCGAAGAGTTTTATGCTCGAGGAAGAGATATCTTGTGTAGGTATATTTTTCTGATTGTTTTACTTAGGATCATGCGTTGTATGTTTGGGTGCTTGTAAATCTTGTAAAATTGTTTATAGTGGAATTTTAATTTTATGGTGTAGAGGTCACCGTGGATGTTTTCCCTAGTTTGGATTTTTACCACTTTAAAAAAATTATACTTGCTATTCTTCTTTTCCTCATCTTCTTCTATGTATGATTTAGAATTAAAATTGTTACATGATTTAATAACTTGAATTTGAATAATTAATCATATTTGATATATTGTATTGTAACGTAATAGATCAGTTTGTTATTCATTTGACATTAGAATAAATTAGATTTAATTGATTTTAATTTCCGCATTATTAAAATCTGATTAGTTGAATAATAAAGTTTTTTTTTGATTTGATTATATATATGTTATTAGAAAAACTTGCATGAAATTAGAGTGTGTTCATTTGTCGCATGGAGATTGTTTCATGGGCTCTTGGTTTTTCAATTGGGATTAGAATTTTGGTTTTACAAATTCTTTTACATCTTGAGTTTCTAAAAAAAAATTTAGGAAACAAACTATGGACGAGAACGTTGAGAGATTAGGTAACCTGTACAGGCCCCCCTCTTTGATGGAACTAACTTCCCTTACTGGAAAGTGAGGATGGTTGCTTTCATCCAAGGGACATTGGGAGATGATGTCTGGGATGCTATTGAAAATGGGTACACTTTTCCTACTAAACCAGTCGCTGAACTGTGAGGATTAGGAAGCTGCTAAGCGAATTCACCAAAGAAGAAAAACAGACATCCCTTAATAATAATAAAGGCTAAAATTCTATATTCATATCTATTAATGAACATGAATTCAAGAGGATTGATGATGCTAAGATTTAGCACCACCGGATAAGTGATGATGAGCTCAAACAGTAGTAACAATGGCAACCACAGAGATGTATGTGCATAAGTGTGTAGAAGGGGATGAATATAAGAGAAATAAGACAATGATGTATAGTGGTTCAGCCGATTAGGCCTACATCCACTATTAGTGTGTGATCCACTAAATATGGGCACTAATTGCATTGGATAAAATGTACATAAGATCACTCTCTCTCTACCGTGTGTACAAGTAGAGTTTCAGCTAGGGTTACAAATTATCGATCCCTTTGTAGGGTTGTAGGTGACAAGTATATATAGGTCTTGGGGGGTGTAGTGTACCCCCCAAGCATGCATGGTGCATGTGAGTTATGATATAGCCAATCCCCTGCTGACACCTACAGGCGCCACCTGTGGTTAATGATGACATAATATTTCCTCACGTGAGGGGATGATATTGTTATAACGGTCTTCCATGTGCCATATGATCCCCACACGCACTGTTCCATGCGTCTCCCAAATCACGCAATGTGATGATGTCACCCTCGGCCGATGATACGAGGCCGAGGGCAAAGTTCCTACTGGCAATGAGCCAGGCCTTGTCCGGGCCTCGTACTATCGTACCCTCGAAGGGTCGTCTGAGCCATGATAAGGGGTTAGCCCCTTGAAGAGTCGTCTGGGCCAGATGATGAGGGGTCCGCCCCTTGAAGGGTCTTCCGGGCCATGATGAGGGTTCGGCCCCATGAAGGGTCGTCTGGTCCTGATGATGAGGGGTCGTACCCTCGTATGATCTTTTGGGCCATGATGAGGGGTCGGCCCCTTGAAGGTTCGTCTGAGCCTCGTCTAGATGGAGGACGCCCTCGTCCTGGCCGAGGTTATATATGGGTATATCATGGGTATCTTTATATACTACCTCTAAGGAAGCATAAGACACTCTAGTGAGTGCATATAAAGGAGACACACATGTAAAGATGCTAAAACCCAAATGTTAATCCAGCAGTACAACACTTTAGTCATGACTGAGACTAAGTCATTTGATGACTTCTACAAAAAAATTCTAAGGTCATTTCCACAAAAAAAAATGATAGTATGCGCTATGCAATTGAGGATATGGATGATCAAAACCTTACCTCTGAACTCCTCAACAGCAAGCTAAGAACTGTGGAAATAGAATTAGAGTTTAAGAAGGAATTAATACAGACCCATAAGAAACAATCTACCTCTAATCTAGTCTTTACCTCTAAGTTGACTAAACCTAAATGTCATTTACCTGAAATTAACTTAGATTCTGACGAGGAGTGCAATTTAGAGAGTTTGGATAATCATATTGCCTTAATTTCTAAACATTTTAAGAAAATTGTGAAATTTAGAAATAAAATTGCAAATAAACAAGGCAAACCTATCTATTCAAACCACTATAATAATAGGCCTGAGAAAATAACTTGACAACAAACCCAATATAGACCTTAAGAAGACTAAATGCTACAAATGTGGGATGTTAGGACATATAGATAGTGACTATAGAGTTAATTCGACTAAGAACAAGAACACTAGGTCTAGCTTCTGCAAGACTTGGGATGCTCAAGTGAATCAGAAACTGAGGAACCTGAGTCATCTAATCCTTATCACCCTTGTGTGACTATCTTTGCCAAAATCATATACACTGATGATAAGGAATATGATCATGCTATGTTGAATGATGTTATCCCCACTGATTTGTGTGCCTTATTACTTGAGAACGCTGATAATTCATCAAATCCTGTGTGTGTGAGTCAAAGTGAACGATCTGTTGTTGATGCTAGTGGGTGTGTGAGTCCTAAAAATGAATTTCTAGGAGACAATACACACTGCACACTTAGTGACTCCGATAATGAGGACCTTCCAAACATTCACACACTGTACTAAAAAACTCTCAGGAAAAGAACTAGACTTGAAAAAATTGTAAAAGACCTCACTTAAAAGATATAAACCCTAAGCCATATTATCAAACATAATGATGAAGAGTTCACTTCTCAATGACTAATTCATGAGAACGAAACTAAAAATTTTGAATCAAAACTAAAAGAGTTGTCTGACTCTAATGAAATTCAGGAAAAGAAATACAAAGGAACGTTGTTAGAATTAGAACAAACAAAAGAAAAGACATCAACAGTCTTCAAAAAGTTTGCTAAATTTGAAAATAACTCAAAATGTTTTGAAGAATGTGTTGCTGAAAGTAAGACCAATTCTGATGACAGAACTGGAATATGTTTTTGGCCCAAAAATACCAAGCAAACTAAAACCATTAAACCTATAAAGTTTTTGTTTGGTGGCAAAAGACTTGTTGAAACTTGTCTAGATTTTCGATCCTTGAAAAATGATTTTAACTCGCAACAAAAAAAGTTAGACATTTGTGAATCAAGTAAATCTAAGAGTAATGTTTAACATAAGTCTAAATACGTCTGCCCTCCTATTAGATAAGTTGATTTGTCTTTTCATCCTGTGCCACCTAGGAATAAGACTAGATCTCAAAACTTGGACAAGTCCTTGATTAAAAATTTTTCTAAGGTTAATATTTGTACAAGTCATCTTTACTGCTCTTATTGTGATGTCTATGAACATTCCCTTGATGACAGCTATTCCAAACATCTATATAAACTAGTCTATCACTCTCTTGTTTACCATAACTTCAACTATTATAGGAGAGCCAAAATAATTATGTCCTACATAGACAACTAGACAAGAATTCTAACTATCGAAATAGGAAAAGAAGAATAAATACTAATAGATGATCAATAAGAAGGAATCCTAGATTCTTTTGCAAACCAAATGCTCAAACTTTTTATAATCCTCATAAACCTGTGCAAAAATATTTTAGAGAAAAGGCTGAAGCTCGTAAGTTTTATCAAATACGAGCTAATAAGCGCAAATTGAAAACTAAAGCTATTTGGGTTAGAAAAGATGAGCTATTACCCTAGATGAAATGCAATGTTGTGATCAGTGCCTTTAAAGTTGAACGCACGGTGTATGGATGGTATTTAGACTCTAGATGTTGTAAACATATGACCGGAGATGATACAAAACTTTTAAATAAAACTAACTTCTCTAGAGGAAAGGTCTTGTTTGGAGATGGTGTATCAGCCCAAATCATTGGTAAAGGAACACCCATGAAGAAGGATTACCAATTCTTGATGATGTTCTTTTGGTAAAAGATTTTAAAGCTAATTTAAGAAGTATATCGCAATTTTGTGACTCCAACCATACTGTCACCTTTTCAAAGAACAATTGCATTATTACAGTACTCCGTACTCCAGATAACAGTTATACAGTCAATTCAAGTACATAGGTTTGTAACATTGCCAGAATGGATGAAAATGGGATATAGCATAATAGGTTGGGTCACATTAATTACGACAACCTTGGTAAATTGTGTTCCTAAGATATAGTTAGAGGCCTTCCTAATATCAAACCTATTTCGAACATCATATGGGGTCTTTGTCAAGAAGGAAAGATTGTTAAGGCCCCCCACAACAAAGTTAAGAAGTTCTATCCACCAAACCTCTAAAACACATCCATATGGACCTAATGGGTCCTTCTCGTACTGTTAGTCTTTGTGGAAACAGTTATATTCTAGTTATGGTTGATGGTTTTCACTCGATTTACCTGGATATCCTTTTTAAAACACAAATCAGAAACATTCCGTAAGTTATTGAAAATTTTAGTTCATATTGAAAATGAAAAGAATTCCCAAGTAGATAGAATTCATAACGATAAAGGCGGTGAATTTATAGATTCGGGTGTCATCGAATACTATGACTATAATGGTTACAAACATTAATTTAGTGCCTCTAAGACACCTCAACAAAATGGAATCACTGAGCGTAAAAATCTCACTCTTCAAGAAATGGCCCATGTGATGATTCATGCGAAGAACTTACCTAAATATTTATGGGTAGAATCAATTCATGCAACTTGTCATATAATTAATTGAGTATACCTAAGGAAAAATACCAAATAAACATCCTATGAACTTTGGCATGGGAAGAGCCTAACCTAAAATACTTTAGAACCTTCTGTAGTACTTGTTATGTTTACAAGGATAGAGAACATTTGTCTAAATTTGAAACCAGAGGAGATAAAGCTATTTTCTTAGGATATTGTCCAAATAGTAAAGCCTACCTTGTCTACAATTTTCATACCAAAACCTTAATGGAAACCATTAATGTGGCTATTAGTGACACTAACGTAGAGAGTAAGATCAAAGAATCAACTATAGTGGATGAATCTTAAAATGCTTTAACTTTGATGATTCTTTACCAACTGAGACCCCCTGAAGTGCCTAACTGTGTTTCCAAAGATCATCCTTTAGATAGTTTTAGTTGGTAACCTTACTGAGCCAGTTCATACGACATCCCAACTACGTACTATTGCTCATTATGGAGGCTTTGTTTCTTTTACAGAACCAAAGAATGTTAATGAAGAACTGAATGATCCATTATGGATAACTGCTATGCAGGAGGAGCTTCTTCAATTTGTCATTCATGATGTATAGTATCTTGTATCCCGACCAGAAAATAAGAGGGTTATTGGCACATGTTGGATTTTTAAAAATAAAACTGATGAATCTGGAATGATTATTCGGAATAAAGATATATCAGTTGCTCAGGGCTATTCTTAGATTAAAGGACTATATTTTGAGGAAAATTTTGTGCATGTCAATCGCCTTGAGTCTGTTCGCTTACTCTTTGCAATAAATTATTATTTTCATTTCACACTTTATCAAATGGGTGTGAAATCTTCTTTCCTTAATGTTATCTTAACTGAAGAGACCTACGTAGAACAACCCAAAGGGTTCATTGCCCCTCATCATCCAAATCACGTCTACCGGCTTAAGAAAGCTCTCTATGGGTTAAAACAAGCTTATAGAGCTTGGTTTGAACATCTATCTACCTTCCTTCTAAACAACGATTCTAAGACCAAGTAGCCGGCGGAAATGAACAAACTCCTTTTGTTAAAAACTTTGACAACAATATTACTATAGACCAAGTAGACGTATACGATATCATTTTTGGATCTACCTCCCCAACAGATGTCAATACATAAATAATTCCATATGTCACTTATGGGGGAATTACAATTCTTCTTAGGTCTTTATGTTAAAAAAAATTCAGATGGTTTATTTATATTGCAATCCAAATTTGCTTTAGAGATTGTCAAAAATTTCGGTTTAGAAACAACCAAAGATGCTAGGACTCCCATGAGTACTTCAGTTAAACTAATAAAGATGAGAATGGGAAATCTTTCTAATTAACCTTATACCGTAGTATGGTAGGAAGTCTTTTATACCTTATTTCCTCCCGTCGTGATATTATGTATGTTGTTTATATATGCGCCCGCTACTAAAATAATCCTAAAGAGAGTCATCTTCTTTGCGTTAAAAGAATTATAAAATATGTTAGAGGAACTCTCAACTTTGGACTTTGGTACAATAATGACACATCTAGCACGATAATCGGCTACACCGATGCTGATTGGTTTTGGTGATCCGATGATAGTAAAAGTACAACAGGAGCATGTTATTACATAGGTAATAATTTGGTAAAAGTACATCAGTTAATTGCAATTAAGTAGACATGTAATTAATCTCTAATTCCTTTGATTCGACTAACTCGCATATAAAATGATGTCGAATTTTAATATGTTTAGTATGAGAGTGTTGAATCGGATTATTGGAAATATTAATCACTCTTTGATTGTCATAATGGAGATGTAATTGTTCTTAAACAATACCACAATCTCTTAACATTTGTTTTACCCAAAGTAATTAAGCACAACAGCTACCTGCAGCTATATATTCAGATTTGACTATGGATACTGAATTGCAATTAGCTGATTTATTCACTAAACCCTTAGACAATATTTCGTTTGAATGCTTACATAAATCAATTGGAATGGTTATGGTATAATTTTAATGTATTGCTGATATTTATGCTTTCATGTTTCTCTCTCCTATCAATATGTATACCTTTTGTCCATTTGAGACAAAATGGGGGAGAATATCTGAGTCCACTTAGACATTATTTTGATTACTTCAACTAAAAAGCTTTATCTTAGTTATCTTATTTTGTATCCCTATCAGTCCTTAGTGACTCAAATGAGATTTTATCTCATATTTCCAAAGGAGGAGATTGAAGCACCATATATCTTTGATGCACTTGAGTCTAAATTATATAGGAACTTATCAAGTTTGGAAATAGTGACAAAATTGAGTCATATCCTAGTCTATCAAATATCCTCAGACAATACATATCAAATTCCTTTAAAAGTCTCGAAGGTGGAATACCAACACTGCACCTAAGATTGCATTCATTTGTTGCATTCTTTATAATTTAGGGGTGTGTGTGTTAAATCCCACAATAATTTTTTTTTAATAATTTTTGGGATATGGTAAATAATTTTTAGGATTTTATAAAAAAAAATTTATACATCTAAAAGTTGGTTTTATTAATGTTGTGGGTTGGCTTATAATTACCCTTTTCTCTTAAAAACTTGTTTGGATAGGATTCGAAAGCGGCAGAGAATTATGTGGTGGAAAATGAGATTCTTTAGAAATATAAAACATGCGTTTAAGGCTTGATCACTACCCTAAACGTGTTGATCTATAAGCTACTGGATTTGTGTTTGTTTACTCTCACAATCTTAATAAGTAATTTTGTCCATTGGATCAATTGCTATCTACGATTTGCATGTCTTTACCTCAATCCTTGTGATATCGAAGAGAACCAATCACAATGCTTTTAATAACGGTCCATCTTCTTGTCGTAAGATTTACATTGATAATGCTAAACTTAATCTCAACCATTGATCTTATATAACCCTTCCAGATCCTTCCTAGCTTAGTATATATAGAGGCCAACTGGTGAACGTTTCCAATCATTTGATTATTTTGAGTTCTGAGAGAAAATAAGAGAGAGAGAGAGAGAGAAAAGATATGGAGAGAATAGAAACCCTAATCAAACTCCGACCAAATGTTTCACCAGAAAACCCTTCTGTGAGTTTGAATGAGTTAAAAAGTAAGAAAAACCAGCCTCTATAGTCTTTAATATCTTGTCCAACCAAGTCATGAAGTTTAGATTTCAATTTCTTTTCATAAAAATTTGAGATCTCTAACTGTGTGATACATATCACTTATATCTTGTTATGTTTGATTTATTTTTTCAAGAAATCATATTTGTTAGTTGGTTTTGTCTTATATGATTGTTTTCAAAACCAGAATGAACAAACTTTTTTCTGTTTTCAGTTTATGAGAAAAATCATACTTAGATCTAGTTAAGATCTTGAATGGGGTTTTACACTTTCTCAAAATATTTCAAAATTTGTGAAATAGATTTGTAAATAAAATAAAGAAAGTGATTAGGACCTTGGCTACCTTTTATAGCAAGGTTCTTTGAAGATCTATGGATATAAATAAAGATCCGTAGTCTAAGACTATCAAACAAACTATGATTCAGAAATCCTTACTGCATCTTAGAATGATATTTGTAATTTGTTAGGAATATTGTTTGTATAAGTGTGTGTGTGTGTGTGTTGCAAGCATGTGATTAGGCACTTCACCACCTACACTTATCACACTACAACACCAAAGAAGTATTGGTAGAGAGATTCCTGACTGTAGATTCGACATAAAGCTAAATGGAGAAACGAATAAAAATCTGGGAGAAAAACCTCAACATCTGAACCTTCAGAGGAGTCAAAATAATCCAAAGGAGTTGGTAAACATTTTGGACTTAAATTAGGTCTGCTTATGTGTTTGGTTTGTTACATAGTTTGTAATTTGTTACTCTATTTTAGTGGATTCTTATTTTGAGGTGTAGAGACCTCCATGGATGTTTCCCCAATTGGGTGGGGTTTTACCACGTTACAATCGTGTGTTATTGCATACTTACTTTTCCTCTCATCACCTTCTTGAGGTTGTGCTGATTTAGAACCTATATAAGTTTTGTTTTTCAAAACTGGTACACCTATACATTAAATAACTCGTTCATATAATCTTTTATACACACCTTATGTTAGTTGCTTATTTTTATTAAAGAGTTTCTTCAAAAAACTATTCGGAGCCATTTAAACTGTTTAATCTTGAATTAAACAACTTAAGTGGTGATTTTTTCAATGGGATCCATAAAGCTTACGATAGGGCTAGCGCTCTAAGTTGCGTTGTTGAATTCCAAGTCATCGACATCCCATCTTGTTTTAATCTGTTGCTTAGACGACCATGGCTCCATAGTATCAAGGGGGTTGTCTTCTTCCCTAAGTCGGAAAACTGAATTTCTTCACCAATGGGTAGGTCATCACCATCTTAGGTGACAATGATAACATCGAGAATGCAAGAACCAGTAATCCATTAATAGAGATACAACATGGGGAAAATGATATGCTTCTGTCAGGTTTTGTAGTTTAACTGCTTTCGCTCCCAGCAGGGCACGATTTCAAAGATTACATTTATCCGTAGCATAGCCCTCATGGCAACGTGAATATGATCCAGATATTCAAGAAAATGTACTCCATGCCTGGACTGGGGCAAGGACGAAGACAACAGGGAATATTGGAACTTATAATGTTGAAGAAGGCCCTTCCTCCTTATAGCTTGGGTTATCGACGATCAATAAAATAACTCATAATGCTCTTCCAACCTCGACTAAAGAGAAGGCAAAAAGGCACCAAGGTTGTCTCAGGGAATTCCATAAACAAAAGATTCATCAGAGAGGGTGAAGATTTCCTCTTTTGCATATTTCTCAAACTGTGGTATGATCATGTTGACAAGAAGATGAAACCAAGAGTGGAGATTTTTTTCCAAGACAAACAATCATGGGCCAAAAGTTCCCAGCATCGTGTGCAGCCATTCATTGAGAAGACAATAGCTGCTACCAGAGACCCAAAGGGAAGTGACTTTGAGGATTCATTGAACTTGTAGACATCAGGGCTAACACTCTGCATGATCCACTCAAGCTCTACATCATTGGATCCGTCCCACCAATCAAAGATTCTAATTTATCTCTCCTCAACTGGAATAGTGTACCTGTTGTACCTGCAGAAATTCAACCCAACTGTAGTGTTTATCCCATTTCCCCTTCTTTTGTTGTTCCTCCTTATTTTGATATAATCGAGACCTCCCTTGATGAGGTTCTCAACATTATTTTTCCTAATAATGAAATAAATGATGATTTTGAGTATATTTTTGTGCTTTACATTAATTGTCTTGATTCTAATTAAACTCTCAATGATGATGATTTTGCAAATGAATAATTCTTAACTGATCTTAATAAGGTTAATATCAAACAACATAATCATGTTCAAGTTAATTAAGATGAAATTATTGTTATTAATCTCAGTTCTAGTAGCCAACTGCGCGAGATCAGGATAGGGTCCACCCTTTACGAGTAAGAGAGTGCCCAACTCAAAGAATTATTGAAGGAATTTATAGATGTCTTCACATGGTACTACGATGAAATGCCATTCATTGATCCCAAGATTGCTCAGCATGGGATTCCTCCCTGAATGCAAATCGATCATACAGAAACTGCGAAAGCTCCGCACGAAATGGTCTCTCAGGTTTAGTAAGAGGTGGTCAAATAGTTGAGCGTAGACTTCATTTGAGTAATTAAATATCCTACATGGTTAGTTAACATCGTACCTATGCTAAAATCCGAAGGAAAGGTTCGCATGTGCTTTGACTATCGAGACTTGAATAAAGCCTCTCCGAATGATGATTACCCGCTACCCAATATTGACATGATTGTAAACAATACGACCAGTCACGCTCTTAGGTCTTTCACTGATGGTTTTGTCAGATATAATTAGATCAAGATGCACCTAGATCATCTTCTGTTACATAGTTATGCCATTTGATCTAAAAAATGCAGGGGCTATTACCAAAGGGATGCCACAACCATCTTGTATGATCCGATACACAAAGAAGTCGAGATTTATGTGGATGATATGATTATCAAGTCTAAGACTAGGGAAATCATGTCCCCGCTATCCTAAAGTTCTTCAATAGGCTACAACAATACTAGATGCGACTAAACCCATATAAATATGTTTTTAGAGCTACCAAAGGAAATCTCTTGGGATTTATGGTTAACGAAAAGGGGATTGAAGCAGATCCTGCCAAGCTAAAATCCATACTCGAAATGACACCAGCCTAAACAGAGAAGGAATTCTAGAGATTACTTGGAAAATTACAGCATATCAACCGGTTCATCAACCAGTTGATTTTATCTATGAACCCATCTTCAAACTCCTCCAAAATGATTCAACCAAATATTAGAATGAAGCTTGCCAAGAAGCCTTTGACCGAATCAAGAAATACCTAACCCGATCTCCAGTACTCATGCCACCACAACCTGGTTTATCCTTATTCCTATACCTAACCGTAATAGACACCGCAACTCGGGCTTTACTGCTCCAATATCTTGAAGAAACCTGCAAAGAAAGAGCCATCTACTACCCCAGTTGCAAGTTATCCAGGTACGAACTTAACTACACTACCTTAGATAAATCATGTGTTCCCCTTGTTTGGGTCAACAAAAAATTACTGCACTATGTGCTCGCTTTTTCCATCAAAATTGTGTCCTAAATGGATCCTAGGAAATACCTACTCCAGAACCTGCCATGTCCAACCGAATGGCCCGATGGTTGTTGCTGTTAATCGAATTTTATATTATGTATGTCACGCGGAAAGACATGAAAGTAAGAATCATCTCTGACTGCCTTGCTGACTACCCTATGGAAGAAACCGATGTTTGTATTTTTGAGTTCCCAGATGAAAATATCCTTTGTACTTCATAAGAAAACCTCCGATGGAAATTGTTCTTCGACGCCACCGCTAATAAGAAAGGTATGGGACTGGGATACTCCTAATTGCCATTAATAACTCTCACACTCCCATTGCCATTAAGATGGATTTTCCTTGCACCAACAACATGACTGAATACGAGGCATGCATAGTAGGCCTCAAGATTTCTCTCAAGAAGGGAATCCAATGCCTTGATGTCTATGGGGATTCAGACTTAATCATCGGTCAAGCACTCAGAAGATAGAGAGTTAAGTATGAGAAACTCATACCCTTACATGCCCACTTAGAATAAATGGCCTCCCAATTCTAAGATATCACCTTCCATTACCTTCCCGGAGGAAATAATAACTTAGCCGATGCCTTTGCTACTTTAGCCTCCATGGTTGATGTTCATGAAGGAATAACTATGGCCCCCTTCCTAGTCCAAAAGTAAGAAAAACCTACCCACTGCTACCATATTGAGCTCATTGTAGAAAAAGATTCTAATATAGCTGATTGTTGGTACTATGATATTTGGCTCCTCCTCAATCATGGTAGGTATCCCAAAGATTATAACAAGAAAGGTCGAGCAACCCTCCAAAAATCGTTTGCCCAGTACAATGTCTATGATAAAGAAATATTCAAGAGAAACCTCGATGGAACCTATTTACATTGCATCGTAGGGGATAACATTGAAGAGATAATGCAGAAAATCCATAGCGGGGAGTGTGGACCTCACATGAATGATCATATGCTTGCTTAGAAAATCACCCAAAAGGTTACTATTGGATTACCATGGTTCGGGATTGCACTACCTATGTTCAAAGATGCCTTAAATGCCATCAATTTTCTAATCTCCAACACTTGCCTCCGTAGGAATTGTACAACATGACTTCTCCCTGGTTGTTTTCCACATGGGGCATGGACATCATAGGGAAATTTACACCCAAGGCGGATAACGGGCATGAATTCATCTTATTTTCCATTTACTACTTCACCAAATGGGTTGAAGCTGAGTTATACGCAGTTATAAATGACAAAAAGGTGGCTAAGTTCAACCAAAAAAATATCATCTACCGATATGGGGTCCCACATGAGCTAGTGTCAGACAACGGGTACATTTCGAGGTAGAAGTCACAGAAGTGGTCGACGAGTATGGGATTCAAAGGCACGAATATTCTCCCTACCGACCTCAAACTAACGGTCAGTAGAAGCCGCTAATAAAAACCTCAAAGCCATCATCAGCAAGATGATCGAGAGCTATGGAGATTGGGTCGACTAGATCCCTTACGCCCTCGGAGGTTATCGCACTTCAGTTCGAACATCTACTGGGACTACCCCTTACTCTCTGGTATACGGCATGGAAGTAATTCTACCTGTTGATCTAGAGATTCCTTCACTGCGCATCATGCTTGAAAGCAAATTTTGTGAGGAAGACTTGCTTCAAAACCATCTTGACGAGCCGTCACTCTTGAATGAAAGGAGACTGAAGGCTCTATATCATATACACAGGTACCATCACCGAAAAACACGTTCATTCAACAAGATAGTCAAGGATCGTGGTGTTTGAGAAGGGGACTTATCCCATAAAGAAATAGTAGATGTTATCTAGGACCCAAAGGGAAATTTAAGCCCAATTAGAGTGGCCCCTACATTCTAAAGAAAATCCTATCCGGTGGCGCCGATATGCTCACTGACCTCGACGGAGAAGAGATGGTTCATCCAGTCAACTTGGACCATCTCAAGAAATTCAACCTTTAGGTTGAAATCTCGGCGCCCTATGACTCTTCTCATCTCCTTTCTATTCTAAAAGAAAATTCTTCTTTTCCCTCTACTTAGAACCACGTGGGGCCTAATCCTCTAAAAATATTTTTACTTTCAAAAATGAAACTAAAAATTTTCAAAACCTCTAGTGGTACGTAGGCAGCTCATCTCCTTCACTTGAGCACGACCCCTTTCATTTTCACAAAATTATGTTCTTTTCTTATCTCCGAGAACTATGGTCCATTTTTACCATGTACATGAACAAAAGGATTATGTATGCCATAGGGATTGATATAGATAATTCAAATGGAAAAACTCACTAAAAGGCACAATAATATAATTAAAATTTTCTTTGTTAATGAAATTTCCTGTTAGAATTACATCAGCATAGGGAGTCAAACAACTTCCCTCGCCAACCTAACCTTATTCTACTAAAACAAAACAAAAAAAAAAGACAAAATATTCATAAAACAACCTTCCCAAAGTTATTCCTACCAGAAAAGAACTAAATACATAACCAAACACATCACAAGAGCTTCACAAATAAACTCCCCAGGGATCCTACCCGCAGCTACCAAAGCAACTGGACCCATCATCATCTACATCCTGGGGTACCCAAACCTCCCTGCCTGAATAGAATACTATAGGCACTCCATGGAATGGTATGCCCAGACTAGCCTAGGGAAAAGAACACCCCCTCCTCCCTCCATGGTGTCAGATATAGAGAACCACCTTTGCCCAACCTCCACAACCAGTATTTTGGCAACTACCCTCCTCCACAACCACTTAATGTAATACCCAGTACCATGCCAAACTCTGCCAATAGATTGGGAAGTACGGTTCGACTGTCGACGATTCTCCCACAGAGAACACAACCGCATGCGTAGATGCTCTATCAAATCCTCCACAGGAAAAAAATCTAGTGTTCGAGGTGGAATAATTTTCTTCCAGCCAAATTGACGTAGGACCTGCCAGGGAATGCAAAAATTGGGTTACCAGAGTCCAACCAACTAAACATATTGGTATTCCCCCAATTATAGAATGGATTGTAACTCCCCCACCAAGGCAGTGACCAACGAAAACCTCTAGCCCCGTGCTCTATAAACCAGTTCTCCCAGCTCTCGATATTCAGGCTTAAACTGATGAAATAACGAGTGAATAAATTCAGCACAGCTACTAAGAGATATTCAAGAGGCTCTGCCATACAAAATCTCTCAGACAACCACATGAACAACATAACTAGTCTGCCTCTCATAAAGTCTGAACGACCTTCTCACCAAGCATCTAGACCATTCAGGGTCTCTTCCAGTATCATCGCCACAGGATTATAATGGTATAACATCCATGCAGTGATAGTAACAGGTTGAGGGTCCATCAGCAGGTCCCCAATCACCAACAGTGACTTTGAATTTAAGCCCATGGAAATAACTCCAAGATCAATACAGTCTTTTCAACACACTAGATTCAGTATAATCCAATGAAAGTAACAAACACCACTTTACAATCCAACTTCTCATCCCCTAATCCATATGCCAATCGAGCCGCCAAGGCCTTCCACAACTCAAAAATTTCAAAGAACTCATTTTTACTACTTCTTCTCAAAATAAATCCCTTTAAAAGGGAATCTCTTTTTCAACCAAGCCTCCGTGGACACCTTCTACTCAAACATATTCAAACAATTTCAAAAAACACACTTTTCCAACTCTTTCTCAAAGCAAAAAACTCAGGAGGAAATTAAAGTGCATGTAGAGTAAAACACTAAATCCAGATAATCAAATAAAATATGCATCTCTTTTTACCTTCCTTGAGTCTTTTTTCAGGTGCAATGCTGCTACATCAAGAATGCAATATGGTCAAATGCCAATCTCCCACAGTTAGCGAGGAATGTGCAAAAAAATCTTAAGGAGACTTCCCTCAAGGGTAAAAGGTCCCCTGTAAGATCCCCAGTGGAAAATAAATATCTAAAACAGGACATTGAAGATAAGTGGTCTCAAGAAGAAAGAAGAGTTTACCCGATCGCTCATCAGGCGACTCAAGACCCGACGCTCCACCGCCACACACTGATCAACACTGTCCCTTCCCAAAGGTCCGACCCATTTGACTCCGATCAAATTTATCATCAGAGAAAAATCTCAATGAATCTTCAAATCTGTCTGAATCCCCTTTCCAAAGGTTCGACCCATGCACAAATTGGCATAATGGTTCGAATGAATGAGCCATTTTGCCACTAAAAATCGAACTAGAGGCAACCAAGCACTCCCGGGCCCTAATTTGACCACAGTCAACTTCATCATCAAAGAAAAAGATTTTTGAATATTAGAAGAGTACTATAATCCATCTCCAAGAGTTTGCCCCATGTGCAAAATGGCATAATCCTTCGGACAAACGATCCATTTCCCCCAAAAAAATGATCTAGAGGCCACCGGGTGCTCCCAATCTCTGTTTGACCAAGTTCAACTCTTTAGCTCTAATAAGACTGAATGAATCCTTAAAGTTCACTGAATACCATTTCCAATGATCCACGTTGTGCGCGAATAAGCCTTATAGTATGGACGAACGACCCATTTTACTTCGAAAGGTCACTGGGAACTTTCGGTCCTCGATTATCTAAGGTCAACTTTTCAAAACAAGAAAATCTATTTGGAATGTTGAAGTACTCATATAACCATTCCATCGTTCCACCCTGTGCACAATTCGAACTTATAATTCGGACGAACGATCCGTGTCCGTCCGTCGATCTCCGGTCCAAAGGACCGACAAGCATTTTCGAGCCCTGTTTGACCCAAAGTCAACTAACGAACTCGGGAGTGGCCCAAAGGAGTTTTGAATATTTCTAAATTACCTTTCTAAGGGTATTCCCCGTGCACGATTTGGATTTACGTATTGTGTTCTACGATAATTTTCTAGAAAAATCTGCACGAAACTACCGATTGGCAGGTCCATTTCCTTTCCTATCGAAAGTGTGTCTCGGGTTACCTACCAATTGATAGGTCTAGGTCTATGCCAATGGGACCCAATCTTACTCTATAAATAGAGGGCATGGGCTCACTCCAAGGAACACCTCAGTTCCTTCAACATCAGTGATCTTAACAACATTCTCCTGCAATCAACGAAGTTTTCTCATGGGAAATTCCTTTCCATCTTACATTCCCATCCTTTTTATGTCCAATTTGGCAAAATATCATTCTCCCTCATCCAAAATTCTTCTCAACATCCAAGGGATCTCATCCAAGATGAAGATTAAGCTTCAATTCTTCAAATAAGGTCCAAATTCCTTCAATCTCTCTTTAAATTTCGTGTTTTACATTAATCACATAAATTCATAATTTAGCTTTTACTTTAGTTCATACACATTAACATCTCACCTTTTTATTAATTATATTATACATACTTTATTTTCTATAAAAGAACCCAAAACAAACAAAAAGAGGGTTACACCTATAAATTCTAACGGGATTATCCATCACAATTTCTCAAAATTAAAACAGATTGTCTACACACACACACACACACACATAATAATAATAAATTCTCATTCGAATCTATGGGATAAGTCCTTCCCTTATGACACATGTGAACTACGTGGACTTTGATGCCTTTCTAGGTTTGTAGACGTTTCAGGTTAAAACTCTAGACTCAAGTCCAATTTTCCAATTTTTCCCATTTTAGCATTTTCATCCTTTTCATATATACATTATTTTAATACATATTATATTTCTGATCCTTTTTAGCATTTTATCCAATATACATTATTGTTTCAACCTAACGATCAATATTTCGATAAACGCATGAATTGTATTTTTTCTAAATATTATGTTAGGAACATTCCTATGGATGACCTCACTCTATCTTTTCCATGGTCAGAGTTAGGAAATTTCGATCTCCATTAACACATACACACACACTTCATGAAAAAATTAAGGAAAACAGTAACACAAGCCCATAAGAGACTGAAAGGGCGGTATTGAAATAGCGTTGCTAAAGCCGTTTATTGAAAATAAACTATTTAAGCAACTCTGAAAGTTTGTTGAAGAAACTTTTTACTTAAATCAAACTGATTTTGAACACAAGATGTGTTAACAAAAATTATGTTCGAGATATGGACAAGATTTGATAACAAGTTTTAGTAAACAGTTTTAAAATATTTTAAACTCAGCACACATCAGAATGGGATGAGAAGATGTAGAAATATTAATACTCAGGATTTTTAACGTGGTAAAACCTCAACCTTGAGGAAACATCCACGACTCCCTCTACGGAGTAAAACAAGAAAATATCACTAAAACAAATATGTGAGTTACAATCTATTTAACTAACATGCACACAATAACAAGTCTATACAAGTTCAGGATTATACCCTCTGGCGTCCTTAAACTTTTCTGCAGATCTTGATTGTTGATGTAGTCTTCTCAGTTTGTCAACTCTTCCTTTGTTTCAGCAGTATACGTCGACTTATGTTCACCAAATCTTACAGCCAACACTTTCAGTGTATGTAGTGTGAAGATGTTTGTGAAACGTGTTCTATAACACATGCATGCACACACGCACTCTTATTAGTTACAAACAATCCTAACAAATTACATATAAAGTCTATATTCAGTGAGTTTGTTATTTTTCTTTCTTACAAAACCAAAAACCTTTTGACCTTTCAATATAACCCAGATTCCACGGAGATCTTGCTTAAGAAATCGGTCAAGACCTTTTTCAATCTATTTTGAAAATATTTAGGAGATTGAAAACCCTCCAAGTGCGAATCCAACTAGGTCAAGTTAAGTTTTGTAAAAACAGAAACAGAAAAACATCTATTGTTGATTCTGAAGTAAGAAAATGTTTTAATAGAAAACAATCAACAACGAACTTCTCAAGATGAGAAATAAAATGCAACTAAGTGTGTTGTGACATGAAAAACTTCAGATCTATGATTTCTATTGAATCAGAAACAAGATCTGAGTAAGTGTCTAAGTTGTAAATAAGATTTTATGAACACAAGGATACAGCAACCCAAAAATCACTCAACTCGAACTCTCATAAACTCAAGAAACACTAAGGATGGTGTTTATTTGGTTATGGTGTTTTTGGAGAGGTAAGTGGTTTAGGTTGGAGAAGATTTAGACGAAGTTAGGGTTTCTAACTTGGCTCTCTAGTTTCTCTCTCTCTCTTCTCTCTCTCTCTCTAATCTTTCTCTGAGAAATTTCAAAGTGGCAAAAGCTTTTGAAGGCTGAGATGAGAGTCCTTTAAATAGGAAGAGGAGAAGGTTCCAGACTATCGTTCAAAAACAACGTCTGAGATTGAGTCAAGCTTCTTTGACTTCAATCCAAGGGCTCACAACAGGCGGTGGATTAAACAGGCTGTGATTAGCTTAAAGGTTTACACGGGGATTCACTCAGGCGACATGCAGGCCATTGATAAGGGTTGATCCAAGGGCTGTAAACATGCGAAGTTTTGTCTCTGTAAAGAAACACAACTCTGGCCAATCAGAGAGCAACAAGTGTTGGTCATAGGACGAATGCAATCGCGCGTCCCAAACTAATTACAAAGCCAACCCTGGAGTCTCTGGCGCTTTCGGTTTCTACCCAGAGTAACTTAAGGACAAAAATCACAACAATACATATTTAGATATTAACCCCAAGACTTTTTAAATTAAGTTTTAATTTAATAAAACCTTAATTAAAAGATGTTTAAAATTCCCAAAAAAATTAATAAAAATCAAATTAAGGGATTTAAACACACTCACCACATTAATACACATAAAGGTGCAATATGATATGCAAGAATTAAGTTCTAAGTGTGTGAGTGATGGCTATAGTCTCAGGATCATTACAAGATGAATAGGAGAAGAAGCAACACAATCTCTGAGGCTCTTTGGTTTCTAGGATGGACACAATTTTGTCACAATTTTCAAACTAGATGAGCTCTTATACAGTCTAGACTCAAATAAGTCAAAAGTATAAGGGCTTCAGGTATGTCCTAACACCTTCCCATTCTTTAACTTAGCCACCGAACCTTTGAACTATTGGTTTTATAAGCATCAGTTTGTCCTTGATGCCTCTCTCTCGAAGCGGCGACACGTTCTTTTGCTTATTTTGTGCAAAAATAGGATGCTGACTTCATCTCTTTACACTCACCTCACACTGACGATGGCCGAAGTGTTCCTAGAGGGAGAGGGTGCGAGACCTTCACCCCACCCCCACCCCACGAGGAAGGAGATGATTATCTCGGATGGTCATAGTAACTTTGTGCAATTCTTATAGGACAATTGGAGAGGGATAAAAATAGTATGACCACATAGTTGGATGCCTAAAGGTATAAAGAAGAATACCATGTTGAGAAAAAAAAATAAAAATAAAATTAATATTGCACTTTTGTCGGTGCACGACACTGCGAAAATCCAACTTTACGCAAATTGTTTAGGACAATTGGGAGGTGAAAAAAATAATGGGATCACAAATTTGGGACCCTAAAAATATAAGGAAAAATACCATGCAAAGAAAAATAAAATAAAAAGATATTATTTTCGGAGGTTCTGAACTTTGTACGTGTTGTGTAGGATGATTGGAAGGATGAAAATATAAAATGACCATATATATGACACCTTAAAAATACATAGAAAATAACCATGTAGAGAAAAAAAAACTTTTTCGTGTGTGTGGAGGGAGGAGGGGGGTTGGACCACCCCCCAGCAGATTTTGCGCCAAAATGAAATGGGTCTGGGGGTCTTAAGTGTGTCCATTGTGTCTGGTCCCTTTTTCACTTTATCTCAGACCTTAGTTAGAATACTTACACTTATTTGGATATAAAATTTGCTGAAAATTTGGGCCAAGGCTTCCATTTTGCCTCACAAAGGCTATGAGAGAAATAGGTGGGTCTCCTTTGTGTGCATCCAAATATTTAGAAAACTCCATTATTTCTCCCTCACTTAGAGTTCTTGCACACTAAAGATAACCTCTCAAATTCGTAGCTCTTAATTATAACATAAATATCTCCATCCAGACACCATTATAGTGGGCTAGAACTACATAAAAACTTCACTAGGAGGGTGAGGCGAGTTGTAGGAGTATTTGAGAGGGTTTTGGGAGCTAAAACGAGTCTTCCATGGTGTTTGAGGAAGAAGAAGATTATTGGAGCATGAATGGGGTTTTCTTGGGTCAAACTTGACGCGTGGAAATTGACCTAATATGACTCCCCTTGAGTCCACCTTTAAACGTGGGGGCGTCACCCATCTTTCATAAAACCCACTTCTCTCTATTGAAGACCTTGAGGTGGAAAAATTTATACTCTTAAGTAGTTTAAGTTGATGATGATATTTGCATGCTTTATTACATATATAGGGTCTTAAATGTGTGGTAGTGTTAATACATACTTAGTTATTAATATTTCCATATTTTTATACTAAGAATCAAGATTAAAGTGGGTTTTAAGTGAGCTTAAACTTATGAATAAAAATTATAATGTTGTATCAAACTTTTAGTGGGTTAAAATATGTCAAACTCATGTGTTTAAGTTGAAAAATGACATTTCATAATAAATGGCTTATTGGGTTTGAATTTTTTTTTAAATCGATGTAGTTTTCATGTTGATAAATTGAAATAAACATATGAAATGGAATTTCTTGGAAAAAGTCTTCAAAGTAAGTTTGTAATACTTAACTTTTGGGAAAAAAGTGTAAATATGTGAAACTAATATTTTCATCTAAACTTTCGAGTATAAATACAAATAATGAAAGTAAAGAAGGCTAAACTTGAAATAAATAACTTAGTAGGTGTTGAAATGCAAAAAGTCATAAACAAAATGTCTAAAATCAAATTATGAAAATTAAGAATGTCAAATGCTTGAAAATTGGCAAATGGACAATAAGATGTAAAAAAACCAAGAAGAAGGTGAACATATCAAATATGTGTCAAATGGTACTTTAATATGCATAATGTGTGAAACTATATATTAAAGGTGTTGGAGTGTTAAATATGAAAGTTTAATAAAATGACGTATTGAACAAGTGTTAAAAATGACTAAATGAGTTTAAGTGTTGAGTCGGAATCTTAAATTACCATTTTTGGAAAATGACATTTGTAAAAGGACCAACTTGAAACTTTTGGTAAATAAAGGGTAAATTGGTAGATTTTTTAAGGTGTAACATTTTTATGAAATAAAAATAGTGATGAATGTTTTTACACTAATATGGGTGAAAACCTATTAAGTCCTGAAACGGGAATGATTTTTTCTATAAAATCAATGTATGTGTGAATAATGGACTTAAAGAAGAAAGAAAGAAATTTTCAAGTGTTAATGGAAAAACGGATGGTTAAGTCCCGACTTTTGGCTTCGGCCCGTAATGTGGATTAATGTGAACTTTAGAATAGTGTTGAACACATTGAAAAGATAATGCAATATTCGAATGATGCCAGGTGGATAATTAAACGGGACATGACGTCCCTAGTGTTTCATAAGTAAGTATTTAATTTGCATTTACGTTTGTAGCTCTGTGTACTTAGCCTTGGGGGCACTTCCTTTGGGTCACATCACGTAGTTTGATGAAAGTTAGAATCACATGCTAATAAGAGTAAGGTTAAATAATAATAAAATTGGATTAAAAACATTATTTAGGTTGTTCCATTGCACTTCACAATTAATGTACGATCCGGATCAGGTTGATCCTTTATTAACCCTTAAATATGGGTTAGGGCGTTACAAATTGGTATCATAGCTTTAGGTTCAATGTTCCTTTTGGGTGTGACGTGGTGAGGTTGGTATCGGATCTTCTCGACATCGATGTTAGATTGATCCAGTCACACTAAATTAGTGAAAATTTTGGTTCGTCTCCTGGATGGTGAAGTAAAGGACATTAGAACGATGTGAAACTCTTAACGAGTTAGTAAAACGGATAAGTTAGTAGCTTCTCATTTTTCGCTACGCTTTTTGTGTAGATAAATAGTAGCAACACTGCGATCTTTTGCGTGAGATGTATTGGGTGATAACTTTGATGATGAGAGTAGCCTTAGTTGTAATAGAAACATTGAATAGTGTTCAATGTGACCTAGTTGTATAGGTTGTATATTTCATCTATGGAGATTAGGTGAGTGGGCTATGTTCATAAGTATAGTCATGTGGTGAGAACGTATTAGGTCCCTTGGTTAAGGACTTGGAGTTAGTGTATCTTTATTATAATAAGGGTCTAAATAATTATGATGATTTGAGGTGACCTAGGAGTGAACCAAAAAAATCTTAGTAATTTAGTGTTAATAACTATTGTTGTGATGTTCTAGAATATGACCTTTTACTCACTGAGGTGAGCCTCCTCTTAGGAAATACTTGATGTCATGTGTCCTACCGAAACTCTGGTGGTATTAATTTATATTTTTTGAGATAATATTATGTTATTGGGGAATATGATCCCTTGTGGTATCCGTGGTGTAGGAATTGGTGTTTATAGGAAATACCCAACATCCTTTATCCTACCAAAACTTATAGTTGTGATATCTTGTAGATCAACACATAGTATGATGTTCACATAGCAAGGTAATTTAGTCATTGTGGTTGAACACTCATTGAGGAATAAATGATGTGGTCCAGTGAATTTGACGTTAGGTTTGTGTTTTGGATAGGCACCAGAATCTACGCTAATTACTCCATGGAGATAAGTACTAAGGTTTAGATAATGATATGTTAATGCGGGCATTAAACATTCCATAGTGGTAAATTCGAGGTTGTGTAGTATAGATCAGAATATGACTTCAGATTTCTCGTGATACATGTGTAAGTTGTTTATATAAATCACTGAGTTTTATATCATCACACATGAAGCATTTGGGGATCAGTTTTGCATTGAAGTTTAAACAGTGAGGTTAGATTATTGATGATTGCAGTATGGCTAAGCCGTGTTAACTTGTGACAGTGTCTCGGAGCTAGTTCCATGATTTGGTTTGTGAGTTTGTGCCTTATATGTCCTTTGAGGATAGTGAGAATAGGTTTATAAGTGCTACGTTATGCACCTGGGAGACTTAGAACATGATTTTGTTCATCATGGTTTTAGAGATAACACTTGGAATGGAGTGTTAGGATTAATTATAGCACCTATGTGTGCCACTTGTATGGTTTGGAATGACTCTATCTATGAGAATCATTAGGTCTTAGGCATAGATAGTGCCTAGAGAAAAACAAATTGTGTTGTCATTGTAACTAGTCCTATCACTAAGATTTGGGATCACATAAGACTTTGCTAAGGATTGTAGTGATGATCCATCGAGTAAAATTATGTCAGTATTGTGTTTCACTAGATGAGGCAAATCTTGAGATTTGAAGGTTAGAAATCGCATGTTGAGATTGTGGAAGCTTGAGTATGTTAGGCTAGTGATTAACATTAAGCAATGAGGAATGTAACCTCTCTTTGATATGACGGATAATGAGTAACCTCAGTCTTAAGGAGGGAAGACTAGAGTTGTATCTTTCTAAGGGAATCGGTTCACAAGTTTTGGTCCTCGGAGAAGAACAGTCATGGTTGATGATTCAAGCCAGGGTACGTGGTGAGGCTAAAGATTTAGCATGTGTGTATATCTATGGGCATGTTAGACTTAAAGAGTACGCTGTGATTCGTACTTTGAGTGGCATGGTTCATTGCTCGAATTAGATTATTTTATTTAGGTGTGGGAGTTACCTGATTCGTTGCATCTTCTTGTGTCTTCTTTCATCCTGGTAATGGAATGTTATTTCAGTTGTGGGTTTGTATTCAGGTGTGGCGGGTTGAGGTTGATGCATCATGGAATATGAGTACTTTTTTCTTTGGAAGCACCTTTATTTTACACCGGTTAGTGTGTATGCGTGGTCGTACAATTTGTTTCATGTAGTTAGCATGTGTACTTGATACCTTTTGGTTAACAGACTCGTTAATTAATATGTAAAGTTAGTTACAATGTATCGTGAATTTGAGGTTCTCACTCTAAGATGTTATGACTATTAGATCTCGATGAAACATTAGATGCTACTGCTTCACCCCGTTTAGGGTTATACGGATTGATGATGTAGTCACTCTTTTATATTTGGGTTGTCACACCTAGGACGACTTTAGGATAATATGAGATTCTCATGGGACAAATGACTCTCTCGAAATCATTGATGTGGATAGTTATTGATGTTGAGGATGTATCATCCCAGGCTAGGCATGATTCAAATTTTTTGAAGAAACATAGGTTCGTAAATCTTAATGCCGTAATGATTCGTGATAATGAGTTCATTTGGCAATAGCATCTATTTGGTGACTACCAACTATTTCGGGGTATTGTTTTGGGGGACGACTTCGGCATGCTTCAGATTAGTAATAAGACCTTACTGTTCGCCAAGATTAACTAAAATTGATGATAACTGATGTAGTTGAAATATTTGGGTTGGATTTTAGTGTTGAGGATACCCTAGGATTGGTAATTATTACTGGATAGATAAATCATAAGTTGATGGCAGTAAATTTTGAGGACGAAAATTTCTAAGGAGGGAAGAATGTAATACCCCTCCCTAGAAAAAAGATACTTAACATTATTTGAAGTATTTAGATCGAAGGAAAACTCGAGGAATAAATATATAAGTGATTTACATCGAAAAGGTACGTAAAGTAACATTGCGTCAAAGAAGAAAGTTTCACATTGAATGGTTTGCATGAGTTGGTAAATGTGTTCATATGAATGATGTTATTACTTTGGTGAAGTTTGATGTGAAAATACTAAGGAATGATTGTGACACGGTTATGGTTAATAATGCAACAATTTGGGTGGTATGCAACGCACAAGATAGTTAACTTTGCATGATTTTTATAGGATAATTGGAGAGGGATAAAAATATTGTGACAACATATTTGGAGGCCTAAAAATATGAGGAAGAATACCACATCGAGGAAAAATAAAATAAAATAAAAATTAATCTATCACTTCGACATTGCATAAACCCAACTTTGCACGAATTGTTTAGGACAATTGAGAGGTGAAAAAAAATGTGACCACATATTTGGGACCCTAAAAATATAAGGAAAAATACCATGCAAAGAAAAATTGAAAAAAGAAGATATTTTTCGAAGGTCCCAAGATTTATACGCGTTGTTTGGACAATTAGAAGGACCAAAAAAAAATGACCATATATATGAGACCTTAAAAACACATAGAAAATTATCATGTTGAGAAAAACACAAAAAAAAATACCTTTTTACAAGGTTCCCCCCCCCCCCCCCCCCCCAAGCAGATTTTACGCCAAAATAAAATGGGGCTTTGGGTCTTAAGTGTATTGGTTGTGTGTGGTACCTTTCTCACTTTACCTCAAACCTTGGTTATAACACTTACACTTATTTGGATGTACAATTGACTAAAATTTTGGATCAAGCCTTCCATTTTGCCTAGTAGAGGACATTACAAAGACATAGGTGGTCTCCTTTGTGTGCATTCAAATGTTTTGAAAACTCCATTGTTTCTCCCTCACTTGGAGTTCTTGCACACTAAAGATAACCTCCTAAATTCGGATATCTTCAATCTCACACATATATCTTCATCCAAACACCATTAAAGTAGGCTAAAACTCCATTAAATCTTGACTAGGAGGGTGGTGCATCTTGTAGGAGTATTTGAGATGGTTTTTCAGAGGTAAAACGGGTCTTCCATAGTGGTTGAGGAAGAAGATGGTGATTGGAGCATGAAAGGTATTTTCTTGGGTCAAACTTGAAGCATTGAAATGGAGATAATGTGACTCCCTTTGAGGCCACCTTTGTGGGTGAGAGAGTCAACCATCTTCCACAAAACCCACTTCCCTCCATTCAAGACCTTGAGGTGGGTAAACGTATACTCTTAAGTAGTTTAAGTTGATGATGATATTAGCATGATTTGTTGCATATTTAGGATCTTAAATGTGTGTTAGTGTTCATCCATGCTTAGTTGTTAATATATCCATATTTCCAGACCAAGAATCAAGATTAAAGTGGTTTTAAGTGAGCTTAAAGTTATGAAAAAAATTATAACATAATATAAAACTTTTAGTGGGCTAAAATGTGTCAAGCTCATGTTTTTAAGTTGAAAATTGACTTTTCATGATAAATGGCTAATTGGGTTTGAATATGTTTTTTTAAACCAATATAGTAGTTTTCATGTTGATAAATTGAAATAAACCTATGAAGTGGGATTTCTTGTGAAAAATCTTCAAAGTAAGTTTGTAATACTTAGCTATTGCGTAAAAAGTGTAAATATGTGAAACTAAGGGTTTTATCTAAACTTTTGCGTGCAAATACAAATAATGAAAGTAAAAAAGGCCAAAATTGAAATAAATGGCTAAGTAGGTGCTGAAATGCAAAAGGTCACAAATAATGTGTCTAAAACAAAGTATGAAAAGTAAGAATGTCAAATGCTTGAATATTGGCAAATGACTAATAAGATGTAAAAACTCAAGAAGAAAGTGAACATATCAAAGATGTGTCAAATGGGACTTTAATATGCATAATGTGTGAAATTATATATTAAAGGTGTTGGAGTGTTAAATGTAAAAGTTTAGTTAAATTAGGTATTGAACAAGTGTTAAAAATGCTAAATGAGATTAGGTGTTAAATCGGAATCTTATATTGCCATTTTTGAAAAATGACACTTGTAAAAGGATCAAATTGCAAGTTTTGGTAAATAAAGGGTAAATTGGTAATTTACTTAAGGTGTAACATTTTTATGAAATAAAAATATTGATGAATGTTTTTACACTAGTGTGGGTGAAAATATATTGAGTACTAAAGAGGGAATGATTTTTTGTATAAAATCAACGTATGTGTGAATAAAGGAATTAAAGAAGAAAGACAAAAAAATTCAAATGTTAATGGAAAAATGGATCGTTAGGTCCAGGCTTTTGGCTTCGGACTGTAATATGGATTAGTGTGAACATTGGAATAATGTTGAACACATTGAAAAGATAATATAAGATTTGGATGATGCCAGATGGATAATTAAACGGGACATAACGTCCCTAATGGTGAAAGACCCCAAAGTAACTGCAGTAGCATATGGCGATTGAGATCGATGGTGAGAGGCCACGAATTCCGTGGTCATTGGCTAATCCCAAAGATAATGATGTAATTGAAAACATGATAAGAAATGGGTTATAAGATAGAAATAACCTAAATTTTTTGAATGATTAATGTATGTGGACAAGTAAATTGAGAATAACGATTGATGTCCGTAAGAAAAGTAAACTAGTTAAGCAAGGTGACTTAATGGGTAAATAAGCTACCTAATGAGGCGTAAACCCATAATAAGAAAAGTGTGCTTGTTATATAAGGCTTTCGATGTTAGTGAATATTTTCTAATACGATGTGTTCATGTGTCGAAAGAAAGTCTTAAGAAATGAGTAGGTAACTCTGGCGTGAGTTAATGAATATTGACTAATAAACGTTTTGGACATGAATGAAAATTTTTCCCAATAATCGTAATTTGTTCAACTGTGTGGGTTAATGGGATAGAATGTTGCTTTTATTATTATGATACAAAATCATTGTTTTTTAAATGAACAAATGTTAGTAAGTAACATTTTTGAAATAAACAATTTAGTACATTGGGACATATATTTTTCAAAGGTATATTTGTAGATATATATACATGCATTTTCACATGCATGTAGTTGTAGTGTGTGAGTATTTCTTGCTACCATTTGTTTCTATGCTGCTTGTATAGTTCTCACTGAGCATTCATCTCACTATTTCCTTTTGTCACAACAAGTTGAACGCGGTTCTGTATGTTGAGAGCATTGCACAACTAAGTATTTAATGTGAATTTACATTAATAGCTCCGTGTACTTGGCCTTGGGGGCACTTCCCTTGGGTCAAATCATGTAGTTTGATGAAATTTGGAATCACATGCTAATAAGTGTAACGTTAAATGATAATAAAATTGGATTGGAAACATTATTTAGGTTTTTCCATTGCACTTCAGAATTAACGTCCGAGCAAGATCGGGTTGATACTTTATTAACCTTTAAATTCGGGTCGGGGCGTTACACTTCCTGTCGACCAACCACTGCAAGGCAGACTTTCTCCTAGTCACGAAGTTCATAATATTAAAGGAATTAGGATTTTTTAGTCCTTCCTTGGAAGATATAGATCAATCAATCGAGTGGGAGGAGATGTATAACAAATCCCTCCAGGAAAATGTGTATATCACCTTCGTAGAGCCAATCCATTCTTCTGTTTGGGGAGGATAAACATCCGAGGCACACATGTTTTCCCTTACCAATTCAAGAACTGACAGTTGTTCCCACTCACCAACTACTTCAGACATGTTCTCGATTAACTCTTCAAGAGTCAATAATAGCGATATGTCTACCAGTCGGTAAAGAGAAGAACTCATGTTTCGGACACCTCGATAACCTATGCCTAATTTAAATCATTGAATGAGACTTCCAACTCAGGTCCAACGATCATAGTTTGTCGAAATATTGAGTCTATTGATTTGTCATGAATATTTTATATTAGTTCACTTTATACTTATGCATTCGAACATAATTGTGTCCTATAATTCCCATATTTAAGCTTATATATTAGTTAATCTTTATATATATATATATATATATATATATATATATATATATATATATATATATATATATACACACACACACACACACACACACACTAGGGTATGCCCGTGCCTGAAGGCACGCTGATAATTTTGAAAAGCATAAAGTCGTGCCTTGGGGAGACGAAAAGTGCCCTCGCCAAAGCTATGATTGATCTCCGGATCGAAAACGTTAATAAAAAATCACATAAACCTTATGAAATAGTAATTCTCATACCCTTCATATAGTTAACAAATAGGTCATCTTTGATAATTTAGCAGCTCAAAAATAAATAGTTACTAGTAACCAAAAAGCTACAAAAAGTTGTGTCATCCCCAACATTTCGATGTTAATTTAGAAAAACATATAATATTAATAAAGAACAAATATAAGGTGTTGCGTATTGTAACGTAACAAAGGAATTATCTCAAACATATGTGGTGTTCACTTTCCTAACTTAAAGTACTAATTGAGTCGCTACAACACATCACCTGCACATCACCTAAATCCCATGTCAGTGGAAAGGTTGTGAGATTATTTTGGTGTATATGTGTTCTCCACGCATCAATGCAATGCATTTGTAACACGGACCATGTGCTATATCGATAGCGCAAGGTGTCAATTGGTGGTGTGATGGCTGGAGAGGTTGCTGGAGTTGCCTTGTCGTCTTCATTGCTTGGTATCGAGGCATCTGCTCTCTTTATACTGGCTGCTAGAATTTCTAGCCATGTCAGAAAGCATAACATGCTAGCCACGTTGTCATACTGGCTTCTAGAATTACCATGTACAGAAGTCATTACCTGTTTGTATAACCCCATAATAAGTCAGTACCTATTCGCAACATCCTACATATTGCATTACTTTTTTGAAGAATTTAAATTCAAAGCCTACAAATTAATAAAGAAAACATATTATAGACCATAATTATTAAACAAATGACAGCCCACTGTCATTTGTAATAAATATAGCCATAATAAGTCAAACCATAATTATTAAACAAGTGAAAGCCCACTGTCATTGGAAGCAGACCACTGGTTGTAATAAACATTACTAATAGTCTTCCAGCCGACAGAGTCTCCAACCTTTAAACAGTTCCAATTGAAATTTTCACTAAAGAAAAATGACCAACATCACTACTTGGCAGATTACATATCTTACATTATCATGGCAGATGGCATTTACTGTTTTAAAAGATAAGCATACTTGGAAGAAATATCATACATTATCTACCTATTAGAAGATGACATATCATACCTTATCTACCTTTTCAACGATGCCTATGCGTATAAAAATAGTATTACCCCGATGCATTCTTTCTCAACAGTTGAAAAACCTGCTGCTGCTGCTTCGGCTTCGGCTTCAATGCACCTAAGAGTTAATTGGCATTTGATCAGTAGAACCAAATCACCGAGGCATCCAAAATCCACGGACCTCGAGTGGATTTTATCAAATCACCATAGGTTGTATTTTTATTACTCAAGTCGTTGGATCGTTACACTATTCAATCAATTGTGTAGTGACCACTCGTGCTCAGCAACCGTACCACCTGTAATATATTGAGGGCATCAAATGTCCAAGCCATGAAAATAAACAATACGGTTAAATTTTATCCAGCAGCCTGAGATATATTATCCAGAGCCATTAATATGGCCTTATTAGAATTTAAAACACATACAGTAAAAAATTTCTTCTACTTGAAAGCCCTTCAATATGAGTACATACCTGTTAAGTTGGTCACAGGAGAGCAGTTTAGTCCTGAGTTTTTGTAGCTCAATCATATTGGTTATGTTCTGGTGATGGTGGATGGTGACATAGTAGTTGCTGAATCACATTATTTACAAAATATTATAAAGACAGGCTGAAAAACACTACTCATGCTGAAAATATTATAAAGACGTGGACTCTACTCATGCTGAAAAACACCTCTAGGGTCGCCTGATTCCCAGTGATGGTAGCTGGATCCATCAAGATAGTCATAGAAGAATGGTAAATCTTTGAAGAAGAAATATATGAAAGATGCGTAATAGTTACTAATTCACTCCAAGAGATGGCTTCAATCTCACAGTAAAACTTAACTTATAAAAACTCTGATTTCTTGCTCTGATAAAAATGGGACTTGTTTCTCATTTCTTGGTCAAATTCCCCTTCTCATACTTGATAAACACAACCATATCAACGCTGGATACATATCTTTAAGTTAACTACATAAGAAATCAAACATAAGAAAAAATAGTAATCCGAAATGAAAATGTAAATAAGAACTAATAAACACTAATCTAGTCTCTTCGATTGTTTATTCCCCAAATGCGGCTCTGTGATTCTTTTACCGTCGCTAACTGATGTGATGTGCTTCGTAAACTGTCAACTCCAACTGATGATATTCTTGTTCCCTCAAACACAGGATCTCATTGACTCACTTTTTGGCTTCTTAGTAAATGAACCCTTCACGGATAGTGGTATGCACTTTGAAATTGATGATTATATCTCCTTTTTATCCCCAACCGAATCTAATTACTTACTGGACCTGTCAGCATTGTAGGAAGAAGACTATTTCAGAGTAGCAACTCCTTTGGCCTTGAGCATATTTGTCTCAACCAAGCTGCCCGAAGCTGTTGTCTTTCACTGAAATTGACCCACATTATATCAGTTGTAACCTCAGCTGCAACCTAACGAGCGTAAGGTGATTGGTGCAACCTCAGCTTCATCCTCATGAAGGGCCTGGGCTCCTATAGGAAATAGTAGTAATAATAATAAACTTCAAAACCAACACAGAGAATTCAAAATAGTGGGATCAACTTTAATGTTCTCATCAATACAACATAAACCATCATACCATGCCAAACCAAACATCATGATGATTGCGACTCTTAATTTACTATTCGAGCACAATTCAACCTTTTATACAACGTCATCATGTACTTGTACTAAAAAAGATGGATTATAATCCTCAAAGCTACAGTTCACCAGGAAACAGAGCTCCTCATGATGACGTCCACTGCATAGAAAAAGAAATAAATTATTAATATAAATTCAAGACCTATTTTTGGTTACAACAACTTCTTAAGGGCTATTACTTGGTTTAAATTAGTTGTTTACATGTAAGAAAAATACTTATTTTCAGCTAATACGGTGGAAAAACTATTTCTCAAAGAAAAAAATTCTAAACTAACTAAATTGAGGAATCACCTATTGAATGTGAATAGTACCTATAACAACAAAATACGGGAGTTGCATCTTTAAACAACAAAATACTTGATCCACTTATATCTTCACTCCAAATAAAAATTGAATGTGAATAGTACCTATGACAACTATATACAAATAGAAGGTGAACCACTGGCCACATCCCATAAAATAAAATCAACTTACCTATACCGCATGACCAAGTTGAGCACCATCACATTGCTCTTTTACATTTAACATCATTAGGAAACACCTTGATATCTGCACCCTCATATCTGTCACTGATGGAAATAAAATTGAATGACAGGGGATATATCATGGTTTTACTTGAAACATATTTTTTTGTCATATGCAACTCACTTTTCAAATGTACTTTTCCTTTTGAATCTAAAAATGATAAAGCATAAAATGTCTCACCTTGTGACATATCTTATTAAAAGTGACTGATCTTAGTAAATAAAAAATAAAACTCCATAAATAGTGTCGCGCTCCCGCATTCATAGCCAAAGCCTTATACCATGCACCCAGTTGCCTCAAAAGCACAATCTCCGGTGAACCACCACCTACAATAAAACATTTCTTGTTCACCAAACACCTCACAATACACAAAGAATCGTCACAATACACGTCATTGTTTTGTTGCGTGTCTATCACATCACAATCTATCGAACATGCACCATCTCCGTTTTCCAAAGATAGTAATTTCAAAACTAAGTTTAGCAAAGTAGTACAATTAAAATCCCCAAATAATACCATTTATGATCACAAAGCAAACTTGGGAATTAATATACCTGCTTAGATAATGTGGTATAACAATTATATATTTTTGTAATCATGTATGCACCAATTATCTAATCAGTTATTTAAGAAGGTATGCGACACGACTGACCGGTTGTT
This sequence comes from Sambucus nigra, assembly GCA_949130495.1. Classification (NCBI taxonomy): domain Eukaryota; kingdom Viridiplantae; phylum Streptophyta; class Magnoliopsida; order Dipsacales; family Adoxaceae; genus Sambucus; species Sambucus nigra. The sequence goes on along the minus strand of OX422220.1, from coordinate 447,717,840 downwards.
AAAAAGCTGCCTCGAGCTCAGACTGCTCCGAATCTAGGGATAGTTGTTGTTGACAAACTTGCAAAAGGAGCCCAAGATGCATCATGCTTTTAAATATTATTTTTTTACATTAATTGAGCCGAATCCATCAGTGTAAACATGGTTAACATAATGAAATCCAAACTAACACTGATAAAAAATAATTAAAATTCAAACAAAGTGATTCACATGGTTAAAATTGATTCAAATCGAAATGAGCATATTCACATCTTTACCAATTGATTTGAACCGATAAATAAACATGATACTGGTAGAAATTTTAACAAATAGGTAATTGAATGCATAAGTGGTTAGTAAAAATACCCGATGCATGTGTACCTACAAAACAAAATTTGTATAAAAATCATCAAAATAAAAAATATAAACTGGATAAACACTTAATGTGTCAATATTAAAATGTAAATTGGATAAACATGTAAAAAGAATGTGTTGCCAATGTTAACTGGGCACAAATAAAACATATATATTTCAGTTGCTAATGTGTTGAACTAAAACCAAAAAATTGTAATTCAAGGTTCGTGTCAAAATCACACAAAATGGTACTCCAAAAGATGGTGCATTGGACGCGCTTGGGTTGTATGGGATAAGACTTGACTCATAAACCTGAATATACCTTTGACGACATGCCCAAGTATCTCTAGACGACATACGCGGATATGCAAAAAAGAACCTCAATTAAAATAAATAGTACTATATTTATAAATTCTTCACATGTTCTCCATCAAATTTGCATACCATAGCCTCTGATCACCACCAAATACTGTGGTTGCCACCACCAACACTGCCGAGCTTCCACCACCCTATCGGTGAAAGCAACCGCCCCCACATGCTGGAGGTCCATTTTTTGTCATTTCGTTTTCGTGAATTCCACTACCCCCGAGCACAACTCCTCTTGGCTAAATATACCACACGTGATACACGAACAAAACTGCATCACCATCTTGCAAGCTCTTTGTCAGTATTATAGCTAGCACACTATTTTGTAGCGTATGGGGAGGGACCCCTAACAAATTCTCATTTAGAAGTATGATTTAAAATAGATTTGCAAAATAAAAGCATAAAAAAATCAACTAAATCAATGTAAATAAGACGTGCAAAACTCACTGAAACACAAAGTCGGGATGGTTAACTGCTCTCGAGGGACGTATTTGAATAGTTGCAGAAGCCGATCCACATACATCACATTATTCCACACCTGAACATCATTCCCCAATAATTTAATGAACTTTCAAAGAGCAAATGTGTTGTCCAAATTCTAGTTCTCATACATACCGCGCTATCTACAAACAGTTGCAAAGAAAAAATTGCAGCCTTCAATCCAAATGTGGGGTGAAGAACGTATAATGCCTATCAATCAAATGGAAACTATTAAATAAATAAGTTCAATCAAGCAGGCATGTATTCTTAGTAAAGCATAAAATTCATCATTCCATACATGAAGGTTACTCTGGTGTTTCTGACCAAGAATTTGGTATAACTCAATTTTTTTAGGACAATTGTCATTTGAGAGACTGATTAATCCTCTGATTTCGGTTTAAATGAAATGTTAGTTTTTTGCAATAACTATAAGGTTTACTTTACTATGATAAGGTTTACTTTCTTAGTAATCATGTCAAAAGTGAAATTCCTATAATCAAGTTGGCTACTTAATACATCACTTGCTATACTAATAACTGGAGGGCAATGAACTATATGATTATTCAGCTAGATTGTAATGTGCTAAATTTAGGAATAGAATACATCAAATGAATAAATACAAAAATTTAGTAAACATACCTGGATGTCTAAACAAATTTATTATTCAAGAGAATCCAACAGTTAATGTGCAAATGACTACAACCGTTCAAGAGATAAAGATACGAAACTTAAAAGAAAGGAAGAAATATTAAAGAAAAGGACCGGTGATAACCCCATCGGCACGGTGATAACCCGATTTTATTCCAACATAAGGGACACATGTTTATAAAGAATGACAAAAAATGAGAAGTTGAGCATGGCAATGTCCAATTCATGGGATGGGCTGATGGTAGAATTAGGGGCTTAGGGACACCTATAATGTACTCAATTCATGAATGCAAATAAATAATAACACCCAACTCATACATATCAAAGTGCACACCAAGACTGATATTATTGCAGCTATACAAAGGGGAATACAACCTAAAATGAAAATTTAGCAGTATTAAATGTGCATAGCTAAGTTAGGTTGATCTAGCTTGGAGATGTGCATAAAAAATCAACCTATAAGTACCAACAATAATTTAAAACTTGAAGTAATATATACCAATTACCTTCAAGTGATAGAGACCAAACACATTAGATTAATAGCATTTTCAAAGCCACCAATTGTGAAATTATTAGAAAAGCAGAGTTATTGAATCCAGATGGGAGTCTTGAAGATATGATTAACGTTAAAATAATCGAAGAGGCGCAGGAATTAGGATTGCTATCTCAAGGTGGAGTAGTTACAAATAGGAGTGTTGGAAGCATATCTATCCATCTTGCAAAAGTGTCACCTGCGTATGGATGAACGTTCCACGTGGTTATCCCAAATGATGTTGCTATTGAAAAAATTCAAATTTTGGAGGCCCATTGGAGATACAGTTGAAATAGCTCGGCCTATTTCAATTACACAAAAAGACCATTTTGTTAATGTTCAAAGGAGAATAGCATCAGATGAAAATAAAGTGGCATCGACGCATTGAAAACAAAAGCTAATAGACGCGAAAGATATGTGGTAAGTTACATGCTTTCGTTGCAGCAATAGGAACATGTGATACCATGTCAGGTGTTTCTTGATTTAGGAAGGAAAATAATTCGTACATAAAGTTCTTTCTTATTGACCCTCCCGATTCTTGTTTGTTCAATAAAGTAAAGAGGTAAAACAGAGACTCACGTTAAAATTTCAATACGAACGGTAGCAAGATGTTAAAATAATATGAAACAAGCACAGAGACCCACCTCAATGAACAGCCAGATCATAGTTCGAAACATTCAAATCATATGAGCCATTACACAATGAGACAGTAACTTGTTATACATTTACTTGGAGTAAGATCATTTAATGATCTTAGGATACAAAACTTGGGGGAAAAAACTTAACTACACTCATTTAATGGTTGTACTTAATCTCAAAACTTCATCCCTAAATTCAAAAAGCCAATAATTAAACTGAGACCACAATAGAGAAAAAACAAAATATAAAAAGCAAACGTGATTAAAAAAAATAAAAAGCGGTGAGTGAATGTAATTAAATTGCACAAAAAAAGCCGTCGATTAAGGTTTTTGCAGTTTGCCTTAGATTAATAGAGGGCATGTACAGAAATACACGAAAAATTATTAACATAATTGAATGAAGAACTTACGACTCATTGTACGAACCAAAATCACCAATATGAAGTAATAGCATCCAATACATTTATTCACATAGTACGGATGGACTTTGTCAACAAACAATGTAAAACACTCATGGAGGCATTTCTTCAAATACATCACGTGGTTTTGAATAATGTTGATCATGTGGTTTTGAATTAAAACCAAAAAAGAGAAAAAATCTTAGTACATTAAAAAAGTAGTAAAAAAAAACCTTCATTAAGGGTGAGACCATATCATTCCAAGTTATAAAACATTAAAAGAGACTATGGTACTAACCAAATGAGTTTATTATCACCCAACATTATAAAGACGTAATAAAATAGGAACACATATGAGAATCTTGAATACCCGAATTTTGCAGATGCTTCTGACGCTAGATTCCACTCTGCAATATCTCGATTCGACCATGCATCATTTTAAATTGTCAAAACACTTAAGAGTGAGAGGTAGAGAAGCAACAAAAACATAAAAAAATACAAAACAACATTTGAACATCACTTTGAACCCACAAAAAAACCCTAAACATAGAATCAAAAGCATGCTCTATGAAATCAAATGTGATTGTGTTTTGTTTTCCCAACACCATGAGCTAAACATCATATAAGTTACCTGGATGAGAGAGGCGTGAAAGAGGAATTAAACGTACACCCGGATGGAAAAATGGGATATAGAGGTTAGAGATATCCATTTGAAATTTCATATAGAATAAGATTAGCTTCTATATCATGAATAATAAATCAATAACGTCAAAACAAACATGACAACCCATTTTGACACCTATATAAACAAACATGATAACTATATGAACACCTAAATGAATATCAATACCAAATTTTACCAACAAACAAAAAATAAACACAAATGAGAGATTACATGAAATATCATAAACACTAAAATCTGAAACAATAAAAAATTAGGAAAACATAAAGTTAGTACCTAAAATATAAAATAATGACAAAAATAATCACTAAAAGTTAAAACACTGAATAAAACCCCAAATGTGGAACACAAAAACCCTAAAACGATCAAACAAAAACATGATAACCCTAAAAACACGAACCCTTAAAATCGTAAACCTAAAATCGATTAAACCTACAATCGAAACCATATAACCCTAAAATCGAAACTATTCAAAACTTACCTAAGAGAAGAGGTAAGGAGAGAGGTGCGGTGTAGCGAGGATAGAGGTGCGGCGGTTGGGCTGAGGCAGGGGGGGTAGATTTTGTGTGGGTGTAGATGAGGGAATGGAATAAAGTGATAGAATGAGAGATAGAGGTTGTACTTGTGAAATGAGGGTCGGGGAGAGAGGGTGGGGCTTTGCTAATTGGTATTTGGCAGCAATGGTTAATTTCCAATTTTGACCATGTGTTTGAATTTTGGGTAGGGGCTAAGGAAATGAAGGGTTAAAAAAGAGGGGGAACTCAAATACTTAAGGGGCAAAAATGGTAAGAGGTGTATTTTAATCTCAACCCTTGGATTCTTGCCTTGTTGGCTTCGATCTGAACCGTGAAGTGCCTCCCCATCTTATGAATAGTGAAAACACCATTGTAACTTATTATATATATATATATATATATATATATACATACACACACACATACACACACACACACACATATAAGCTTTGCAAGGCATATTTGAGCTTTTTGTAGGAATTGGAATGCTTAACGGTGCAATTGGGTGCTTTTTGGGAAAATTTCAATGCAAAATGCAACTTTAGGGGAATTTTAACTATTTAAGGGTTTGTTCTTTGGGCCAGAACTCTCATATAAATTGTAGATCTCTGATTTAGCTTCATGTAGCCAACGAGAGTGTGTCATTATGATGCCCTATGAAGGAGTTATGGCCATTTGACCAAAGGAACCTTAGTCTTTAAAACAAGGCTTGTGTGGAGAATGAAATAGAGCATCGATCGATTGATGGTTCTTTTTTTTAATTGATATCGATGGTAATGGTGTTTAATCATATTGATCAATCGATCGATCATCCATCGATCGATCAATCATTGAAGATATTTGTTGCCTTTTCTTCTATTTTCTTTTGATTTAACCAACTTATTATATATAGTAAGTTTGATTTTTTTGAGATATCTATCATTTTAGTTAGTTTTAGGTTGTTGTTTATGTTTTGATATTTTCTCTTATTTCTCTCTACTAAGGTTTGATTGTAATCTTTAATTCATCATCTGCCTTATTTATCTAAGATTTCATAATTAGTTTAAAACTTTGTTAATTAGTGGTCTTCAGTAATTTACTTGCTTTCATTAATTACATGCAATTTATGATGCTTTATATATAATTAAATTAGCTTGAGATTATTGAACTCATAATCTTTTCCCCCTTTATTTTCACTTATGTGTACCCGCGTTGGATGCTACGTAGGCCCATCTCAGACCGTTTCATTTTTGGATTGCCTAATTTTTAAATTTTGGAAATTTTCCTTTCACACACACACACTGTGTGTGTGTGTGTTGGGGGGAGATTGACCTAGAGAGAAAGTTGTCCTTCTTTCCAGCCGACTTGACCCAAATCTCTATATAAATCCCTATCAATAATCATGAATGCATAACTAAAACCCATACACTTAAACCTCAAAACCAGACTCAAAAGCCTCTAAAATTTGTTGAAATAATTAAGAAAACAAACCAACCTACCCATTTTAAACTTCTACCAGGCCCATATATCAGAGAAGTCATGTTTTATATTAAAACATCTGAAGAAATCCAAGAGGAATGTCTCAAAAATATGAGCCTAGCCTAATTAGAAGATTCTTCCTCCCAAAGGGTGAGAAACCTTGCAACTCAGAAGAAATAAAGATAAAACTGGATGCTATTTTGAAAATTAACACACCGTTGATATTAACTCCATTGGGTAAGGGATACTTTGATATTAACTTTGGCTCTACTGAATTGGCATACAATATTTGGTCCTTGGGGACTATGGCTCTGAAACCGGGCATGTTTATACTGTCGCATTCGACCCAAGACTTAGAACCCAAAAATCAATTTCAAATAATTTCCCAAACATGGGTTTGTTTCCATGGAATGAGTCAAGAATACTGGCACCTAAGAAGTCTTTTTAAAATAGCTAGAGGAGTGGAACTATCATTTAAACTAGACACTGCTACTTCCAGCAGAACTTTTGGTCATTATGCCGAATTCTGATTGATATTGATTTTAGCTAAGGTCTTATTCATAAGTTATTGGTGGAAAGAAATAATTTCTACTTTGTTACTCAAATATCATACGAATGGATACCCAAAAAATGTTCACCCCACTGCATTATTGGTTATCTAGTCTATGTATGGTCATCCCCGTTCTTCCTTCCTTCCTCAGGGGTTCGCTGCTTGCGTGCATGGTTGGAGGGAGATAAAAAGAAGGTATTGCTACCTTTCTAAGAGGAGCGCTTTGACTGTCATCGATATGGAGTGAGGTAAAGAGATAAAGTTTCCAGCACAAAACTGGAAAAAAAGATGTTGTCGCCCTGAGAGAATGATATTAAAGACATATTGATGCTTGCGAAACCAATAGTTCAAAGGTTCGGTGGCTATGTTACGGAATGGGAAGGTGTTAGGCACCCATCCTTCCCTTTTGGTCTCTCTTGGGCATGTGTTATTATTCTCCTTAAAAAACTCCATGAAAGGTATGTCCATGCATATTTAAATGGATAATGAAATTTCTCAACTCATGTCATGAAAAAAGGCGGAATGTGATCATATGTAGAAATGTTACTGAAATAATAACTAAAAACATAATATGTGCGCTCATCAAGATATCGATCGTTATGGTGAAATGATGATATGTGTTAGATAAAGAGAGAATAAGAACCATAAGTATAATATATATAGAAATAATATTTGAATTAAAAAAATGCAAGGAGGAATTGAGTCTTAGGTTTTAACCTGAAATGCCAACATAGCCTAAAAAGACATCAAAGTCGACACATTTCGCATGCAGCATGAGGGTGGGGTTTATCCCATAAATAAAAGTGGGGATTTTATTTAGACGTGCGTGTGTATAAAAAGGATGTTTTAATATGAGAAAACGTGGTGAAGAACCCCGTTTGAAGTTTATGAGTAAACCCTCTTTTCCTTATTTTTTGTTTTTTTATAGAAAATATGTTGTGTAGTAATACTAATAGAAAGTGAAATTATTAATATGTATGGACTAAAAAAGGTGAACTAATAAAATAAGGATTAGATAACTAATGCAAAGATAAGGAAATTAAAAGAGAGAGGAGAATATTTGGACCTTTTTTGGAGACTTGAATGTTAATCTTAATTGCTGAAAAGGCTACCCTTGCAAGTGGAAGGAGGTTATAGGAGAAGAAGGAAAGGACTTTTACTAAATTGGGTATGAAAGGGATGGAAATGTAATGTGGAGAAAAGATTACAATAGAGAAATATCACTGACTTTAAGAGAATGCTGTTGAGATCACTGAGAGGGGTGTCTCTGGGGTGAATTTCGAAGTGAGCACATGCTCTCCTTATATAGGGCCAAAGGGGTGCTAATTATCATTATCCTTTTACTACCTATAGACACGCATCCCTAGACATACTACCGATAGGCAGGGAAATGGGTTTTCCATTCGGCAACCTCATGCAGATTTCTTAGAAAAATGATCGTAAAATGTATTTTGTAAGTTGGAAGCGTGCATGTAGCATACTATTGAAAAGGGTATTCAGAGCCCTTGAAGCATCCATTGGGTTGTTCCTGGGTTCGGGAGTTGACTTTGGTCAAATGAGGCTCGAAAGCTCCCAATGATCATTTGGACAGGAGATTCTCGAAGGAAAATGAACCGTTCATCTAGACCATTGTAAAGGGTATTTAGATCCATTCAAATATTCATTTAGCTTCATTTGGTTCGAAGAGCTGACCTTGGTCAAACAGGACCTGGAACTGTCTGGTGACCCTTCAGAGTAAAATGGGTCATTCATCTGTAATGTAAGGTTGATTCACACATGGGGTGGAACATTAGAGAAGGTCATTCAATGACCTTTAAGGTTTCATCCAGTCTCATTCAAGCTGAAGAGTTCAGAGGAGTCAAATGATGATCGGGGGTATTTGATGGCCTCATGATTAGTTATCGGGGGAAAATGGATCATTCATTTGAATGTTAAGTCTGATTCACGCACAGGGTAGGCCTTTGGAAATGGGATTTAAGTCCCTCAAGAGATTCAATTAGCTTTCTCTCAGGAGAGGAAGGTGATCAGGGTTCAAAATAGGGCTCGTGAGTGTTCAATAGCCTCCAAATCATTTTTTAATAATAAAATAGACATTTTTCCAAATTGTAAGGAACATTATTGCAAGGGGTAGACCTTTGGAAAGGGGATTCAGAGCCCTTTGAAGATTCATTAAGCTTTCACTCTCACGAGAAAGTTGACTGGAGTCAAATAGAGCCCAGGGGCACTTGATGGCCTCTAGGTTAGTACTCGAATTATGACCTAGGGTTCTAAGGAAAAGGGGGAAGTGCTAGGGACCTAAGTAAAGTCTTAGGAGGGTCTTATATTGTGGTGTTTATAGAGCTCCTAGACAAGTGAGCTTAGAACAAATGAAAGCCATCGAATAGAGACCACATGGATATGTGGGAAAGAGATCAATTATGAGGACCAAAGGGATGAGGATGATCGTTTCAGAGGGTCGAGGTCAATTTTGAGGACCTAAAGTCATACTGTTGATGACCAATTATGCAGGTCGAGGTCAATTTTGAGGACCTAAAGTCATACTGTTGATGACCAATTATGCAGGTCGAGGTCAATTCTGAGGACCTAAAGTTAGGACGACCAATTATGTGGGCCGAGGTCAATTTTGAGAACCTAAAGTTGGATGTCGATTCTGCAGGCTGAGGACCAATAGTTGGGAAGATCTATTCTGAGGGATGAGGTCAATTCTCAGGACCTAAAGTTATGACGATCGATTCTGATGGCTAAGGTTAATTCTAAGGACCTATAGTCAAGATGATCGATTTCGAGGGTCGAGGTCAATTCAGAGGGCCTCATGTTGTGATGATCGATCCTGAGGGTCGGGGTAATTTTTGAGGACATAAAGTTATAAAGACTGATTCTGAGGATCGAGGTTAATTCTGAGGACCTAAAGTTATGACAATCGATTATGATGGTTGAGGTCAATTCTGAGCACCTAAAGTATGGAAGATCGATTCTATGGCTCGAGGTCAATTTTGAGGACCTAAAGTGTGAGAATGATTATGTGGGTTGAGGTTAATGCTGAGGACCAAAAGTTATAGATACCAATTTTATGGGTCAAGGTAAATTCTAAGGAGATAATGTTCTGATGACCGATTATGCGATCTGAGGTCAATTTTGAGTACCTAAAGTGATAATGATTGATTATGTAGGCCGACGTCAATTCTGAGTACCTAAAGTTATGACGACTAATTCTGCGGGCCGAGGTTCATACATGATTGTGATGACCAATTCTGCTAGCCAAGATCAATTTTGATGACCTAAAGTTATGATGACCGATTCTACGAGCCGAGGTCAATTCTCAGGACGTGAAGTTTTGATGATCGATTCTGCGGGTCGAGAAAAATTTTGAGGTCTTAAAGTTGGATGACCGATTCTATGGGTCGAGGTCAATTCTTGGGAACTAAAGTTGTGACAACCAATTCTGAAGGACGAGTTTAATTCTAAGGACCTAAAGTTGTGAAGACCAATTTTGTGGGCCGAGGTCAATTTTGAGGGCCTAAAGTGAGGATGACGAATTCTATGGGCCGAGGTCAATTCTAAGGACCTAAAGTAGGGACGTGGGGAGGTTTTCTCTCTGTGGAGTCTTTTTTACTTTCGGATTTATCCTTTTGAGATTTTATTGGGGAAAGGAATCGAGCGGGGATCATGTCCTCTTAGGAGGAAGTTTAGTCTAGAAATTTCCCTGTGGAATTGGGAGGGTATAATGTAATTCTGTCGGGGAAGTATTTGATTTTGGGTTTTAATTGGGAAATTATAATGGACCTTTTTGGGATGCATCATTTTGTGGCATGTGTTTTAGGGTTTGAGATGGGGGTAAGAATGCAATATTAATCCGACTAGGGATTACAGGAGATTAAAATGGTTTTGTTGGTGAATAAATGTTCTAATAGTTGTATAACATTTTTAGGAAATTATCCATAGAAGTTTTGGATTTTTCTAGCATTTCTAGCATATTGTGTACAAAGTTTTAGGGGGTATACTGACCAAAATGTGCTAGGGGTTGCAGTTTGGCTAGTGGCATCGTCTCCTGGGCTTTCTTGGGTAGAGGAAAAGGCATGTGTCGATCAGTATGAGCTAGGGGCTGCCGATCGGCATACCGTTTGGGATCCTATAAAAAAGGGCCTAACCCTCATCATTTTCCACATCTTTATGCATCTGAATCTTCTTCTTCTTATTCTCTCTAAAATTCGTTTCTAAATATTTATTTCTTTAAGACCTCAAATGGAAGGTTCTTCGAGCGAGGGATATAACCAGGAGTGGTTAAGCATTGATGATTAGGCGGGCCTCAAGTGGTGATCTAGGGTGCCCCTTGCTTTGGGAAATGAAAATCCATTTTACTTGTTTGAGCCAGTAGATAATGATAATTTTCTATTGTGTGATCGCTCACAGCATCATTTTTCTCAGGTGAGGAACCCTAGTGACAATGTAAGTATAGTGACCTTTGGCATTATTTTTTATTTTTCTTCTTTTCTTTGTTTTCTTGTGCTGACAACAGTTTTTTGTAATAGTTTTGACAGACTGACATTGCTCCTCCTAGCCTGCATTCCAGGGGGATGACGGGGTTGAAAGATGTACAGGAGAGTCTTCCGATAGCGGTATGCCGGGTAGTTACATCTTCTAGATTTAGCTGTTTAGCACAATCTTTGGATGAGACACCACATTCCACTCCGCTTTTATATGCATTGGGAGAGAGGTGGTGGGACACTACTCACACCATTCACTTAGGTTTTAGGTAGATGACCTTGACTCCCGTCGATGTGCAGCATCTCTTGGGTATAGACTATGAGGGTGTGTTGATTGATGTGGACTGTACGGCGAGGTTAATGCCGAAGGCGATTTATGCAACTTTAGAGGATGTGGTTAGGATAGTTTTTAGAGATTTTGTCTACATTTCCACTATGAGGAAGGTTCTTTTGAGTCAGAATATTGACGAGACGGACGGGCGACAGGTGAGTCAGATTACCCATTTATTTATCTTGCTCTGTTGGGTGGTTGCTTGGGGGGACGAGTGGCGACGTCGTCCATCTATAGTCCTTGGCATTTTTTGAGGATCTTTGCAGATATCCCGCTCTATAATTGGGGGAGCCTAAATTTGGAGACCCTCTAATTTTCTCTGGATGCATTCAGTCAGCGCTTCCGGTAGACCTTTACAGGGGCCACATACTTGTTGGAGGTAATTTTTTCATGTTCTTTTCTTATATTTTATTACATTTCCTTTTGATTTATTCTGATTGCTCATTCTTTTCCTTTCTGTAAATGTGGTTCTATGAAATGATTGGGCTTAATACCAAGTTGATATCCCTAAAAGACGAGGACTTGGGGGACTTTTTCCGAATGTACTGGTGGCGAAAGTCCAATAGGTAGTCAAACCAGTCTTTGTCTTTAGCAATAATGCATCAGGTCCTGAACACTTTGATGATTGGGCTTATGTGGATATTCGAACGAAGAAGGGGAAGGATAAGGATGTGTCCCCGAGCGTCGTGGCCACGATTGTAAGTAATCCGACAATTTACTTTTTATTAATTACGTTATAATTTTTTTACTTACTTATTTTATTAATCATGTTTTTTTGTCGTTTCAGGCAAAGCTTAAGGAAGTGCATGAGTCGTAGTCTGATGCCGATAAGGCATATTTGTCCATAGACGTACTCATCCAAGTGCTTGGTGCTGATCTCAAGGGGCGTACAAGGGGGGTGAGCTCGCGGGTGGACAAATGTAGGATCATCGGATTGGAGATGAGCGACACCGAGTTGACTCGAACGGTGGACTCGCATGACCCGAAGATGTACCATTTGGAGGAGACGGTCCAAGATATGTTATTGTTCATGAAGAGTTCATTGGGAAAAAATTTCAAGGGGAAAGGGAAGGAGAAGGTGGGGGGGAGGAGGTGCAGGAGGACATGGTGTGGGATGACGAGGATGTGGACCACGCTGCTTCATCCCCGACAAGTGATGACTTTGATGATCCACTCACCTATTTGGCTCCCTTAAACTACCCGATGTCGACACTTGGTTGTCCGAGCATGTTTTTACTGAACATATTTGATGGCAAACAGATAGGGCGGGGGTTGAGGGACCCGAATATCATCCAGGGTATGCCAGTTCATGGATGTTTTCTTCAAGACATCGAGTCCAAGGTGCTCATCACGCATGTGATACCCGAGAAGGAGAACTCCCTCTTATGATTGCACGAATAATATGACACGATGTATATTGTTGGGTATGTCAATTCGTATATCGTGTGGCCTACTCATCTCCTCAGAGCTAACCATACCCTATACATGTAGTGACATTATTTGAATTGAATTGTTTTAAGTTGTTACATTTAAAATATATTTGGATTATATCGTGATGCATATTGTTTTGAATGTATATTTTCATTATCTCTATTTTATTTGGATATATGATGTTTGAACAGGTACAACATTGCTATAACAGGTAAAAATATATTGTTGCGCAGTGGTAGTGGTCATACTACCCAACAGATTTTTTTTTAATTCTGCCTAGAATTGTCACGGTTATTGACCGTGATAATTTTTTATTAAATGTCATGGGTTTGTCACGGTTCTTAACCGTGACAAAAATTGTCAAGGTCAATGACCATAACATGACCGTGATAAGTCTAATGAACTTGTCACGGTCAATGACCGTGACAATAAAAGTTATCACCCCTAGAATTGTCGCGGTAATTGACCTTGACAAGTACACCTTTACAAGGTCAATGACCGTGACAATTTGGTAGATTTGGTGTAGTGAATAAACTAAAACATACACACATCCCAGTCTCAAAAGATTCACAAATTCCTTATCCATAGCTGCTGGAAGACCGAACCCTATCATCATCTGCTCCTTGAGGTCCCCAAACTTCCCCTTCCTGATTGGTATTTCGAAAGAGCTCCATAGAATGGTATGCCCTGACCAGCTTGAAGAAAACCACTACTTGCCCCTCCATAGTGTCAAAAAGGACAAACCATCTCTGGTCAGTCTCATCTGCCAAGATCTTTACCACCACCCGCTTCCACAAGAATGAGGTCTGCCAAAGGCCAACTAACCGAACGTGCCAGTATTCTCCCTGTTCCAAAAAAGGCTGTAGCTCTCCACACTAGGGCACCGACCAGCGAAGGTATCGAGATCTGTGCTCCATGAACCAATTTACCTAGTCCTCTATGGATGGGATAAAACTGATAGAATATGGAGTAAAGAAATTTGGCATGGCTATCATGGGATATATAAGAGGAACAACGAAACGGAATCTCTCAGCCAGCTATATAAATAGAATAAATGGTCCCCCTCTTAAAAAGTTAGAGTGTCCTTCCCTTTAAGAATCAACAGTGTTTAGGGTCTTCGCCAGTATTACCACCATAGGATTGAGATAATCTCACATCCACGTTGTAATGGAAGCCTACTGAGGGTCCACCATCCCCTGTCACCACCAATCGCCTTGAAGTTAGGCCCAAGGCAATAACTCCAGCATGACCCACACCGTTGAAATCCCTTAAAAGCACAGAATACATGACAACTTAAAGAGAGATCATTCCCCCAGAAACCAACGGCCAAGCCGCATAAGGGGAAATATGGAGAAATTCTACTAAAAGCGCTCGAGGAGATCGAAAGAATTCACGCAAAGCCGCCGCTACGCTGGGATTAATCCCCAGCATGATTTTAAACTCCTCGTAGGTCGGACATACCTCATACAAACCAAAGCGTAAAATGTGACCCACAGGTTACCAGAATTGCACTGCCGTCCCCAACATATTCCAATCAATAGCCCAGTTGTGCCACAAGGAAAATCGATGAAAATTGAATGGTTCATAGCTTACGTTGTAAAGACACATGGCTTCTAAACTATCAAGGTATGAAGCGAATTATATGCTCATCGGAAGGGGAATTTAGGAAACAATGAGGCAAAAAGAAAGAAATAAGATATAAGAGAAAATGATAATGAATGAAAAACTACACCCCCTTAACCCCCCTCTCTTTATACATAAATACCCTATCTAAAAAAAAAGAAACAAAAATATCCCAAAATAAAACCTGCCCTACCAAGTACTTTGGGTTGCAAGAAAGTGCAATCAAAGCCTTAGGGTGGTTTGAGTGGACCCAAATTCATTACCCCGGGCCAATGATCATCTTTACCAGCTTAAGGGATCTCTCTAATATCCCCGTCTTGTTCTCGACGGTCATCCCCAATTTTCCATATTAAGGGAACCTAGGGGCCGAGGATCCCTCCTTGCTTCCGCTACCACCGAGCCCAGACGACATCATCATAATCAACATCATCATCCTCGCATTAATACCTGAAGGAGACATTTGCTGTAAAAAAATGTTTTTATTAGTACAAATCAAAATGAATTAGAAGAAGACATGCAAATATGTACAATTACTACAAATCCAAATGAATTGTTAGCGTTTAACACCTCAATTTTGAATTCCAAAATGACAATATCTAGTTCATAATATGTACAATTACTAAAAATCCAAAACATCCCCACCCCACCCCTACTTCCCACACACGCGCACTACACAAGAGTGAAAATGATAAAGTGGAAATCAATTAAAAGCGTTAAAAATGGATTGATAAAGTACAAATTGGAATATTTATTACAAATTAAAAAAATTGTTTCAAATTCGGGTTATCATAAAAATGGATTGATATTCAGTAGGAGCAGCCAAGTAATCCAAACTACTATTTAGACGCTTTGGCGTGTATAGGACAATTGACCACGAGTCGGTGATGATATACTCCAAGTAAAACACTTGGTTAACCTTTTGAAATGCACAAACAAACGGCTCATCGCTCACGTGGTCGTTGCTCTTCAACTTGGACAAGTCAACCATGATAAAATTGGTGATATGATCAGCTTTACAAGCATTTTTATCATCAACTCTTGCCTAGTCATAGTAAAATACAACGTCTTTGAAGCTTATATAATCCAATTCAAATATTTTTCGAATTACACCATAGTAAGTCATTTCAGCTTCAACGAGGTTTTTATCTTTTGCGCTCGCTCGAAATAAAGCAAGAGCCTTGTATGAAATGCCCAAATGCTGTACATTTGTTCTTTCCTCGTACACTTTTGCGCCGAATACATAACCATTCAATCAATACTTTTTGTACTCTTATGACATGAACAAGGGTACAGTGGCTAGACAAGCAAGCCTTGATGTCACATCACCCATCTTTAAGAGGTGAGAATATAGAATCAATAGGATGATGTATGAGATTACCCTTTACTTCTGCCCTAGCATGCCAAGTCATTACCTCCGATATGCATGGTATTGTGAAAAATCACTTTAATCTAAGGCCAATGGGAAAATATTTCAACACTTTTTGAGGCACTTTTGAACTTGTGCCTTCCTTACCAGTAGATTTGACATATCTAGGTTCATCGCAAATCGAACAACAATTGAGATTTTTATACTCCTTTTGGTATAGTATGCAGCCATACACACAAGCATGAATTGATTTATACTTCATTCCCAAACCTTTCAAATTGTTCTTCATAGCAGGATAACTATTTGGAAGTGTATTGTCCTTGGGTAGTAACCCCTTCACCCATTTTATAATTTCTTTCACGCTATTGCCAGACAAACCGTAGTGCGTCTTCAAACTGTGCAAACCAACCATGGAAAGTAAATTTGTTTGATCTTTCTCATAGACAGAGTATAACGGTTGGGTCGCCTTAAATTTTAAACTTTGGTAGTCATCGTCAAGGTTTATCGTGATATCTTCACGAGCACTTGAACCTTATACATCATCAGTAACCTCATTCTCCTCTGCTTCATAAACTCTGTACGCATCATCAACTAAATCCTCTAACATACTATGATCTACGTCGTCCCCTTCTACATCTATCCTACTTGTTGAAGGTTGTTGTGAAGGTTGTTTGGGGACAAAAGGAACTTTTAATTCACCGTGAAAACTCCAAAATCTATAACTATCTTGCATACCCGATCTTAAAAAATGTAGTTCAACTATTTTCCACTCAAACACCTTACCATTCTTACACCTAGCACACGGACACGGAAAGTCTTCATTATTATGACATCTCTTTGCGTATTTCACAAATTCATTAGCACCTCTGCGTAACACATCCCCCATTCTATTTGTCTCACCCATCCACTCTTTGTATTTCGGATATCCGATCATAGCTACCACAACTAATCACCTATTAAAGGTAAGAAGCGTATATTCATGGATTAGTATAAACAAAACTTAGATTTATAGGATGCTTCATTTAATTATGTCTTATTTATATTCGATTTTTAAATTTCAAATTCAAATTCAATTTATAATAGAAATTTATATTTCCTCCATCTCCTCTAAAGGGTGAGTGGTCCTATCCTATTTAAGACCGTATTTTTCTGTAATATACTTAACACCTCATGCACATTGTTACGATTTGAGAATAATTCTGCAGCATATCACCGTAGTTCTCCAAGTACACGATGTAGATTGGAAAGTGTGAGTGTTATTTCAATTGATCAATTGAAATAACAGTCACAGTTGTTAATCTAGTATGGATCCAGAAAACATTAGGATACGACTGCAGAACTTCCTCCAAAAGTAACAACTTTAGGCCACTAAGAATATTATTATACAGAAATTATGTGGTCCCAAACTATCCAAACGGGACAATTCGAGAGATCTCATTACAGGGGTAATGAGTCTCGAACGGGTCTAAGGGCTATTGAATGCGTACGCACAAGAACTAGAAGGCTAGTATCTAAGCGCACTATATGTAATTTCAAGTATGTTTCATTTAATTATCATACTATATATATATTGTTCATTATACAAAGTAATTTTTAAAAAAAGTTGAAAAATCCTACCCCCATATAGACAATAATCCAGTGATCATGCCACTTTTAAAATTAACCAACCCAACATCGATCCACTATAATCCAATCGCAATGGCAACAAAAAATGTGTATCCCGTACTCCTTTTAATTCATCTACTCAATTAATTCTTTTCATCAATTAAACTAACAATTAAAGTATACAATTATTAATTTACTAATTTACAATGAAGGGCAATCCTACTTGCATATGAAAGGGGAACCAATTATTAATTTTAAAAAAAAATTAACAACCAATCAATATTAAATCAATCAGTTCTTTTACAAGGGGCACTACAATATGAGGGGCAATATCTAATAAACCAATAAAAAATTAATTAAAAAATACACACATGCACATATACACACACGTATATATACACTCCCTGCCCCCCCTCCCTACCCCCTCCCCACCCCCCGCTGTCCTTCCTCACCAAACGCACACACACACATATATACACATGCACATATACACACACACACACGCAGATACAATCCCTCCCCTCCCTCCAGCCCTGCTGCCTCCCCCCCTACGCATATATACACCACACACACACACACTCGCACATTTACACACATGCACATATACATACACATATACATAAATGGAGGAGAAATAGGTATAGAAAACATACCAAAGTTGTGGAGACAGAAAGTGAGTGAGCAGCCGCTAGAGAGAGAGAGAGAGAGAGAGAGAGAGAGAGAGAGAGAGAGAGAAATGGAGGGAACAAAATCGGTGGTAAAAAAAGAAGAGGGAAGGTTTTTTACTGACAGAATTTTCACGGACATGTCACGGTCATTGACCGTGACAACTTTATAGGCTTGTCACGGCCTTGTCACAGGCAATGACCGTGACAAAAAATGCATGTTTTTTTTTCACGGTCAATGACCGTGACAAAGCTAAGCACTTAAAGGGTGCCAATTTGACCATTTTGGTGTAATGATTTTTGGTTTTTGGGAAGGTTTGGTTTGGCTTATTTTAGGGATAGTTGGGTTGGGCTTCATTTAGAGATTGTTTGGTTAGTGAAGGGTGGTTGTTTTGACTCCCTACACTGATATTTCGTGTAATTGTAATTCCTCCATTTGGAATAAAAAAATATTTTGATCATATTATTGTGCCTCTTAATGAATTTTACATATGAATTATCTATACCAATCTCTAAGGCATACATAATACTTTTGTTCACGTAAATGATAAAATGAATTGTCATTCTCGGACGTAAGAAAAGAATAGCATTTTGTGAAAAAGAAGGGGATTTTGCCCATGTAAAGCATATGATCTGCCTATGTACCTCTAAGGTTTTGAAAATTTTCCGAGTTTCACTTTGAAAGAAAAATGTTTTTTAGAGGATCAGGCCCCATGTAGTTATGGGTATAGGAAAATGAAGATTTTTTAAGAGGGTGAGAGGAGTCATAGAGCACCGAGATTTCAGACTAGGGATAGAATTTCTTGAGATGGTCCAAGTTGACTGGATGCTCCATCTCTTCTCCATCAAGATCAGTGAGAATAGTAGTGTAGCTTGATAAGATTTTTTTACTACGTAGGGGCCACTCCGGTTCCACTTGAATTTCCCTATGAGGTCCCAAACGGGTTTTGTTTAAGTTCCAAGTCTCCTTCTCAGACACCGCGATCCTTGACTTTTATGTTGAATGATCGAGCTATCCGGCGATGTTATCCTTATATGTGGTAGAGAGACTTCAGTCTCTTTTCATCCAAGAATGTTAATTCGTCAAATCGACACTGATACCAATCTTCCTCGTTGATTCTTCTTTCAAGAATAACGCATAAGGAAGGTATTTCCAACTCAATGGGTAGGACTGTCTTCATTACGTATACTAAAGAGTAAGGATTACCCCCAGTAGATGTACTGAGTGAAGTGCGGTCACCCGATATGGCGTAAAGGATTATATTGGCCCAATCTCGATAGATCTCGATCACTTTGCTGATGATGGATTTGAGGTTTTTATTGACAGATTAAATTGCACCATTGATATGGGGTCGATAGAGAGAAGATTTGTATCTCTGAATCCCATACTCATCAACCAGTTCTGTGACATTGACCTCGACGTGTAACCCATTGTCTGATACTAGCTCGTGAGGGACTCTATATTGGTAAATGATGTTCTTTTAGTTTAACTTGGCTACCTTTTTAGCAATCAGTACTACATACGACTCGGCTTCAACCCTTTTGGTGAAGTAATCAGTGGAAATTATGACGAAATCATGCCCATTGGAGTCATTCGGTGTGACTTTCCTATGATGTCAATACCCCAAGTGGAAAACAGTCTGGGAGAAGTCATTTTGTGCAATTCCCGAGGAAGAAAGTGCTGGAGACTAGTAAAATTCTCTCATTTGGGGAATCTTCACACTTAGGTGGTGCAATCTTGAACCATGGTGATCCAATAATACCCTTAATGAAGAATCTTATTTGCAAGCATATGATCATTCATATGGGGTTTGCATTCCCCATTGTGGATATTTTTATCATTTCTTCAATGTCATCCCCTGCGATGCAGTGCAAATGGGTTCCATTAAAGTTTTTCTTGAATAGTGCTTTATCGCAGGTCATGTACTGGGCAGCCAGTTTGGGAAGGGTCACATGATCTTTCCTGTTGGCATCTTGGGGATACCTACCATAATTATGGAGGAGCCAAATGTTGTAGTACCAGTATTTGACCTTATTAGGATCTTCCTCTGTGATAAGCGTAATGTGGTAGTAGTGGGTTGACATAGCTTGTTTTTGGACTATAAAAGGGGCCATCATTATTCCCTCGAGCATGTCAACCATGGATGCCTGGGTAGCAAGGGAATCAAATTTGTTCTTTACTAGAGGCATGTAGTGGAAGGTGATATCTGGGAACTGGGAGGCTAACTCTTCTAGGTGGGGGTGGAAGGGTAAGAGTTTCTCATATTAACTTTCCATCTTCTAAGGACTTGACCAATGATGAAAGTGGAATCTTCGTAGACATCTAGGTATTTGATATCCTTAAGGGAACTTTGAGGCCTACAGTGCATGCCTTATATTAGGTCAAATTATTGGTGCAGTGAAAATCTAGTTTGATGGCAATGGGAGTGTGAGAGTCATCAGGGGTGATTTGGAGTATCTTAATGTCGTATCCCTTCTTATTGGCAGCTCCATCAAAGAGAATTTTCCATTAGAGGTCCTCCAAAGAGGTGTAGAGTATTTTTAATTCTGGGAATTCAGAGTCCCAAACATCAACCCCTTCCATAGGGTTGTCAACAAGGTAATCGAAGATAGATCTCCCTTTCATGGATTTTTTCATAACATACGCAATATCGAACTCAAATAGTAGCATCAACCATCGAGCCACTCGGCTAGACAGGAAGGTTTCTTAATCAAGTATTTGATGGTTTCCATTCAAGACATAAGTCTAATAGGAAAGGCGAGCATGTAGTGTCATAACTTTTGAGTAACCCAAACTAGGACAACACATGATTTCTCTACGACAGTATAGTTGACCTCACACTTGACCAAAATTTTGACTGTCCTAGTAAATGGATATTTTTTCATAGGATTTCTTAATATATTGGTCTAGAGAATCTTCGGTTGTGATATCTATTTTGGTTAAGTATAAGAGTAGCGAGAGAATAGGCCGGAGTGTCATATTTATCGAAGGTCGAGTAAGGTATAACTTGATTCTGTCGAAGGCTTCCTGACAGGCCTAATTCCATATTTTTATAGAATCCTTTTGGAGTAGTTTGAATATGGGTTAGCAAATGGAAATCAGTTAGATGATGAACCAATTGATATACTATAATTTTCCTAAGAATCCCCGGACTTCCTTTTCCGTTCGGGGTGGTGAAATTTCGAGTATGTCTTTCAGTTTGGCAAGGTCTGCCTCGATTCCCTTCTCGCTAACCATGACCCCCAAAATATTTCCTTTGTTGATGCCAAAAACACATTTCTGTGGGTTTAACCGCATATGGTATCACTACAGTCGTTTGAAGAATTTTCAGAGGGAGGGAATGTGACCTTCTCGAGTCTTAAACCTCATAATCATATAGTCTAGGTATTCTTTGACCTCCTTGTGTATTATATCATGCAAGATGGTTGTGGAAACCCTTTGTTAGGTAGCCACTGTGTTCTTGAGTCTAAATGGCCTAACTGTATAAAAAAAGGTTCCCCAGAGGGTGATGAAAGCACTTTTTTTCTTGATGACCAGGGTGCATCTTGATCAAATTATATCCGGTGAACCCATCGACGAGTGAGTTGAGAGCATAACTTGTCTTATTGTCCACAATCATGTCGATTTTGGGTAATGGATAATCATCATTCAAAGATACTTCGTTCAAATCTCGATAGTCAACGCACATGGGGCCTTTTGCTCTTGATTTCGATACGGGTACAATGTTGGTTAGCCATGTGGAAAATTGGATCACCTTGATGAAGCCTACATTCAACTTTTTGATTACCTCTTTGTTGAATTTTAGTGACCATTTGGTATGGAGCTTTCACAGTTTCTGTTTGACTGTTTGCATTCTAGGAGAGTTAGGATCTCGTGCTGAGCCATTTCGGGATCGATGTCAGGCACTTCGACATAGGACCATGCAAATCCATCCAGAAATTCCTTTAGCATCTCATTAAATTGTGAATTCTCAAGATCTTTGAGGATGGATTCTATCCTAAACTCATGTTGTTGGACTCTATAATTGAGATTAATAACACTGGTTTCATCCTCATTAATTTGAATGTGGTTATGTCGCTTGTTATTAACCTTATTAAGATCCGTCAAGAATTATTCATTCGCAGAATCATCATCATCATCATCAAGAGTTTTATTAGAATTAAGATAATTAATGTAAGGCACATCAAGATACTTAAAATCCTCATTTATTTCACTTTTGGGAAAAAAGCATTGAGAAACTCATCAAAAGAGGTCTCAATTACATTGTTATCAAAAAAAGAGGAATAACAATATATGAAGAGATAGGGTAAACAATAAGTTTGGGTTGCATATCAGAAGGTGGGACTAGTATAGCATTCTAATTGAGGAGACGGACATAAGTGGCCTTGATCAGAGTGGATGGGTCTAACGATGTAGTGCCTAAATGGATCATGTCGATTATCAGCCTCAGTGTCTACAGATTGAACAATTATTTGGAGTTACTTCCTTTGGAGACCCCAGTAATGGCTACGACTTTCTGAATGAGGGGTTTCACTTGATGCTGGCAGTCTTCGACCCAGGAGTACTTGTCTTGAGAGAACATTTCCATCCCTGGCTACATCGTCTTATCTACATGATCATACTATGGTTCAGTAAAGCCATAAAAGGGGAAGTCTTCACCCTTTTTGACGAATCTCCCATTCAGAGAATCCCTCTAAACAAGCGTATCATCTTCTAAACTTCTCTTCAATCGTGGTTGGTGGAGAATTTTGAGTTCTTATGGTGAAAGCTGATAACCCAGGACACACGGGGAAAAGTCCTTTTTTAGGACTATGGGATCTAAAATCCCTTGTTGACATCACCCCAACCCCAGTTCAGGAATAAAGTGAATATTTTTTAACATTAGTATGATTTTGACATAATGTGAGGGTAACGTTATGCTCTGGATATACTCGATCTTTGAAATCTTCCTCTATCAAAAGGGAAAGAGGATTGACCCTGAAGATGGAGAAGCATGTCATTCGTCCCATGTTGTATTTCTAGTACCGAATTGCGGGTGATGTCATTTTTAGTATTGTCATCATCTCCTAAAGTGGTAATGGCTTTCCCTTGGGGAAGAATTTCAATTTATAATGAAGGGATGAGGATACCCCTCGAATGCTATGAAGCCACGATGAACCAAGCAGCAGATTAAAACATGTGGGTATTTCATTAACTTGAAACTTAGTAACTAGATTGATAGGTTCAACCCCTATTGTGAGTGTTGTGGATTCTATTACCTCTCGGTGGGTGTTATCATATGAACGTATTAAGGTAAAAGTAGGAGTTAGGTCGCTTACTTTCAACCCCAAGCAACTGAAGTTTCTTAATGGGTAAACATTGAGGGATGATATGTTATCAATAAGTGAGAGCGTGATGGTCTTCCCCCATCTCTTCAATGGAGACGTTGAGGGCATAGTTTTGATATGATCTTCAGAATTTTTTCTTCGGAGAAGGAAATGATTCTAGTGGTGGCCAAGGATCCAACCAAGCTTATGACTTTTTCTAGAGTGGTTGAAGGTGGAACTATTGGCTGAGTGAGAAGCTTTATCAGATAATTTGGGTACAATTGGTAAGACATTAAGATTCACCGTAAGGTGATGTTAGCTTGAGACTTCTTGAGTTGGTTGAGGATCTTGCTTTCCTCAATGGTCATTTCTGGCATGGGGAGTTCTTTTGCAACTCACTTTCGCTTGTCTGTTCTTGATGGTTGAGGATTTTGATCTTGGTAGTGTCTCCTTGATGTAGTCATATGTATTACGGAGGCGTGGAAGAATAAGAACCCCTTTTCTTCATCAATTTCTGGATATACATCTACTTTACTGATTTCCCCTAACAGGTCCTCGAAAGAGATCATCTTGCACATATTGATTACTGGACTAACCTTTTCCTAACTCGGTTCATCATCACATCTATCAAATTTATCCCTTCATATGGTGGCGACGATGTCTTCCTTCCAAGAGAAGTCAATGCATTCCATGACCTCAATGGCTTCTTTATAGAAATCATCCCACTCAGTAAGTAGGTACGAGAGTGAAAGGACCAACTACCCTTAAAGCTTTAAAGCAGTGAGTAGATTGGAAACATTACAGATTTTGTCGGTCTATCAGAACATATGTTCCATGATTTGAACTACATCATCCAAATTTATTTCATCAATGGGTACCATTTAATTATCAAACTACTGGGCCCAATTCTGGACTTTTTTAATGAATAGGATGCTGAAATTATGACAGTCGATGGTCATTTAGGGGCATTTTAGCACAAATCCAGAAGCTAATTCAGAATAGTCGGCAGTTCTATATCTCTTTCTTTGGACTGGGTACGAATGATAATACAAGCCCTTGTGAGGAGTGACTGAGCTCGATCGGCAAATCAGGTAGGGTGTTGGAGAAAATATGGGAAAACTTTAAGTAGTTTGGGTGAAAATACAGGTATGTTGTGTGCTTTATTGGGAACAATTTGGGTAGATGGGTTGAGTTTTGGGTCATTATCTAAAAAGATGGCATTGTTATGGGTTGGAAGTGGGTTGTGAGTGGGGTTGGGTTTAGGATTAGCTGGAGGAGCGATGATCCCACAGTCAATTAAATCTTGGATTACATTCTAAAGATGGAAACACTGATCAGTGGTATGTCTGGAAGACTAGTGAAAGTCACATTTGGCTTCAATTTTTTAGGAAGTGGGTTTGGTAATAGACGAGGGTTCTAGAGGTTTGATAATATTTTAGCTTAACAAGGTCTGGTAGACATTAGACAGGGGATAATCTCTATTTATTCCTTTCTAGGGGGGTTAGGGAAACTTTCTGGCGCCCAAGAGGTAGCAGGATGGGAGATATTGTTGATGGTTGAGACTGTGGCATTGGCATTCTTCTCATACTTTTTGGGAGTGAACTATTCAGAAACTTTCTTTGGTTCGGCTTCTATCGTGGTAACACTTTCTTCAATATCCACACCCACTTACCGGAGGACTCAAAAGTGTGGGTAATAATGACCTCCCATAGTTTCTCTGATATTGGCAGGAAATTCTTCTTCACTATGATGATTTGTTCTTCTTTGGACGACCGGTTGGTCATGGTGGCAACTTTCTCTCTCCAGCTTATTATGAAGTTGTTGATAGTTTCTCCAGGTTTCTGCTTGAAAAGTTTTAGATCATGGAGTTTACCCTCTAGTTATTCATTATACTCATACTGTGACACGAATTATTGGGAGACATCTTCCCAACAGCGGATTCTAGATTCTTCGAGGGATAGGAACTAAGGATGAGTGTTTTCCTTCAAAGTCTGTTGGAATATCTGGGTCTTTACCTCTTCAGAGGCACCAAGGAGAGTCATGGCTCAGTGATAGTTGTGAAGGTGAATAATTTAAGGCATGCTTCTCCTGAACTTCTCAATAGATGGCATCTTGAATTTCTCCGGCAATCTTACTTTAAGGTAGGGAGACATGTGAGTGTAATCCATATAGTTCCAAGATATCTTAACTTGGTTAAAATTCTTCGACAAAATTTTGAGTCCTTCCTTAACCTTGTTTAGTTCTTCCTTCTTGGGATCAACGAAAATTAGCAGGTTAGACCCTGGTTGGGCACGATTTAGTATAGAGAGCTGAGATGGCAGTGGCCCATTGGCAGGCAGGGCACGTGGAGCATGCTGATATTCTTTCGGGATCTAAATAGACTCTAGAGCGGTTAGACCCATGGCACGAGGAAAGAGAACCTCGAGTTCTTCGAGAATTGGGATTCAGTTTTGATGCATCTCATGAACCTTAGTTTGAAAATTGTCAATCTTGGCACTGAGTTGGACCAAAATTTCCATCAGATTCGACTGGACATTTGGTTCTTGATCATTGTTTTCCATGAAGGACTAGTGAAGGTTGATTTCAGACTTGGATGAAGTTACAAGATAACTGACGGAGATTCGGGGTGGTTTGATAGAAGACCAAAGCCAATAGGGAGATAGGCTAAGAATCAGGTATGCAATCAACCTGAGAAGGAGAAATATTTGAATTTATTTTTAAAAATAGAAATAATTTTTTTTTATTGAAGAAGATGGATTTTTTTTTGACATTTTTGACAAAGTGAAGGAAAAATGTTTTTGGTATTTTGACAAAAGGAGTAAGGAAAAATTTCCAATTGAGTCAATTTGTAAGTGTTGGCTTAATTCCGGACAAAACTATTTGAGTGGTAAAATAGAAGGTTGGGACCTTCAATCCTATGATATTTGAGTTGAAGATGTAGTGGCCAAGTATAAATTGAAGACATCATCATTGTTGGGTTTCATGCCATGTTTAACATCATCAACCTTTCAATTTTCCACGGTCTCTAATGGTATGGATGCATATGATATATTTAGAGACCTGGAATTTTTATTGGTTTTTTTTATTCAACTAAGTTTAAAATGATTTTTTATTTTTCGAAGATTTTTTTTAAATGTCATTATAAGAACAAATTTACAATCGAGTCATTTGAAGTATTGGCTATTCCATTGGACAAAATATTTTTGGGGCTTAACACGCCTCACATTTATCATCCATAGAGATTTGGGCATCAGGTTTTTCACGCTTCATCAAATCACAATCCATTCTCTTTTCCCAAAAGGTATATGACCCAAATTCAATGTATGTGTTGGATTTAATTTTAACTCAATTAGAATATTTATGAATATTTTCAAATTTAATTTTAAATCATTTTTGGAAGAAAATGAAATTTTCGTTCGAAGTTTACCCAGGTCGTTCGAATGACCTGGGTCTAACGAAACTGGTCTCTATACACTGACATGTCGTTAGAAAATTCGTTAGAATTTTCGTTATAATGAGATTTCTAACGACTTCACTTATATTGCACTGGATTATCATTAGAAAACTCGTTCGAACGAGCTTTGTCAGTTTTGAAATTTTTTTCTACAGTTATTTTTCATAACTGCTTTGGTCCACTACTTTTCCCAGTTTCATAAAGTGGTCGAAAATACAGTTTTTCAACAAGGAACTTGCACATTTCAAAAGAAGAATTATCATCTTCCTTTTTCATGAAAAACTCTCCAACACAATTTTGATTTTGAATGAACCAAAACCCCATGCTTTCAACCTGAATTTCATCATGGACATATTCCGTGGATTTCTGCGTCCTAGTTGATTGAAGATGGTTCTTTGGCCTTCGGTGGATACCAAGACACGAGAAGTATTGTACAATGCGTTGGATCTTCGCCTAATACAAATGAAGGTAGAGGAGACGGCATCAGCATGTATTAGTGAGTCAAGTCTGTAAGTCTTTTGAGTCCCTTGTAAAACCTTTATTTGTAGTGGATTTGTCTAGGCCCATCCATCCGAGTTTTTCCCCATTTGAGTTTTCCTCGTACATCGACACGTTATGGTTGTGATTTCTTATTTTATATCATTTAATCACCTAGATGTATGTGTAGGATAAAAAGGATAAAATTTGGCTAATTTTGTATCTCTTAATCAAGTTAAATATCTTATCACTTTACTTGATAAATGTTAATGCTAACTTACTAATTTGCAAAGGATATTAAAATTGGAATATTTCTCTATTTGGCAATTTTTTTATAAGTGTGGTGTGTCTATTCAACGAAATAACCTCAGTTTATATAACCTTACAACTTCAAATTAGTATCAGAGCTAGTCTCTAAAAGTTATTTAGATGAATCCTGGAGGTTATATGGAAAGTTTCGTCTAGTAGACCACCTATGTTTGATGGAACTAATTACACCTATTGGAAATCACGTATGAAATCTGTCCTAAAATCAATTAATGAACGTGTTTGGGTTGCTATTGAAAGAGGACGGCCCCCTTCTACTATGATCCTTGATGATGATTTTTTTTAAACTGGTAGAGAATTGGCGTGAGGATGAATTGAAATTATGTAACTTTAACACTAAAGGTTTAAATGCATTATTTACTGCCTTGACAACCGAGGAGTTTCGTCATATCATGACTTGTGAAAGTTCTAAGGATTCTTGGAACATTCTACAAGTTACTGATGAGGGAACGAGTGCAGTTAAAGAATCTAAGCTTCAAAACCTAACCACTAAATTTGAAACCACCACCATGAAAGAAACTGAAACTTTTGATGATTTTTATGCTTGTATATCTGATATTGTTAATTCTTGCTTTAAATTAGGTGATAAAATCCCTGAAGATCGTGTTGTTAAGAAAATACTTAGATGCCTTCCTAAACGGTTCATTCCAAAAGTCACAGTTCTTAACTCCTTAGGAAATCTAAATACTTCAAAACTTGAAGAGCTTGTTGGTGATCTTCAAACATATGAATTAGATATGTTTCCTAAAGATAACAAAACCAAAGATAAGGGTGTTGCCTTGAAAGTAAAGAAAGAAGAAGTGTCTGAGTCTGATGAGTCTGATATCATTCCTAATGATATTTCCCTATTTGATAAAAAAATTAAAACAATTCTCAACTTTTAAAAGCAAAACTCAAAATTCTAAAAATCAAAATTTGAGAAAAACAAAAATAAAGGTAATAGAAATTTTAATAATCAGGATCCTAAGAAGTTTAATAGAGACAACCTTTAAAAGTATAATTCAGAGAGATGCTTTGAATGTGTGGGACGTGGTCATAGAGCGTTTGAGTGGCCTACTAAACATAAGAGACAAGGTAAAGAAAAGGCAGTTTATAATGCTACTCTAAGCAACAGTGATAATGAGTCTGAAGACTCCACCGCATCTAGAAATAATTTCACTGCCTTTATAGCAAGTCATGCTAGTGATTAAAGTGAGTCACTCCCTAATGTTAAAAATTCCGAGCATGATCTTGAGGTTACTTCCACTCAATCAACAAGTAGTGATGAAAAAGGAAATGAGAGTGAAGTAGATGAGAGTGAATTGCAATCTGCCCATTCTGAACTATACACTGAGTCTTTTCGTATTCAAAAGGTAAATAAAATATTAATCTTTAAAGTTTTAACTTTAGAAAAGGAGTTGAAAAGCCTAAAGGAGAAGGAGGCTTTAGTTAGTCAACTCGAGGAAATTAAGATATCTCTTTCTGAGAAGCTTATCTTGGTAGGTAAAGAAAAATGTGACGTAATTAACTCCTAGGAAGGTGTCAACAAAGATCTTCATAAGTCTTTAGATATTAGAAAATCTCTGGGGGTACCCGAAAATTAGTATTATAGGCCTGGACGAGTATCCCAGCCCTAGCGGCCCAAAGTCCAGGCCCCTCATCTCTTGTATTGATCCGATTTCCCCATGACCCCATGAAGGGAAGTTATAGGGGAGCACGATCCCATGGAGGGAAGTTATAGGGAAGATGGCTAATAAGGAGGAACCCATCATCTCCACTAACTAACATACACATATATAAATTAAACCCTAGGTCCGGGGCAAAGGACAAGTGATATTCTCTGTACTCATTCTCCAGAATATTGAGAAATAACACTGACTGCACCACCGTGGACGTAGGCACATCTTTGCTGAACCACGTACATCCATTGTTGTGTGATTGGCGTTTTATTTTCTTTGTTCTTTCTTGGTTATTACTTCTCTCATATTTATTTGTGTTGCACAATCATTGTCTCCACAATTGGCGCCGTCTGTGGGAAGCGTTCATCTTTCCCTGAGAAGATCCCATGCCAAGAAAAGAATCTAAGATGTCTGGTCACAGCAGCAACGCTCCTCAATCAGGAGATATTCAAGAGCCACCTGGTCCTCGCACGATTAGGTCTGAAGTCCAACATTCAGATTGTGGGGCTCTCTTGGAAAGGCCAACCTCAGAAGAAGGTCAAGGACCAGTAAGGTCCACGCAGATATCTAGATTGATTGATGCATACGAGGCAAGGCCCCACGAGCAGAGGGAGTCTTCTCTCAGATACGAGGCTGAAAATGCTCGCTTGAAAAGAAGACTGGAAAGACTGGAGAAGGAACTACGTCCTGATACCAGGAGACACCCCTATCGCACTCCTAGCCCTCAGGCGAGCAAATCTCACAGCCGAGGAAGGAGTCCTAGGCGGGAATATCAAGGGGTCGAAGGAGGCGATTCAGACCACGACCTCCGCAAACAACTAAGAAGAGCTCGCCGCTATCAGAGCCCTGCTCGCAGCGACGAAAACATACGGAACCTGGTCCGCAGAGAAATGGACCAACATCCAGCTCACCGCGGCACCAGGTCGACCAGAGAACTCGCCAGAAGAGCCCTCAAGACCCAGATGAAGTCACCCTTCACGAGGGAAATTGAAGAGGAAGAGACTCCCAAGAAATTTTCCATTCCAAGGTTTAAGATTTACGATGGGAAGACTGATCCCATTGATCATGTCAGGCAGTACCGGCAGGCCATGACCCTCTGGAACCACCGGGATGCACTGATGTGCCGTATTTTTCCCTCGAGCCTCCATGACGTGGCCCAAAAATGGTTCGAAAAACTCCCTCACCGATCCATCAGAAATTTCAAATCCCTGGCCGAGCTCTTTACGACCCGGTTCATCACCAGCAGCTCCCATCCCAAAAGGATGGATGCTCTATTAACAATGAAGAAAACGCCTCAAGAAACACTCCGAGACTATGCGAAGAGGTACTGGGAGTTATTTAATGAGATCGAGGACTGCGCGGAAGAGGTGGCAGTGGTTTCCTTCAAAATTGGGCTACCTAGATCTTCCCTCCTTTACCAGTCCTTGACGAAGAAGGAATCTATGACCATTGACGACCTGATGGCCCGGATTGAGAAATACGCAAAGGTGGAAGATGTCACCCGCCTTAATGTAGGAGAAAACGGTCGAGCCAAGCTCACTACCAAGGGAAGTGAGAAAGTTAAGAACCAGAAGAAAGGAGGAAAGAGTGGGGGCAAGAATGGCTCCAAAAACGGAGGGAATCCTGAAGTAACAAAATCGTTCCAAGCGGTCAACACCTTCTTCAAAGAGCCAATTTACAAAATTCTCACGAAGATCAAGGATGAGCCGTTCATCAAATGGCCCCGAAAAATGGGAGGAGACCCCTCGAAAAGAAACAATGCATTAAGATGCGCTTTCCACAAAGAGGGAGGGCATAAGACCGAGCACTGCAAGGCTCTTAAGTCCCACCTCGAGGAGTTGGCCCAGTTTGGACATTTGAATGACTTTGTGGAAAAGAAGGTAGAGAAAGTGGCTGCCCACAGAGAGGCGAAACCCGACAACGTGCTGGAGGATGATGTCGGACATGAATTCGCAGTAATCCACGGAGTATCTGACGTCATGCAAATACAAGGGAACTCAGCTCGAATAGAGGTAAAGAAACTGACAGCGGTAATGCAAGCTTTTCAGATTGATCCAGCAAAATCACAGTCAGGAAAACGTCGGCGAGCAGAGGACATCAACTACAACGAGCATATTGTTTTCACGGATGAAGACCTAATGGGAGTAAGGACACCACATCATGATTCCTTGGTCGTTACACTCAGGATAGCCAACTTTGACATCGACAGGCTGCTCGTCGATCAAGGAAGCTCATCCGAAGTAATGTACATCGACCTGTTCAGGAAATTGAAGTTGAGCGTCGCCGACCTAAAGGGAGCTACTGTCCCTCTGGTCGGCTTCGCTGGAAAAATGACCATGCCCCTGGGCAAAATAGTACTGCCGGTGCGCGCTGGAAATGTTTCCAAGATGATCGAGTTTTTGGTGGTCGACATTGATTCACCATATCAGGCCATCCTCGGCAGGGGATGGCTTCACGCGATGAAGGCAGTCTCCTCGACCTACCATCAGAAGCTCAAATATGTTATCGAGCGAGGAGTAATGGAGATACACGGTGACCAGGCGATGGCAAGGAAGTGCTTCATAGCGGCCATCCGACCAAAGCCAGAGAAAAAAGCTGATCAACCCAGTGAGAAAGTGGAGGAAGGTGCAATTCCTTCCAAATAGCAATTAAAATACGGAAGGACCGGAGTAGAAGAGACCAGGCTCCTCCCCTCCGAGCGTGTCGTCGAGGACTTGGTAGAAGTGGCGGCTAGAGAAGGCGACAATAGCAGAGTCTTCCTGATCGGAACGTCACTCACCGACCAAGAGCGAAAGGAGTTGTCAACCTTACTCAGAAGCAACATAAATGTTTTCGCTTGGGAACCTTATGAGCTGCCAGGAATCGATCCCAATATGGTCTGCCACCAGTTGCACGTCGATCCCATATTCAAGCCGATAACGCAGAAGGCACGGCGAACTGCTCCCGAGAAGGCCAGAGCAATAGAAAAAGAAGTCGAAAAATAGCTGGATGCAGGATCCATACGGGAAGTACAATTCCCCAAATGGTTATCCAACCTAGTGGTAGTTCCGAAAAGCAACGGAAAGTGGAGAGTTTGCATAGACTTCACTGACCTCAACAAAGCCTACCCCAAGGATAGCTTCCCTCTTCCAAAAATAGACCAACTAGTAGATGCCACCGCAGCTCACGAACGAATGAGTTTCCTGGACGCATACTCAGGGTATCACAAAATTCCCTTGTATGCCCCAGATTAGGACAAAACGGTGTTTATCACGACGGTTGGTTTATATTGTTACAAGGTCATGCCTTTTGGGCTCAAAATGCAGGGGCAACCTATCAGCGGCTAGTTACTAAAATGTTCAAGAATCAAATGGGAGACACAATGGAGGTCTACATCGACGACATGCTCGTTAAGAGCAAGGAGAAGGAGAATCACCTCTCGGACCTGTCAAGTACCTTCGAAATCCTCAGGAAGTTTCGAATGAAACTTAATGCGAGCAAGTGTTCCTTCGGTGTCCAGTCAGGGAAGTTTCTTGGGTATTTGGTCAGCAACCGAGGCATAGAGGCTAATCCGGACCAGATTGATGTAATCAACAGAGTACAACCTCCTCGCACAATCTGGGATATACAGAAGCTCACTGGAATACTCGTTGCTCTAAATCGTTTCATTTCTAAATCCTCCGAGAGATGCAAGCCTTTCTTCCAACTCTTAAAGGGCAGCAAAACAGTAGAGTGGAGCCCAGATTGCTCGCGAGCATTGGACGAGCTCAAGTCCTACCTAAGCACTCCACCACTTCTTGTCATACCACGACAAATGGACTCTTTGTACCTCTACCTTTCTGTATTCAGTCATACTGTCAGCTCGACGCTAATGTGCGAAGTTACAGGAATCCAACATCCCGTCTATTACGCGAGCAAAACCTTATTAGATGCCGAGAAGCGCTACCTACCATTGGAAAAGCTCGCATTCGCCCTAGTAATAGCCTTGAGAAAGCTAAAGCATTACTTCGAAGCTCATACGATCATCGTCCTTACATCACACCCCCTCAAGGCTGTCCTAAGGAAGGCGGATTTGTCAGGCAGACTGTCTAAATGGTCAGTCGAGCTCGACCGGTTTGACATCCAATTTCAACCAAGGACAACTATCAAGGGTCAAATCCGCGCTGATTTCATAGCTGAATTCACAGGCGAAGAACCCTCCGACCAGCCTAAGCCAACAGAGCAAAACAACCAAGCTATAGTGGAAAGCTGGAAACTATTCGTTGATGGAGCCTCCAACTCAAAGGGGGCAGGGGTAGGAATTGTTCTCATCACTCCAGAAAACACAATCCTTGAGCAAGGAATCAGGCTGGGATTTGCAGCCTCCAACAACGAATCAGAATACGAAGCCCTAATAGCAGGTCTCCAAAAAGCGCAACCTCTGGGAGCAAAGCGTTTGCAGGTATTGGGCGATTCGCAACTAGTTTCCAACCAGATAAGTGGAGACTATAACGCAAAGGATGAAAGAATGGCAGCCTACCTCTCCTTGGTGAAAAACTTAATGACGAGCTTTGAAGAGATCAACATCCAGCAGTTTCCCAGGGGGCAAAACAGCCACGCTGATGCGTTAGCAGCCTTGATTCGGCAGAAGATTCTATCCTTAAAAGGGTTATCCCTATCGATTTCCTCAGTTGCCCAAGAATTTACCCCAACTATGAGCTGCCAAACGCGGAACCAATACTCCAATTGGAATCAGACCCCAGCTGGATGGATCCCTTGAAGGACTATTTAAAGGACGGAACGCTTCCAGAGGACAAGAGAACTGCCCACCAGATAAGGGTCAAAGCTGCTCGCTTTCACTTATCCACAGGAGGCGACTTGTATAAAAGATCTTTCTCCGGTCCCTACCTTAGATGCGTCCACCCAGGCGATGTCAAGGCAGTGCTTCACGAGCTTCACGAAGGAATCTGTGGAAGTCATGTCGGAGGAAGGTATCTAGCCTTCCGAGCAACGAAGGAAGGCTATTGGTGTCCATACATACAAAAGGACTCCGCAATATATGTCCGCAAATGCTTGAAATGTCAACTTCACGCTCCTATGGTCCACCAGCCCGCCAGCGAATTAAAATCCCTGACCAGACCCTGGCCTTTCGCCCAATGGGGAATGGACATCTTGGGACCACTGCCCACCGCTGTCGGCAATCGCAAATACCTGTTGGTTACAACTGACTACTTTACCAAGTGGATCGAGGCAGAACCACTGGCGGACATCCGAGATGCTGACATGATAAGGTTCGTATGGAGATATATAATCACTCGATTCGGAATCCCCAGAACCATCATCACTGACAATGGAACACAGTTCGAGAGTGGCCCTTTTCAGGACTTCTGCAACGAACACGGGATCAGGCACCACTTCATCTCGGTGGCCTACCCTCAAAGCAACGGGCAAGCTGAAGCTTCCAACAAAACAGTGATCGCTGGATTGAAGAAGTGGTTAGAGCGAGCCAAAGGCGCATGGGCAACCGAGCTACCGCATATCTTATGGGCATACAGAACGACTCCTAGGCGAGCAGCAGAAGAAACGCCATTCTCACTAACATATGGTATGGAGGCAATCATCCCACTAGAAGAAGGATTGCCAACAATGAGATCCGACCTTGTGGAACAAGGTCAGAACGATGAGGCTTTGCTCGCTGAACTCGACCTAGCCGACGAGCGCAGGGAACTTGCCCTAGTGAAACTAGCGAGCTATCAGCAACAGCTCACGAAGCACTACAGCAAAAGGGTCAACCCTAGGAGATTCAAAGTTGGGGACTATGTTCTAAAAAAGGTCCTGGGCAACACAGTGAATCCATCAGACAGTAAGCTGGGACCAAACTGGGAAGGACCTTATAAGATAATTAGAGACGACCTGCAAGGTGCCTATCATTTGGAAACGATGGAGGGCAGGGAGATACCACGAGCATGGAACGCAGCTAATCTCAAGAAATTCTATTTTTAGGAATTCTATTATTAAATCTTTTATTGTATTCGTTATGTGAAAGGACAGTTCATTTCCCATTTCACTAATGAAAATCTCTCAGTTGATCACTCCCTAATTAGTAACAGTTATATTTTATTACACATCCCTTCCGAATCACAGGCATAATGGTCGACATAGCAGGGGAACACCCCTCCTCAGGTCATCGTCATGAAGCACGACAGACCTCTTAGCATTGCCCCTGGCAATATATGAAGCCCTACAGAGTATTCTTAGGCATCAAACCTACTTTAGTTAAACAAAATCCTGATCGGATGAAGACATCCAATACTAGGTGTGTCCTCGCCAATTGCCCTACTTAAGCCTAAGGGAGTGTGACGACACAACCTAAAAGGTAAAGTGAGGGCACAATGGTATTCTTGCATTATACTGGACTGGGGGGACACTCGCATGACAAAATAAAAAGGATATGAAGCAGCGACAATATAAAAAGATTGGATGAACACGTTTAGTCTGCAAAATTGCCCAAAACGCGAAATTTTCGTTAATCCTTTATATTTACAAACAATGATAATACATGTTTAGTCGGCGAAGCTCGCCCAAAGCATTAACATTATCAAAAAGAAAAAGAATAGAAAAATCTCAAGGAGGTGGAAGCCTCCGAGCAAGATAATCAGCAACTTTAGCTCTCCTTCCATCATCAGGAGCGGGGGCTAGCTCTTCTACGACCTCATTTGCATCCAACTCCAATAGTTGCCGGGGAATAGCATCAATGGGGATCCATCGATCATCCCTCCTGAATGGATTGGGCATCAGAGTGGAGGAAGACATCTCGTGTCGATACCATAACACCGAGTTCCTCGGGACCTGCAGCTCTCTCAGGGCACTCAACCACCCTTTGATGAAAGAAAGTTCTTCGAACTCTGATAGTCTCGTGGGAGCATCCAGCCAGCCCTGATTGTAGCCATCAGACCACACTTGGCGAGGGCCCTTCTTGAATAGATGCCACAGTCGGGAAACGTCCCTCTGGAGCCCAGCAGGAATTACATAAGCTCGTCGAATATCGTCGCGCAACTCCCCAATCTCCCGGTGTTCGACGGCTTCCCTGTTCCTACCCCT
The DNA here is from genome assembly GCA_949130495.1 of Sambucus nigra. Taxonomy (NCBI): domain Eukaryota; kingdom Viridiplantae; phylum Streptophyta; class Magnoliopsida; order Dipsacales; family Adoxaceae; genus Sambucus; species Sambucus nigra. The sequence continues at coordinate 447,681,456 of OX422220.1, read as the reverse complement.
GGCACTCCTTCCAGCACGCGGGAGGGGAGGTTGAGCAGCTCGCGACGAAGAAGAGCCTTGCAGGACTATTGGAACGGTGCTCGGCGAATGCTCCTTAAGCTTCGAGACCTCCCGCCTCAGGTCTTCATTCTCCTGCTGCAGGAACTCCCCAACTTGGTTAATCTCGGTGGCCTCCAGTAACTTTTCTCTCAGTGCACTTACTTCTTCTTGTACTGAGGCACCGATTTCTTCCATTTCCTGGAGCCTATCCTTCAGCTTAGCCACCAGCTCGGATTGCTCCTTATATTTCTAATTCCTAGACCTAAGTGACTTACAAAGTCTAACAAAGGCCTGGCGAATAGCAGGGCTTGCATTAGGACCAAGAGTCCTACCCAGTTGGGAGGTAGCAGGAATATAGTCATCAACATCAACCAACTACAAGTAAAAGAAAGAGAAGAGAAAGAGATCAGCATAAACAAAAATGAAGTCTTTTCATTAATAAGGAACGTGGTTACATCAGATTGAAAAAGAAAAAATTACAAAGCAACCCTATCAATTAGCAACCTCGGGTGGCCCAGAGGTGGATGGTCCCTTGTCCTTATCAGCATCAGCAGGGGCATTACCCTCTGCAGGGGTGTCCTCTGTCCTCTCAACCAAAGGAGCGTCAGCAGGAGTCACCTGAGAGACAGGATCAGTGCCTTCAGCAGTTGGGGCAGGGTCCTCACCTACGACTGGTCTCGGCCCTGGATCGTGCTCGTCAAAGAGATGCAACGTCCACCCCAGCAGCCACGAGAGCCTTATTCCACCCTTTCTTGAAGTTCAGACGGATGATATAGCCTATCTGAACTTCAGCGTCTTCATACGCAGTAGCCCAGCCAGAGTTGTACAAGTCCTCCTTAAGGGTGGCTGCCTGGGCTTTCTCCGCCTCCAGTTGCTCGGCCAGAACCCTGTTCTTCTCTGCAAGGTCCAGCTTGCTCATGCACACCAGATCATAAGCCTTCCTCAGCTCGCCCAGCTCCCTGACCGCATCATCTCTCTCGCGAGCAGAATTGACAAGGGCCAGGTCAGATGAAACTCGAGCTGCATCAGCAGCCTTCAGGTCGGCCTCCAGCTGAGATCCCCTGGCTTCTAGAGCAGATTTTTGTTGTTCCAGCTCACCATTCCTCCTCACCAGCTCATCGCGAGAGCGATAGAGCACAGCGAAGTCGGTCATAAACTGCAAAGAATAAAGAAGAAATCAAGAAGAAGAAACCATCAAGACTTGTTAAAAGAAATTGAGAATTAGAAGAGAACTTTACCAAGGCAAGCCTCTGGCTAGCTTGCAGAGCCAGTTGATCGGACCCCAACGCCCTCTGACGATCCGCAGGAAGGACTGCTCTCTCGAGCAGTGCAGGGGCTAGCTGAGGAGAAGTGGACACCGAAGCCCCCTCAGGCAAGGCAGATACTGGGACCAGGGCTTGACCTATTTTGGTCCTCTATTCCATCTTCCTCCTCTCCTCCACTTTCTTCTTCTCCTCCACCTTCCTCCTCTCCTCCTCCTTTTTCCTCTCCCTCTCTCTCCCTTGTTCCTCCTCTCTCCTCTTCTTCTCTTGCTCCTGAGAAGAAGGCCGAGAACCAGTAGCTATGACCCCAGGTGCAGACTTTAGTTTCTTGGAACTCTGTGCAAGGAGCACGTCATCATCATCGTCATCATCTCTGATCAAATTCTTCCTGGGAAGCATCTCTTCACCAGAACTGTTGGAAGTGCTCGACGATCCTTGAGCTTCAAAATTCTCCTCAGAATTAGAAAAACTGCTACCGACAGAGCATCCTCCACCAAGATTACCGACAGGCTCACTTTCAGAGGTCCTCTCCTCTTCGTCCAACTTGATTAGCTCGGCAGTAGTCTCTTCGGCGGAAGCAAACTCTGGAACACTGTCCACAGGTCGTGCTATGAAGCTGGAGCCTACGTTCTTATACTCTAACAAGAAATCAGTAGATATGGGATGCTCTCCATCACCCAAAGGCTCTCTGATGTTCCAAGCTTTAACCAACTCAGAAATTCGGACCTCGCTAAGAGCAGGCTTCACGTTCCTTGCCCTCGCTGTAAAAGAAAACGCAGAAAGGAGTTAGAAAAGTCATAAGTCAGCATAGATTGAAGCAACAGTACAAATATCTACCTATATATTCTTCCCCATAAAAGGGAACAGTGAATCTTTCAGACCTTGACCCTTCAGATTGGGGAGAGAACTGCCAATTCCTAACAAGAAAACCTTCCTGCCAGTAGTCCTTATGGGAATCAGGTAGATTTACTACCAATACCCTATCAGCGCTCCTAGCTTCGAGGTACAGGACACGTGAACTAGTTCGAGAGAAGGAGTAACAAAAGCAGACCTCGACAAGCCCTAACCTTGTGCTATACAATTGATTTATCCTATGCACGCCGTTCACTATTTTCCATACATTGGACGAACATTGTGCAGGTACAATACTAAAATAGCTAAAAAAAATGCAAAAACAGATCATTAGGGGGAAAATTAAGTCCTCCCTGGGAAAGCAACAAAGCATGAATCCAGTGGGCATCCTCTATATCCCTAACGTTCCTACGAGGCAAGGCACAACACTCAATCTCCACCCACTCAGGAATGTTATAGAATTTTCTAAATTCTGAGATTGGCCTATTTCCAATCTTCGCCATTGGAAAATACAAGAAAAACTGCAAACCAAAGAGAAAATGCAAAAGGCACGAGAGACTTACAAGACAGAAGATCAGGTTAAATGACGAAGAAGCAACGAGAATGGAGATCAAAATTAGAAGGTACGAAGCGCGAGAGTTTTCAGAAGATAGAAGAGTGCTGGAAAAGCTGAAACGACGAAAAGAAATGAGCCTTATTCCAATAAACCTTCAAAATCTAATCATATCGCACAGTAGGCGAAGCGACTACCGCCAGAAATCGACTCTACAGCTCCCGAGGAATTGCAACACGGCTATTATGGCTAATCATTTAAATCTGTTGGGCCCACATGCATGGCACAATAAATTTAGGGGCAATTGTGGGTACCCAAAAATTAGTATTATAGGCCTGGACGAGTAGCCCAGCCCTAGCGGCCCAAAGTCCAGGCCCCTCATCTCTTGTATTGATCCGATTTCCCCACGACCCCATAAAGGGAAGTTATAGGGGAGCACGATCCCATGGAGGGAAGTTATAGGGAAGATGGCTAATAAGGAGGAACCCATCATCTCCACTAACTAACATACACATATATAAATTAAACCCTAGGTCCGGGGCAAAGGACAAGTGATATTCTCTGTACTCATTCTCCAGAATATTGAGAAATAATACTGACTGCACCACCGTGGACGTAGGTACATCTTTGCTGAACCACGTACATCCGTTGTTGTGTGATTGGCGTTTTATTTTCTTTGTTCTTTCTTGGTTATTACTTCTCTCATATTTATTTGTGTTGCACAATCATTGTCTCCACAATCTCTTAAAGCTAAAATTGTCCAACTTGAAAAAGATCTCGAGTCCTCTCGTGAAGTCAAAGTCAGACTCGAAGATAATTCTGGAAGAATCGAAAAATTATTTCTAGGTCATGTTTTAGGATACAAGGAGAAAGGTTATCAATAGAGAAAGGGCATAGGTTATGAGGAAGGTGAGTCACCCAAAATTAATTTTGAACCCATAACCAAGTATTTTACTAAAATAAACCCGTCAAAACCTAATCTACCAAAAAGAAGCCCTCCTAAGAAATATACAAAAGTGACTGCTAACCAACCCTACTTGTGTACGTTTTGTCACAAAAAAGGGTCACCTTAGAGATTTTTGTTACAAACTTGGGAATAATTCCTATTTTACTACTTCTAATAGACACTATAGCTCCTTTTCTAGCCTTAAGAACCAAGTTGAAAATCTAGTTAACACTTCGAAAAATTTAAAGGAAAAATTTATAAGGTTCTCTATGGATCAAGGAAATTATTCTAATCAAAATACTAGAATCAACAAAGGGAAGTGCACAACTCAAGCATCGATTAAGAAAGATAATACCAATAAATATTTTGTTGTTCATGTTGCACTCAAGGCTCAAAATATCTCACATTGGTACTTTGATTATGGTTGTTTGATACATATAACCGGTGATAAATCCTTATTTACCACTCTTGAAAACTATAGAGATGGTAAGGTCACCTTTAGGGATGGAAGAAAATTTTGAATTATGGGTAGAGGGTCAATTGAAATTTTTGGGTTTCCTAAACTTGAAAATGTCCTTTATGTTGATGGTCTCAAGGAAAATTTGATAAGTATTGTCCAGTTATGTGATGAAAATCTTGATGTTAAGTTTAGTCAATCGGAGTGCAGCGTATATGATAAATCGGGTGATGCTATTTTACAGGGTGTGGGAACTAGTGACAACTGCTACGGAATAGTTCCTAAATCCTCTTTAGTTTACAATAGTGCAAAATCCTCATCTGGTAATCTTTGGCAACAACGATTAGGTCATGTTAACTTTAGAACTCTTGATCGTTTAGTGAGAAAAAAGCTAGCTCGAGGTTTACCATCGCTAGGAAAACCAACCTCCACTATTTGTGGGCCGTGTCAATTAGGAAAGAAAATTAAGAATCCACATAAAAAGTTTAACTCAATAACTACCTCTCGTGTCTTAGAATTGATACACATAGACCTTATGGGTCCCACTCATACCGAGAGCATAGGAGGAAAGAGATATATATTAGTTATCGTGGATGATTTTTCAAGATACTCCATAATAGGTTTTCTAAGAGAAGAACTGAGATTGTTGACTTTCTCACTGTTAAATGTAGAGTTCTTCAAAATCAACACGGAGTTACCACAAACCGCTTTAGGAGTGATAATGGAACCAAATTCAAGGAATCCGGTGTAAATTCCTTTTGTGATGAAATATGAATTAAGCATGAATTCTCGGTCGTTTGAACACCACAACAAAATGGTATAATTGAAAGAAAAAATTGAACGATCCAAGAAATGTCAAGATCTATGCTCTTAGGAAGGAATGGGCCTCATAGGTTTTGGGCCAAAGCGGTTAACACCGCATGTCACACATAAATAGTGTTTATTTGCATCTTAGTACTAACAAAATGCCATATGAAATGTGGATTGGCAAGAAACCTAATTTGGCCTATTTTAGAGTTTTGGGTAGTCCTTGTCATATACTTCGGGATAGAGAACTCCTAGGTAAATTTCACTCAAGGAGTGATGAATGTATTTTCCTATGATACTCTCAAAACAATAGATCTTTTAGAGTTTTCAGCTTAAGTAGCTTAAAAGTTATAGAATCAATACATGTTGTAATAAAAGACGATGCTCCAGCCACATTTATTGAAAATGAGGAAGATATATCATGAGTGTGATGTTGTTCCCGATGTAGAAAATATTGAGTCTCACACTGACTTGGTTGTTCCCACTACTGAGAGAAAGGATCCTTCTCCTTGGGTTCATAAAATTCATGACCCTTCAAAAATTATAGGAGATCCCGAGGTAGGTGTCAAGACTAGGGCTCAGTTAGAAAATGAAGTTACCTATTTCTGCTATACTTCTAAAATTGAACCTAAAAATTTATAAGAATCATTAAAAGATGAACATTCGATTAATGCCATGCAAGAAGAATTATTTCAATTTAAGAAAAATGATGTTTGGGAATTAGTCCCTAGGCCTTCTAATATTAACATCATTGGTACCAAATGGATTTTTAAAAATAAAATAGATGAAAATGGTGTCATTGTTCGTAAAAAATCTAGGTTGGTTGCCCAAGGATACACCCAAATAAAAGGTGTTGACTTTTAAGAAACTTTTTCTCCAGTTGCTAGGTTAGAGTCAGTTCACCTTTTACTAGCCATAGCATGTCATCTTAAATTTAAATTGTATCAAATGAATGTCAAAAGTGAATTTATAAATGGTATTCTTCAAGAAGAATTATATGTTGAACAACCTAAACGGTTTGAGGACCTTAAGCATCCTAATCATGTCTTCTTTCTAAAGAAAGTGCTATATGGATTGAAACAAGCACCCCGTGCCTGGTACGAAAGGCTCACTTGTTATCTCCTTCCTCGTGGCTTTTTGAGAGGGGGAGTAAACATGACATTATTTGTCTGTTGTGATGAGAAATCTATTTCAGTTGCACAAGTGTATGTCGATGACATAGTGTTTGGTTCAAGGTGTGATAAACATACTCAAATTTTTTCAAAAGAAATGCAAGATCAGTGAGCTTACCTTCTTCCTAGGTCTTCAAGTTTGTCAACTTGATAGTGGGATTTTTTTGTCCCAAACTAAGTATGCTAAAGACCTTGTGAAGAAATTTAAACTGGAATCAACTAAGCATGCACGTACTCCAATGAGTTCATCAGTTAAACTTAGTAAGGACACCGAAGGAAAGGATGTAGAGCAGACTCTCTTTAGGAGTATAATATGTATTCTACTTTACCTGACCGCTAGTCATCCAGATATTTCCTTTAGTGTAGGATTTTGGGCCCGATATCAAGCCTACCCAAAAGAGTCTCATTTACTTTCCATTAAACGTATTATCAAATAAGTTAGTGGAACCCTATCATTTGGGATTTGTTATTCCTTTGACACAAATGATTGTTTATCGGCATATTCGGATGTCGATTGGGCAGAAGATGTTGATGGATGCAAAGGTACATCTGGGGACTATTTTTACTTTGGTAGTACACTTGTCTCATGGATGAGCAAGAAATAAAATTTCATTTCTTTGTCCACGAAGGAAGTTGAATACATAGCCGTCGGGAGTTGTTGCACTCAACTAATTTGGATGAAACAAATGTTAGAAGATTATGGTATTTCTCAAGGCACTATGACTATCTATTGCGACAATACAAGTGAAATTTATATTTCCCATAATCCCATTCAACATTCTAGAACAAAGCATATTAATATTCGTGAATTGGTTGAAGAGAAAATCATTTCCTTAAGCTTTGTAGGCACCGATCAACAATTGGCCGATATCTTTACCAAACCTCTAGATGCCCTTAGGTTTGAAAACATTTGGAAATAGATTGGGGTTTGCTCCATTGATTGAGATCGAAGTAGTCTATCTAGTTTAAGTTGTTCCTCATGTCTATTTTTATACCTATGAACTAGCTTATTCCTTGTATATATAGTTTATAAAAATTCAAAAACTTTTTTTTGTTTGTAGTAGAATGGCCTTCATAAAACTTTTGTCCACATAAGTAATGTGTATGATGTTTTCGAACCTCTATCTCATTCCATGTCCGCGTGGCTTTCGATGAGATGTTAATCCGCACTTCGTCTCATTTGTGCGCATTGATGCTTGTTTATGATATTTTTCGCTATGATTGCCTCATAATATTGCCTTATTTGTACACACCCTTCACGGAATTGAGTGATCATTTACATCACTTGGCATATGCTAAGTGAAGTACGATGTTGTCTTATCAATTTCTCCACCCCTTTATGAGTAATAGATCTTGTGCATGTAAAACCATTGCCCAGATTTGAAAAATGATCATTATATTCATCCGGTTTATTTGTGCTTAGAAATGGGCTTGGGATGTGAAAAACAAAATGTTTTTACATGAAAAGCCACCATTTTCAAAAATGTAAAAGAGCCTAAAACAATTGTGGCATCAAAAAGATAGCCAAGGCTAATTTATCATTTTGATGATAGTATTGTTGCTATTTCAAAATCAAAAGAATTCAACAACTTATTTCATATTGATGTGAGAAATAGGTTGAAGAATAATGGTTTTGCACAATTAATTCATATTGCTTTTGTTTTAGTGACGCTATTGGCATAAGAATCATCAATCTTCCAAGCGTTTATTTTTTTGGATAGTATTGCATCATATTCCATTTATTCTCACAAGGCGTATGAGAGTGTATATTACGTGAATATATTGTTTGGAATTTTACACTTATGCGTTGTCTTCATAATGATCTCACTCGCATTGTTCACACCCCTACATTCCTGCTCTCATGGTTTTGAGATCTCTACACTACTTGGGACATCTTAAAAATTATTGCTTTTGGTTTCTAACCCTTGAGGCCTTCTATTATGAATTTTTAACATTTTTTTGTTTCTTTTGAAGTCTTCCAAAATCAGTTTTTTCATTAGAAAATCTCGTTCGAACGAGTTTTCTAATGAGTTTTGACTTATACGTTTCAGTCTTTTCATTTGATGTTCGTTCCAACGAAGTCATTCAAACGACTTTCCAATTTCATTCGAACGACCTACATTTTTAAGTGGCGGTTCAGTCTATTTTTTCCCTACCATTTCTCTTCTCTCTCTCCTTTTTCGCACGATATCCACTCCCCATTTTTGCCCAACTCGTCCACTTCTCCTCTTTCCCTCTCCTCTATTTACCAACAATCACCCCGTCACCTACAAGAAAACCTTTTCCATACATTAAAAAACATCTTTGTTCCCACACCCTTCTTCACTCAAGGAATCCGAGTTCTTCCATTTCCTTTATGTATTCTCTTCCTTCTCCTACATATGTCTCTCTCTCTCTCTCTCTCTCTCTATATATATATATATATATATATATATATATATATATATATATATAATTTTGTTTTAGGGCTATATTCTATTCCTTTAATTTTTTTTGCCCCTCAATAAGTTTGAGTTCCATTTCTATTATCAATTTTTCTTAGAGTATAATTTTTTATATTTTCATGGACCTACTCTTAATTATTTCATTTTTTTTATCTTTGTTTATTACTAATGGATGATGGGATTGTGCTGCTATTAGGTTTTTATGGTGTTGTTTGGCGGTTCAGTTGAATTTTTTTTAGGTAGGTTCTAGTTTAGTTCTCTTAGTATGCCAAATTGTAATCGCCGTTCACATAGGAAAAGTTTTTCTTCCTCTTTATCTTCATCATCCTCAGATGAGGACACCAATGTTGATGTGTCAATTCCAGATCCCAAACTATGTTGGAGAACTCTATCCATTCATACCCAATACCATACCCAAGGATTTTCCACTCGATCATATGTTTGAGAAAAAATCATCAATCTCGCCTCTTTAGCTGGCACTACTGTTCACTCTTGGATTTTTGAGTTGGGTTGGGACTCGCTGTTCAATATCACTGACTCTATTTATCCCGACCTTATTAAATAATTTTTCTTTCAGATGAGTGTTCATGAGGATTATATTTTCGTTAAAGTGCGAGGTTGCGACGTCATTATCTCTCCTGAATCCACCGCTCGTCTTGTCCCATACCCCATGTCACTAATCCCTCTTATCCTTGGCTTACCAACTCTCATCCCGCAAATGATCTTATCATGATCACCATGAGTCTCATTATTCAATCCGGTACCATTACAATTTATCATAACAATTTAAATCAAGATTTTATGGTATTAAACTAGATTGTTTGTTCATGTCTAATTACTCGTGCCTACTCTACTCAAATTACCAAGTTGCACGTGGTGAAGCCCTTATACTTTTGACTCATTTGAGTCTAGACTGTATAAGAGCTCATCTAGTTTGGAAATTGTGACAAAATTGTGTCCATCCTAGAAACCAAAGAGCCTCAGAGATTGTTTTGCTTCTTATCCTATTCATCTTGTAATGATCATGAGACTATAGCCATCACTCACACACTTAGAACTTAATTTTTGCATATCATATTGCACCTTTATGTGTATTAATGTGGTGAGTGTGTTTAAATCCCTCAATTTGATTTTTATTAATTTTTTGGGAATTTTAAACATCTTTTAATTAAGGTTTTATTAAACTAAAACTTGATTTAAGAAGTTTTGGGGTTAATATCTAAATATGTTTTGTTGTGGTTTTTGGCCTTAAGTTACTCTGGATAGAAACCAAAAGCGCCAGAGACTCCAGGGTTGGCTTTGTAATTAGTTTTGGACGCGCGTTTGTATTCGTTCTATGGCCAACACTTGCTGCTCCCTGATTGGCCTGGCTTGTGTTTCTTTACAGAGACATTAGTTGAGAATGTTATCAACCCTTGGATCAAATGTTATCGATGGCCTGCATGTTGTTTTGGTGAATCCCCGTGTAATCCCCTAAGCCAATCACAGCCTGTTTAATCCACCACTTGTTGTGAGCCCTTGGATTGAAGTCAAAGAAGCTTGACTCAATCACAGTCGTCTGTTTTGATTGAACGTCTGGAACCTTCTCCTCTTGCTATTTAAAGGACTCTTATCTCAGCCTTCGAAAGCTTTTGTCATTTTGAAAATTCTCAGAGAAAGAATAGAGAGAGATAGAGAAGAAAGAGAAGAGAGAGAGAAACCAGAGAGTCAAGTTAGAAACCCTAACTTCGTCTAAAACTTCTCCAACCTAAACCATTTACCTCTCCAAAACACAATAACCAAATAAACACCATCTTTAGTGTTTCTTGAGTTTATGAGAGTTCTAGTTGAGTGATCTTGGGTTGCTGTAACCTTGTGTTCATAAAATCTTATTTCCAACTTAGACACCTACTCAGATCTTGAATCTGATTCAATAGAAATCATAGATCTGAAGTTTTTCATGTCATAATACACTTAGTTGCATTTTTATTCTCATCTTGAGAAGTACATTGTTGATTGTTTTCTGTTAAAACATTTTATTACTTCAGAATCAACAATAAATGTTTTATAGTTTCTGTTTTTACAAAACTTAACCTGACCTAGTTAGATTCGCACTTGGAGGGTTTTCAATCTCCTAAATATTTTCAAAAGAGATTGAGAAAGGTCTTGACCGATTTCTTAAGCAAGATCTCCGTGGAATCTGGGTTATATCGAAAGGTCAAAAGGTTTTTGGTTTTGTAAGAAAGAAAAATAACAAACTCACTGCATATAGACTTTATATGTAATTTGTATAGGAATGTTTGTAAATCTAAGTGTGTGTGAGTTCATGCATGTGAATAGGTTCACTACACAAACACTTAACACACTACATACACTGAAAGTGTTGGCTATAAGATTTGGTGAACATAAGTCGATGTAACGTGCTGAAACAAAGGAAGAGTTGACAAACTGAGAAGACTACATCAACAATCAAGATCTGCAGAAAAGTTTAAGGACGCCAGAGGGTACAATCCTAAACTTGTATAGATTTGTTATTGTGTGCATGTTAGTTAAATAGATTGTAACTCACATATTTGTTTTAGTGAATTTTTTGTGCTACTCCGTAGAGGGAGTCGTGGATGTTTCCTCAAGGGTGAGGTTTTACCACGTTAAAAATCCTGAGTATTGATATTTCTACATCTTCTCATCCCATTCTGATGTGTGCTGAGTTTAAAATATTTTAAACTGTTTACTAAAACTTGTTATCAAATCTTGTCCTAATCTCGTACATAATTTTGTTAACACATCTTGTGTTCAAAATCAGTTTGATTTAAGTAAAGAGTTTCTTCAACAAACTTTTCGGAGTTGCTTAAATAGTTTATTTTCAATAAACGGCTTTAGCAACGCTATTTCATTTGGTATCAGAGCTATTGGTGAACTTATTTCAAAAAGATCCTGAGTTTCTGAAACTGTTTTCTCAAAATCAAACATGGACGAGAAAAATGAAAGATATGGTAACTTGACCAGACCTCCAGTCTTTGATGGAACCAATTTTTCTTACTGGAAAGTAAGGATGATTGCTTTCATTCAAGGAACTTTGGGAGATGATGTCTGGGACATTATTGAAAATGGATACTCTTATCCTACTAAACCAACCATTGAAGGAAGTAATGAGAGGGTTAAGAAAATATTAAGTGAGTTTACTCAAGAAAAGAAACAAGTTTCTCGCAATAATAATAATGGAAACAATGCCATATTTATGTCTATAAATGAACATGAGTTCAAGAGAATCTCATCTTGTACCACTTCTAAGGAAGCTTGGGATACCTTGATTACTGCCCATGAAAGAGACTCTAGGGTTAAGGCTGCTAAAACTCAGATGTTAATTCAACAGTATAATTCTTTAATCATGTCTGAATCTGAGTCTTTTGATGACTTCTATATGAACCTGACTGATATTGTCACTAAACTGCATGCTAATGGTATAACTTATGATAGACAAGAAATTGTGTCTAAAATTCTGAGATCATTACCACAGAAATTTGACAATAAAAGATATGCTATTGAGGAAATGTGTGATATAAATCTCACTCCTGAATTACTCAGTAGTAAATTAAGAACTGTGGAAATGGAATTAGAGTTTAAGAAACAATTGACCCACATTCATAGGAAACATACCAATTCCAATCTTAGCTTTACTTCTAAGATGATTAAGCCTGAGTTAAACACTCCTAGTAATGATTCTGATGAGGACTGTGACTTAGAAAGTTTAGAGAATCAGATTGCCCTAATGTCAAAACAATTTAAGAAAATTGTTAAATTTAGAAACAGTATTGCAAATAGACAGGGCAAGTCTAATTATTCAACTCCTTAAAATCACAAGTCCCATGAGAAACCTCATGACAAACAGAACAAGGACAACACAAGACCTCACAGAGACCTCAAGAAGACTGAATGCTATAGATGTGGTAAACTAGGACACATTGCTCAAGACTGTAGAGTTAATTTAAATACCCAAAACAAACACTCTAGAGCCAACATCTGCAAAACATGGGATGACTCAAGTGACTCTGAAAATGAGGAACCTGAGACATCTGATGGTTTTGATCCTTGTTTATCCTTCTTTGCCAAAATCATATATAATGATGATATGCCTGTGCTTGATAGTGAGGATGAGTCTAGTAATTCTAGCTCTGTTGCCTTGAATCATACCTTAACTGGTTTAGATGCTTTACTTAGTGAGAACATTAATACTTCTTCCTCGGCGTGTGTGAGTCAAAGGGGAATCGATATTGCTGATGTCAATGGGTGCGTGAGTTTAAGAAATGAAACCTTAGGGGTCACTTCACACACCTCACTTACTGACTCAGACAATGAAGATCTCCCAGATATACACACTCTATATTCTAAAACTCTAAAGAAAAGCACTAGACTAGAAAAGATTGTGAAACATCTTACCAAAAAGCTAAAGGATCTAAGCCTGATGGTAAAACTGAATGCTGAAGAGTATACTACTCAATGCATGTCTCATGAAAGTGAAATCAAAGTGTTTGATGAAAAACTGAAAACTTTGACTGAAGCTAATGAAATTCTGGAGAAAAAATACAAAGGGACATTATTAGAATTGGAACAAACCAAAGAAAAGACAGCAATTGTGTTCAAAAAATTTACAAAATTTGAAAACAATTCTAAATGTTTTGAGGAATTCGTTGTTGATTCTAAAACCAATTCTGATGATCGAACTGGTATAGGGTTTTTCCCCAATTTGAAGACACAAACAAAACATGTTGAACCTATCAAATTTGTGTCAGGAGGCAAAAGACCTATTGAAACATGTCCAGACTTTCATTCACTAAAAACTGAGTTTGATCATCAAAACACTAACACTGGAGATGCAAGTTGCTCTAAGCATGAAAGTTTACCAAAAGAAAAATATGTCTGCCCCTCAATTAGGAAAAGTGAACCTGCTTTCAAACCTGTGCTACCTAGGAATAAAATTCAGCCTCAAAATTTCTCAAAACCTTTGTTTAGAGACTTTCCTAAGGTAAACCCCATTCTGAGCAATCTTTATTGCTCCTATTGTGATATATACGGACATTCTTTCGATGATTGCTATGCTAGGAGACTGATTAAGCCTATCTATAATACTTCCATGTATCAAAACTTTAACTATTCTAGGAGGAGTCGTAACAATTATGTCCTTCCCAGGCCACCAGACAAAAACTCCAACTATAGGAATAGAAAGACTAAACCTAAAAGGACATTTACTAGAAGGAATCCCAGAAACTTTTCTAAATCAAATGCTCAGGTGTTTAAATTTACTCAAAAGCATGCGCAAAATGTTTTTCAACAAAAATCTAATGCTCGCAAATTTTATCAAATGAGAGCAAACAAGCGCAAACAGAAAACCAGAGCAATTTGGGTTAGAAAAGATGATCTAGTACCCTAGATGAAGTGTAATATTGTTATTTCTGCCTTAAAAGCTGAACTTACATCTTCTGGTTGGTATTTGGATTCTGGATGTTCCAAGCATATGACAGGTGATGATACAAAACTTTTAAATAAAACCCTCTTTGATGGTGGAAAAGTTGTTTTTGGTGATGGAGTATCATCCCAGATCATAGGCAAAGGAACTCTTAAAGAAAAAGGACTTCATGTTCTTGAAAATGTTCTCTTAGTTAAAGGTCTTAAGGCTAATTTACTTAGCATATCGCAATTTTATGACTCAAACCATACTGTTACATTTTCAAAGAACAATTGCAAGATTTTAAATGAAAAGGGAGAATGCGTAATTACAGGATTCAGGACTCCTGACAATTGTTATACTGTCATGACTAGTTCTGAAATCTGTAATGTTGCCAGAATGGATGACAATGAGATATGGCATAACAGAATGGGTCACATTAATTACGAAAATTTGAGTAAATTGTCCTCTCAAAAAATAGTTAGAGGAATACCAAAAATTAAACCTATTCATAACATTGTCTGTGGTCCCTGTCAAGAAGGAAAAATTATTAAAGCACCTCATATAAGGGTTAAAGATATCCTTACCTCTAATCCCTTAGAACTCATTCATATGGACCTAATGGGTCCTTCTCAAACTGTTAGTCTCTGTGGACACAGTTATATTCTAGTTATGGTTGATGACTTCACGAGATTCACTTGGGTAGCTTTCTTAAAACAGAAATCCGATACTTTTCAAACTTTTTTAAAGATTCTTTTACGAATTGAAAATGAGAAAGACACTCAAGTAAATAGAATCCGAAGTGATAGAGGTGGTGAATTCAAAGACACTGGTATTATAGAATACTGTGACTATAATGGTTACAAACATGAGTTCAGTGCTCCTAAGACTCCTCAACAAAATGGTATAGCCGAGAGAAAGAATCGAACCCTTCAAGAGATGGCACGTGTCATGCTCCATGCCAAGAACTTACCTAAGTATTTTTGGGTAGAATCTATTCGTACAGCATGCCATCTTATTAATAGGGTCTATCTTAGAAAGAATTCCAAACAAACTCCTTATGAACTTTGGTACAATAAAAAGCCTAATCTTAAGTACCTTAGAACCTTTGGTAGTACCTGCTATGTGTGCAAAGATAGGGAACACTTATCTAAATTTGAGAGCAGGGGAGATAAAGCCATATTCTTAGGATATTCACCTAACAGTAGAGCTTATCGGGTGTATAATCTTCGCACTAAAACCTTAATGGAATCCATAAATGTAATTGTTAGTGACACTACTATAGAAAGCAAGACTAGTGAATTAACTATAGAAGAAGAATCGTCAAATATTTTAGAAAATGACTCTTCTGAAATAGATAATTCATTACCTATTGAGTCACCTGAAGTACCTAACTGGGTTTCTAAAGATCATCCCATAAACAACATAGTTGGTAACCCTAGTGAGCCAGTACGTACAAGATCCCAACTTAGAAATTATGCACTTTATGCATGCTTTGTTTCTCTTATGGAACCAAAGAATGTAAATGAGGCATTGAATGACTCTCACTGGATTTCTGCAATGCAGGATGAACTTTTACAATTTGTCATTCATGATGTATGGTATCTTGTTCCACGTCCTGATCACAAAAAGGTTATTGGTACTCGTTGGATTTTCAAAAATAAAACTGATGAAAATGGGATGATAATTAGCAATAAAGCTAGACTAGTTGCTCAAAGTTATTCCCAAATAGAAGGAATTGATTTTAACGAGACGTTTGCTCCTGTTACTCGTTTAGAATCAGTTCGTCTGCTTCTTGCTATAGCTTGTCACATGCATTTTACATTATATCAAATGGATGTTAAATCTGCGTTCCTTAATGGAATACTTGCCGAGGAAACCTATGTAGAACAACCTAAAGGGTTCATTGACCCTAATTATCCTAATCATGTATTTCGGTTGAAAAAGGCTTTATATGGTCTTAAGCAAGCTCCTAGAGCTTGGTATGAGCGCCTGTCCAGTTTTCTACTGGATAAAGGTTTCAAAAGAGGTGGAAATGACCAAACCTTATTTGTCAAACATTTTGACAAACACATTACTATCGCTCAAGTCTATGTAGACGATATCATATTTGGATCCACTTCTACCTCAGAAGTAAAATCTTTTGCTGAAATTATGAGTAAGGAATTTCAGATGTCCCTTATGGGGGAGTTACAGTTCTTCCTAGGTCTCCAAGTCAAACAACAACTAGATGGATTGTTTCTTTCGCAGACTAAGTACGCATTAGAGATAGTTAAGAAATTTGGCCTCGAGAGTGCTAAAAGTGCTAAAATGCCTATGAGTACTACAGAAAAATTGTCAAAAGATGAAAATGGAAAATCTGTAGATCCTACTTTATATCGTAGTATGATTGGCACATTACTCTATTTGACTGCCTCGCATCCTGATATCATGTATGCTGTGTGTGTTTGTGCGCGCTATCAAAACAACCCCAAAGAGAGCCATTTAAACTCTGTTAAACGGATAATTAAATATGTTAAAGGCACTCTAAATTTAGGAATTTGGTACACGAATGACACACCGAGCACTATTATTGGGTACACTGATGCTGATTGGGCTGGTTGTACTAATGATAGTAAAAGCACTTCAGGCGCATGTTGTTATATTGGTAATAACTTGGTAGGATGGAGTAGTAAAAAACATAACTGCACATCTCTCTCGACTGCTGAATCTGAATACATAGCTGCTGGTAGCTGTTGTGCCCAATTATTGTGGCTTAAACAAATGCTAAGTGATTATGGTATTCTAGAACCCACACTTCATCTCTATTGTGATAATCAAAGAGCGATTAATATTTCTAAGAACCCGGTTCAACACTCGCGAACTAAGCACATTAAAATAAGACATCACTTTATTCGTGAATTAGTTGAAACCAAGGAATTAGAAATCAATTATCTTCCTACTGATCTACAACTTGCAGATTTATTTACCAAACCTCTTGATTATAATAGATTCATTTCTTTACGTAAATCTATTGGAATGGTTTGTGTCGAGTAAATACCTGTTATTTTTTCCAAGTTCCTTCCCTTTGTCCATTTGAGACAAAATGGGGGAGAAATTTGAGTCTATCTCTGCATATACTAAACAGCTTGATCTTAGTAATTCTTTGCAGGTATTCTTCTTGTACAGTCATTCTCTATTGTAATAATAGGATGTTAAACTGTATATAGTTGAGTTATGTAATTTTTGCTTTCTAGGATTTGGGTAGATAGAACTTTTCTAGGAATAGGTTTTTCTTATTTGTTGTCGCCCTACGAGTTCTAGATGACTCAAAGGAGATTTTGTCTCATATTTCCAAAGGGGGAGATTGAAGCCCTTATACTTTTGACTCATTTGAGTCTAGACTGTATAAGAGCTCATCTAGTTTGGAAATTGTGACAAAATTGTGTCCATCCTAGAAACCAAAGAGCCTCAGAGATTGTTTTGCTTCTTCTCCTATTCATCTTGTAATGATCCTGAGACTATAGCCATCACTCACACACTTAGAACTTAATTTTTGCATATCATATTGCACCTTTATGTGTATTAATGTGGTGAGTGTGTTTAAATCCCTCAATTTGATTTTTATTAATTTTTTGGGAATTTTAAACATCTTTTAATTAAGGTTTTATTAAACTAAAACTTGATTTAAAAAGTTTTGGGGTTAATATCTAAATATGTTTTGTTGTGGTTTTTGGCCTTAAGTTACTCTGAATAGAAACCAAAAGCGCCAGAGACTCCAGGGTTGGCTTTGTAATTAGTTTTGGATGCGCGTTTGTATTCGTTCTATGGCCAACACTTGCTGCTCCCTGATTGGCCTGGCTTGTGTTTCTTTACAGAGACATTAGTTGAGAATGTTATCATCCCTTGGATCAAATGTTATCGATGGCCTGCATGTTGTTTTGGTGAATCCCCGTGTAATCCCCTAAGCCAATCACAACCTGTTTAATCCACCGCTTGTTGTGAGCCCTTGGATTGAAGTCAAAGAAGCTTGACTCAATCACAGTCGTCTGTTTTGATTGAACGTCTGGAACCTTCTCCTCTTGCTATTTAAAGGACTCTCATCTCAGCCTTCGAAAGCTTTTGTCATTTTGAAAATTCTCAGAGAAAGAATAGAGAGAGATAGAGAAGAAAGAGAAGAGAGAGAGAAACCAGAGAGTCAAGTTAGAAACCCTAACTTCGTCTAAAACTTCTCCAACCTAAACCATTTACCTCTCCAAAACACAATAACCAAATAAACACCATCTTTAGTGTTTCTTGAGTTTATGAGAGTTCGAGTTGAGTGATCTTGGGTTGCTGTAACCTTGTGTTCATAAAATCTTATTTCCAACTTAGACACCTACTCAGATCTTGAATCTGATTCAATAGAAATCATAGATCTGAAGTTTTTCATGTCATAATACACTTAGTTGCATTTTTATTCTCATCTTGAGAAGTACATTGTTGATTGTTTTCTGTTAAAACATTTTATTACTTCAGAATCAACAATAAATGTTTTATAGTTTCTGTTTTTACAAAACTTAACCTGACCTAGTTGGATTCGCACTTGGAGGGTTTTCAATCTCCTAAATATTTTCAAAAGAGATTGAGAAAGGTCTTGACCGATTTCTTAAGCAAGATCTCCGTGGAATCTGGGTTATATCGAAAGGTCAAAAGGTTTTTGGTTTTGTAAGAAAGAAAAATAACAAACTCACTGCATATAGACTTTATATGTAATTTGTATAGGAATGTTTGTAAATCTAAGTGTGTGTGAGTTCATGCATGTGAATAGGATTCACTACACAAACACTTAACACACTACATACACTGAAAGTGTTGGCTATAAGATTTGGTGAACATAAGTCGACGTAACGTGCTGAAACAAAGGAAGAGTTGACAAACTGAGAAGACTACATCAACAATCAAGATCTGCAGAAAAGTTTAAGGACGCCAGAGGGTACAATCCTGAACTTGTATAGATTTGTTATTGTGTGCATGTTAGTTAAATAGATTGTAACTCACATATTTGTTTTAGTGAATTTTTTGTGCTACTCCGTAGAGGGAGTCGTGGATGTTTCCTCAAGGGTGAGGTTTTACCACGTTAAAAATCCTGAGTATTGATATTTCTACATCTTCTCATCCCATTCTGATGTGTGCTGAGTTTAAAATATTTTAAACTGTTTACTAAAACTTGTTATCAAATCTTGTCCTAATCTCGTACATAATTTTGTTAACACATCTTGTGTTCAAAATCAGTTTGATTTAAGTAAAGAGTTTCTTCAACAAACTTTTCGGAGTTGCTTAAATAGTTTATTTTTAATAAACGGCTTTAGCAACGCTATTTCACGTGGACCTCATGTTTTCTATCAGCATTAGAGCTGCCATTGACCTCCTCACCTTCATTTTTAAGGTTATCAAATCTATCAAAGTAAACCTATCCGGTCTCGTTAGGCAAGCACTTCCTTTTACAATTTTTATCACTCACCATTGTCTTGTTACGGGTTGCCCCCGTATTCCCTTAGATGTCCCTATGACCTGATAGTAAACAATTGATATGTCCTCAGTTGGTCACTCTCGTGGTCATTTACCCCTGGTACTCCACATATCGCTATCTCTCAATTCACATCCTCACAATCAGCCGCTGCCTCAACTCCTGCTCCCTCTGGGCCATCATCTCACCGTGCTCACCCACCACTTGAATCAAAGGATCTTAGGTCTGTTCTTTCACATGTAGAGAAAATTCAGGAAGAAATGTGCTAGGATAGGGCTATTATGCGGGAAATTTTGCTTAACATGCAATGGGATGGTGATGCGTAGGCTCGTTGGGAGGAGGCTCAAGCTCGTCAAGATAAAGCCTTGGCTCGCGTGATTCCATCCTTCTTTATCATCTTAAGGCAATTCGTCGCATGTAGATGTGTCGTGGTGCAGGATCATCTGATTTAGGATCCCTTCCAGATGATTCCCCCAATGACGCTCCATCTCCCTGATTTTCTTTATGTTTAAGTTTCTTTATGATTTTGTACTTGTGAGGGAGAGAGGGTCATATTTATTTTGTTAACTCACTTGTACTAGATTATAATCTTAGTTGGACACTCTTTCCATATTTTTGGATATTTTTTTTCCATATTTATGGTTATTGATATCTCATCCTTCTTTGATTCTATTGTTGCATATAATGATATTGGCATTTGTTGGATATTTTGCTGCTTTTATTTTTTTCCTCTTGTCATCATCTCTAACCATGCTGGTTTAATACTATCCCTTTGTCTTTCCCAGATAAAATGGGGGAGAAAACATTGATAGGGGGAGTTATTGCTTATTAGGGGGAACATGCCTTTAACATGTTTCACACATGTTTACCATGATTTATATTCTCTATTTTCCCCATGCGTTTTATGTATTTGTTGTTTCATGTGTGTAGGCCTTAATTTTCATTTCACCATATATCGCCTACTTCTCTGCATCCAGCCTACTTCTCTGCAGCCAATTGTCAGTCGAGTCTATTTGTCTATCATGTTTTTTGGGTTTTTAGTATGGGCTTTAGAATCATCTTGACGGCTGGCTTAGAAAATTCAATGTCTTTTTGGTTATATTTTTTATTTTTGTTTTGTCCCCGAAATAGCCAAAGGGGGAGATCTGTAAGAATAAATTTCCAATCGATTCAATTATAGTATTGGCTATTCCGTTGGACAAAATATTTTTGAGACTTAAGAAGTCTCACATTTATCATCCATAGAGATTTGGGCATCCAATTTTTCACGCTTCATCAAATCGCAATCCATTCTCTTTTCCCAAAAGGTATATGACCCAAATTCAATTTATGTGTTGGATTTAATTTTAATTCACTTAAAATATTTATGAAAATTTTCAAAATTAATTTTAAATCATTTTTGGAAGAAAATGAAATTTTCGTTCGAAGTTTGCCCAGGTAGTTCGAACGACCTGGGTCTAACGAAACTAGTCTGTATACACTGACATATCGTTAGAAGGTTCGTGAGAATTTAATTCGAACGAATTAGTTCTAACAAGATTTCTAACGACTTCCCTTATATTGCACTCGATTATCGTTAGAAAAATCGTTCGAACGATCTCGTTCGAACTAGTTTTGTCAGTTTTGAAAAAAGAATCTGCAGTTATTTTGCATAACTGCTTTGGTCCACTACTTTTCCCAATTTCATAAAGTGGACGAAAATACAGTTTTTCCATAAGGAACTTGCACATTTCAAAAGAAGAATTCTTGTCTTCCTTTTTTATGAAAAACTTTTTAACACAATTTTGATTTTGAATGAACTAAAACCCCATGCTTTCAACCTGAATTTCATCATGGACATATGCAGTGGATTTCTGCGTCCTAGTTGGTTGGAAACGGTTCTTTGGACTTCAGTGGATACCGAGACAGGAGCAGTGTTGTGCAACGCGTTAGAGCTTCGTGCATTACAAATGAAGGTAGAGGAGACGGTATCAGCATATCTTAGTGAGTCAAGACTATAAGTCGTTTGAGTCCCTTATAAAACCTTTATTTCTAGTGGATTTGTCTAGGCCCAGCCATTCGAGGTTTTTTCCATTTGGGTTTTGCTCGTACATCGGCGCGTTGTGGTTGTGATTTCTTATTTTATATCATTTAATAACCTAGATGTTTGTCTAGGATAAAAAGGATAAAATTTGGCTAATTTTATATCTCTTAATCAAGTTAAATATCCCATGAATTTAATTGATAATTGTTAATGCTAACTTAATAATTTGCAAAGGATATTAAAATCGGCATATTTATCTATTTGGCAATTTTTTTTTATTAGTGTAGTGTGTGTATTCTACGAAATAACCTCGTTTCATATAACCTTACAACTTTAGTCATTCAAACGACTTTTTAGTCTTATTCGAACAAGTTCCCCAGGCCTTTCGAACGAGGTTTTAAATATTTTATTTTTTCTTCTATATCATTCGAAGTTTCATTTGTATTGTCGTTCGAATGACATTCTCTTCTTTAATCTCGTTTGAACGAGATAATAGATTCGTTCAAACAACCGGCAATTTTCACTAGTTTTTTGATAGTTTTAAAATCTTCCCACTATCTTTTTAACCACCTTTTTAAGTAGTTCGGGAATGGACTTTTTTCAAAGACATTTGAGAGACATTTTACTAAACTTTTGAGAGAAGAAATACTTATCCAAAAGTCCCATTTTTGTTGTTGATTTTAATGGTTTAATTGCCAGCAAAACACAAAGTTTACAACCATAGAGTTTCATGATCCAAGTTTCTTCATATATTATGCTTTGAGATCATTAGTTTGGCACCGAGTATCATTATCTACCCAAAGGTGATAGTTTTCCATGGAGGATTTCGTTTTGTTGTTCATGGTGTGAATACGAAAGAGGACTTCGTTTGTTTGATGGTTGATTTTCCCCATCGGTGGATTCCGAGACGAAGGTGGACTCCTGAGTTTTCGACTAGGAAGAGGTGGATTAATGAAGAAGCATCAAGTCTTGAGAGGCCATCATGTTGTTGAGTAAGTCTTTCTATCGTGTATTTTTTAAAACCATAAGTCCTTCTATCGTGTCTTTTGTAAAACCATACCTAATGGACTTGTGGTTAGGCTATCTGAGATTTTTCCTGTTATGGGTTTTCCTCGTACATCATCGTGTTGTGGTTGTGAGTTCAATTTTATATTGCAAAAGTCATCTAGATGCATGTTTAGGGTTAACAAGATAAAATTGGTTTAAATCACAATTTGTTTGTAATTTGATGCAAATTTTATGTTGGGCAATTTTAGTTTAATTTAATTCAAGTCGACTCCATTAATTTTTCAACATTCACCTTTGGGTTAATTTTCATAGTTTAATTTAGTTCATCTTGGAATTAAGTTGTGTTTGTTTTTTCTTTAAAAGAAGATTTTAAATATTTGTTTCAATTTTATTTTAATTTTGAAGAAATTAAAATTTGGGTATTTTTCTAAGAATCTTGAAATTTTGAATATTTCGGGAAATGTCACTTTTAAATTTAAAAGTTGGCATCTACAAGTGGTATCAAGAGAATATCTTATAATTTAAAGGACATCACATTCTGAAATTGGTATCAGAGCAGGAATACTAATTTACCATATTAGGTCCTTTGGATTTGAATATGGAAAAAATTTCATTTACAAGGTTTCTTGTTTTTTATGGTTCCAACTATGCGTATTGGAAAGCACGTATGAGATCGCACTTCAGTCATTAGATGAGCAGGTTTGGAAATAGATCGTTAAGCGGTGGTCCCCACTAACATGTCCAGTAGGAGAAACTTGTGTTCTTAAACCCGTAGAAAAATGGAGGGAGGATGAGCTTAAGTTAGCAAACCTCAATTCGTGAGGTTTAAATACTCTTTTTAATGCGGTCACATCGAAGGAGTTTTTCCAGATTATGATGTGTGAAAGGTCTAAGGAGGCATGGAACATACTCTAACTCGCCCATGAAGGTATTAGTTCCGTTAAGGCTTCTAAACTCTAAAACCTCACAACTCAATTTGAAACCATTAAGATGTTGGACAGTGAGACTTTTGATGAGTTCTATGTGAGATTGTTAAACATTGTGAATTCATGTTTCTATGTGGGACAAAAGATACCTGATAACCATGTCGTAAAGGAATTTTTGAGGTCATTACCCGATAGATTTTTTCCAAAGGTCACTGTTTTAAATTCTTCAGACACTTTAAACTCTAAGAAACTTGAAAAACTTGTAGGTGAGTTACAAACCTATGAACTTGACATGTTTCCTTCCAAGTTGTATGTGGAATTATTGAAATTAAAAAGGGAAAACTTGAACTTAGAAGCTTGGATGAGAGAACATGTCGTAGGTAGTGATGAAAGTGTTTTAATTAAAGGTCTTAGGGCACGTGAGAGAACTCTTCGTAAGAATCTAGAGTAAGTTGAAGGTGAAAGAGATAGCCTTAGATGTTTAATGGAGGCTATGAAGAAAGAGCTTCTTAATTTTGAAGAGTCGAGAAGTTTACTTGAGTCTAAAATAGTGGACCTTGAAGAGAAATTAAGAGACTCAAGTCGGGTCAAATTTGATTTGGAGTTTAGGTCAGAGAAATTAGATAAAATTGTAGAAACTGTCCAAATCAAATATGACATGTGTGGTATTTTCTTTGATACTCAAAATGCTTTCGCTAATAAATCCAAAAGCATGAGTTTGAGAGAATCAATTAGGAACACTAGAAAAAGTCAATCCTTAGGTAATACTTCTCACCGTGTTTTCACTTGCACATATTGTGGAAGGAAGGGTCACCTTAGGAGGTTTTGTTTCGATATTAGAAAATATCCTAGGAAGTCTAAGGGTAGAGCCACCAAGGTCACCAAAACTCGAGAGTGTCACTATACACCTATGTGGGTTAGGGGATCCGATTGGGAGCCTTTACATGATAGACTATATGATTCTTATTTGCTTGCATATGATTCCTCCCTTGCTAAATCTAAAGATTGATTATGATTAGCTTTGTTTTACATAAAAAAGCTTTTGTGCTTCATGATATTGTGGCCATCCCCGATCCTCGCCATGGGCGGGCGCGTGAAGGAAGGATCCTCGGGTCCCGTGCGTCCCTCTCGGGAGCACTTCGGCCGACGTCGTTTGAAATGAGGTGTAAAAAAATGTAGAGAGATTTATAGTCACCAATCTATTTTACTCAAAATAGAAAAAAGAAAAAGGGGAAGACATCCCGAAGGACGGCATCCAAAGACATACTGGTGCATACGAAACCAAAATGATTCGAGAAGGGTTCGGAGGCTAAGTTACGAAATGGGAAGGTGTTACGCACCCATTTCGCCTTTTCGGTCTCTCATGGATGTTTGATATTTTCCTTTATTTTCCTCGTGATATGTGTGCATGTGTATATATATAGTGGAGATATGAATCCTCAACTTGTATCATGGAAGAGATAAAGCGAGTCATCCGTAGAACGGTATAAAAATAATATTAGAAAATAAGATTTACACGATTACCCTTGCGTTGTTCGTTATAAAGGAACGATAACGCATATGGAGTAATATGTCATGAAGAACAAGTGTATAGAATATAAGAAAATTGAGAATAAGACTCGAGTCTCGAGTTTTATCTCGAGATGCCTACGTAGCCTATAAGGGCATCAAAGTCCACGTAGTTGGCATAAAAAATGAGGGATGGGGTTTATCCCATAAATCCAAATGGGGGATCTCTTATTTGTGAGTGTGTGTGTGTGTGTGTAGAAAAAGTGTTTTAGTTATGAGAAAAGTATGAGAATCCCTATTTGGAATTTATGAGCAAACCCTATTTTTCTTATTTTTTGGGTTTTATTTATATGAAAATAAGACATGTGCAATAATACTAAATAAAATGTATATTAGGATATGTGAGATGAGATAATAAAAAGTGCTAAGTAATAAAACAACTTATTGCGAATTTAAGAGAATTTGAAGAGAACGTTGGACCTTCTTGAACATCTTGAGCTTGATCTTCAATGTTGGAGAGCATCCCTTGCACTTGGATGATGGTGGAGAGTGGATAATTCACCAAGTTTGATGAAAATAATGATGAAAAGTGGAAGTTAGAAAGGGATTTGGATGTTGAAATCGTGCTGTCTTCGAGAGAGGTTTTGGGGATTCGCTGAGAGCGATTTTTATCAGTTCTAGGCTCCCCTTGCAAATGAGGTGAAGGCCTATTTTTATAGGACTGGGTCACTGCCGATCGGCATAGACCCGGTCCTACCTACCGGCACCTGCCGATAGGTAGGGTCTGGTAGTGTGTTTCAGGCCTTTTCAGAAAATTGGCTGCCGAGGACAAACTGTTGGTTATAATCACACATGGGGAACACCATTGGAAAGTTAATTCAAATACCTTTAAATGTCATTTGGACTACTCCCGGGTTCGGGAGTTAACTTTGGGTCAAATACGGCTCAGAAGCGTTTGTCGGTCCATTATATGGGGAATCATTCGGATGCAAACAGATCGTTCGTCCGCATGGTAAGTCCGAATTGCCCATGGAATGAACCGTTGGAAAGTTTAGGAGATGTACTTCGACATTCCAAAGAGTTTGACCCAGTTTGGGGAGTTGAATTTGGTCAACCGGGCCCTGGAAGTAATCGATGACCTCTTAGAGTCAAACGAATCGTTCGTCCGCATGGTATGTCAGAATCGCGCATGGAGCGGACCTTTGGAAAGGGGTTTCAGTGCCCTTAGAATATTAATTCAGTCTAGATCAAGCTGAAGAGTTGACTTTGGTCGAATAGAGCCCGGGAGCGCCCGGTGGCCTCTGGATCAAGTTTTGGACACAAACGGATCGTTCGTCCGCATGGTAAGTCGAAATCATGAACAGGATGGACTGTTGGAAAGGGATTTTAGTGCCATCCTCGGTCGAGCTGAAGAGTTTGATTTTTTTATCAAACGGAGCCTAAGAGTGCTCAATGGCTTCTAGGTCAGTACTCGGGGTATGACCTGGGTTTATAGTGATGAAGGGAGGTACTAAGGACCTAATGAGAGTTAGGTGGTAACAGAATGGGGTTGTATATAGAGCCCCTCGACGACTGAGTTTGGAACAAATGATAACCATCGAATAGACACCACATGATGCTTTTGAGGAGCATGATCGATTTATAGGGTTGAGGCCATTTTTGAGGACTTGAGGGGTGTGCTGGGGATGACTAATTTTGTGGGTTAAAGCTAAATCTGTGGTCTTAAGTGATGAGGGTGACCGATTCTATGGGTCAAAGCCAATTCTACGGGCTTAGGGTGAAGATCTAATAACCGAGGTCAATTCTGACCTAAGAGTGGTGACGATCGAGGACCAAAGTCAATTCTGACCTAACTCAGGTGACGATCCAAGACCGAGGTCAATTCTGACCTAATAGTGGTGATGACCAAGGGCCGAGATTAATTCTGACCTAACTCAGGTGACGATCTAAGATCGAGGTCAATTCTGACCTAAGAGTGGTGACGATCGAGGATCGAGGTCAATTCTGACCTAACTTAGGTGACGATCCAAGACCGAGGTCAATTATAACCTAAAAGTGGTGACGATTGAGGTTCGAGGTCAATTCTGACCTAACTTCGGTGACGATCCAAGACCGAGGTCAGGACCGAGGACCGAGGTCAATTCTGACCTAAGAGTGGTGATGACCGAGGAGCGAGGTCAATTCTGACCTAACTCAGGTGATGATCCAAGACCGAGGTCAATTCTAACCTAAGAGTGGTGACGACCGAGGATTGAGGTCAATTCTGACCTAACTCAGGTGACGATCCAAGACCGAGGTCAATTCTGACCTAAGAGTGGTGACGAACGAGAACCGAGGTCAATTCTGACCTAACTTAGTTGACGATCCAAGACCAAGGTCAATTCTGGCCTAAGAGTAGATAAATATTGGATTTTGATTCTGCTTGAGAAAGTGCCTTATGATTTTGATCTGAGCTGAGGAGCTGATCGATGGGGAAGCTTTTGTTTCTTTAGGAGGCCTCACAAGGGGGAACAAATAATTTTAGTGCTATAAAAAACTCCGCTAGGGAAGTGATCATGTGATCCTTAGAGACCCTCCGGGGCTTTTCCGATAGGAGATTCACTTGGTTTTTGAGGATTTTACTGGGAAAGAGGGGTTCCGCTTGAGGGAATGCGAAATTTTCCTGGTGAAAATGTTCTAAATCCTTCCTGGGATTTTTAGGAATTTTCCCAGGATTTTTTGGGGCTTTCTGGTATTTTCTAAGAATTTCTAAGGGAGGTTCCGGTCAGCATGGTATGAGGGGTGTCATTCAGCAGTGGCACAGACTTTTGGACTGTCTCGGGAAGGTAAGGAGTCAGTGTCGATCGAAATGGTTGGGGTTAGTGCTGATCGGCATGGCATTTGACATCCTATATAAAGGGGGCGAATCCCTTCATTTTTTCACAACTTCTTTGCTTTCTTTCCTTCTGCGATTCCTCTGCAAATCGTTCTAGCATTCTGATCTTCAAGAAATGGCCACTTTTGTGATCATTGCAGTCAACAGGGAATGGTTGACCGTTGATGACTGAGCGAATGTGGAGTGGAGGTCCAAGGAGACTCTTGCTTTGGGGAGTGAGAACTCCTCTGATGCGTTTGATCCAGTTATGGATGAGAGGACTTTGCTGCGCGAACTGTCGCGTCATCGCTCTTCGAGAGTGAATCCTGGCAATTATGTATGTAGCCCAACCTTTGGCATTCCTTTGTTTTTGGTGATTTTTCTTTCTTTCTTGACTTCTGATGAGATTTTTTTTTGCCACTCTGATATTTCTTTGAAGAACATGCGCACCCGCGAGACGAAGGGACTTAGGGATGTCTGGGAGCATCTCCCACCTGTGGTGCATTGGGTGATATCATCAGCGGGTTTTAGGAGGTTGGCATCTGCGCTGGATGAGATGCCTCGTTCAACAGCGATCGTGTGCGCTTTTGGGCAGAGGTGGTGGGATACTACACACACCTTTCATTTCAGCTTCGAGGATATGACTGTGACTTCCATAGATGTGCAGTAGCTGTAATGGAGAGCAGATAAAGGTGTATCGCTCTTTATGGTTGAGATCGGAGGCAGTGCGTGTGGCACTTGGTGATGTAGGGAGGATTGTTTCTGGGGATCTTATCTGGCTGTCCCTGCTGAAGGATGTTCTATTGGGTAAGGTGATTGATGTGGAGGATGGGCTGCAAGTGAGGTAGATGGCTCGGTTATTTATTTTGCTGGTGTTGGGAGGTTTCATGGTGGCATCGAGCGGCGATGTCTTCCATTTGTGGTTATTGCCGTACTTGAGGATGTTTTCAAACATCCCTTTTTACGATTGGGGGAGTCTGACTTTGGCGATCCTTTACTCTTCTCTGGCTGTATTCAGCCGGTGCTGCCAGCAGACCTTTATTGGAGCCACGTACCTTCTTGAGGTATTTTCAATTTTCGCATTTCTTTTAATGCATTTGCATTTTTATTTCATGCATTCGAATATTCCTTATGAGTCTCTTTTTGTTTGTGAATTCTTATCTTTGACAGACGTGGTTTTATGAGGTGATTGGGTGCAATACCCCGTTGATCGCTCTGAAGGACAACACTGTTGGGGACTCCTGTCGATTGTATCGATGGCATAAGGCCAATCGGCAGTCGAAGGGATCTCTCTCTAGAGGCGGTACGTCAGGTCTTGAATGACCTAACCAGTGGTAGGGTAAGACTCTTTCCATTTTTAGTCTTGTTTTTTGTGCCTTCTAATCTTGTATTGATTTATGTCGACTTGGAGATTTTATGTGACCTTTTATCCCTGGGGGACAGCTATTCAGGATGTGGGGATGACTGGGGTGAATGCGCTGATGAGGCATTTGCTAGCACATGAGTTTGGCCATTCTTGGTATCTCGGGGAGAGTTTGGTTCGCCAGATTGCTGAGGAGGAGGTGGTGGTGCCACCTGTGCAACCTCCTACGTCTATGAGGTGGGAGAAATTGATGTCTAAGGATGCGAGGATCGCTGCGATGATCAGCGAGTCCTACTTGTTGTACACCAATACGGCTGCGCCGTATGACTATATGGACTTTGTGACGAGCTGCTTGATGGCGCCCAGCATATATAATGCCCTGCCTTTCTTTCCTACGAGTTCGAGTCGGGCGGTGGGATCTTCTCACAGTGGCAGTGGTCCAACGGCATCTGCGACAGTGGTGACCTCGAAGGTTCCTTTTGTGCGGTTGCATACCCCTTCATACAACATCGGGTAGGCTGATGGAGGGATGGTGCCTACGCTGCATCATCCTCATGCGATGGATCCATAGGAGTTGGGTTTGACAGAGAAGGTCCTCCGACCTGCGGTATACCTTTCTATCCTTCTTTTTCTTTCTTTGCTATTTTGGTCATTTATGCTTTGATACTGATTTTGCCTTTTCCTTGCAGTAAGTCTGAGTGTTGACCACTTGGCTAAGAGACATCAGACACTGGATATCTTCCGTAATTGCCCATATTCGGGATGTGGTTCCTGTTCCTTCTTGCTTGGTTCCATCTGCTTTGTTCGGAGAGGACTATGGCTCGGGTAGTGGCGGTGCATCATCTCGTCGTAGGGGAAAGAGAACACGTCGCAGGGGTTGAAGCTCTTAGAGACAAAGGTGGATGAGAGAGATAGATA
Source organism: Sambucus nigra (assembly GCA_949130495.1). NCBI lineage: Eukaryota > Viridiplantae > Streptophyta > Magnoliopsida > Dipsacales > Adoxaceae > Sambucus > Sambucus nigra. The sequence goes on along the minus strand of OX422220.1, from coordinate 447,651,413 downwards.
GATAGATAGATAGAGAGAGAGAGAGAGAGAGAGAGAGAGAGAGAGAGAGAGAGAGAGAATGTGGGTTCAGGCTGAGTCCCGTTGTTTCTGCTTTTTATTTTTATTTCCTGCAAAATTGATGTAACACAGAAAGCAAATAGATGCAATACAATGGAGTTTTTTATTATGTTTTTATTAATGATGAATGAATGCATGCACATGCGCTTTTTACTTTGCTGCTGAGACCGTAAAAAGGAGTATTTTTGGAATTTTTTGAAGGAAAATTTTTAATTAAAGGGGAAATTATATAAGGAGGAAAAGGGATTTTGAAATTCTGTTGAGAATATCAATTTATTTTTATTGATTTTTCTGATTTGACAAAAGAGGAAAAAAGGGAAATTTCTAAAAATGGGGGGTTGCCGATCGGCAAGCACCTTGTCGTGCCTATCGGCAGTTCAGTCCAGTCCCATCAATTCAAAGCTTTGAATGGTACCCTCTTTAACCTTTTGTATTTTTTGGGGTAGGATTCCCTTCGATTTCTGCAGGTATTTTATCTGAAAGACTCCGCTTGGTGGCCCTTCCAGAGTATCCTTTATCGGTTGTATGCAACTTCTTTTTGCGTTACTTCTTCAGTGTTGGCCTGGATATTGAGAGATGGGAAAATTGGTTTGTGGAGAATGGGGTCCGGCATCTGTATTGGTCAAAGCCTTGGTGGGGACAGTTGCAGCCTGTTATGGAGCTAGGAGAGTACTCATATGTGCGGCTAGTTGGTCTCAGGCAGACCTCTTTTTATTTCCCTTGGCGGCTTCTGCGCCAATTTGGCTAGGCACAGGTTGTGCCACCTCGGACACTAAATTTCTTTTCGATAGACGTTTGACCGAGCGCCTGCGTTTGTTGCTTGGATTTCTGTGGGAGAATCGGCGTCCGTCGACCTATCCCTCTCAATCTGTCGGGAGAGTTTGGCATGTCCCTGGGGATTATATGAAGTGGTTGTGAAGGAGAGTAGTCAGCAAGATGTTGGCAGTGGAGACTGGACAAAGGTGGTTTGTTTTATTTAAGACCATGGAAGGGGGTGTTGTGGTTTTTTCGAAACTGGTTTAGGCTTATCGGTCCATGGACTATTTATGGAACTCTGTTCAGGCATAGGAAATTTGGGGACCCCGGGATGTAGACGATAAGGGTGCAGGCTCCTCTGGTAGCTGTGGGTAGGACTCTTGGAGAGTTTATTTGTGTAATAGGGAATAGATGTGGGGATTTTATTTATCTTTTTATGGCAGTAGGGGGAAGGGAGTTATCCGTTCCTTTTCTTATGTATTTTGTGCTGTAATTTCTTATTAATGAAATAAGCAAGTTTCTAATCATCCAGCTATGCCTTTCGATGAATTTTGTAATTTTGAATTATCTATATCGATCGTTAAGGCATACATAATCCTTTTGTTCAAGTATTTATTAGAATGAGCTGCCGTTATCGGAGATAAGAAAAGAATAGTATTTTGTGAAAAAGAAAGGGCCTTGCTCCCATAAGATGTATGAGCTTCCTACGTACCTCTGGGGATTTTGAAAATTCTTTATTTTTCTTAAAAAATGGTTTTTTTGTAGAGGTTCAGGCCCACGTAGTTCTGGGTAGAGGGAAATGAAAAGAGTTTTTTTTAGAATAGAAGTGAGATGAGAAGAGTCGTAGCGCGTTGAGATTTCAAACTAGGTGTATAATTTCTTGAGACGGTCTAGGTTGAATGGACGAGTCATCTCCTCCCTATCTAGGACAGTGAGCATGGCGGCACTGCCGAATAAGATTTTCTTCACAATGTAGGGGCCACTCCAATTGGGCTTGAATTTACCTCTGGGATCCCAGATGGGTTTTATTATCTCCTTGAGGGCTAAATCCCCTTCCCGAACACCGCGGTCTTTGACTCTCTTGTTGAATGATCACGCTATTCGCTGATGGTACCCTTGTATGTGGTAAAGAGCTTTCAATATCCTTTTATCTAGGAGGGTGAGCTCGTTGAGACGGCTTTGGAACCAGTCTTCTTCATTAACTTTGCTTTCGAGCATGATGCATAGCAAGGGTATTTCCATCTCCACAGTTAGGACTACCTCCATGCCATAGACCAGAGAGTAAGGGGTAGCCCCAGTAGAGGTTTGGATTGAGGTTCGATAGGCCCAGACGGCGTACGGGATCCGGTCGGCCCAATCCCTACAGCTTCCGGTCATCTTGCTGATGGTGGCTTTGAGGTTCTTATTGGCGGCTTTAACTCCACCATTGGCCTGAGGTCGGTAGGGAGAAGATTTGTCTCTGAATCCCGTACTCGTTGACTACTTCTTTGACTTCTTCTTTTACGTGCAACCTGTTATCTGATACTAACTCGTGCGGGACCCCATATCGGCAGATGATATTTTTCTTGAGGAATTTGGCCATTTCTTGGTGTTCAATACTGCGTATGACTCAGCTTCGACCCATTTGGTGAAGTAATCAATGGAAACTAGAATGAACTCATGTCCGTTTGAAGCCTTTGGTGTAACCTTCCCTATGATGTCGACACCCTAGGTGGAGAACGACCTGGGAGAGGTCATATTGTATAATTCTCGTAAAGGCAGGTGTTGAAGATTGGAGAACTGTTGGCATTTGAGGCATCTCCGAACATAGGCGGTGCAATCTTGGGCCATGGTGGTCCAAGAGTAGCCCTGTCAGATGATCTTCTTGGTAAGAATGTGACCGTTCATGTGGTACCTGCATTTCTCGTTGTGGATCTTCTGCATTATCCTTTCAATTTCAGCCCCTGCGATACAGTATAGATGAGTTCCATCGAAGTTCCTCTTGAGTAGAGTTTTATGACAAATGATGTACTCGGTGGCCAGTCTTCGAAAGGTTGTTCAATTTTTCTTTTTGGAACCCTCGGGATACCTACCATGTTTGAGGAGGCACCATATATCAAGGTATTGAATACCTTTCTCGAGAGCAACTTTGAGGCCTACTGTGCATGCCTCATATTCTGTCATGTTATTGGTGCAAGGGAAATCCAATTTGATGGCTTTGGGAGCGTGGGAGTCATCTGGGGTGATCAGAAGTATCCCAACACCATATTCCTTTTTATTGGCAGCGTTGTCAATGAATCGAATGTTGTCTTGAGCGGTGCAGAGGATATTTTGATCTAGGAACTCGGAGATCCAGACATCTGCTTCTTCTACGGGGTAATCAGTGAGGTAGTCAGAGATGGCTCTTCCTTTAATGGATTTCTACATGACGTACATGATATCAAACTCGATTAGGAGCATCAACTATCGGGCCATTCGATTGGATAAGGCGAGTTTCTCAAGCAGGTATTTGATGGGATCAATTCGGGATACAAGTTTGATGGGGAGAGAGAGCATGTAGTGTCACAACTTTTGGGTGACCCAGACAAGTGCGGGACACACCTTTTCCAAAGAAGTCTAGTTGACCTCGTACCCGGCCAATTTGGAACTGGCGTAATAGATGGCTCTTTCTTTGCGGGAGTCTTCACGGTATTGGGCTAGCAAAGCCCCAGCTGTAGTGTCGATTATGGTTAGCTATAGGAGCAAAGGGAGACCGGGCTGTGGTGTCATGAGCACTGGAGGTTGGGTAAGATATTGTTTGATTCAGTCAAAATCTTCTTGATAGGCTTTGTTCCAAACCATGGTTGAATCCTTTCGGAGGAGCTCGAAGATCTGTTCACAGATGGAGGTTAGCTGGCTGATGAACCGGATAATATATTATAATTTACCAAGAAAACCTCGGACTTCTTTCTCTATTCGAGGCAGTAGCATCTCAAGTATGGACTTCAGTTTTTGCAGGATCTGGTTCTATCCCCTTATCACTGACCATGAATCCCAAGATTTTTCCCTTTGTAACGCCGAAGACACATTTTTGTGGATTGAGTCTCATCTGATACCGTCGTAGTTGTTCGAATAACTTTCGGAGAGCGGGAACATGACCTTCTCTAGTTTTGGACTTGATAATCATATCATCCACATAAACCTAGACTTTTTTGTGAATCAGATCGTGCAGGATGGTTGCGGAAGCCCTTTGGTAGGTAGCCCTAGCATTCTTGAGACCAAATGGCATAACGGTGTTGCAAAAGGTTCCCCATGGGGGTGATGAATGCGGTTTTTTCTTGGTGGTCTGGGTACATCTTGATTTGGTTGTATCCGACAAACCCGTCGACGAATGACTTGAGAGCATAACTGGCTGTAACGTCCACGATCATGTCTATATTGGGTAGCGGATAATCATCCTTTTGAGAAGCTTTGTTTAAATCTCGATAGTCCACACATATTCGAACCTTCCCTCCTGATTTCGGCACAGTTACTATGTTGTCTAGCCATGTGGGATATTCGATCACACGAATGAAGCCCACGTTCAACTGTTTGACCACCTCTTCTTTGACCTTGAGTAAACATTCGGTGCGGAGCTTTCTCATTTTTTTTAACCGGATTGTAATCTGGGAGAGTGGGGATCTTGTGCTGAGCTATTTCAGGATCAATGTTGGGCATATCATCATAGGGCATGCAAATACATCCAAGAATTCCTTTAGCAATTCATCGAGTTGTGCGCGTTGATTATCGTCAAGGGTGGCCCCTATCCTAATCTCGTACAGTTGGCTACTAGAACCGAGATTAATAACACCAGTCTCTCTTTCATTAACTTGAACACGGTTATGTTGTTTATTAATAACCTTATTTAGATCAGTTAAGAATTGTTCATTTGCAAAATCATCATCATCAAAAGTTCGATTAGAATCCAAACAATTAATGTAAGGCACAACAAGATACTCAAAATCTTCGTTTATTTCATTGATAGGAAAAACAGCATTGAGAACCTTATCAAAAGAGGTCTCAATTACATTTGAACAAGGATAGACAATAGAAGAGGAAGTAGGGTAAACATTGGGGTTAGGGGAGATTTCAAGAGGTAGAACTGGTGCAACATGCTAGTTGAGGAGGGATGTATCAGCAGATTTAATCAGATGAGATGGATCCATTGATGTAGTACCTAAATGAACCATGCAGACTGCCAGCTCATTATCTGTAAGTTGAATGGATCTTTGGAATCACTTTCCTCAGTCTCTTCGGTATCTTTGATAAGCGGTTGTACTCGGTGTTGGAAAATTTCGACCCATGGGTAGCCATATTGGAAAAAGATATTCGTTCCAGGCTTCATCTTCTTGTCTGTGTGGTCATACCATGGTTTTGGAAAACTGCAAAAGGGAAGCCTTCACCTTCTTTGATGAATCGTCCATTCAAGGAGTCTCTTGGGATAGTGTGGATGCAGTCTAATCTTCTCTTTGGTCAAGACTGGTGGATCATTATGAGCTCTTGTTCTGATGGTTGATACCCTAAGCCACAAGGAGGTAAAGCTTTCTTAAGTTTGATGGGCTCAAGTATCCCTTGCTGCCTTTACCCTAGCCCCAGTTCGGGCATGAAGTGCATGTTTCTGAACATCTGAATCACATTGGCATTGCCATGAGGGTCATATTCTGGATAAACCCTTTCTTTAAAATCGTCCCTTGCCGAGAGTAGGAGTGGATCAACTCGGAATCCTGATAGGAGCATGTCATTTGACTCGTGCTGTATCTCAAGGATTGAACTGCTGGTGCTTGGAACCTCGATATTTTTGTCGTCACCCAAAATGGTGATGACTCGCCCATCGGCAAAGAACTTCAACTTCTAATGGAGTGAGGAAGACACACCCTTGATATTATGGATCCAGGGTCGTCCGAGCAACAGGTTGAAACAAGCTAGTATGTCTATGACTTGGAATTCAACGACAAGGTTTATAGGGCCAACCACTATTATAAGTTTTATGGATCCCATCACCTCCCGACGGGTATTATCGTAGGCATGTACAATGGCGGAGGTTGGATAGAGGTTACTTTCTTTCAGGCCTAAACACTTGAAGGTTCTCAATTGGTAGACATTCAAGGCGGATCCGTTATCAACAAGAGAGAGTGGAACAGCCTTTCCTATAACTTCGACGGAGATGTTGAGTGCATAATTGTGATTTGGCCCAATTCTGGGGATTTCTTCTTCAGAAAATGATAACATTCGGATAGAGGTCAAGGATCCAACTAGATTTACCGCTTCTTCTGGTGTGGTAGAAGGCAGAACTATAGGTCCAGTGAGCAGCTTGATTAAAGATTTAAGTGTAGCTGGGAAGACATGAAAAGCCCCCATAGAGTGATGTTATCTTGAGTTTTCTTCAGTTGATCGAGGATATTTCTCTCCTCGATGGTCATCTTTGGCATAAGAAGGTTTTCAATGCCCTTCCCTTTGTCATTTGCTGGTAGTGAGCTTGGAACCGGTTAATGTCTCCCTGATCTGGACATGTGATTTACTAAAGAAGGGAAGAACATGAATCCCATTTCCTTGTCAACCTCAGGTTGTTCTATCACCCTATTTATTTCTTCGAGGAGTTCTTCAAATGATATGATTCCATATATGTCGGCTACTAGACCAGTTCTTCCTGAAGCTTATTTTGACTCGAATCTTTGAGTTCTTCCCCCCATTCGGTGGCAATAATTCTGTCTTTCCATGTAAAGTCAATGCATTCCACAACTTCAACGGCTTCTTCATATAGGTCTTCCCATTCTATGGGGATATGTATGGTTGAAGGGACCAAGTGCCCTTGTAGCTTTAAAGTATCAAGTAACCCGGTGATACTACAAATGCTATTGGTTTGCCCAAATAATTCATCCATAATCTGGACAACATCATCTAGGCTGCCTTCATAGGTTGGCACCACCCACTTGTCTGAATATCAGGACCATTTTCGTGCTTCTAAGAACAGTGTATGGTAATCGATGACCATCTGTGAGGGAAATTTCAGCCCGAACTCTAGGAGTTGGTTGAACACCTCTGATAATTCCATATTTCCATTTTCAGAATGGGTACAGACGGCAGTGCATGCTCTGGTAAGGAGTGACAGTGCTTGATTAGCGAGGCTAGTAGGGTAAAGGAGGAAATATGGGCAAATTTGAAGAGGTTTAGGAGAGTATATGGGTGTGATTTGAGTTGAGGGATCGAAATCTGGGTTTTCTTCTAAGAAGATGGCATTGGCATAATTTGGGAGTGGATTGTGAGTAGTGTTTGTCTTAGGATTGGCTGGTGGGGCGATGGTACCCCGGTCAATGAGATCTTAGATTATGTTTCGAAGGTGAAAGCATTGGTTGGTGGTATGGCCAACAGTTTGGTGAAAGGCACAATGAGTATCGGCCTTGAAGTTTCTTGGGAGTGGATTTGGCAATGGACGGGGATCCAAGGGTTTTATGAGGTTTCGGCTTAACAGGGCTTGGTAAAATTTGGAGAGGGGAGCATGAAGCTCAGTGTATTCCCTTCGAATAGGGGCATGGAGGATTTCTGGTGCCCATGATGTGGTTGGTAGAGAGATGTTGTTGATGGTTGAGACTGTAGCACTGGCAGGCTTGTCATACTTTCTAGGCATGAACAGTCCAGACACCTTCGATTCAACCTCTGTTTCAACAATGCTTTCCTCAATTTCTACTCTCGCTTATCTGAGAGCTCGGAAGTGGGGATAGTATTTTCCTCCCATCATCGCTCGGACACGGGGCAAGAAGTTCTTCTTCACCATGTTGACTTGTTCTTCCTCAGATGGCTGATTGGTCATGGTAGCTTCTCGCTCCCTCCACCGAGTTATGAAGTTACTGATTGATTACCCAGGGTTCTGTTTGAGCATCTCTAAATCACGACGGGTAACCTCAAGCTCTTCATTGTATTTGTACTGCGACATGAAATCTCGGGCTACATCCTCCCAGTTACAGATTATGGATTCCTCGAGAGACAAAAACCATCGAAGGGCACTATCCTTCAAAGTTTATTGAAACAATTGGTCCATCACTTCTTCAAAAGCCCCTAGTAGAGTCATGGAACGATGATAACTGTGAAGATGAACAATCGGGGGTCCACTCCCTCCGAACTTCTCGATATTTTGCATCTTGAACTTCTAGGGTAACCTCGCTTTAGGATAAGGAGACATGTGGGTGTAGCCTATTTAATTCCCAGAGATTCTAACTTGGTCGAACTTCTTGGTGAGCATATTGAGATCCTCTTTGACTTTATTCAACGACCATAGGCAGGTTAGCCACAGACTGGGCAATGTTTGGCATCGGAAGCTGGGCAGGCGGCGGCCCATTGATGGGAGGGGCACGTGGAGCGTGCTGATATTCTTCGAGAGCCTACATAGGCTCGGGCAGACCCATAGCACGAGGGAATAGGGCCTCAGGATCTTGAGGAATAGGAACCTGGTTTCGTTGCATCTCTCAGACCTCAGTTTGGAGGTTGTCAATCTTGGAGACTAGCTGATCTAGGACCGCCGTCAGATCCGACTGTATAACTGGTACTTGATCTGTATTCTCCATGGAAAGTGGATGGATTTTGAACTCGAAAGAAGTAGTAGAGGAACGGACGAAACTTCGGGGTGATTTGACTGAAGACCGAAGCCAATAGGGAGCCAGGCCAAGGACTTGTGATTGACTTGAGAAGGCGTAGAATGGGATTTATTTTTTATAAAAAGGGAAGAAACTATTTTTGGATTTTTGATAAAGAAGGTAAAAATGTTTTTGGATATGGAACTCAACATAATTATTACGATTATTATGTTCTCACTTGTATTTAATTCTCCTAAATTCAATGTCGGACGGGACCCGAGCGTGGAAAGGTGGGGTTTTTAATATATGCGAAGCTACAACTAGACATGTAACTAGGCTCACAGATAGGGCCTCGTTTTCAAAATGTGCGAAAATTTGGGCGGCAGGCCTACCCGGAATTTCGGCAGAGTTTCGAGTTGAAACTGACAATCTAAAGTGCGTGTCCTAGGTTTGACACCTATATGCGCGTATGCAGTTGGTTGGGTGAATTGGAATGGGTTCCCCCCTTTGGCGTGACTTCCACGATATACGTCTTGCTCTTGCGGGCAATTAGTACGTGTGGACAAGCCATTTGATATACCTGAGTTTACGTGAATTGCCTCACTATATAGCTCGTGGGGACGGTACGCGTGAGAGAGAATTCGATATACTCGGCGTACGTGAACAAATTCCCTGCGATATACCTCCCGTCATGACTTCGATCAAGCGGTATGATGCGGGGGAACCGTTCGATATACATCGAAGGTACTTGGCCAATGGAAGGTGAGAGTCATATCGCTTAGGCTGCGCCCTGACGGACCAACGTTCATCATGAAGTGACCCTCCAGTTACTGGGTAAAATTTGGTCAATAATAATGCTATTTGGTGATGTCGTGTGAATCATGCATGATTCTTTTATCAGTATCGTATGATGAGAATGCTTTTATTGATTATGCCAAACAGGGAGCAAAGTACAAGTACCAAAGGTACACCAAGTATGGATGGGTGATGCGTGCAACATGTGGATATATATGTGATCCTAGGTGCACATGGTGCGAAGTGCACATGGAGAATTTTCTACAAGTGTGTGAACAGAAGCATATACATGGGATACACATGGAAAAGGAGAACATGCAGATATAGGGGAAAATATAAACAAATATAACATCCATGTAAATAGAGTCAAGACCTCAAAACATATATAGTCCCCAGTAGAGTCGCCACTTTGGCCATCCCCGATCCTCGCCGCGGGGGGGTGCGTGAAGGAAGGATCCTCGAGTCCCGCGCGTCCCTCTCGGGAGCACTTCGGCCGGCATCGTTTAAGATGAGGTATAAAAAAATATAGAGAGATCTAGAGTCTCCAGTCTATTTTACTCAAAACAGACAAAAGAAAGAGGGGAAGCCATCCCGAAGGACGGCATCTAAAGACATACTGGTTCATACGAAACCAAAATGATTCGAGAAGGGTTCGGAGGCTAAGTTACGAAATGGGAAGGTGTTAGGCACTCATTCCGCCCTTTCGGTCTCTCATGGGTGTTTGCTATTTTCCTTTATTTTCCTCGTGATATGTGTGCATGTGTATATATATAGTGGATATAGGAATCCTCGACTTGTATCATGGAAGAGATAAAGCGAATCATCCGTAATAAGGTATAAAAATAATATTAGAAAATAAGACTTATGCGATTACCCTTACGTTGATCGTTATAAAGGAATGATAACGCATATGGAGTAATATGTCACTAAGAACAAGTGTATAGAATATAAGAAAATTGGATTTAGAGAAGATAGAGAATGAGAGAGAAAGTGAGAATAGGACTCGGGTCTCGGGTTTTATCCCGAGATGCCTACGTAGCCTATAAAGGTATCAAAGTCCACGTAGTTCGCGTAAAAAATAAGGGATGGGGTGTATCCCATAAATCCAAATGGGGGATCTCTTATTTGTGAGTGTGTGTGTGTGTGTGTGTGTGTGTGTGTGTAAAAAAAGTGTTTTAGTTATGAGAAAAGTGTGAGAAAAGTATGAGAATCCCTATTTGAAATTTATGAGCAAACCCTCTTTTTCTTATTTTTTGGGTTTTATTTATATGAAAATAAGAGATGTGAAATAATACTAAATAAAAAGTATATTAGGATATGTGAGATGAGATAATAAAAAGTGCTAAGTAATAAAACAAGTTATTGCGAATTTAAGAGAATTTGAAGAGAAAGTTGAGAAAGTTGGACCTTCTTGAAGATCTTGAGCTTGGTCTTGAATGTTGGAGAGCATCCCATGCACTTGGATGATGGTGGAGAGTGGATAATTCACCAAGTTTGATGAAAATGATGATGAAAAGTGGAAGTTAGAAAGGGATTTGGATGTTGAAATCGCGCTGTCTTCGAGAGAGGTTTTTGGGATTCGATGAGAGCAATTTTTATCAGATATGGGCTCTCCTTGCAAATGAGGTGAAGTCCTCTTTTTATAGGTCCAGGTCACTGCCGATCGGCATAGACCTGGTCCTGCCTATCGGCACCGTCCGATAGGTAGGGTCTGGAACCTGCCATTTGGCAGTGTGCTTTAGGCCGTTTCGGAAAATTGGCTACCGAGGGCAAACCGTTAGTCAAAATTGCGCACGGGGTAGACCATTAGAAAGGTAATTTAGAGACCTTTGAAAGACCTTTGGAATGCTCCCGGATTCAGGAGTTGACTTTGGGTCAAATATGGCTCGGAAGCATTTGTCGGTCCATTGGATGGGGAATCTTTCGGACGCAAATGGATCGTTCGTCCGCATGGTAAGTCCGAATCATGCATGGGGCAGACCGTTGGAAATTTTAGGAGATGTACTTCGACATTCCAAATAGTTTGACTCGGTATGGTGAGTTGACTTTGGTCAATCGGGCCCTAGAAGCATTCGGTGACTTCTTAGAGTCAAACGGATCGTTTGTCCGCATGGTAAGTCGAAATCGCGCACGGAGCGGACCTTTAGAAAGGGGTTTCAGTGCCCTTCAAATATTCATTCAGTTTCGGTCGAGCTGAAGAGTTGACTTAGGTAAAATAGAGCCCGGGAGCGCCCGATGGCCTCTCGATGAAGTTTTAGACGCAAACGGATCGTTCGTCCGCATGGTAAGTCGGAATCGCGCACGTGATGGACCATTGGAAAGGGATTTCAGTGCCCTTCGAAGATTCATTCAGCCTCGGTAGAGATGAAGATTTTGACTTTTTAGTCAAATGGAGCCTGGGAGTGCCCGATGGCTTCTAGGTCAGTACTCGGGGTATGACTTGGGTTTGTAGTGATGAAGGGAGGTATTAGGGACCTAAGGAGAGTTAGGGGGTAACATAATGGAGTGTCTACATACATATTCTTTCTAGTTGTATATTTGTTTGTCATTTTCTAGTCTATGCTTCATCATATATGTTTTTCTAGAATAATGCCATTTTTATCTTTTGTATTTTATTTTTTCCCATTTATTGGGTCTTATTTGAAAAAATACAAAAAGATTTTCTTTATCTTTTGAGTTGTCCTCCTTTTTTGTTTAAAAATTTATAAAACTCAAAAAGATTTGTTCTCGTGTATTTTAAATTTGCACATTTAATGTGGCATATACTTATGCTTGAATCCTATATCATTCCCCCGCTTCTATACGGCTAGAACTTTTGGATATTAATTTCAATTCTGAAAATCTTCTTTAGCAGGCTTGCATGGAGAAGTTTGATTTTGATTTGCTTAATGGATTCTTTTTATATGCCTCTTACACACATGCACGAGATCTTTTGAACTTTAACTTCACATGTATATTTGAGCTAAATGAGATGTTCTCCTATTAATTTTGTCATCTACATATTTTTAGGACTATGAAGGATTTATGCATGTAAGAACCGTTGCACGTAAGATTTATTTGAATTTTATTAAAAAATTATAAATGAGGATTGATGGAAATGGGCTACGAAAGGACTAAATCTCCTTTGCATTAAATACACCATTGGCAAGGCCTTAAAAAAGTGTGGAATTGTAAAAAGTAGCCTATGCCAACATAATTTAGTTTGATATGTTCATTAAAAAGAAAAGAAAAGAATTATTTATGAGGGAGATCGGATGGAAATATTAACGGGTTTTTACAATGACAATGTACCATAATTTTGCTTATTTTGTCATGACTCTATTAGTTTGTACAATCATCAAACATCTAGGCTTGTATGCATTGCGCTTGTTTATTCTCTGAGTTCACTTTATCTTGTCACATGAGGCTAAATCAATGTTTGATAAGATTTTTACAATAAAATAGAACTCATTGAACATGGTTAAGTGATTGGGTCATAATTCTTTTGTTTCTAGTTCACACTCCTTCACTATGTTTATCACATGATTATTTAGACACATTTCTGCCATATGAGTGTGGAAAACTTATTGTATTTTGTGTCTTGTATGGTTTTTATACTATACTATATATATATATACACACTAGCGAAATGCTCGTACCTGAAGGCACGTCGAAACATTCCAAAGTACGTAATCATAAAACGAATAAATTGCATAATTAAAAAACGAAAAAGACTTCGTTCCCCAACGAAACGAAATGTAATATAAAAAAAGGATCATAATCTTCTTTATTTAAAGGACTATCAAAATGTGTAAACAATTCAAGTCAAGTTTTATTACAACACAAATGTGAACAATTTATTAAATTTGGACATAAATTCCTTCATTTACAGGACTCTCCACCCTGTTAAGAAAAAAAATCCATAAAAATACTAAAAGTCCGTCTTGGACCTGAAATAAACGTCATAATGATCAGAATTACACCATTATATAACATCACTTATAATACAAAAAAATTTCTTACGACGCGAAAGTATAAATATTTTTAAAAAAAATTGGGCTGAGTTTCATATGTATATCAGACTATCCACCCTGTTAAAAAAAATACAACAAAAATAATACTCTCACAAATATATTATTACAAACAAAAATATAAAATGAACAAACTCAAGACTAAATCAACTCCAATTATTTGATTTGTAATGACAACTCATGGTATCCGATATATGATGAGTTTGTCAGATTAATCCAATGAAAAAAATTGTCTAAACGAACTTCATAATTTGGACACGACAAAAACATCGGCGTTGATTTGCATATGTCCTTGTAGTACTAATAAGAGTGTGATCTCCACAATAACATGTTTGATGTAAATTAATTGAAGAATCGCATGGTGCCATCCCCTAAAATAAAAAATCGAATTAAGGCCACAATTACATGAAATGTATGTACAAAGCGTGATTAATGAAACTACAAAATTGACAATGTCATTTCTGTACATGTATGGGCAAATTCCCTAGCTTGTGTTATTTGCGTAAAGGTAAATCAACAAAAGAACAAAAATAATGAAAAGTGAACAACGTTAAATTGTACAAAGTTGGGAAGAAAAGTGAACAAAATATTTCAACTTAAAATTAAACTATGCTAAAACAACTGAGCATTGTATCTCAAATCCAAAAGAATAATCAGTAATCTAAATCTTCATGTGCATCTTTACTTTGTATTCATTTTAAGAGAATAAGATAAAATCAAAATTTTCAAAACACATTATCGAAAAACGACACAAATTTCCAAAGTATGTAACTGCAAAAATTACATTCCCCGATATAAGAAAGTGTAATTTATAAAAAATTGGCCATTATTCCCTTTATTTATAGTACTGTCCACCCAGTTTAACAAATAATAAATAGTCCAACATATACGAAAAGTTGAATCAACTACCACAGGATGCAATCAGAATATATAAACAATTGACGAAAATGCCTTGCACGAACCAAATCCGACAATGAAAATACAAAACTTCCGACTTTAAAGTCGATTTTGACCCCTTGAATAGCGCCGAAAATAGCCCGAAACATACTTTGCTAGGCACGGGCGATACGAATCCAATGGCACCATAATCGGCTCATTTCGATTTACGATTAAAAAGTTATGGCATTTCTACAAAAACATACTATTTTAACGTGAAACAGAATAGTATTAAGGCAATTCAACTACCGCTCACGCCAATTAAGAAATAATAATTGGAAATTCAATGAGTGCATTTAAGACATCATTGTCAACATTCACATAGCATATAGTTTTTTGGGTCAGAGCCACTACTTCATATATAGTTACATTTGAAAATAATCACGTAACATAGAATTTCTTGAGGTTAGTTATGCACTGGCAATGGAAAATCACAAAGGCGATTGAGGGTAAAACAACTCAAACTTCCAGCACATGCATGAGGTTTCAGATAAACAAAATATATAAAATTCTTTTTCACGGTGGCACATATTATAATCCCCATATCAAGATTGCGTACAGGATTACCTGCTCAGCTGAAGATGAGTTCGAAAAATTTAGAATCATAAGTTTCGAGGAATAGATCCATGTACCTAGTGGCTACTTGCAAGATCTTTAAGTGACCATCGTGTAAAGGATTAAATAAACCAGAAGAATAATCTTCCTTTCTGTATTTAACAAACGTGTCTCTGCAAAAATTTCCTTCACAGTGAATAATAAAGTAACAAAGAAGGTCCCTCAATTGAAATTACCTCACCTATATATTGAACCATACCACTGGAAAATGGATAGACCTATTTGCCCACTCATAAGTTGTTCTAATTCTTGATCTTCGTAAAAGTGTTTTTCACATTCATCAGGAACTTCAGATTCTGTTAACTCTTAAACAAATGTCATTGGAACTCTGCAATCATTTGCAATTGCATGTAACAATTAATACAAAAATAATAAATTGAGTGGGGAAAGTGGAAAAAGAGTAAAAAATGGCTTTAAAGCAAATCAAAAGTTTGAAAAAGATATTTTAAATTAACCACATTATGTTGTTGCAGCAGCAACTATTGTGCTGTTATTGTTACAACATCGGCAACATCATCGACATTGTCATCGACAACTTGCGGCTTCTAGAATTTCTCTAACAACACCCAAACTAAGACAATTTCAGTAGAGACTAAGAACTTACTAACCAAAGCATGGCCTCTTCAAGGCCACTATTCAGGGATGATTCCTTATCTAATCTTGAGAGAAAATAGAAACACAAATCAGAATGAGGAAAAAACTAAAATAGTACAGAGAAACAATTAACTCAACGATGATCATTACTTATGATAAGTGATGGAAAGGCAACCTTTTTAAACAAATCTTACATTTGTTTCTAAATGGTGCATTAATTACTCCAAATACCTAACTCAACGACAAAAGAATATGCATACAGAAAATGCTAACATTTGTTTTTAAAGTCGATCATAATTCTTTTAAACGAATAGTCAATATCGTTCACATGTGCTAGGAATAAACAAACATGCATAACCAAATATTAGTTTGAACATCAGCTAAATCCTCACCCCAAAGAATATAGTGTTATAAAGTTCTTCAAAATGAGGAGAGCTGCTGATAATAATAGACTCCTGCATGGCCCTTGCAGTAGTTAATTCCATCTCTAAACTTGATATGGTTTTATCTAATATATTATCATAATACACCCTTTCACAAAACCAATATTAATATAAAGTAAAGTATTGATTAGCAATGAAATTATAAAGAACAAAGAGCTCACTGTATTTTGTTGCGTGTCTTATAAACTTGACCAAAAATGTTGTTAGATTCATGATCTACATCCTTCGAATTGAGCTAGAAGGTAAAATCAAATTAGATCTGAAAGTACAAATGGATCCACGAATGAAAAATATAGGAAATATAATGTCAGAAAAAAGTATGTTAAGATAATAGATACACTGCTTAAATCTCATAAACTATCCAAACAATCCATATACTTTTAATACCTTGAAACCTCGTAACTGTTTAAACCTCATTTCTCTATATCAGTTGAGCTTAATGTAAATACTTTTAATAAAAAAATAATCGAAACAATCATGTATCCTTTAACTCTCATCAGTTTATGAAATAACACTTGCATAATTTCAGTATAATCATTTTGAACCATTTATTGCCAACAATATTAAAGTTTGGCACTATAGTCAGGGGCTGAAGCATCACGAATCAGTCAAGAAACATTCAAAAAAATAAATTGTAGATCAAAATTAAACTCAAATAATTGCACATGTTGCTCAAACTTGTCATGTAGCAGTAGCACCACATGCAACACTAGAAGCATCGGCACCATCTATGCCAATATTCCTAGTACCTGCTACCTAAGGACAGTACATTTTTAGGGCTAAGTAATTCTCAGATTTGATCTCGCTGGTCTCAATCACCATGTGCCTAAAATTCTAAGAACAAAAAATATATAAAACCCTTAATTATATCCACAACCTAAGAATAAAAGATATAAAAAACCTTGAATTATATCCACAGCATATAATCATAACTTATTATAAAGTCACCACAGTAAAACCCATTACAAAGTCACCACGGTAAAACAGGACATAGTTCTATGTGCTTATAAAAAAAACATAACATAATTTAAAAACCAATTGAAACATAAAGTGTGCATCTTTATGCTTAGAAATATTTGTGGTTGCATTTGTATGCTTAAAAACCAATTCAACAAAGGTGTGTATGCTTGTGAGCATGTTGTTAGAATGGCTGTAAATCTCAACAAAAATATTTTTAATAAGACTTTATAAAAGTATTATGACTTCTACCTTTGAAGTTGTCATCAAGTGCATCCTTAGCTTTTTCGGTTCAGACTGAATGAGACAAATTCTATAGTCAAAACTATTGAAAATAATCTACAACGAAGATTCAATTTTTTATGGTTCTAGGAATGGGTGGTGTTTTGGGGGGGGGGGGGGGGGGGGGGTACACCATGCTAAATGATCTACAGGGAGTACAAAAAATGAAACACAAAAGGTCTAAATAGGTCAGCTAACTTACATTTCGTCATAGTTGAGTATATGTAAAAACTCCCAATATTGGAGCCTTCGAGGCAGTAGTATTATTGGCTAGCTAATGTTTTTTAACTAATTAATTATTTTATCATACCATAACGAACTCCTATATAATAATAATAATAATAATAATAATAATAATAATAATAATAATTGTAATCGTAAGATCGTATCATAATCATATCATACCATAAAGAAATCTACCCAGAAGGTGAAAATGAAAATCACCAAATTACCACAGGCTTTTGGACACCAATATGAATGGCCTCATTCAATGTGTAGGACTTCGAATGAATCATACCTATAATTTATAAGTTCTTAGTCATAGAGAAACAAAAACATAGAAATATAGCTCATACTTTTGTGAGCCAAACAAAAGAACTAAAAGAGTATTGAGATAAAATAAAAGAGCAAATACCACTAAATGAGTTCAATATCTCATATCATTTCAAATTTCTTTCTTTTTTATCCAACAATTATAGGAATCACTTCATATTCCAATGAGAGTATAAGGTGAGGTATAATAGTAGAGAGAGAAAGAGGTTAAATCCCATAAAGATAGAGAAATCTAGAGGTGAGTAGACCTTTATATAAATGGGTCTTCTTGAATATATTTCTGAGATCTGTGAAATATGTAAAAAAAAATTAATAGGAATGGGGGTTTGGTTTTGAAAGTAATATCAGGAAAAATAATAACAACAAAGGGTCAATGAAGAAAAATACAACATCACAAAAAATCCTAAATTTGCAATCAAAAATCAAACAAACCTTAATACGAAAAAAAACATAATAAAAAAACCCAAAAACTGTTTCAAAGCCACACTACCAACACTAATAAACTTAACATGATTATTTGTTGGGGACAATAGGTTGCTTATATTCTGATTGAGCGAATACCCTTAATTATGTCTAAAATATCACATGAGTTAGATAAATACGCTAATTTCAATTTACAATGATAAATGAAGCGGGTATGAGTGTGATGAATTCTCATAATCAATATTTCAAACCCTAAGATCATTACCCCTAAAGTTTGAAAACCATAAAGCCCTTAATCTAAACTCCATAACTGCAAAAAATAGACATCACACCTTGAGAAATAAAAGTAAGAATACCACACCTCGAAGAAGAAGAAGAAGAAGAAGAAGAAGAAGAATAAGAAGGAGGAGGAGAAGCGGTAGCCAGGAGAGAGAGGGAGGATGAAGATCGCCTGCGTGAGCGTGAAGGGTGAGGGTGAGCCAATATGTGTGATTGATTGAGTGGGTGGGTATGATCGTATGTGTGATTGATTGGATGGTTTTTTACGACAATACCCTCAAACTTGAATTAAAGTAAAACTTTGAGAGGAAAAAGAGGGGGAAAACACCACAACCATTGGATTCAATTTGCAGTGATTGCATCATAGCCTCTAATTGTCATACGATCTTATGGAATAGTAAAAATATTTTACTCCTTATATATATGTTTATGCTTCTTTGTTACTTTTGTCCACAGTTATACATATGGTATTGTTTGTTTGAGTCTTTGTTTTGTCATCTAATCCTTAAAAGCTATTGGTTCAAATAGATGTCTATCTTGTTGCGGCTTTTCATTGAGAACCCATGCTTATCTTAGTACATTCGAGTTGTTATCTTTTCGCTATCGCATCATAGTTGGTATCTAATAATCGTTGTGTGAATTAGTTGTTCTTCTTTTGCCATGTTACTTTATTGTACTTGTAACTATATACACCATTGCATGATATACTTATTTTTCCATCATATTTATCCCTTGTTACATTTAAGGGAGAATTTGTTTTAATTGGGGAGAAAGGGGTTAATTTATGGACTTTAACCTTTGTCCATTCATGAATAAAAAGGGGTAGAAATGGTATCTAAACATTTTAATTTGGAAAGATCTATATTAGGGAGAGATGGACTTTCTTGGGTAGACATTGTTAGACAAAGGAGGAGATTTTAATTATGCAATTTATATTGTCATATTCCCCATGCGTTTTGGTGTGTTTAAGTATGCAGTTTTTCATCTTAAGCGACAACATTTTAAAGCAAGGAAAGCTTCTCAACTATGTGTCAGCGAAGCATTTGCATTTTTTATTTTGGGTGGGATTGTGTCTTATTAGATAAGCGTGACATCCCATAGGGTTTTTATTCTGGTTTTGTCCCAGATAGACAAAGGGAGAGATTTGTAAAGATAAATTTCCAATTGAGTCAATTTGTAAGTGTTGGCTTAATTTCGGACAAAACTATTTGAGTCGTAGGATAAAATTTTGTTACCTTCAAGCCTATGACGTTTGAGTTGAAGACATAGTGGATAAGCATAAATTGAAGATATCATCATTACCGATTTTTATGCCATATTTAACGTCATCAACCTTTCAATTTTCTATGGTCTCTAAAGGTATGAATACACATGATATATTTAAAGATTTGGAATTTTTATTGGGTGTCACTTTTTTATTGAACTAAGTTTAAAATAGTTTTTTATTTTTTGAAGAAAAATTAATTCTTTCTGAAATGTTGTTCAAACAACTTTTCAGTTACGTTCGAACAAGTTCCCCTGGTCGTTCGATCGAGCATCCAAACGTTTTATTTTCCAGCTTTCTCATTTGAAGTTCCGTCCATATTGTCATCCGAATGACATTATCTTCTGCAATCTTATTCGAACGAAATAACAGAGTTGTTCGAACGGCCGATGGATTTCAGCAATTTTTGACAGTTTTATAAAATATTCTCACTATCTTTTTAACCACCTTTTTAAGTAGTGTGGGAATGGATTTTTTGTAGAGACTTTTGAGAGCCATTTTCCTACATTTTTTAGAGAAGAAATACTTATCCAAAAGTCCCATTTGTGTTGTTGATTTTTAATGGTTTAATTTCCAACAAAACACAGAGTTTACACCTATAGAGTTTCATGATCCAAGTTTCTTCATACATTATTCTTTGAGATCTTTGGTTTGGCACCGAGTATCATTCCCTACCCAAATGAGACAGTTTCCTATGGAGGATTCTGTTTTGTTATTCGTGGTGTGCATATGGAAGAGGACTTCGTGTGTTTGACGGTTGATTTTACCCATTTGTGGGTGCTCCGAGATGAAGGTCGACTTCTGAGTTGTCGACTAGGCGAAGGTGGAGGAAAGAATACGCATAAAGTCTTGAGAGGGCGTCAGGTTATTGAGTAAGCCTTTCTATCTTGTCTTTTATAAAACCATACCTAGTGGACTTGTAGTTGGGTCGTCCAAGGTTTTTCCAGTTGTGGGTTTTCCTCGTACATCATGGCGGTGTGGTTGTGTGTTTAATTTTATCTTGCAAAAACCACCCAGATGCATGATTTGGGTTAACAAGATAAAATTAGTTTAAATCGCAATTTGTGTGTAATTTGTATTAAATTTTATATTGGGTAATTTTCGTTTAATTTAATTTAATTCGACTGTATTAATTTGGGAACATTTACACTTGGGTTAATTTTCATAGTTTAATTTAATTCATCTTGGAGTTAAACTGTGTTTATTTTTTCTTTAAAATAAAATTTTAAATATTTGTTTCAACTTTATTTTAATATTGAAGATATTAAAATTTGGGTATTTTGTTAAGAATCATAAAATTTGGAATTTTTCGGGAACTGTCATGTTTGAATTTAAAAATTAGCATATGTAAGTTGTATCAAGAGCATATCTTATCATTTTAAGGAAATCTCATTCTCAAAAGTTTTTGACACTCCTGGTAAAAAGGAGAAGAAATGTTTTTAACATTTTTGATAAAAAGGAGGAAAACATTTTTTTTTTTGATAAAAAGGCGGGGAAACAAGAGAAGGGTCTCAGCATGATTATTATTATATTTATATTTTCACTTGTATTAGGTTTACCTAAATGCAAAATAAATGTCAAAAAAGACCCAAGCGTGGGAAAATTGGGTTTGAAGAATAAGTAAGATAAGGTTGACTTGTTTTCATGCTCATGGAGAGGCTCCTATTTTGAAAAAATACCAAATTGCACGATAATTTGGGAGGCGTGCTGACACGAAATTATGGCAGAGTTCCATGTGGTAATAGGAAAACTGAATATGAATGCCCTAGGTCTAATGCCTATATGAGGTTTAGGCAGTTGTTGGGTTAGTGAAAAGGTTCCCTCCTTTGGCATTACTTCCATGATATATACTTCTTGCTTTTGAGGGAAATCTATACGTGTGAAAAATTCATTTGATATACCTGAGTGTATGTGAATTGCCTCACTATATACCTCATGGGGGAAATACGTGTGAGAGAAATTCGATATACTCTACATACGTGAATGTGTTCCCTGCTATATACCTCTAATCGTGAGTTAGGTCAAGTAGTATGATGCAGGGGGAACCGTTTGATATACGTCGAAGGTACTAGGCGAATGGAAGGTGAGAACTATGACCTACCTAACTAGTGGCCATCACAAAGGACCCCCCAATACGGGGAAAAAATTTCTCAATAGCCATGCTCTTGGTGATGTAGGGTGCAAAATGAATGATTTTTTATTAGTATATTATGGAGAGAGTCTTTTATTTGGCATGATGAGAACTATACTAATAAAGGAAGAATATACAAGTATCACGAAAAGTAAATATAGCATGGAGCATGAAGATTACATTAAGCATCGATACATATGAGTGAGTGATGTGTGAATATCTAAAAGTGAGTGTGTGGTAGTTACCCTAAGCATGGATCAACTATAAGTGGCATGTGATATGTGCAAGTGAACATGGATATATACAAGTGGGATAAGCGGAGGTGTGTGCTAGTGATACCTAAGCATGAATATTCTAAGTGGTGTGTGAAACATATGGATATAAGTGATCCTATGTATAAGTGTGAGTAATGTGAGGTGTACATTACAGGTGTGTGAGAGTGATAAGTGAGTGATAGGTGATACAAGCATGAGATAAATATATACAAGAAATAATTATGGGAGAAAAAGGAACATACAGGTAGGTGAATACGCACACATGCATAAAATCATAACACACCTACAAAATAGAGTCTAGCCCACTTATGACTAGTCTTTCCCAGCAGAGTAGCCACTGTCGTCATCCCTGATATTCCTTCCTTCCTCGGGGTTTCGGTGCTCGCGTGCACGGTTACAAGGAGAGAAGAATAATGTCTCGCGCCCTTTGTGGGAGGAGCACTTCGACTTTCATCGATGTGGGGTGATGTAAGAGATAAATTCATCCCCTATTTTTCACAAAACATGAAAAAGAGATGATTTTGTCTCGAGAGAGCGACATAAATGACATACTAATTATTGCAAAACCTATACTTCAAAGGTTCGAGGGATAAGTTATGGAATGGGAAGCTGTTAGGAACCCATCCCAACCTTTCGATCTCTTATGGGCATATGTTATTATTCCCCTTAAAAAACTACGTGAAGTGTGGGTGCATGTATATATATATGGAGAATGGAATTTCTTAACGCATGTTATGAAGAAATGCTGTATAAGATCATCCGTAGGAGTGTTACCAAAATAATAATTAAAAAGATAATATGTGCGCTCATTGAGAAGTCCATTATTATGGTGAAACGATGATATGTGTTAGATAAAGCATGAATAAGAACCATAAGTATAAATATATAGAAATAATATATGAATAAAAATATGCAAGGAGGACTTGAGTCTTGGGTTTAACCCGAAATGCCTACATTGCCTATAAAAGCATCAAAATCCACATAGTTCGCATGCAATATGAGGGCGGGGTTTATCCCATCAATCCAAATGGGGATTTCATTTAGACGTGTGGGTGTAGAAAAATGATGTTTTTATTTGAGAAAATGTGGTGAAGAATCCCGTTTGGAGTTTATGAGAAAATCCTATTTTTCTTGTTTTTTTAAAGAAAATATGTTAGTAAGGATTAGTTAACTAATGCAAAAATAAGGAAATTAAAAGAGAGAGGAAAATTCTTGGACCTTCTTTTGAGACATGAAGGTTTATCTTGATTGTTGAAAAGTCTACCCTTATAAGTGGATGGAGGTTATAGGAGGATAGGTAAAGGATATTTGCTAAATTAGGTGTGAAATGGATGAAAATGGAATGTGGATGAAAGATTTCAATATAGAAATATCGTTGACTTTGAGAGAATGCTGTTGAGATCACCGAGAGGGATGTCTCCGGGGTGACTTTCAATGTGAGCTCATAATATTCTTATATAAGTTCAAGGGGGTACCGATCGGCATTATCCTAGTCCTGCCTATCATCATGCATCCGCAGACACACTGTCGATAGATAGGGAAATGGCTTTGGCCTTCGACAACCTCATGTAGATTCCTCAAAAAAAGGATCATAAAACTCAATCTATAATTCCATATCTTGAACGGTGCATATGGTTAAAAAGAGTATTCAGAGCCCTTTAATATTCCATTGCGCCGCTCTTGGGTTTGGGAGTTGTCTTTAGTCAAATGGGGCTTGGACGCTCTCGACGGTCTTTTGGATAGGAGATTCCCGGAGGAAAATATATCGTTCAACTGAACCGTAAGTCCAATTTGCACACAAGATAAAACATTAGAAAGGGTATTTAGATCCTTTCAAAGATTCATTCAGTCTCATTTGGTTTGGAGAGTTGACCTTGGTCAAATGGGGACCAAAAGCGTTCGGTGACCCTTCAAAGTAAAATGGGTCATTCATCTATACCGTAAGATTGATTCTCCCACATGGTGGACCGTTGGAAAAGGTATTCAGTCGACCTTAAGGATTCATTATGTCTCATTTTAGTTAAAGATTTGACAAGAATCAAACAGAGCCCGAGAGCACTCGGTGGTCTCCGGATTAATTTTTGGGGGAAAATGGATCGTTCATTCGACAGTTAGTCCGATTCATGCACGGGGTGAACCATTGGAAAGGAGATTCAAAGACCTTATAGGATTTATTGATCTTTCCTTCAATCAAGGAACGTGATTGGGGTAAAAATGGGGCTCAGGATCACTCAGTGGCCTCCAAATCAATTTTTGATAACAAAACGGATCATTCATCCGAACTATAAAGCTAATTCGTGCACTGAGCGGATGGTTGGAAAGGTGATTCAGAGACCTAGGGTTCTATTGTAAATGGGTAAGTGATAGGGACCTAAGGAAAATCTTAGGAAGGTCCTAAAATATCGTGTCTACTATTCAGAACAAGGATGGTAAAAGTAAGGAAATCATTGGTGGAAAGGACAAGAGCAAAGACAAAAGAGTTTGGAAAGAAAAAATATAGAAAATGGAGGGAGGGGGGGAGAGAATCCTGACAGTGGAGTAATCCTAATCACCAGAGTGAGCATGTTGGAAAATTTGGAGACAAATGACTTGAATTTAAAGGTAAATGAACTACACTTAAAGATCAACCCTATCCAAATGAAAACTTTAGTGACCAATGACAATCAAAGAGGGGAAGATCTGGTTAAATAAGAAGAAGAGGTCCAAATACCAGAGAAAGAAAATGAGGGTCAAACCACAATGCATTTGAATGTTGATGCTAAAATATCTGAGGACAACCAAGTGGCAAACTCTTGGATCCCAATTGGTGTGGAAGATGAAGGACTAGAATAAGTTTGAAATAACTAACAACCTTTTTAAAATGAGGAATTTACTCTAGTCCTTTCTAAAAGAAAAAAAAAACTTAAACTCAAAGAGAAGATGGATAGGTAACATCAAGAAGAGGTTGCTAAGATCAAGGCTCTGACTCAATTAAAGGTTGTAAAATAATTTTGCAATTATAATATGAGGAGTATGCCTTTCAGCTCTAAATGAAACTTTTATTGGAACATCCAGGGGGTGTCCAAACCCCATGCCAAAAGAGCCTTAAATAAACTAATATCTTTAAATAATCTGAACTATGTGTTTATTGATGAGCCTATGGTTAAGATCACTATTATCCCAAAATTTTGAAGTAGTGTTAACCTCAATTTTATGTATAGAAATAATTGAGGATCATAAATATCAAACATATTATCATTCCACTATAAAAACATCCCATTTCCTTGAGTTATCCGCAATACCAACACAATTCTCACCATCGGTATTCATCAGAACTCTTTTACTACCCAAATTTCCATGATCTATGCCATCACTGGCTATATTCAAAGAAGGGAGATTTTTGAGGTCCTTACTAACATTCACTATATAAAAAAACTCTCCTTTCATACGTTTAGGGGATTTTAACTCTGTTTCAGGTTCTCATGAAAGAAGGGGTACGAATCTCCCTATCCAAATTATCTGCTCTTATTTTTATAACTTTATTAAAATTGTTTCTTTGGTTCAACTGGACACTACTGACAAGTTATTCACTTAGCACATGGGCAGGCAGTCCTCTAGACTGGATAGAGCTCTATGCTCTAAGAGATGGATGGATTATGATATTATATGACTATGACCTCTTTATAAAGAAATGGCTCTTACTATGTCCCCCTCCTAATCAAAGCCTCTTTCAACATGATTACAGGTCCTACGCTTTTTAAATTCATCTCCCCCTATTGGACCACCTTGAGTTTTTTTATTGTATAAAAAATTATTTGAATAACCCTCATTGAGGGGCGCTCCATGTTCATTTAGAAGGCCAAGCTCAAAAAAGATAAGGGTCGTGATTAAGATTTAGTGCTCAACTATTTTTGGGAATATTAGTAAGAGAGTGGAGGAGGCTACTCAACACATCCAAAACCTTCAGATAAATATTGGTACTAATGGTCATAGTGAATTTTTGGATTATATTGAAATTCATGCCCAAGATGATTTATATAGAGCTCTAAAGATTGAACAGAATTATTAGCAGAATAAGTATAGATTAAAATGTATTAGCGATGGGGATAGAATCAGTACTTTTTTCCATTTAAAAATATGCTAAGTATAGTGAATAAACCTTCTTTCCTCCATGAAAATGGATAACTTATTGATGGAAGATCCCACTCAACTTCAATAGCATATTACTCAGCACTTCCCTTAGCTTTATGAAGCTCACCAATTAACTCCCACAGAGAGTATTGATAAGTTCATTCCTTACCCTCCGTCTGAGGAAGAAAACAACATGCTATCAGCTATCCCTTCCAATCTGGAGATCAAGAAATCTATGTTAGATATGAATCACAATTCTTCACCTAGCCTAAATGGCTTTCCTAGTATCTTCTACCAAACTTACTAGGAGGTTGCTGGTGAGGATGTTTCTAAAGCCTTGAAATATTTTTTTCTCTACAACTGGATTATGCCTAGTTTTAATGTCAGTTTCATTTCCCTTATCCCAAAAAATCCCAATGTAGATTCTATTAATGACTTTGGGCCATTGTTGTGGGAAACTGTGTCCTTCAATTTATCCCAAAAATTCTTACGGATAGATTAATTAATATTATTTTTAATATGATATCTTATAATCAGTCTTCCTTTATCAGAGGGAGAAGAATCCATGATAATACTGATTTAGCCTCAGAAAGTTACAAAATTCTTGACTATAAATCAATTGTGGTTAAATAAGTTGACACTTTGGACTCGAATTTTAATTTGGATGTTTTGAAGAAATTTGGTTTTGCCAAGTTTTTGTAAATTAGATTTCTCGCTTATCTATCCTCATGAACGGTACTCCTTGTGGATACTTCAAATGCTCTAGAGGGTTTAGATAATGGACCCCCTCCTTTTTTTCTTCTAAAGAGGTTATGAGTAGAATTATTACTTAGTTAGTTCATGAGGGTAAGACAAGCCCTATATCCTTTCCCAAAGATCTTTTCCACACCCACTCATCACCTCTATGATTATTAAATTGTTGTTTTTTGTAAATATACATCATCCTCTCTCAATAATCTTATGTCTCTCTTTAAAGAATATGAAGCTAACTCTAGCCAAGCCATAAACAAATCCAAATGCAGATTCCTTTGGGCAAATGAGATATTCATAAAAGGTCCACTGTTTCCAATTATGTTGGTATTACTAAAGGAAACCCCTATTTTTAATAGACGGGAGTCCTAATTTTCAAAGGTGGGCTTTTACTGCTCACTTGCAGCCTCATATGGACAAGGTTACAGTCAAGTTAGAAGGTTGTCAAGGGAACGTCCTATCCATTGTTGGTAGAGCCCAACTTATCAAATCAGTTATCCTTCTTATTCTTTAATACAGTTTCTATATCTATAATTGGTCATCTAAGCTACTGGATAGGCTTCATTCTTGGGTTTAAAACTTCCTTTGGACGCGAAACACTAACAAAATGTATTTTGTTACTCTGTCTTGGGCTATCACCTAGTTTCCTTATGATCGTGGAGGGCTCGAGATGATTAATTTGATGACCTACAACAGGCCTGCTAACTTGAAATTTCTATTGGACATTTTGGACTCCAACTCCTACTTCCATGGACTTTTAAATTCCAGATTCAATCTAATCTTTACAAAGTTTCCCCTAAGAAGATTTCCTCTATTTGGTTTGGCTTTAAGTTATCCTTACCTTACATGAGATTTAATGTGCAATGAAAAGTTGGCATGGACAAATTATTAAGTTTTTGACTGACAACTGGCTGGGATCTCCTATCCTTCAACAACCTTTTGAATCTGACCTCGATACATTTGATTTGATCAAAGTATCTCGCTAGATTAATAATAATAGTTAGTACCTCTCCCAATATTTCACTCATAATTATGAAGCCATATCCATTGCAATAAGTAAAATCCGTCTCCCTATCTCCTCTACCCCAGACTCCTTAATTTGGACTTACAATCCAAAAGGCCACTTCAGTCTCAAAGATGTTGTTAAGCTTTTATCCCCAATTAACCCTACTGTAGTTTTTTCCCTTCTTTAGAGGAACTTCATCCATTCCAGAACCTCTCTTTTGGTTTAAATGGCTCTCTAAAATAAGCTCCCAACCTTCGATAACCTCCAAAAAAGAGGCACCCCCTTACCTTTATGAACCTTTCTCTAAAAACTTTGAAACTACTAACCATGCTTTATTTATTTTTTGATTTTCTATGCAGGTCTGGAGATGAATCTTTCACTATTTTGACAAAAGATATGGATCAGGTTGGTTCCCTATTCCATATTTGGGGTAATACTCGAAGAATGAGATTGAGTTATTAGCTCAAGACCATAGAATGTTGGTTTTCTAAAGGCTATTTATATCATTTGTTGAACTAAGAACAAAGTGCTTCAAGATGGTATAAAACCCCACCCCAAGATCATTATTCAATAACTCCAAGCTTGGATTAGCTTCATCAACACTTGCTCTAAAAGAACTATGTAGAATAGTTCAGTTGACCTCACTAGTCTCCATCATTTGGGCTTGGTCGACAGGCCTGACAACGTTCCTAAATTCATTCTTATTTGTTAGTGCTCCCTCACCCAGAATGTATTAAATTAGATATTGATGTACTCCTAAAAATATATGCTGGTATTACAACTTTTGTGGGGATATTTAAAAATCACCAGGGTTTCTTTAATGAAGCCTTTGGTATCAACATTGAAAATCATAATGGTTTCTATAACGAGCTCCTTGTTCTCATCAATGGGGTGGATATTGTCTCAGATAGAGGTTGGATTGAGGTGGACTCCATGGAAGTTCTTTATTTCCTTCCAAGTGATTTTTTTCACCCCGTTTTGAGTTGGACACTATATGGACTAACTCCAAGATTCGCCTCTCCCAAATGAGATTCTATTATTCGCATATTTATAGAGAGTGTAATGCTACTGTCGACAAGTTTTCTCGTCTCTCTATCCCTCACCACTCCCTTAAATGGTGGCATATACCTCCAATTGAGAATAACACTCTTCTTAATGAGGACATTTGTCCTTGTGCTAGATATAAAATTCGATTTTATTAGCATTGTTATTTCATGCTTCTAGCTGCTTTTATTGTTCTTTGTAATCTCTTGGGATCTTGAATTCCCTTTATTTTTAATATATTTTTCTCCTTCATTGGGAGTACACATATATTTATTTCCCCAAATTTTTTCTTATTCCCCCCATCTCATCTCACATAGAAGAAGGAAAAAAGCCTAGAAAATCTGAGTTATCGATCAATCAACGACCCCTAGTCATTCGTTAAATAAATTCAGTTATTTCCTAAATCCTTTCCAGTAGCCAAAATCTTTGATTCATCGACCGATCGACCCCCGTTGATCGATCGATGCCTACAGATATTGGGCACACTTTTATTCATTTTCTACTCATTCTGTAATGTACCTCTTATTTTTCCCGTATCTCCCTTAACTGAAAATACACAATTTCAAGCCCTAAGTTTCTAATCATCATCTCCAACCCAAAAGTACTCCCTTTATTCCTTGTTAAACATCAAACTTATGAAATCTTCACATTTAATTGATTATTTCCTATTTATTTGGGAATTTGTTGTTTTCTAGGGCTTGTTAGCTTTTATTGGGTTTAGATTTGTTTAAATTTCATATCACCCATTGTGGATGCAATTATTATGCAACACAAATAAATATGTGAGAAAGATTATCAAGAAGAGGACAAGGAATACAAGATGCCAATCACACAACAAAGGATGTACGTGGTTCAGCCAAGATGTGCCTACATCCACGGTGGTGCAGTCGATATTATTTCTATATACTCCGGAGAGTGATTACAGAGAATACAACTTGTCCTTTTGCCCCGGACCTAGGGTTTAATATATACATGTGCATGTAGGTGAGTGGAGGCGATGGGTTCCTCCATGTTTTCCATTTCCCCCATAATTTCCCACCATGGGATCGTGGGGGGAGACCGGATCAATTATAAGAGATGAGGGGCCTGGACTTTGGGCCGCCAGGATGGGCTACTAGTCCAGGTCCATAGTTCTAAATTCTGGGTATCCACAATTGCCCCTAAATTTTATGGGCCACGTTTATGGGTCCAATGGATTTAAATGATCAGCCATTATGGCTGATTTATGATTCTTAAAAAATTATGAAGTTTCTTTGGCAGCACTCGCTTCGCTATCTGTGCGCTATGATTAGAATTGAAGGCTTGTTGGGATAGCCACTTTTTCTTCCGTCGTTTCAGCCTTTCCAGTACTCTTTCTTCTTCTGAGAACTCTAGCGCCTCATACCTTCTTCTCTGAATCCCCATTCCCATTGATTCTTAGTCGTCTTGAGCTCGTGCTTCTTCATCACTCGAACCGATCTTCTATTTTGTAAGTTTCTCGTGCCCTTTCTTTTCACTTTCTCTTTGGTTTGTAGAATTTCTTGAGTTTTTCAATGGCGAAGATTGGAAATAGGTCAATCTCTGAGTTCAGGAAGTTCTACAATATTTCTGAGTGGGTAGATATTGAATGTTGTGCCTCTCCTCCTAGGAACGTTAGGGATATAGAGGATGCCCACTGGATCCATGTTTTGTTGCTCTCCCAGGGGGGACTTACTTTTCCCCCTAATGATCTATTTCTGCATTTTTTTGGTTATTTCAATATTGTTCCCGCATAGTGCTCGCCCAATGTGTGGAAGATAGTAAATGGAGTTCATAGAATAAATCAGTTGTATGGTACTAGGTTAGGACTTATCGAGATCTGTTTTTGTTATTCCTTCTCTCGAACTAGCTCAGATGTCTTATACCTCAAAGCTAGGAGTCCTGATAGGGTATTGGTAGTAAACCTACCTGATTCCCACAAGGAATACTGGCAAAAGGGTTTCCTCGTTAGGAATTGGCAGTTCCCTCCCCAGTTTGAAGGGTCGAGGTCTGAGAGGTTCACCGTCCCTTTTTACGGGGAAGAATATATGGGTAGACATTGTACTGTTGTTTCAACCTTTGCTGACTTGTGATTTTTCTAACCTCTCTTTGCTTTTTGTCCCACAGCGAGGACAAAGAATTTGGAGCCTGATCTCAGCGAGGTTCGTATCTCGGAGTTGGTGAAAGCTTGGAATATCAGGGAGCCTCTGGGTGACGGAGAGCATCCCAGGTACGCTGCCTTTTTGCTCGAGTACAAGAACGCAGGCTTCAGCTTCATAGCACGGCCTGTGGATAGTGTTCCAGAGTTTGATTCTTTCGGAGAGACTACTGCTGAGCCTATCCAGTTGGACGAAGAGGAGAGCAGCTCTGAGAGTGATCCTGCAGGAGCTGCGAGTAATTTGGGTGGAGGGAGCCCTGACAGTAGCAGTTCTTCTGAAGATAATTCTGAAGCTCGAGGATCGTCGAGAACTTCCAACAGTTTAGGCGAAGAGATACCTCCAAGGAAGAACCTGATTAGAGACGATGATGATGAGGCCCATGTGCTTCTTGCACAGAGGTCAAAGAAACAAAAGTCTTCTTCTGGGTCCGTGGCTACTGGTTCTCGGTCTTCCACTCAGGAGCAAGAGAGGAAGAGGAGAGAGGAAGAGCAGGTGAGAGAGAGGGAGAGAAAGAAGGAGGAGGAGAGAAATAAGGTGGAGGAAAAGAAGAGGGTGGAGGAGAGGAAGAGGATGGAGAGGGAGAGAGAGGAAGAGAGGAGGAAGATGGAGTCGAGGATGAAGGCTGGGCAAGCCTTGGTCCCGGTGTTTACTTTGCCCGAGGGGGCCTCAGTTGCCACTTCTCCTCAGCTGGATCCTGCGCTGCTCGAGAGGGAAGTTCTTCCTGCAGATCGCCAGAGGGCGCTGGGGTCTGATCCATTAGCCCTTCAAGCTAGCCAGGGACTAGCCTTGGTAAGGTTCTCTCCCTTTTTCAATTCCTTAACAAGTTTTAATTGTTTCTCCTTCTTGATTTCTTCTTTATTTTTGGTAGTTTGTGACTGACTTCGTCGTGCTCTACCGTTCTCGCGACGAGTTGGTGAGAATGAATGGAGAGATGGAGCAGAAGAAGTCCGCTTTGGAAGTCAGGGGTTCTCAGCTGGAGGCTGATTTGAAGGCTGCTGATGCCGCCCGAGCTTCCTCTGATCTGGCCCTTATCAATTCTAACCGAGAGAGGGATGCGGCGGTCAAGGAGCTGAGCGAGCTGAGGCAGGCCTATGACCTAGTCTGATCGAGTAAGCTGAGTGTTGTGGAGGAGAATAAGGCTCTAACCGAGCAGCTGAAGGATAAGGAGTCCCAGGTAGACACCATCAAGGAGAATTCATACAACTCCGGGTGGACTACTGCTTATGAAGACGCCAAAGTTCAGATAGGCTATATCATCCATTTGAACTTCAAGAAGGGCTGGAACAAGGCCCTCCTAGCTGCTGGTGTTGATGCTGAGTCTCCTCTATTCGATGAGCATGACCCGGGTCCAAGGCCAACCGTGGACGAAGAAGCCCCTGCCCCAGCCATAGAGGGTGTTGATCTTTCCTCTCAGACAACTCCTGCCGATGCTGGTCCTGCCCAGGCGAATGAGGGCATCCCTATAGAGGGGGATGCCTCTTCTTTCGCTGACAAGGGGAAGTAGCCAACCACCTCTAGGCAGCCTGAGGTTGCTAGTTAATCCTCTCTTAGGATTATTTTTGTATTTTGCTTGTAATTTTTCCATTTTCTGCTCGATGTACTTGACCTTCATTAATGAAATAAAAAGGCTTATTTTTCCAATGCATTGATTGATTTTCTTTCCCTTGCCCTTTTATGTCTTGTAGTTGACTGATGTAGAAGAGTATATTCCTGCCACATCTCAATTGGGTAGGACTCTTGGTCCCAATTCCAGTCCTCAGGTTCGTTAGGCCTTTGTTAGGCTTTGCAAGTCTCTTAGGTCAAGGAATCAAAAGTATAAGGAGCAGTCCGAGCAAGTGGCTAGGCTGAAGGACAGGCTCCAGGATATGGAAGGCATTGGTGCCTCTGTACAAGAGGAAGTCAATGTACTGAGAGCTAGGTTGCTGGAGGCCATCGAGATAAATCAAGTTGGGGAATTCCTGTAGCAGGAGAATGAAAACCTAAGGAGGGAAGTCCTGCAACTTAGAGAGCATGCGGCGAGTACTGTTTCAGCGGTTCTGTAAGGCTCCTCGTCTTTGCGAGCTGGACATACTCTTATGCCACGAGGTTCCACTCGTCCTCCCCTCCTGCGAGCTGGTAGGAGCACCAGGGGCAGGAACAGGGAAGCAGAAGAACAGCGGGATAAGGAGATAGAAGAGCTCCGCAATGATGTTCGCCGAGCATATGTAACTTCTGCTGGGCTTCAAAGGGACGTTACTCGATTGCGGAATTTATTCAAGAGGGGTCCTCGACAAGCATGGACTGATGGTTATGATCAAGGATGGCTAGAGGCTCCCACAAGACTATCCGAGTTCGAGGAACTTTCTTTCATCATAGGGTGGTTGAGTGCCTTAAAAGAGCTTCAGGTCCCGAGGAACTCGATGTTATGGTACCGTCACGAGATGTCCTCCTCCGCTCTGATGCCCAATCCATTCAGGAGGGATGATAGATGGATCCCCATTGATGCTATTCCTCGGCAACTATTAGAGTTGGACACAGATGAGGTTATGGAAGAGTTGGTCCCTTCTCCTGATGATGGACGAAGAGCTAGAGTGGCAGACTATCTTGTTCGGAGGCTTCCACCTCCTTGAATTTTTTGCAAGTTATTTTTTTCTTTTGATAATGTAAACGCTTTGGACGAGCTTCGTCGTGTATTATCGTTGTTGTAAATATAACAAGTTGTTATTCTTTTGTCTTTTTTGATAATGTAAATGCTTTGGGCGAGCTTTGCCGACTAAACATGTATTATCACTGTTGTAAATATAAGAGATTAATGAAGAGTTCGTGTTTTGGGCAATTTTGCCGACTGAACGTGTTCATCCAATCTTTTATATTCCTGCTGCTTCATAATTCTTTTTATTTTGCCATGCAAGTGTTCCCCCATTACAGTATAATACCAAAATACCATTGTGCCCCATTTTACCTTTTAGGTTGTGTCGTCACACTCCCTTAGGCCTAAGTAGGGAAATTGGCGAGGACACACCTGGTATTGGATGTCTTCATCCGGTCAGGATTTTGTTTAACCAAAGTAGGTTTGATGGCCAGTATAAAATCTGGTCGCATTGCTTAAGAATCCTCTGTAGGGCTTTATATATTGCTAGGGGCAATGCTAAGAGGTCTCTTGTGTTTCATGACGATGACCTGAGGAGGGGTATCCCCCTGCTATATCGACCATCATGCCTGTGATTTGGAAAAAGATGTGTGATAAAATGCAGTTACTGATTTCATTAGTAATAAGGGGAATGAACTGTTCCTTTCATATAACAAATACAAGAAAAAGATTTAACAATAGAATTCCTTGAGAATCTAAAAATAGAATTTCTTGAGATTAGCTGCATTCCATGCTCGTGGTATCTCTCTGCCCTCCATCGTTTCCAAATGATATGCACCTTGCAGGTCGTCCCTAGTTACTTTAAAGGGTCCTTCCCAGTTTGGGCCTAGCTTTCCGTCTGATGACCTTACTGTGTTGCCCAGGACTTTCCTTAGAATATAGTCCCCAACTTGGAATCTTCTCGGGTTAACCCTTTTGTGGTAATGCTTTGCGAGTTGTTGCTGATAGCTCGCAAGCTTCACTAGGGCCAGTTCTCTACGCTCGTCGGTGAGGTCGAGTTCAGCGAGCAACGCCCCATCATTCTGGCCTTGGTCGACAAGATCGGATCTCATTGTTGGCAAGCCCGCTTCTAGTGGAATGACTGCTTCCATGCCATATGTTAGCGAAAATGGGGTTTCTCCTATTGGTCGCCGAGGAGTTGTTCGGTATGCCCATAGGACATGGGGTAGCTCGGTTGCCCATGCGCCCTTGGCTCGCTCTAGTCGCTTCTTCAATCCATCGATAACAGTTTTGTTGGAATCTTCTGCTTGCCCATTGCTCTGAGGGTAGGCCACCGAACTAAAGTTGTGCCCGATCCCGTGTTCGTTACAGAAGTCCTGAAAGGGGCCACTCTCGAATTGTGTCCCATTATCAGTGATGATGGTTCTGGGGATTTCGAATCGAGTGATATATATTCCTCCATATGAATCTTATCATGTCAGCGTCTCGGATGTTTGCCAATGGTTCTGCCTCGATCCATTTAGTGAAGTAGTCAGTTGCAACCAATAGGTATTTGCGATTATCGGCAGCAGTGGGTAGTGGTCCCACGATGTCCATCCCCCATTGGGCGAAGGGCCACGGTCTGGTCAGGGATTTTAGGTCGCTGGATGGTTGGTGGACCATTGGAGCGTGAAGCTGGCATTTCGGGCATTTGCGGACATATACTGCGGAGCCCTTTTGCATATATGGCCACCAATAGCCTTCCTTCATTGCTCGAAAGGCTAGAGACCTTCCTCCGACATGACTTCCACAGATTCCTTCGTGAAGCTCACGCAGTACTTGCTCGACATCGCCTGGGTGGACGCATCTAAGGTAGAGACCAAAGAAGGACTTCTTATACAAGTCGCCTCCTATGGATAAGTGAAAGCGAGCAACTTTGACTCTTATCTGGTGGGCGGTTTTCTTGTCCTCGGGGAGCGTGCCCTCCTTTAAATAGTCTTTTAAGGGTTCCATCCAGCTGGGGGCTGATCCCACCTGGAGTATTTGTTCCACGTTTGGCAGCTTGCTGTTATGGTTAATGCTTGGACAAATGAGGAAATCGATGGGAATGACCCTTTTAAGTCTAGAATCAACTGCCGAGCTTAGGGTTGCTAAGGCGTCGGCATGACTGTTTTGCCCTCTGGGAAACTGCTGGATGTTGATCTCCTCAAAGCTCGTCATTAGTTTCCTCACCAGGGCGAGGTAGGCTGCCATTCTTTCATCCTTCGCGTTGTAATCTCCACTTATCTGATTGGAGACTAGTTGAGAATCGCCGAACACCTGTAAATGTTTTGCTCCCAGAGTTTGCACCTTTTAGAGATCGGCTATTAGGGCTTCGTACTCTGCTTCGTTGTTGGAGGCTGCAAATCCAAGCCTGATTCCTTGCTCAAGGATGGTGTTTTCTGGGGTGATGAGAACGATGCCTACGCCTGCCCCCTTTGAGTTGGAGGCTCCATCAACGAATAGTTTCCAGGTTTCCATTGTTGATGGGTCCTCTTTTTTCTTTGTTGGTTGAGGTTGGTCGGGGAGTTCTTCGCCAGTGAATTCGGCTATGAAATCAGCGAGGATGTGACCCTTGATAGCGGTCCTTGGTTGAAATTGGATGTCGAGCCAGGCGAGCTCGACTGACCACTTAGACAATCTGCCTGACAAATCCTCTTTCCTTAGGATCGCATTAAGGGGGTGCGATGTAAGGACGATGATAGTATGAGCTTCAAAATAATGCTTCAGTT
Source organism: Sambucus nigra (assembly GCA_949130495.1). Lineage (NCBI taxonomy): Eukaryota > Viridiplantae > Streptophyta > Magnoliopsida > Dipsacales > Adoxaceae > Sambucus > Sambucus nigra. Next base: position 447,615,094 of record OX422220.1, on the reverse strand, counting down.
TCCTCGAGGCTATCACTAGTGCAAAGGTGAGCTTCTCCAATGGCAGGTACCTTTGCTCGGCGTCTAATAAGGTCTTGGTCGCGTAGTAGACGGGGTGTTGAATTCCTGCAACCTCGCATTTAACGCTGAGCTGGCAGTGTGACTGGATATCGAGAGGTACAGGTACAAAGAATCCATTTGCTGTGGTATGATAAGCAGCGGTGGAGAGCTTAAGTAAGACTTGAGCTCGTCCAAAGCTCGCGAGCAGTCTGGGCTCCATTCTATTCGTTTACTTCCTTTTAGAAGCTGGAAAAAGGGCTTGCACTTTTCGGAGGATTTGGAAATGAAGCGATTTAAAGCAGTGAGCATTCCAGTGAGCTTCTTCACGTCTCGGACTGTTCGAGGGGGTTGTACCCTGTTGATTGCATTGATCTGGTCCGGATTAGCTTCTATGCCTCTCTTACTGACCAAGTATCCAAGAAATTTTCCTGACTGGACACCGAAGGAACACTTGCTCTCATTAAGCTTCATTCAGTACTTCCTGAGGATTTCGAAGGTCTTTGACAAGTCTGAGAGGTGATTTTCCTTCTTCTTTCTCTTAACGAGCATGTCATCGATGTAGACCTCGATTGTGTCTCCCATTTGATCCTTGAACATTTTTGTGACCAGCCGCTGGTAGGTTTCCCCTGCATTCTTGAGCCCAAATGGAATGACCTTATAGTAATACAATCCAACCGTCGTTATAAACGACATTTTGTCCTAGTCTGGGGCATACAAGGGGATCTGGTGATATCCTGAGTATGCGTCCAGGAAACTCGTGAGCTGCAGTGGAGTCTACTAGTTGATCTATCTTTGGGAGGGGAAAACTATCCTTAGGGCATGCTTTGTTGAGGTCAGTGAAGTCGATGCAAACTCTCCACTTCCCATTGTTCTTCGAAACTACTACTGGGTTGGACAACCACTTAGGGGATTATACTTCCCGTATGGATCCTGCATCCAGTAGTTTTTTTACCTCCTTTTTGATCGCTTTAGCCTTCTCGGGTACAGTTCTTCATGCCTTCTGCGTGACTGGCTTGAATGTGGGGTCGACGTGCAGCTGACGACAGACCATATCAGGATCAATGCCAAGCAGCTCGTATGGTTCCCATCCAAAAACATCTACGTTGTGTCTCAGCAAGGTCGTCAACTCCTTCTGTTCTTGATCGGTGAGAGATGCTCCAATCAAGAAGACTCTGCTACTGTCACCAACTTCGGCTATAACTTCTACCAGGTCCTCGATGACACGCTCGGAGGGGAGGAGCCTGGTCTCCTCTATTCCTGGTCTTTCATACTTTAGTTACTATTTGGAAGGTATCACACCCTCTTCAACTTTCTCGCTGGGTTAACCGACCTTCTTCTCTGGCTTTGGTCAGATGGCTGCTATGAAGCACTTCCTCGCCATCGCTTGGTCGCCGTGGATCTCCATTACTCCTCGCTCGGTTACATACTTGAGCTTCTGATGGTAGGTCCAGGAGACCGCCTTCGTTGCATGAAGCCATCCTCTGCCGAGGATGGCCTGGTACGGTGATTCGATGTCAACTACCAAAAATTCAATCATCTTGGAGACGTTCCCAGCACGAACTGGCAGCACTATCTTGCCTAAGGGCATGGTCATTTTCTTAGCGAAGCCGACCAAAGGAATAGTAGCTTCCTTTAGGTCAGCGACGCTCAACTTCAATTTCCTAAACACGTCGAGGTACATTACTTCGGATGAGCTTCCTTGATCGACGAGCAGCTTGTCGATGTCAAAGTTCGCTATCCTGAGTGTAATGACCAGGGCATCATGATGTGGGGTCCTTACTCCCATCAAATCTTCATCCGTTAAAACAATATGCTTGTTATAGTTGACATCCTCTGCTCGTCGACGCTTTCTTGACTGTGACTTTGCTGGATCGATTTGAAAAGCCCGCATTACCGCTGTAAGCTTTTTCATCTCCATTCGAGCTGAGTTCCCTTTTATCTGCTTGACGTCAGATACTCCGTGAATTATGGCGAACTCATGTCCAGCATCATCCTCCAGCACATTGTCGGGTCTCATCTCTCTGTTGGCAGTCACTTTCTCTGCCCTTTTCTCCACAAAGTCGTTCAAATGCCCGAACTGGGCCAATTCTTCGAGGTGAGACTTAAGAGCTTTGCAGTGCTCGATCTTGTGCCCTCCCTCTTTATGAAAAGCGCATCTCAATGCATTGTTCCTCTTCGAGGGATCTCCCCCCCATCTTCCTTGGCCACTTTATGAATGGCTCATCCTTGATCTTCATGAGAACCTTGTAAATTGGTTCTTTGAAGACGGTGTTGACCGCCTGTAATGCTTTCGACGCGTCCTGGTTCCCTCCATTCTTGGAGCCATTTTTGCCTCCGTTCTTTCCTCCTTTCCTCTGGTTCTCAGTTTTCTCACCTACCCTGGTAGTGAGCTTAGCTCGACCATTTTCTCGTGTGTTAGAGCGGGTGACATCTTCCACCTTTGCGTATTTCTCGATTCGGGCCATAAGGTCGTCAATAGTCATAGCTTCCTTCTTCGTCAGGGATTGGTAGAGGAGGGAAGAACTAGGGAGCCCAATTTTTAAGGAGGCCACTACCACCTCCTCCGCGCAGTCCTCAATCTCATTGAATAACTCCCAGTACCTCTTCGCGTACTCTCGGAGGGTCTCTTGAGGCATTTTCTTCATTGTCAGTAGAACATCCATCCTTTTGGGATGGGAGCTACTGGTAATGAATCGGGCCGTAAAGAGTTCGGCTAGGGATTTGAAATTCTTGATCGACCGGTGGGGGAGCCTTTCGATCCACTTCTGTGCTACATCATGAAGGCTCGAGGGGAAAATACGGCACATCAGGGCATCCCGGTGACTCCAAAGGGTCATGGCCTGTCGGTATTGCCTGACGTGATCGATGGGATCAATCTTTCCGTCGTAAATCTTAAACCTTGGATTGGAAAATTTCTTGGGAGCTTCCTCCTCTTCGATTTCTCTTGTGAAAGGTGACTTCATCTGGGTTTTGAGAGCTCGCCTCGCGATCTCTCTAGTTGATCTTGTTCCGTGGTGAGCGGGATGCTGGTCCATCTCCCTATGGACCATGTTTCGTATGTGCTCATCGCTGCGATCAGGGCCCTGGTGGCGGCGAGCTCATCGCAGCTGTTCGCGGAGGTCATCGTCTGATTCGCCTCCTTCGTCCCTTTGAGATTCTCGCCTAGGGATCCTTCCTCGACTGCGAGACTTACTCGCCTGAGGGCTAGGAGTGCGATATGGGCATCTCCGGTTATCAGGGCGAAGCTCCCTTTCTAATCTTTCCAGTCTTCTTTTCAAGCGAGCATTCTCAGCCTCGTATCTGCGAGAAGACTCCCTCTGCTCGTGGAGCCTTGCCTTGTACGCATCAATCAACCTGGATATCTGCGTGGACCTCGCTGGTCCCTGACTTTCTTCTGAGGATGGTCTTTCCAAGCGAGCTCTCTGATCTGAACGTCGGACTTCAGACCCAATCCTGTGAGGTGAAGGTGGCTCTTGAATATCTCCTGCTTGGGGGGCATTGCTGATGTGACCAGACATCTTAAACTCCTTTCTTGATGTGGGATCTTCTCAGGGAAAGATGAACGGTTCCCAGAGACGGCGCCAATTGTGGATGCAATTATTATGCAACACAAATAAATATGAGAGAAAGATTATCAAGAAGAGGACAAGGAATACAAGATGACAATCACACAATAAAGGATGTACGTGGTTCAGCCAAGATGTGCCTACGTCCATGGTGGTGCAGTCGATATTATTTCTATATACTCCGGAGAGTGATTACAGAGAATACAACTTGTCCTTTTGCCCCGGACCTAGGGTTTAATATATACATGTGCATGTAGGTGAGTGGAGGTGATGGGTTCCTCCATGTTTTTCATTTCCCCCATAATTTCTCACCATGGGATCGTGGGGGGAGACCGGATCAAATATAAGAGATGAGGGGCCTAGACTTTGGGCCGCCAAGACTGGGCTACTCGTTCAGGCCCATAGTTCTAAATTTCGGGTATCCACACCCATGAATATTGGTCAGATTGTATGCTCTTGTAACACAATGTAGATTTTAAATCGATAATATTTTAAATTTAATTATTTTTAGATTTAATTATTGTAACACCCCGAAAAAATAAAACTTTTAGATTTAATTATTTCTAGTAATTTAAAATATTGGATTTAATATATGGAAATTAGGATTTTAATCAGAATTGAAATTGGTGGAAAATTGAAATTTTATTTATATATATAAGTTTTGGGGGTATTTTGGGCACCTATCCATACTGAATCGATTCGGCCTGGAGGGAGAATCGATTCAGAATGGTCAATGTCGACAGTAATAAGGTTTTGTTAGAGTTTAAGTTAATTACAACTCTTAATATTTTTACCATATTAAATTAACTCGGGGTTAGACTTTTCTAATTACTTTTTCACAAACTTTTCAACTAGAAATCTTCTACAATTTTATCACCATTCATCTACAAACCCTAGCCCCAAATTTAATCAAGATTCAATTCAATTTTTGAAGGCTTAGTTGGAGTTTTCTCAATATTGTTCAAGAACAAATCTTTCTTAATTTTTCGAGAAGAATGCAACCGTCTAGTTAGAATTTTCAATCGACTTTTCAGCAGGCAAGAATACTTCTATTCTCTTTCTTTAGTATTGTGCATTTTAGATGTCACCTAAACATTAATTTACATGTTTTTCTTAAAATAAATTAACAACCTTAATTAAGGAAAGTGAAATCTAATTTAGGACTATTTTTCAGAAACATCTTAATCTGAATGAAAACTCATAACCCTTGTGTGCTTAGGTTAGATATTTGGTTTTTGTTATCTTGGGGGTAGGTTTTTATGTACAAAATCATAGTTGCACTATTTAAATTAATAAGGTACTTGTGTAATCAAATGAAATTATGTGGGTATGATCAAAGTAAATTCTTATTGTGTACTTCATAAATTCGCATGATGTTGAAATTATAATTGTTGGATAAAATAAATTTTGTTAATTACAATGATGGATTGATTGAACGAATTTAATTAAAAATAAATTATGACTAGATGAGAAATTTGTTTAATTGTGGATAAATTGGAATGTGCAAATTAATTCTTTGATTATGATTGTTATCGCGAGGATGGCATGATCTTTGGGTAGTTATTCTCTCACCTTAATTTTAGGAATACTTTCTAGGTATGGGACTAGTGGGTATGCCTTAATTGCGGTTGACACTTTCTTGGTATGAGACTAGTTAGTGTAGATTTGTTTACGGATTGGATATTCTATGGTGGGGTTGATTGTGGTATCGTTCTATTGATTTGGATAGCCTAGATGTGATACTAGGAAGAGATAATTGATAAAAATTCATCCTATAACATAGGGTAGGACGTGCTAGTGTTTTCGAGACTTCTAGGTATGGGACTAGGGGTAAGTTTGGGGATTATGGTCTATAATAGGGTGGGGTTAATTTTCAAATAATGAGAAATTGAGAATTAATGCCTAAGATAATAAATGTGTATTAAAATGAATTGGTGTTTTTAATAAGTGCAGGACTGAAAGAATACGGGTTTGATGGATATTGCGACGTGTGGGTGTGTGGCGTCGTTGTTGATACCAAAATTAATGTGCTGATGTGGACGAAGAAGATGAAGACACGTGTCAATCTACATGGCACAATAGCATCGAGGAAGATCATTTCCCGACCAACCGTGCTTCTTTCCGAGAAACTATATCACACCGAGGAACTCTATCATCCCGAGATACTCTAAGTACTCCGAGGAACTCTTGATCAACAAGCAACTAAGGCGGTCCGAACTGCATCTCGGCCGCATCATTAATTACCAGGCGGACAACTGTTCAACTATCCATTGTATTCTTGACGCACACGCTGCATTAAATGTATTACCCTTTCATATGTAAATCATTTAATGTATTGGACCTTTCATGTACAGCCTCAGGGCTATAAATACATTGTACAATCCTCCTTGTAAGGGACCGGAATTTCTTGAGAGAACTTGTAATCAAGAATTCCACAAACACTCAGCAATAACATAACAGTGGACGTAGGCTTTATTCCTAGCCGAACCACTTTAAAAATCTTTGTCTTATTTATTTATCTGTGATTGAAAAAATAGAGCGATCTAGTTTTTTACATCAACAGTCGTAATAAGTGTAGGGCTGACGGATTACGAACTGGTTGGCTATTATGATGTGTCGTGTGTGGAACCTCATTAATAAGTGTAGGGGTGATAGAATACGAGCCGACTAGATATAGAGAGGAAATATGTGTAGTGTAAAACTTTAAACAAGCCCGAATAAGTGCAAGACATACAGCAAGGTCATGTGGATATGATGGCACCGCTACGAAAATAATAATAACGTGATAAATCAATTTATATAAAGATGATGACATTGGAAGTAATTACTAAATTTTGATAACATATGTTGGACTTAAACTCTTAGGGTATCGTAATTACGTGATTACTTGATAGATGTATATTTTTACTCGCGTGTGAATAATTATCGTATTGATTTAAAATATAAAATTATGGTATTTATGATGTATAATGCTACAGTCAAGGTTCACTGACCCAAATTGGGGAGAGTATCTTATATTAATGTGGTGATCTCTGATCCATTGTGTTCACTAACATTTCAGGTATAGCGCTGGTGTAGCTACATATGAGTATTAGAGATATTTTGGAGGTGCAACTGGAGACTTATTTATTTTAGATGCTTTAGTTTCTTAGGATTTAATTTCTATTTTTGTCATACCTTTTATGAGACTTTATTATTGATTTGGTGGGCCTATCGGTTTCACAATTGTTTATGATTTTATTAAGATATTTATAGTTGGAGCATTTATTTGAGATTTTAATATTTGGAGTTAGATTAAATTTGAAGATTATCATGGTGATGGATTTATTATTGCATGAATGGTTATTATTATTGGACCAATCTAATCATTTTCTTATGGAATGAATTTTTATGTCTCATATCTGTCACATGCTAAGAATGATTACTTATTTAGTGATGCCCGACATAGTTTAGCAGCAGTAGCTGGCCACCTCACTTGCCAGATTGTGCGGGGTGTTACAGATGGTATCAGAACACGGACTTAGGTCTCGTAGGTTGTGAGTCCATTTTATCTTCTGCGTTGCTTATCTTTTATTCCTTTTCATGATGTGTACCTTCAGTATTCCGAGTCTGATATTGTTGTGTTCCTATCTTTTCAGATGGTGAGCATAGGAGAGCTGGAGATAGGAGAGAGGGTTCAGTTTCTGGCTCCGTCGGTCAGGAGAGGCCGAGGTAGATTATTTTGGATGTCGAGGAGATAGAGGATATTATGCGTGAGTCTACAGTGGTCGGTATTGAAGAAGGGAAACAAAGGTGGGTGACTTTAAAGGTGCAGCAACAGGGTACACCTGTTTCGGGTTGGTATAGGCTGAGGGCCAGTTTCCATAAGATCAATCCTTCCACCTTCGTAGGGGGTCTAACCCAATGGTTCTTACCAGTGGAGGAGATACATAGAGAGGCACTTAAGTATGGTGGACTTAACTGATGTGCAGAAACAAATGTTGGCAATGTTCAAGATGACAAGAGATGCTCTACAGTGGTGGGAGAGTGCAAACACATTGGAGGAAAAGGATCACTTGAATTATGAAGATTTTTTGATAAAGTTTAATGATAATATTTCTCGTATGCGATTAACAGCGCTAAGAAGGGGGAGTTTTTGAACTTAGATCAGGGTTCAAAATTAGTTATTGAATATGAGCATGAATTTACGAATTTATCAATATTTGTATCAGGGGATTTAAATATTGAGGAACGGAAGATGGAGTGCTTCATTAAGGGCTTGTATCGATCTATTATCCAGATGTTTTTGTGGATTCCGATACTCAGGTGGTGGATGTCACAATGCTTTCTTGGTGGGAGAAATTAAATTACCAAAAGAAATTAGGGGAGAGATAAGATTCAAATGGTCAAGGAGGAGAGAACAAGGGACGAAAGGCAATAGTGTCCAGCAGGGCCCTCAGGGATAGGGGCAACAGGGTGAGAAAAACTTGGTTAGGCATTCTGGACCTTTTAGGGGTGCTTGTTTTATTTGTGGAGAGATAGAGCACCGAGCTTCTAGGTGTCCCCGGAAGGAGGGCCATCAGGCCAAGGACATCCATCACCGGCATCACCAGGTGTACAGGGAGCGGCAACAGCACCAGTGGTAGCCGTAGTGGGTAGGTGTTATGTTCTTCCGACTCGGGAGCCTCAGGCAAGGCAAACGTCACAGGAGCCACGACGCAGATAGTAGAGTAGCATGATACATATTATTTTCTTAAATACTTATATATATCTGTGTGTGTGTGTGTGTGTGTGTGTGTCTGTGTGTGTACGTGCGTGCGTGTGTGTGCGTGCGCGGGTAGGATTGGGTGTATGCACACCTAATCATGGTATCCTATGGGTAGGCATAGGTGAGCCTTAATATATTTTTCATGTTTACGCTTCGTCGAATTTCGAGGACATAATTCATGTGCTAGTGGGGAAGTATGTAATACCCTGTAGATTTTAAACCAATAATATTTTAAATTAATTCAGAATTCGGAGAAATAAAACATTTAGATTTAATAATTTTTAGTAATTTAAAATGATGGATTTTATTTATGGAAAATAGGATTTTAATCGGAATTGAAATTGGGGGAAATCAAATATATATATATATATATATATATATATATATATATATATATATATATATATATATATATATATATATAAGTTTTTAGGGCCTTTTGGGTACCTAACCAGACCGAATCTATTCACCAACAGATTCGGAATGGTCAGTTTCGGCAATAGTAAGGTTTTGTTAGAGTTTACGATAATTACATCTCTTAATCTTTTTCCCATATTAAATTAACTTGGGCTTAGACTTTTCTAAATATGTTTTCACAAACTTTTCAACCAGAAGACTTCTATAATTTATCATCATTCATATACAAACCTTAGGCCTAAATTTAATCAAGATTCAACTCAAGTTTTGAAGGCTTAATTGGAGTTTTCTCAAGATTGTTCAAGAACGAATATTTCTTAATTTTTTTAGAGGAATGCAATCGTCTAATCAAAATTTTCAATTGACTCTTTAGCAAGCATGAATACTTCTATTATCTCTCTTTAGTATTATGCATTTTAGATGTCGCCTAAACATTAATTTACATGTTTTTCTCAGAATGAATTAGCAACCTTAATTAGGGAAAGTGAAATCTAATTTAGGACTATTTTTTTTCTAAAAAATCTTAATCTGAATTAAAACTCATAACCCCTGTGTGCTTAGGGTAGAGATTTAGTTTTTGTTATCTTGGGGTAGGTTTGCATGTAGAAGATCATAATTGTGCTATATAAATTGAAAAAGGGACTTCTATAATCGTATGAAATTATGTAGGTATGGTGAAAGTCAATTCTTATTGTGTGCTTCATAAATTCACATGATGTTGAAATTATAATTGTTGGATAAGATAAATTGTGTTAATTACGATGATGTATTGAACGAATTTAATTAAAAATAAATTGTGACCGCTTGAAAATTTTGTGTAATTTTGGATAAATTGGAATGCGCAAATTATTACTTTGATTATGATTATCATCGCGGGAACGATGGACTTTTTGGGTAGTTATACTCTCACCTTAATTTTAGGAATACTTGCTAGGTATGGAACTAGTGGGTATGCCTTAGTTGCGGTTGACACTTTCTAGTTATATGATTAGTTAGTGTAGAGTTTTTTACGAATGAGATATTCCGTGGTGGGGCTGATTTTGGTGTCGTTTCGTTGATTTACATAACCTAGACGCGAGACTTGGAAGAGATAATAAATAAAAATCCATCCAATAACATAGGGTAGGACGTGCTTGTGTTTTGGAGACCTCTATGTATGGGACTAGGGGTAGGTTTGAGGATTATGCCCTATAATGTGTGGGGATCATTTTAAAATAATGAGATTTTGAAAATTAATACCTAAGATAATAAATGGGTACTAAAATAAATTGGCATCGTTCATAAGTGTGTGACTGACAGAATACGAGTTAGCTGGCTAGTGCGACGTGTGGATGTGTGGCGTCATAATAAGTATGGGGATGACAGAATACGGGTTGGCTAGCTACTATGACGCGTCGTGCGTGTAACCTCGTCAATAGGTGCATGGCTGACAGAATATGGGGTGTTTGGATATAGCGAGAGGAATGTGTATGGTTTAAAATGTTAAATGGGTTCGTATAAGTGTAGGATATATAGTAGGGTCCGCTGGCTATGACGACACTGTTATGAAAATGATAATTACATGATAAATCAATTTAGATAAAGATGGTGACTTTGGAAGTAATTACCAAAATTGTAATAACATGTGTTGGACTTAAACTCTTGGGGTATCATAATTACGTGATTAGTTGATATATGTTTATTTTTACTCTCATGTTAATAATTATCTCATTAATTTAAAATATTAAATTGTGGTATTTGTTATGTATAATTCTAATATATGGGTTAACGAACCCTAATTAGGGAGAGTATCTTGTATTCGTGCTTTGGGCCCTGACCCATCGTGTTGACTAACATTTAACGTATAGCTTTAGAGTAGCTGCATAAGAGTATTTGAGATATTTTGGAGGTGTAACTGGTGACTTATTTATTTTAGATTCTTTAGTTGTTTAGGATTTACTTTCTATTCCTGTCGTATTTATTATGACTTTATTATAGATTTGGTGGGTCAATCGGTTCCATAGTTGTTTATGGTTTTATACAGATAGTTATAGTTAGAGCATTTATTTGAGAATTTAATATTTCGAGTTGGATTTAATTTATAGATTTGCATATTAATGGATTTATTATTGCATGAATGGTTATTATTATTGGATCAATTTAATCATTATCTTGTGGAATAATTTTTATATATCTCATATATGTTATATGTTAAGAATGATTACTTATTTAGTGGCGCTCGACGTAATTTAGCGACGGAGGATTGCCACCTCCCTTCCCAGATTGTGCGGGTGTTACAGCTCTATCACCACGAACACACACATTGTATTTGACTATTTTGTTCTGTGTAATCTTGGGCGATATAACACTACATTTGGGTGGTTTAGTTGCACTTAGTTTTGGTATATAGTTGTTGGTTTGAGTCCCTAATTCAAAATTTTTCATTTCTTATATTATTTTTCTCGTCAATTAAGACTAAAACATTATTTGAGAAATTTTGATTCATGAATTTAAATTGATTAGGGAAGTTCGTTGTTTTATTGGAATGTTTTCTTCAAATTGTGGGACAATTTTTTACTTCAAAAGTCACTCCTCCCATTTTCACATTGAGAACACCAAGCGTTTGTTAAAATGCAGAAATGATTTGCACTATTCATCTTAGTAGACACTTGTGTATTTATTACTTGTTGTTATACATTGACATTATTTTCATAATGTGATATATTTTCACTTGTTTTCACACACGTTTACACGTATTTCGATCAACACACATCATTTCACCTTTTTTATCTCATGATTCTTAATTTTTCTTTACAATTTATATTATTTTTCCTAATTATGATTTTGTAGGTTGAAATATCCGATGTATAAAAATATGAATTGAACAAGTGTATGCTCTACTAGGGTTTGGAAGGTTTCAGATATAAACGGGAGCATGATCGATTTCAAAGATATTTTTGACTCTTCAATCCCATCAAAGGCCATTGTCGTACAATTGTGCTTGGGTTTTGAACGATATTCCCAATGAGTCATGTGTTCTCCTCCAGCGACATAATTGGGAGCCTTTCCTCGCCACATATGATCACATTAATGAAGAGATTATTCGTATGTTTTATGAGACTCTTGTGATGGTAAAAGTCAAGAAGACTTCATATGAGGTGATGGTAAGTGGTGTAAAAATTTCTTTCACTCGTAAGGACCTTACACTTTTTATGGGTGGTGTGGTAGATCCTGAGCCTTCTATTAAGTTGGGTGATGGGAATATTTTTAGGTTGGATACATTGATCCACTATTTTCCACTTGGAAAATTTTGGAGAGATAAGAAAGCATTCAGGTCTATATGCATGGAGGATTTGCCTCGACTGCTGTAGTATGTCAATGTACGCCTCTCGATGGTGACATGCAATCGACCAGAGGTTATCCATTAGCATGTGTCATTCATCTATGCTTTGTTTAACAACTCGAGAAATATTAATTTACTCTATATCATTTTGGATATGATCCATGATACTATTACGGAGAAGGCCATAAGATATTCCCTTCCATTTCCTTCCCTTATTGCGAAGATATACTCCAAGCATGGTTGCCCTGAGTTCAATGCGAACATAAAAAGTGACCCAGTAATGCTTCTAACAAAGAATACTATCAAGAGTTTCTTATTTCACTTGTTAGGAAGACATCACAACCAAAAAGGGTGAGAATCGAGGATGACTCTGATTAGGAGGTTAAGATTAAACGGAATGAGTAGATGCCCATGAAAGAGGAGGGTATGAAGCATGAGGAGGTTCTTTTATTTTGGACACCCACTTCATGACCTTCGAGTCTCGACATGATCAGAGGTGGGTGGCACTTGAGGAGTGATTACATCAGGACATAGCAGAGTACAAATGGATTTATGTATGATGCAGTCCACAATGAGGAACCTTTTCACCTTTTATAGTGGTTATGATTCATCGATGTCGTATTACTTTTACAATTTATATGAGGTACCCGATCATGATTCTACGAGACCTTCTGTTGGTCCTGGTTTTTAGTCTATCTATTTCTCTCTTGTACTTTGTGGGATATTTTTCTTATTATATATCTTAGATGATTATTATCTTTGTTTTATTTGTGCTAAGTTTTGTTTTCTTTATTTGTGGGGCTTGAATCAATGGCGTAGAGGTAAGGGTTATATTAGTAGATTTTGATGTACGTGAACATTCATATTTATAAAATAAAATATTTGGCTTTAATTTATCTGGTAATTAAAATTTTGACGTTTATATTATTATGTTTTTTTCCAAGATTACTTAAGGTGATCAATTCTTGTATATTATTCTTATTTTGTTTCATATTATTTGTGTAGGCTCACCATTGTTTATCTTAGGTATTTCTCTAGATTGGGGTCACTATTTCTATCCCTCTCATTTTCATAACGTCTTTAATAAAATTGAGGACAACGTGTCATTCAAGTTAGGAGTGTGAGTTTTCATCTCAATTTTTGATACCTATGAGCCACGTCTATTTATTTATTTAAAAAAATAAAATTTGAAAATTATTTTCTTTCTTTCTTTTCTCTTTCTTGGGTCTCTTGCCTTAATTTCCAATGATAAATTAAATAATTTCCCTATCCAGTTGCAAAATTAATAATGGATTTTTTGTTTATTTCATATTATTATACTTTAGTCCTCTAAATTTTAATATTAGGAATAAATGAATGAATTGAACTTTGAAACCCATGCGCACATGGCATTTCTTGTTAAATGATTAGGTGGGACAATTATAACTTGCTAGTATTTTGCTGTTTTGTTTACACTAAAATCGAGAGAGCTTTGTACTTTTCTTCATTTATGAGTGTTTATACATTATTCTTTTATTCTTCAAAACGTCAAAGTCATTGGTAATCTCACCATTATTTCTTTGATTTTTCATTAATTGATTTCGTTATTAAAATTTGTTACTTGAGTATGATTTTTAAAGTTTTTTTTTACTTGAGAATTGCATAAATCTTAGAAAATGACCACACGCCTCTTTGTTTATTAACCCCAGATTTACCTTGACCACACCTATTTATTTCCCTAATCAAATTCTTTGAGCCTAAACATTAACCTTTTATTTCAAATCCTATAACCAACTTCACATTGGAGTTTTTAAACCATAAATTCACCTTCCATACTTATGTTTGGAATGATACTTGGGATTTGACGATATTTTTATGTTGTGGTTGTAATTATGCCTCTGAGTTGACTTTTATTCTCAAGAAAAATAAGTGAAAAAGAAAAAGGAAATTAAAGGACCGAAGAAAAAGAAACAAAAAAAATAAAGGGATTGGAAAAAAGTTAGAATCTTGTAGTTATTAAAGAATAATAATGAAACTTATACTCCATTGTTATATCCATTACTTTGCATTATTACGTGTATTCTCGCCGAACAATTTGAATCAATAAATATACCATTTATTTCATATCCTTAACTCTGAACTTACATTATAAACTTTTTAAGTCCTATGCAATCCTGAGGTAAAAATTATTCAAAAGTCAAAATAGTTAGGATAATACGTTAAAATGCATTTCATCGCCTTTAATGGATAATGTATTTTAGTGAGATTACAATTTTTCATTTTACATATCGTTCTCCATTGATGACATGTGAGTTGACTTGTTTCCTTTTACATTTACACATTACTCCTACATGTTTCGTGTGCTACACCCCTTTCTGACAAATTTCATTTGTTATATGTAATATTAGGTGAGAATTTAGTGAACGTGTGATTTAATTGATTATCCTAGTTATAGGAATTTTTACTTAATGAAAATATTTACATGTGCACGCACACCACATACATTTAAGGTTTTAATTATATGAAGTTATTATTACAATGTTGATAATTTTGGATTATTGGGAAAAAATCCAATTTACTTTGTTAATAATATGTTGAAATAATTATTATTGTTGTTCTGCTTGGTACATTGGTTATTTGGGAATATTTTGAGGAAATTTGATGTTTGTGGGTTTTATCCCTCAAAACCCTCACAAGACAACGGGGTTTAACATATTCTTACATTTTCTAAATGCAACCCCAAAAGTGGAATTTATCCTCTTTATATATATATATATATATATATATATATATATATTTTTTTTTTTTTCTTTTCTTATCTCCTTGTTTTGTTGGTTCTCGTTTTGTTTCATCACTAGGGACTAGAAATGTCTAAGTTATGAGGAGTGATTAGCCACAAATATTGTATATTAGTGTCATTTATTCCTATGCGTTCTAGCACAATTATGTCCATTAATTCTAGTATTCAAACTCATATATTAGTTACCTTTGTTTATATATATATATATATATATATATATATATATATATATATATATATATATATATATATATATATATATATATATATATATATATCAGTGTTGTATAAGGCGCATAGGCTTGAGGCTTGGGAGTAACGCCTCGCCTTAAGTTTTTTACACCTTATTCTTAGTAAAAGGCTTAAGGCGCACGTTTTTGAAAAAAAAAATGCGTTAGTGAAACGATATCGCCTTTTAAAGACTTTTTTAAAAATAACTGGACCAATATCTCGTTCAAAACAATCAAAAGACAAATGCTATCCCAAACCTCTATGCCTTTCTTCCCAAAAAATGTGTGTTTTTCTCTTTTTTGTGTGTTTTTTCCATAGTTTAAAAAAAAATAGTATTTTAGGTATGTATATATTCAGACAAATTTTAAGGTATGCACCATTTTAGTATTTTTAATATCCTTGTTATAGTTAAAAATGTTAAAATATATTAAAAAGACCTAAACGCCTTTTCACGCCTTTTTATGCCTAAGGCCCGCCTAGGCTTCTAAGGCTTAAGTCTTAGCCTCGATGCCTCGACCACGCCCCTATTTTTAAGAAACTTGATATATATATATATATTGTTTAAAAGGTGTCTTTGAGTTTTTATAGGGATTCGAATACTTACCAGTGTAATTGGATGCTTTTCGAGAAAGTTTCAATGCAAAAACGCAAATTCAGGGAGAGTTTAGTCAATATAGAGTGTGGTCTTTGGGCCCGAACTCTTCATAGAAGATGTAAATATCCATGTTAGATTCGTGTAGTTGTTAATGGTTTGTCATTGTAATGCCGTATGACTAAGGTATGGCCTATCAACCAAGAGAACCATAGTCTTTAAAACAAGGCTTATGTGAAGAATAAAACAGAGAATCGATTGATCGACCCTCGTCGATCCATCAATGGTTCTTCTTTTTGTATTGAGAATGATGGAAGTGGGATTAAATTAGATCGATTGATCATTACAGATATTTTTTGTTTTTTCTTCTCTTTTATATTGATTTAACAAACTTAGATTATAAAGTAAGTTAGGTTTCATTTGGGAGATATCTTTCATTTTTGTTAGCTTTATGTTGTTATTGATATATTGATAGATCATTTCCATTCTCTCACCTAGGGTTTCATTATAAGCTACTATTCACCATCTTCCTTATTTATCTAAACTTTTATAATTAGTTTCAAGGTTTATTAATTGGTTGTCTTCAATAATTTACTTGCTTTTATTCATGACATGCAATTTATGATGCTTTCTAGATAATTAAATTCGGCCGAAATTATTGAACTCACCATGGATTAATTGGTTGATTTGCTATAGTATGATGGATTAGGTTAGTTTTAATGGGTTAGGATGGTGTTGATTTCATATCTAGGATATTTAAGGGTTTATATCATGTATGCGCCATATTTATGACCTTACGTGTTAACACCAAAATCATACTAAGTTTTATGAAAAAATGGAGGGTAACAACTCTAGGGTTTATTAATTGTGTAAATGAAATTTAATCTTGATAAAGTTTTTCTTCCTATAATTGTCAATCTATAGTTTTATTCTTCTTAACTAATCTAGTTTCAATAGTTGTACAAATTAAAACTAGTTTTCAATGTTTTATTCAAACGATCATCTCTTACACTTTTGTTCTTGAAGTAAAAAATCAAATAAAGTCTACCAATCATTCTTTGTGGATTTGATAACTGAGCTAGACGTTATATTTCCATAAGAGTGTAGTTAAAATTTTAATTTTTGTATTGTGGTGGGAACTGATAATAATGAAAAATGTATTTACATGACGCTCGATTTTCCTCGTCAGTCATCCATCAACAATTTTTGTACGAGGAAGAAGAGAGATGGATAGTCCACATCGCCTAAAGTGACACCACTTGAAAAGATAAGGTCCAACCATGTTCCCATTGAGTACATTCCATAACGAAGCCTCCCAAAAGACAGGTGGGGCCTACTCCAGGAAAACCAAATGTTTATTGTCACCCAAATTATATTCCAAGTTGGGTACGACAGACAACATCGGATGACCACCCTAGATCCTCCCTAAGGGCCATCGATATAAAACTCCCCCTTGATATCAACCACATGATACGAACAAACACCATATGTTACATTGACCCCTATTTACTGATAGGCCCAATCTCACTGCGAAAAACACTGCCTCCGGCAAACTAGAGCCTACTCAAAGACCTTTAGCCTATGAGCCCAAACATGTCTATTACACTAACCTACCAGACAAAAATATTACCAAATGCTTTGACCATTTCTTTACCACCGAAGGTAACACATCTCTATGGCCCAAAAATGAATTCGTCCTCAACCCCCAAGTCTAGGAAATGATGACACAATGAAAATACTACTAGGTAAAGGGACTTAGACCCCACAAATAGGACCCACTTCCTTCAAAGATCCTAATATACGACATTACAAGTTTTGGATCGGGTAAAGAGTTGACGTTGAAGAGCTTGAACGACTTGAACAACTCAAACACTTGACCTTTCGTATGAAAAAGTAGGGTTATACTGCAGATAGTTTACAATAGAGCCTCTTATATAAAGTTCCACTTGTTGAGTTTTTTAATAGCCTGGGGAACTCAGGCACCCCAATGTCAATGTATAACAAACCATTTGATCCACTAGATGGGATGACCTGTTGATAGATATACTAGAAACCACATGAAGAACTATTGAAGTAGACCCCAAGTCAGCAAAAATTGCCCCTCGCGTGAAATAAACATTACATGGAACCATATCGGCCCCCAAAGTGAGTTAGATTTATTCAAAATATGGTTAGCCTTTAACTTATTCATAGCAGGCATATCATCACAGATTCATAACTATACTAGCATAGGACAAAAATATGGGAATACAAACTTAGATCTCACTCACATCATTAGAATCATCGAGTTATAGGAATAAATGACGCGTCGAGGCCATTCTCCACCTGAAGGTCCCCTAACGTGAAGATACTCCTATAATATGTGCATAAATATGGTCAACTCGACCCTCTATAATCACACTTAAGGAAACATTAACGGAATCCTATACGTATTTACTTCCTTAATATAAGCTAGATTCATTAAAGGAAATTCACTAGAGGGAGCAAAATACGTAGACAATCAGTACTATTATGGGTACATACACTGAAAGGCCGCTATCAATGTGAGATTCATAAACCTAAAGGAACCCAAAAAGACCCTTATTGATGATAATGACAATATTCGAGACCCCTTCGGATGATGATGATGACAACATCCAAGAACCCCCTTGGATGATGGCAATGAGGATATCCAAGAAACCACTTTCGATGATGGCATATGGTTATGATCGTCCATATCTATAGAACCACCCCTAAAGACCCCAAGTGAAGGGGACGAGTGAGTCATATATATAATGTTAGAACTCCTAATACCTACTTAGAACTTTGATACATCCATATGGTGGATAGATGAATCCATGTCTTCAACATAGAATAAAGCTCATAGGAGCTCTAAAAGAACCCATTCCATTGAATAGACTGAAGTGATGGACCTAAATCCTACACTGCCTCCACCCAGCCCCACGTCCCTTATTGAACTTCTGATTTTATTAGAGAAAGGTGAACAAGAAGCCTAAGCAGAATAGGTACTCTCTACCAATAAAGAGGTTTACTTCCTCACTAGTTCGGGATGACACTCCATTCTTTCGAACCCATCTAGGAAGGAGAAAATCCCCCCAAGAAGCTATCACCCCATCCTTAAGAACATAACAAGATCCAATAGAAACTCCATCAGACATCAAATGCCATAACCATTTGGGAGCTTCTAGCTACATCCCGAGATCATCAATCTTCCTTTATTTTTCTATTATTTCCATCCTATGTATGCACAGATCTAACTTTGGCCGAAATTTCACCCACCATCGATTCCATCACCATGAAACAACACATCTGTATTTCTGATGGGGACCTCCCCATGTAAGGCTACAGTCACAAATTTGCTTTTCACATCACTACTAAGGCTTGGGGATAAATTGTTCCCTTGGTTATGATGGAAAATTGAATCAGTTATCAATATGTGTCCCCTCCGTTCTTCCAATGGTCTGGGATACACCACCTTAGAGTTCACACCATCTTTTAGAACCTTTATGGGCTATAATAATACGTGCCTAGAGGACCTAAGATCCATCATTCTCATTCTCATGTAGGGGCATATTAAATGTGATGTGGAGATTTAGGTACTCAACATCCCAACTAGTTTTAACATCTTCCTCGGGATGTCATCGATACACCCTATATGGGCATGAACCTCATCCCTCCATGTGAAAGTTATATTCTTAGTTGACACACAGGTCATCACAATCCAAAGGGTTGATACTTAGGCCATACTTTCCAGCACTAGTATTGTTCCCCTCCGAATATCCATTACTATAGTAGCGATATATGCCTTAATGGATTTTGATTGATCCCACTTGCTCATATATTACAAGAAGAGATAATTATTCATAGTGTAGCTGATCGAATTATACATAAGATGGGATACATTCTTGGGTTCGAACTTGAAAGGAATCAATAAGGAACCCTCAAAATAGCCATCCCTATGGAGCACAAGGGAAAGACTAGTCTTGGGTATAGTCTTAATAGTAAATATCCAACCCCATTCCAAAATATCCCTAAAAATTGTGGAATGGTCATTTCCATCTCCAAGGGGAAATCTTACCCTATAACGGTCTCCCCAAACCATGGTGTGATGAAATAAATAAATCCTTACAACCTCGAATGAGATCATGTACGACGAGGGACTATACGTGAATTATAGGAAAGTCCACAAGGTCGGCCAGAATTAGCTTTGCGTATCATGAATTATTAAGGAGGATAAAAAAACCTCTGAGCCGAAAATTGAGTAGGGGTTTCCTACGTTATTTCCTTACAAAGATTCCTTAGTAACCATGTTAGGTTCCTCAAACTTGAGCCCTACAGAATGCTAAAATGACTAGTACACTACCTCTGCCTCACATGGTAGCACTATAGTGAAAGGATGATTAGTCAATGTCCCTGAACTCAACATCTACCTCTGTGGCCAGACTCAACAGACCCACTACCTAAGATACCAAATTTAGTTAAGCCTTAACAATCAACACACCAACCCTAGTGAGACTATCAGTTGAATGAAAAAAAATCACAAGCTCTTCCTGGAAGCCCTCTCTAAGGCATTCCCCTACATTAACCTCCTGAAAGGCCCAATGGAGGGTCCAACCACAAACTGTGAGGATAAATTGCTCAATCTCAAGAATCATCACCTTACCCAACATGAAGTCTACTAATCACATCCCTTCGTTCAACAGTCTTCCCTTACCATTCCATTTTGGTGACTAATTCGCTTTAATTATCACATATCGAAATATTCTGTCATTTTAATTTAACAATTCACCTTGGCGCTTTCACTACACTTTGAAATTTCATTTATGTTTTGTCACTATTATGAGCCTCTCTACGCACGGCTAACGTACTTCATCTACTAAAGTATAATTTTCCAATACTTTTATGTGTTAACTCCTTTCATCATTTTTTATCAACACACCTATTTTTCAATTTATTTTTAATATTATTGGAGTATTACGTTGTTCCTTGTGTCCCTTCATTAATGATACTCTTTAGTCCGATGGTCTAGGCACTACCTTTCGAACAAGTGATGCATATGTTCGTGGGAGCTATTTGCAATAATACGCGACTACTCATCACAGACTCCAAAATCTTTTAAACTTTATTATTACATAACTCTCGTCTTATTACTCCTTTATACCGAGTGACTTTTAATTATTCTCGAGAATTTCTATTGTACATTGCTTGTACTTTCTATTACTATAATCTCTTGCATTTCTACACAACCATATTAAAAATGTTACATTTATGTCAAACTATGCCTTAAATACTTGGCATGACTATTCGGTAAGGTCATACCCAGCCTCCCTACATTTTCCACTTAATTACCCATTAGGTTGTCCCACGGTTCCGCTCGTGGTGTCAATGATTAGTAATATTTTTGTATTTTAACACTATATGGCTCCACCAGTCTTAATTCATAATATAACTATTTACTCACAGTTATATCTACATATATGTGTAGTAACTACGGTACTAAACCCATGTACTAAAGGCAAAACATCTTTCAACTGCCAATGCTCGCTAAGTTTCATGTGTGGGATGTCTCCCAGAGCGAAATTACCCCCCGATACACTACTCTCTAACATTACTGGTCGTCGAGATCCGTTAAGCCCTTAGTCCATAATATGTACCCCCGAATTTTTGTTTGTGGACATGAAAGTCTACTCGACCACTCTCACGTCTTTAAGACAACCTCTAACACAACACTCTCACTATCACTAAGTTCTCAGGGCTATATAATTAACAAGATATATGTCTTCGCTCGACCATAAACCAATATACTTTGAATCACTTTAGTAAACGTCCCTACTCACTGGGATCGAATATAGTAGGACAACATACTCACCGAAGTCTACGATACCATACAATATATATGAAGACTCAACCCTCTTTCATGTGATGCCTCATAACACAATATATTTAAACCCTAAAAAAATGAGTACGATAGTCTCATCACATAATTTACTATCTCTCAAACCCTCGGTATCCAGTCAGTACACACTATAATAATAAATTTTTTTACTATTATAACACCCAAAAGAAGCAAAAATCGCTACGTAACATTAGAATTTTCTTAGCGTCCACGCTTGTTCCTCCCCGCAAGTGGCACAAATGCTCGCTAACTAATTGTAATTATATACATAACAAGGTTACTACCGCTAGCTCACCCACTAAACCTGATGCACACTCGAATTTTAGTGTTAATAATCTATTATTATGACTCACCCATGTCACCCGAAATATCATCCCCTACATAAAACGATAAGGAAATTATTCTATCTCTGTTTTCCACCTACCTTGCATGGTCAACGAGTTCCTGAGTATAAGTATCATGTTGGAACTGACCCATGATGCAATTGTAACGGTTGCATTTCCAAGATCCTATCTTGTAGTTGACCTTTATCATGTTTTAGTCAATCCTTCTTCATGTGACCCATCACTCCATAACCATAATAACTTTCCAAAGAAACTCTCCTACTTCTGGTCATGGCCTTATTGGATTCCCTTACTATATCCTCAGCCCTAATGACTTTGAGGAATGGGAATGTTGTGTTACTATTGAGGACCTTGTTGGTCCTACCTGAACCCAATGATTTCTTAAGTTGATAACCTTTGCGCCTAAATCTCTTAGCTCGATTCTCCTTCTGGGAATCACTCACTTACTGCTACTATGCTCCACTAGTATCATTTCATTTACCTTCCCAGTCTGACTGTTCTCACTTTCTCGTTGTGTAAATTTTAATACGGGTGGTCCTACTCACCACACATATGACACCTTCACGTGTAACTCCCCTATCTTTGGCCCCACAAGCCATGTCGAGGTGTCCTTCTCTTGTACTTGGTAGTCTTCTCCCCAATCTCTACCCGTGTTGTCCCTTTAACTCTGTTGTCTCAATAGGACTTGTTACTGGACTTGACGGGCCTGACTAAATCTACCTTCACTTGGTAATAATTTAAATGATCTACAATATTTAAATTGTTCCCATATCGGGTATACCTTCTTGTGGTGCCTCATTGGTACCGTGAAATTCAGTGTTGCTCTTTGTTTAGATTATCAAATCCTCTTAGCTCCCTTATCTTGGAAGTGCTGATATACCCTTGTACATATACGACTTTGATGACATCGGCACTAGTCACCTTAGCTGTATTTACCATTCATGCTTGTGTATTCTACCCACAAGTCCATTTTCAACTTACGGTCCCTTTTCTTCTCCGTATCCCCATCTTAGGTTTTTATGTTCGCTAAATAAATCAACATATCTTTCACGGCCAGTCTTTACCTAACCAACTTGTGATAAGTTCGTAATTCCATTCGCATCTCTGTCTGAACAGAAGATGGAAGATCTTATAGTCAAACTGCACCCAACATCTCATTTAATTCTATATTAACTACTTTATACGTGGTGACTGACTATCACCGCTCTATGTCTCTCCTATGAGCTAAAGATTTCCCCCAAAATTTAATTCTGAGTGTCACTGCACTCCACCCTACACCATTGCCTTTCGAATTTCTCTATCTATGTCCCATCACTCTTCATCTCTTCTTCAAATCCTTATAGGTGATTCTTCGAAAGAGTTCCCCCGGCTCTCTCTTTTGTTGACTGGGTGAGTGTGAATTTGCACTACTTTTATCTAAGATAGTGTTTGCAAATTCATTTCTCCCAAGTGCTTGTCCCTTTTATCATCTCTCTAGAAAATAATTTTAGTGACTCCTATCGCGATCACCGCTCCTTGAATACTCCATAGCTTCTACTATGACTCTTCTCCTGTAGTCCCTCTAACATCCCTCGTTGGTCGTCCCATGTTACTCGGTGTATGAAGCCCAATCGAACTTGCATATGAATTGGACTAACTATACTAAATCGCAGGAGAGTGTGAATCGTATACGTAGAGTACAACAATCATATAGTAAGGCTCTATATCAAAGAACCCTAAGATTAAAAGTAATAAGTCGCATAGATCCTAAAGACTCTAGAATCTAATGCTCTAATACCTCTTGTGACACCCCGCCCAATTAAATACCAGGTGATCAGTCATTTATTAAATTAAAACAAAAAGTTCGGTTGGTTCATTCTTAGCATCACTGTCGAAAAACATTTAATATTATTAATCACTTGATAGTTAGTTAAGCTAGTGTCATAAACATTATTACTCCAATTAAAATATTACCGATTAAACTATAATTAATCCCAATAATAAAATAACTGAATCATCCACCATACACATTAATAAAATAATACGGGATAGTAACTAACAACTGAATTAATTAAGACTGGAATAAACATTCCAGTTCAAAGTCTCAAAACTAGTAAACCATGACAATACTCAATCCAACTAAAATGAAATACTAAAGAAAACTGAGTACAACCTCTCTAAAAAAGTAAAATTGAGGATGGGCGACACATACCCTAAATGAAATGTCTAAAGATACTGAGTCAAATGACGGTGGAGGTGTCTAAGCATCAGGACCTGTAGCTCCCACAACTACTACAACATGTCAACCTGCCCAATCGTCTAAGCCAGACATCCCTATGGCTAGACACTTGATATAAATAGTACACGATAAAAGAGAAAATGCAAGAGACGGATCAGATCCCGAGTTGTAAAAATATTTTGTTTTAGCAAGTATTTAAAATTTGCAGTAGAGCAAGTATTATCTGCATGTCAGCTTTTCGAATTCTCACATGAAATTCTCACATGTCATCCATTGTTCACGCCTAACTTACATCTAGTCCCATCTAGCTATCCGAACTCCATCTAACTAGATTCTAGACTTATGACGCTAACCGTATCTCATAGTATAAACTTGTACTCACCAACACTTACATTAAATGTTTCTACATTTATTATCTCAGTTAAGTGTTATCACACTAAAGTTAAGTATTCATAACTTAGGTTATTTAAGATTCCATTATCTCAATAGTCTATAATTATCACATTGTAGATATAACACAAGTATACATATATATCCATCATTATATATACACACTAATATAGCACCCCAAGGATACACATGTAGTGCAATTTATACTCTGTTATCATGCCCATGTACATCTCATACTCAAACAAGAATAATCGGTTCAGAAGTCTCCCATGAACCATAAACAAACCACACATGTTGGAGGCGAACATAGTTCCAAGCCTAAGGGTTACGCACCCATACGATCGTCAACACTATCGTTCTCATAGATAGCCCGTACCTAGGTTCTATGTCCTGAGGTACCAATCTAAAGTCCCCCCAATGGGCTCATAAGGATAAGACTATCCTCTATCATTTTCAAAACCTCCTATGACAGAAAGTAGTTAGGTATGTCATACACATAATTGAACATACAATAGGTATTCACTGAAGCAGCTTATACTCTTGACTCACTTGAGTCTATATTGTATAAGTGTTCATCTAGTTTGGAAACTGTGACAAAATTATGTCTAACCTAGAATCCAAAGAATCTCAGAGCTTGCATTTCTATTTCATCTTTGATTGAAGGGACCTAGACCTAATTACCAACACTCACACATAGTAGAATGAATCATTTACATGCCATATTGCATATTAGTGTGTGTACATATGTTGTGTGTGTTTAAATCCCCAATATTGTTTTTAAATATTTTTTGGGATTTTTTAAAACATTTTAGAAATAAGGTTTTATTAATAAAACTTGGTTTTAAAAGGATATGGGGTAAATCTGCTATTTTAGAATGTTGGTTTAATTGTCTCAAAGTTGGTTCGGGAAGAAACCAAAAGCGGCAGAGACTTCAGGGTTTACATTGTAATTACATTAGACGCGCGTTTTATCTCGCCTCATATGCCAACATGTGTTAGCTTCTGATTGGTGAGAAGTGTGTTTCCTTGCTGAGACAAATCGAGTGATCATTCTCATCCCTTGGATCGTTCTTATCAACATTCTGCATGTCTTCCATCATAGTCCATGTGATCCTCTTTGAACCTATCAGGAGAGCTTTAACCACCGCATATCGTATGCCCTTGGATCTAAGTCAATTGAACTTGACTAAATCTGGTCCCTTGATTTCAATCCTTGTTCTCGAACCTTTCCAGCCTCTTATATAAAGGCTCCTACTCTCATCATTCGAAGAATTTTTGCCATTTTCGTCCATTGAGAGAAAAGAAAGAGAGAGTAGAGAGAGAAAAGAGAAACCAGAAGAGAGAGAAAGAGTTAGAAACCCTAACCCTAACCCTATATTGTCTACATAGTTCAAACCAAATATAAACCTTCAAACCTCTATACTTTACCAAACACAACCTTGAGTGTTTGAGTGTTTTGAGAGATGATTTGAGAGTTGGTTTGTTGCTGTAACCTCTTCTTCTTTGGATCTTGTTTCCAACTTAATCATTTTCTCAGATCTGTTGTTCTTGTATATAGATATTTTCAGATTTGAGTTTTTCATGATATATTACACTTAGTTTGCATGTTTGTTTCTCAGCTTGAGAAATATTTTGTTGATTCGTTTTCTGTAAATGTTTTTAACTTTGAAATCAACAAAAATGTTTTTTGTTTCTAGTTCTCTTAAAACTAAACATTTGACCTAGTTTGGAATCACACTTGGAGGTTTTCAATCTCGAAAATCTTTTCAAAACTCTGAGATTGATTAAGATCTTGACTGTCTTCTAAGCAAGATATCCGTGGATTTTGGGATTGATTTAAAGGTCAAACATGTTCAAAGTTTTGTGAGAAGAGAGAAAATGAAAAATCATAGCATATAGACTTATATGTAATTTTCTAGGATTGTTTGTACTTAATAAGTGTGAGTGTGTGCATGCATGTGTTAAAGAGCACCTCCACAAACACTTTCACACTACAACACGAAAAGTGTTGGTAATAAGATCTTGAGAAAAAAGAGTCGACGTAAAGAGCTTGAACAAATTGGTGTTAACAAACTGAGAGGACAACATCAACAATCAGAACTGCAGAGAAGTTATAAGGACACCAGAGGGTACATTCCTAAACTTATATAGGTCTGAGTTGTATGCATGTTTGTTATATAGTTTGTAACTGTTAAATTTGTTTATAGTGGATTTTTATTTTACTCCGTAGAGGGAGTCGTGGATGTTTCCTCAATTGGTGAGGTTTTACCACGTAAAAATCTTGTACTTAATCTTCCTACATCTTCTCATCTCATTCTTGGTTGTGCTGGGTTTAAAAGCTTGTTTAAAAATGTTTAATAAACTTGTTATTCAAATCTTGAATAGATCTCGTACATACTGTTTTGTTAAACACATCTTGTGTTCAAATAGTTTTGTTTTTCAAGAAAAGAGTTTCCTCAAAAAACAGCCCGAATTTACTTAAATAGTTTATTTTTAATAAACGGCTTTAGTAACAGAATTTCAATTAGTATCAGATCATGGTAAACTTCTTTTACAAAGATCCTGTGTTTCTGAAATTATTTTCTAAAAATCAATATGGACGAGAAAAATGAAAGATTTGGTAAATTGACCAGACCTCCTATCTTTGATGGAACCAATTTTGCTTACTGGAAAGTAAGGATGATTGCTTTCATTCAAGGAACTCTGAGAGATGATGTCTAGGACATTGTTGAAAATGGTTACACTTTTCCTACAAAACCATCCACTGAAGGAAGTAATGAGAGGGTTAAGAAAGTTTTAAGTGAGTTCACACAAGAAGAGAAACAAGTTTCTAGCAACAATAACAAAGGAAAGAATGCTATATTTATGTCTATAAATGAACATGAGTTCAAAAGAATCTCATCCTGTACCACTTCTAAGGAAGCTTGGGACACTTTAGTTACTGCTCATGAAGGTGACACTAGAGTTAAGGCTGCTAAAACTCAAATGCTCATTCAATAGTATAATTCCCTAATTATGTCTGAGACTGAGTCATTTGATGACTTCTATATGAACCTGACTGATATTGTGACCAAATTGCATGCTAATGGGAAAGCTTATGATAGACAAAAAATTGTATCTAAAATTCTGAGATCATTACGACAGAAATTTGATAACAAAAGATATGCTATTGAGGAAATGTGTGATATTAATCTCACTCCTGAACTACTCAGTAGTAAATTAAGAACTGTGGAAATGGAACTGGAATTTAAGAAATAATTAACCCAGTCCCATAGGAAACAGACTAGTTCCAATCTAAGGTTCTCTTCTAAATTGATTAAGCCTAAGTTTAATACTTCCAACGATTATTCTGATGAGGAATGCAATATAGAGAGTTTGGATAATCAGATTGCCTTAATGTCAAAACAGTTTAAGAAAATCATTAAATTTTGAAACAACATGGCAAATAAACAAGGCAAGTTCAATTATCCAACTCCTTTTAATCACAGACCTCATGAGAAAAGCCATGACAAAAATCACAAGGACTCTCACACTAGACCTAACAGAGACCTTAAGAAGAATGAATGCTATAGATGTGGTAAACTAGGACACATTGCATAAGACAGTAGAGTTAACTTGAACACTCAAAACAAACACGCTAGAGCCAACATTTGCAAGACATGGGATGATTCAAGTGAATCTGAAAATGAGGAACCTGAGTCATCTGATGTTTTTTACCCTTGCATGTCTTTCTTTGCCAAGATTATCTATAATGATGATATGCCTGTGTTTGTTAATGAGGATGAATATAGTAATTCTACTTCTGATGTTTCGAATACTGCTGTTACTGGTTTAGATGCTTTGATTACTGAGAATATTGCTATCTGTTCCTTGGGGTGTGTGAGTCAAAGGGAAAGCGATAATGACGATGTCAATGGGTGTGTGAGTACAAAGAATGAAGCCCTATGGGTCACTTCACACACTACACTTAGTGACTCGAACAATGAAGACTTCCCTGATATTCACACTCTCTATGCTAAAACTCTCAAGAAAAGAACTAGACTAGAAAAGATTGTGAAAGATCTCACTAAGAAGTTAGAAGATCTAAGCCTAATGGTTAAACTGAATGCTGAAGAGTATACTACCCAATGTCTAACTCATGAAAGTGAAATTAAAATGTTTGATGAAAAACTCAGAAATTTGACTGAAACAAATGAAATTCTGGAGAAAAATTACAAAGGGACATTGTTAGAATTGGAACAAACTAAAGAAAAGACAACAACTGTTTTCAAAAAATTTACAAAATTTGAAAATAATTCCAACAGTTTTGATGAATTTGTTGCTGAATCAAAAACCAATTCTGATGATCGAACTGGAATAGGGTTTTGCCCCAATTTGAAGACACAAACAAAATCTTTTGAACCTATCAAGTTTGTGTCAGGAGGCAAAAGGCCTATTGAAACATGCCCATACTTTCATTCTCTAAAAACTGAGTTTGATTCAAAACATCAAAATTTTAACATTGGGGAATCAAGTTTCTCTAAACATGAAAGTTCACCTAAGGCTAAATACGTCTGCCCCTTTATTAGGAAGAATGAGTCTGCATTCAAGACTGTCACACCTAGGAATAGAGTTTAACCTCAAAACTTCTCAAAACCTTTGTTTAGAGACTTTCCTAAGGAGACCCCAATTTTGAGCAATCTTTACTGCTCCTATTGCGACATATACGGTCATTCTTTTGACGGTTGCTATGCTGGGAGATTAGTTAAACCTGTCTATAATCCTCATATCTATCAGAACTTCAACTATTCTAGAAGGAGCCGCAACAATTATATACTTCCTAGACAACCAGATAAAAACTCTAATTATAGAAAGAGAAAGACCAAACCTAAAAGAACATTTCCTAGAAGGATTCCTAAGCACTTTCCTAAACCAAATGCTCCTGTTTTTCATAAAATACAAAATCATGCGCAAAACATTTTTCAGCAAAAATCTAATGCTCGTAAATTTTATCAATTGAGAGCTAATAAGCGCAAAATAAAAACTAGAGCAATTTGGGTTAGAAAAGATGATCTATTACCTCAGATGAAATGTAACATAGTTGTTACTGCTCTAAAAGCTTAACACACATCATCTAGTTGGTATTTTGACTCTGGATGTTCTAAGCACATGACTGGGGATGAAACTAAACTTTTAAACAAAACCAGCTTTGCTAGTGGTAAAGTCATTTTTGGTGATAGAGTGTTATCTCAAATCATAGGCAAAGGAACTCTCCAAGAAGATGGACTTCCTGTTCTTGAAAATGTCTTTATAGTTAAAGGTCTTAAGGCAAATCTACTTAGTATATCGCAATTTTGTGACTCAGATCATACTGTTACCTTTTCAAAGAACAATTGCAAAATTTTAAATGAAAAAGGTGAATGCATAATTACAGGATTCAGGACTCCTGACAATTGTTATACTGTCATGAACAAATCTGAAATCTGTAATGTTTCCAGAATGGATGACAACGAGATATGGCATAACAGAATGGGTCATATAAATTACGATAACCTTCGTAGACTGGCCTTTCAAGAAATAGTTACAGGAGTTCCTAAAATCAAACCCATTCCTAATATTGTCTGTGATTCTTGTCAGGAAGGTAAAATTGTTAAGTCACCTCATAAGAAAGTTAATGATGTTCTTACATCTAATCCCTTGGATCTCATCCATATGGACCTAATGGGTCCCTCCCAAACTATTAGTATTTGTGGACACAGTTATATTTTAGTTATGGTTGATGACTTCACCAGATTTACTTGGGTAGCCTTTTTAAAACAAAAGTCTGACACTTTTCAAATTTTCTTAAAAATCCTTCTTCAGATTGAAAATGAAAAGGACACTCAAGTAAATAGAATCCGTAGTGATAGAGGTGGAGAATTAAAAGACACTGGTATTATTGAATACTGTGACTATAATGGTTACAAACATGAATTCAGTGCTCCTAAGACTCCTCAAAAAAATGGAATTGCCGAAAGAAAGAATCGTACCCTTCAAGAGATGGCACGTGTTATGTTACATGCCAAGAATTTACCTAAATACTTTTGGGTAGAATCTATTCGTACTGCATGTCACATCATAAATAGGGTCTATCTTAGAAAGAATTCCAAACAAACCCCTTACGAACTTTGGTACAAGAAAAAGCCCAATCTTAAGTACATTAGAACTTTTGGTAGCACTTGTTATGTATGCAAAGATAGGGAACACTTATCCAAATTTGATAGTAGGGGAGATAAAGCTATATTTTTAGGATACTCACCTAACAGTAGAGCCTATCGAGTGTATAATCTTCGCACTAAAACCTTGATGGAATCTATAAATGTAATTGTGAGTGACACTACTGTAGAGAGTAAGACTGGTGAATCAACTATTGAGGAAGAGCCTACAAACATTTTAGAGAATAACTCTCCTGAAATAGATGATTCATTACCAATTGAGACACCTGAAGTACCTAACTGGGTTCCTAAGGATCATCCTATAAATAACGTAATTGGTAACCCTAGTGAGCCAGTGCGTACAAGATCCCAACTAAGAAAATATGCACATTATGCATGTTTTGTTTCCTGTGTGGAACCAAAGAATGTAAATGAGGCATTGAATGACTCTCACTGGATTTCTGCTATGCAGGAAGAACTTCTTCAATTTGTCATTCATGATGTTTGGTATCTTATTCCTCGTCTTGATCACAAAAAGGTTATTGGCACACATTGGATTTTTAAAAATAAGACTGATGAAAATGGGATAATAATTAGAAATAAAGCTAGATTAGTTGCTCAAGGATACTCTCAAATTGAAGGAATATATTTTAACGAGACATTTGCTCCTGTTACTCGATTAGAATCTGTT
The DNA here is from genome assembly GCA_949130495.1 of Sambucus nigra. Classification (NCBI taxonomy): domain Eukaryota; kingdom Viridiplantae; phylum Streptophyta; class Magnoliopsida; order Dipsacales; family Adoxaceae; genus Sambucus; species Sambucus nigra. The sequence continues at coordinate 447,583,689 of OX422220.1, read as the reverse complement.
CGTCTGCTATTTGCTATAGCTTGCCACATGCATTTTACACTTTACCAAATGGATGTCAAATCTACATTCCTTAATGGAATAATGACTGAAGAGACCTATGTAGAACAACCTAAAGGGTTCATTGACCCTCAATATCCAAATCATGTATTTCGTCTTAAAAAGGCTCTGTATGGCCTTAAACAAGCACCTAGAGCTTGGTATGGGCGTCTTTCTAGTTTCCTCTTAGATAAAGGTTTCAAAAGAGGTGGAAATGATCAAACTCTTTTTGTCAAACATTTTCACAAACACATCATTATTGCTCAAGTTTATGTTGACGATATTATCTTTGGATCAACTTCTCCCTCAGAAGTAAAATCCTTCTCTGAAACTATGCATAAGGAATTTCAAATGTCCCTTATGGGGGAGTTACAATTCTTCTTAGGCCTTCAAGTCAAACAAAATTCAGAAGGATTATTTGTATCGCAATCTAAGTACGCTTTAGAGATAGTAAAGAAATTTGGCCTCGAGAGTGCTAAAGATGCTAAAACGCCCATGAGTACTACGTTAAAACTTTCTAAAGATGAAAATGGAAAATCCGTAGATCCTACTCTATATCATAGTATGATAGGAACCTTACTATATCTTACTGCCTCGCGTCCTGATATTATGTATGCTGTGTGTGTATGTGCTCGTTATCAAAATAACCCTAAAGAGAGCCATTTGAATGCTGTTAAACGTATGATTAAATATGTAAAAGGAACTCTGAATCTAGGACTTTGGTACACTAATGACACACCAAGCACTATAATTGGGTACACTGATGCTGACTGGGCTGGGTGTACTGATGATAGTAAAATCACATCAGGAGCATGTTATTATATAGGTAATAACTTAGTAGGATGGAGTAGTAAGAAACAAAACTGCACATCACTCTCGACATCCGAATCTGAATACATAGCCGCTGGCAGCTGTTGTGCTCAATTACTGTGGCTTAAACAAATGCTAAGTGATTATGGTATTCAAGAAAATCAATTGCATCTCTATTGTGATAATCAAAGTACGATTAATATTTCAAAAAACCCTGTTCAACACTCGCGAACAAAACACATTAAAATAAGACATCACTTTATACGCGAATTGGTTGAAACTAAGGAATTAGAAATCAATTATCTTCCTACTGATTTGCAACTCGCAGATATGTTCACCAAACCTCTAGATTATAATAGATTCATTTCCTTGCGTAAATCTATTAGTATGGTTTGTGATGATGCTGGGATTTTGCACCACCAGATAAGTGTTAGTGAGCTCGATCAGTAGCAGCCATGGCAGCCATGGAGATGTATAAGTGTATAAGTATGTAGAAGGGGATGAGTATAAGAGGAAATAAGACTGATGTATAGTGGTTCAACCAAATTGGCCTACATCCACTGTGAGTGTGTGATCCACTAAGTATGGGCACTAATGGCCTTGGATACAATGCACATAACCCTCTCTCTCTCTCCACTGTGTGTGAACAAGCAGAGTTTTAGCTAGGGCTACTGTTCATGGATCGATCCCCTGTAGGGTTAGGGGTGACAAGTATATATAGGTCTTGGGGGGTGTAGTGTACCCCCCAGGTAAGCATGGTGCATGTGAATAATGATCTAGCCAATCCCCTATTGACACCTGTAGATGCCAAATGATGACATAATATTCCCTCACGTGAGGGGGTGATTCGGTTGTAACGGTCTTCCACGTGTCATATGAGCCTCACGCGCACTGTTCCACGCGTCTCCCAAACCACGCGCTGAGATGATGTCATCCTCGGCCTATGATATGAGGCCGAGGGCAAAGTTCCCCCTGGTAGTGAGTATGGTCCAATTTAAGCCTCGTACTGTCGGCCCCTCGAAGGGTCGTCCGGGGCCTGCTGAAGGGTCGGCCCCTCGGAGGGTCGTCCGGGGCCTGCTGAAGGGTCGGCCCCTCGGAGGGTCGTCCGGAGCCTGCTGAAGGGTCGGCTCCTCGGAGGGTCGTCCGGGTCCTGCTGAAGGGTCGGCCCCTCGGAGGGTCGTCCGGTCCTACTGAAGGCCGAGTCCAGGAGGGGTCATATGGAGCCAAATGAGGGGTCGGCCCCTCGGAGGGTCGTCTGAAGGGGTTGCCTTGATCCCGGCAGTCAGGGGGTAAATATGGGTATATCAATCACCCCCCAGCCCTTAGCCATTGATGTTGTTGAGATGGCTGAGGGATAGTGTTGTCTTTGAGGCGGATGTATGGTCAGTGAGATGAGGGATGCCTGTCAACCTGAGGTGACACTTGGGCGGTTGCCCACTGTCATCTCCAGTTCCCTAGGTAAGGCGGCTGTACTATGCTTGGGGCTTTGTGCCCTAATGATATCCTCCTCGTGGGCTGTGTTTTGCTTTGGGAAGTGAGCCCCCTTAATTAGCAAAGATATTAAAAGGATTTTCAAATCCTTTTCCCCTTCTAGCTTCTTCTTCATCTTCGCGCCCTTACTTTCTCTCTCTACAATTCCAGCTAACTCCATAGCCGTTTCTTCGCTGATTTCTCCATCGCTCTTCACTCAGCCGTTGCTCTTGTTTCCAGGTACTCTTCTTTGCCTGAACTCTCCTCTAGCTCTTCCATTTCCTTTGTGTGTTGGGGTCAAACCCCTTTTAGCATTTTTCTGGTTTTTCTCGCATTTTTCTGGCATCTTTTCCGGCGAACGACTTCGACTGTTCTTGAGTGTTCTTGAGCAAACCTTTTATATTCCCAGTTTTAAATCCAAAAGTCATAGGTTGGTCAATTGGAGTTTGTTTGTGGTTAGATTAGTAAAATCATCTCAAGTTTTAGGTCTCCCCCTTAATGCTTAGGAGGCTTTACGATTTAGCAGACGAGTTTCCATCCTTGAGGGAGAAGTTCTTCATAGAGATCAGGCGCATAGAGGAAGAGGAGGAGAGGAGACGACGGGACGACCCCATTTGGGTACGACCCATCTTTCCCCTCCCCTTGAAGAAAATTCTGCCCTCTGAGCCACAAGGGTCGTCCTATCGTCCATCCGACAGTCAGACGTTTGAGGGTGGTATGGACGAGCGCGCGTCTTCACCTGCAGGTGCTGGTCCCTCTGGAAGGAGGGGGTCGTCTGAGGACGCCCAGGACCATCAGGCCGAGGGTGTGGGACCCTCTGAGGCTGTCCCTGTGACGGCCCTATCCCCCCATGCATTTCAAATGACATTTCACGGTTCGCCCCCAAGAGGTGAAGAGGACGAGAGACAGGAGGCTGAGGGTTATGCTGAGGACTCTGATGATGATCCCATTGACACTTCTCACGCCTCTGCTTATGTTTCCACTGTGAAGGATCGTGACCTCTTGCTGTGGAGGCATCAGTTCGGCATAAAGTCCTCTGTGACTATGAGGGTTCCCAACCCCGATGAGCGAGTTTATCAGGGAGACGAGGGGGAGGTTGCTGTTTACGAGCAGATGCTCAGGGTAGGTGTTAGGTTCCCTCTGCATCCTACCATTGTTGAGATCCTGTCTGCCCTTGGGGTTTCCCCCTCTCAGCTCCCCCCCAACTCTTGGAGGGCAATTCTTGGCTATATATCTCTTTGGAAGAGTGTCTTCACAGATGAGCCCTCAGCAGACTTATTCATAGGTTGTTATAACATTACCTCATCGTCCAAGCAGCCTGGTTACTACCACTTAGGGGCCAGGAAGTCTGACAAGAAGATCCTTCATGTAGCCCAGACCTCAAATCATGACTGGAAGAAGAGGTATTTCTTCATCTCTGGGGACTGGGAGTTCCCCTCTGGGGTTGATCCTCTTGAAGATAGTCCGAGGGTTTCCCAGGTATGGTCCAAACCTTCCATGAGGGCACGGTCTGACCCTGGATTAAGTCAGGAAGAGAGGGTAATTGTTGACTATCTGAGGGACCAGGGGAAAGAGGGTGGACTTCCAAAATTTGAAGATCTAATGACCCCTCATCACCTCAAAGAAGCTGGCCTGAGGGTCGGCCCTTTGACAGAATTATGTGAGTGTTTTTCCATTTTCGCATTATGATTCCTTCTAAGTGTTCCCTCTTTGCCTCTGTATCTTTCTGACGTATTTCCTTCTTTTCAGGTCGTCCTGCGAACATTTCTGACCAATTGTGGGAGATGACTGCCCCCAGCTTGTTGTCCGGTCTTGGCAAGAAGAAGGGGAAGGAACCTCAGCAAGCCCAGAGGAAGTCAACGGCCGAGGGGCCGAGGCCGGTAGAGCCGACCGTGGATAGTCGGAAAAGGAAGCAGCCTGAAGCTCCTGAGGGCTCTCGTCCTGATGCACGGACGAGGGCGAGGGCAGAAGTGTCTGAGGGGTCTGCCTCCAGCATGGGGGCATTTTGGTCTCAAAATTTAGCATCCTTGAGGTCTGACCCTTCTTCCCTCATAGCCAACTTAAGGGCGGCCAAGGTCTCCATGTTTTCTGCCCCTTCGGCCTCTGACTACGACTTTTTGTCGAAGATGCCCCCTGCCAAGGTGTATGATTACGGTCTTCATACCATGGCCCAGGTATTTGTTTCTACCGTACTTCCTCAGTTAATTTTTTGTCAATCTGTTCCCTCGGCCTCTTAATGTTTGCTTGTTCTTGTGCAGTCTATTTGTGCTTGGGCGTCGGCTACAAAATGGATGGCCGAGAATCAGCTGAAATTTCAAGAGGCTGACAGGGCCATTCAGCAGGAGGCTCTTCTGCAGACTGAACTGGATGCTGCAAAGGCTGAGCTGGGTACTGCAAGGGCTGAGCTGGAGGGTATGAGGGTTGAGCATACCAGGGTCTTGAATGAGCTACAGACGCAGCATGAGGCAGACCTGAAGGCCAAGGACGACCTTATTAAAGACAAGGATGCGGCCTTGAATAACCTGGGGGCTCACTTCAAGACCGAGCTTGAGGGTGCAGTAAGGAAGGCCGGGGCCGATGCTGTTGAGGCCTATAAGGTTTCAGACGAGTTTCAAGGCTTCGGCCTTGAGTATCTTGAGAGGGGAATTAGGACGGCCTGTCGGTGGGTCGTCCTAAAATTTGCTGATGCAGTGACGACTATCCGCCCCTCCCTTGAAGCCGTCCAGCTAGATGACCCCTTAATTGCTGAGGCCTTGGCACAGGTTGAATCCCAAGTCCACGTTGAGGGTACCGGCACATCTGAGGATCAGCCTCTAGTGGTCGTAGATGAGACCCCTGTAATCGATGTGCCCTCTGAGTGTGCTCAATAGGGTGGCTGTCTGTGGCCCACACCCTCTTCTTGTAACATTTTTTTGTATTTTTGTTGATCAAACATTTCCCTTATTTGTAATATAATCACTGTCTTCTATTCCTGTCTTTGCTTTGTGATGCTTAGAAATTAACAATATTACCAACTCCTCCCTCATCATTTTGAGGGTAAATGGGGTCGTCTCTCCCATTTGCCCTCTTCATAGCCGAGGGTGTTTACCACCAAATTATGGTGTTTTAAATCAAGTCCACCCTCGTCTTTTTTGAGGAGAGTGGAGGGGTCGTCCCCTCCACTGGTCCCCATTATAGCCGAGGGTTCAACTAACCAAATTAATGGATTTTAATATAGTCTTCCCTCGTCTTTTTTGAGGAGAGTGGAGGGGTCGTCCCCTCCACTGGTCCCCATTATAGCCGAGGGTTCAACTAACCAAATTAATGGATTTTAATATAGTCTTCCCTCGTCTTTTTTGAGGAGAGTGGAGGGGTCGTCCCCTCCACTGGTCCCCATTATAGCCGAGGGTTCAACTAACCAAATTAATGGATTTTAATCTAGTCTTCCCTCGTCTTTTTTGAGGAGAGTGGAGGGGTCGTCCCCTCCACTGGTCCCCATTATAGCCGAGGGTTCAACTAACCAAATTAATGGATTTTAATATAGTCTTCCCTCGTCTTTTTTGAGGAGAGTGGAGGGGTCGTCCCCTCCACTGGTCCCCATTATAGCCGAGGGTTCAACTAACCAAATTAATGGATTTTAATATAGTCTTCCCTCGTCTTTTTTGAGGAGAGTGGAGGGGTCGTCCCCTCCACTGGTCCCCATTATAGCCGAGGGTTCAACTAACCAAATTAATGGATTTTAATATAGTCTTCCCTCGTCTTTTTTGAGGAGAGTGGAGGGGTCGTCCCCTCCACTGGTCCCCATTATAGCCGAGGGTTCAACTAACCAAATTAATGGATTTTAATCTAGTCTTCCCTCGTCTTTTTTGAGGAGAGTGGAGGGGTCGTCCCCTCCACTGGTCCCCATTATAGCCGAGGGTTCAACTAACCAAATTAATGGATTTTAATCTAGTCTTCCCTCGTCTTTTTTTGAGAAGAGTGGAGGGGTCGTCCCCTCCACTGGTCCCCATTATAGCCGAGGGTTCAACTAACCAAATTAATGGATTTTAATATAGTCTTCCCTCGTCTTTTTTGAGGAGAGTGGAGGGGTCGTCCCCTCCACTGGTCCCCATTATAGCCGAGGGTTCAACTAACCAAATTAATGGATTTTAATATAGTCTTCCCTCGTCTTTTTTGAGGAGAGTGGAGGGGTCGTCCCCTCCACTGGTCCCCATTATAGCCGAGGGTTCAACTAACCAAATTAATGGATTTTAATCTAGTCTTCCCTCGTCTTTTTTGAGGAGAGTGGAGGGGTCGTCCCCTCCACTGGTCCCCATTATAGCCGAGGGTTCAACTAACCAAATTAATGGATTTTAATCTAGTCTTCCCTCGTCTTTTTTTTGAGAAGAGTGGAGGGGTCGTCCCCTCCACTGGTCCCCATTATAGCCGAGGGTTCAACTAACCAAATTAATGGATTTTAATATAGTCTTCCCTCGTCTTTTTTGAGGAGAGTGGAGGGGTCGTCCCCTCCACTGGTCCCCATTATAGCCGAGGGTTCAACTAACCAAATTAATGGATTTTAATATAGTCTTCCCTCGTCTTTTTTGAGGAGAGTGGAGGGGTCGTCCCCTCCACTGGTCCCCATTATAGCCGAGGGATCAACTAACCAAATTAATGGATTTTAATATAGTCTTCCCTCGTCTTTTTTGAGGAGAGTGGAGGGGTCGTCCCCTCCACTGGTCCCCATTATAGCCGAGGGTTCAACTTCCCATGCATGCTAGGACTGACAATAGGATGAAGGAAACACTGATATTTCTCATTAATTTTCCAAGTGTTCTGTTGGAGCAACCCCAATTACAATTATGGCCTTTCAAGACCCTACAACACTACTGATAGTATTTCTTCAAATGATCTGCATTCCAGGGGTTTGAAAAAGGTTCCCCCTCTAAGTTTTCTAGCCTGTAGGTCCCTGGGACAACTTCATCGATGACCCTATATGGGCCATGCCAATTAGGATGGAGCTTGTTGGGTTTCTGCCAAGTCTTTTTAAGAACCAAGTCTCCCACTGCGATAGGCCTCTGTTTCACCCTTTGGTTGTAAAACTTTGCGGTCCTCTGCTGGTAGGAAGCTTGCCTTATCTCAGCATCCTCCCTTCTTTCCTCAATCAGGTCTAGGTCAAGTCTTCTCTCTTCCATATTCCCCTGGGGGTCATACATTTGGACCCTATGAGTAGGAAACTCCACTTCGGTGGGGATGACTGCTTCTGATCCATAAGCTAACATGAATGGGGTCTCCCCGGTAGGGGTCCTTACTGTCGTCCTGTATGCCCACAATACTGCATATAACTCCTCGACCCATCTTCCTTTTGCCTCCTCAAGCCTCTTCTTAATCCCATCTAGGATTGTCCTGTTCGTAACTTCGGTTTGCCCATTGGCCTGAGGTCGGCCTGGGGTGGAGAAAAATTGTTTGATACTTACCCTCTCACAGTACTTCTGTAAAGAGGCATTCTTGAACTGGGTCCCGTTATCCGAGATGAGGGTGTTGGGTAGACCATATCTGCATATCACATTCTTCCAAATGAACTGGAAGGTCTTCTGCTCCGTGATCGTGACCATCGGCTCGGCCTCTACCCACTTTGAAAAGTAGTCAATTGCTACGATGAGGAACCGATAGTTATTGACTGCTCTCGGTAAGGGTCCTACCAGATCAATCCCCCATATTGCGAACGGCCATGGGGATGTAATGGAGGTGAGAGGCTGGTGAGGTTGGTGAGGGATGGTAGCAAATCTTTGGCATTTATCACACTTTTTAACATATGCGGCAGCATCTTTCCCCAAGGTCGGCCACCAGTAGCCTTGGGTGATCACCCTCTTTGCCAAGGATCTACCCCCAATATGGCTTGAGCACGACCCTTCATGCACGTCTTGCAAAATGGAAGGGACCTCTGAGGGATGCACACACCTAAGTAAGGGGAGCAGAAACCCCTTTTTGTACAGCGTGTCTCCGATGACAGCGAACTTTGCAGCCCTGTATCTCAGCTTCTTCCTCTCTTGGCTTGCTTCTGGCATCTCTCCCCCTCTAATGTATCTGATCAGGGGGTCCATCCATGAAGGTTCTTGAGAAACATTCATGCAAATGCCAAGTGTTCCCTCGTTGCCTTCGATAGTTGGTCGAAGCAAAATTTCTACCGGGACTGTCCTCCTTATGTCTGTCCTAGTAGCTGAGGCCAACCTTGCAAGGGCGTCAGCACGGCCATTGTCGAGCCTAGGTATCCTCTTGAATTTCACTTCTTTGAAGTTTTTCAGCAATGACCTCACCTTATCAAGATACCTAGCCATCCTCTCGTCTTTGGCCTCATAGGCTCCTAGTATCTGATTCACCACCAGCCTTGAATCACTGTGAACCAAAATTTGGCTGATACTAAGGGATTTGGCTAAGGAGAGGCCAGCTATCAAGGCCTCATACTCAGCCTCATTGTTGGAGGCTTTGAAATTGAACCTCAGGGCGTACTCGACGTCTGTGCCATCGGGTGCTGATAGTATCAGTCCAGCACCACTTCCGCTATCACAGGAGGACCCGTCAACGAAGAGGCTCCACGGAGTCTTTCTTTCAGAAAAATTTTCCTCAGAGAGGGACCCCTGTCTAAAGATGTATCTTCCCTCTTCGTTTTCAGTCACTTTCCTTCTAGCGGTGCTCGTCTCAGCCATTTCTGCAGGTGTGTCTGCGGGTCTGTCTTCTGTATCTGCCTTCCCGAGGGTCTCACCCTCGGCCTCATCTTCTTCCCATGTGAACTCAGCCACGAAGTCTGCCAAGGCTTGCCCCTTAATGGCTGTCTTAGGCTGATACACAATGTCAAACTCCCCCAGCTCTATAGCCCAGGTCATTAGCCTTCCTGATTTTTCAGGCTTGTGCAGGACCTGCCTAAGAGGAGAGTCAGTAAGGATGACCATAGTATGGGACTGGAAGTACGGTTTCATCTTCCTTGAGGCATGAATCAAGGCATAGGCCAACTTCTCCATCCTCGGGTATCTCTGCTCTGCCCCCTGGAGTGCCTTGCTGTTGAAATATACGGGCTTCTGTATCCCATCTTCGTCTCTTACGATTGCTGCACTGATAGCGGACTCTGAGACAGCAAGGTACACGTACAGTCGTTCACCCTGCACGGGTCGTGACAGCAGCAAGGGAGACCCTAAGTATGATTTCAGCTGCTTGAAAGCCTCATCACACTCTTCGCTCCATTCAAAGGCTTTCCTGAGGATCTTGAAGAATGGTAGACACCTGTCTGTAGCCCTTGACACAAATCTATTCAAGGCAGCCACTCTCCCTGTGAGCCTCTGAACGTCTTTAATGGACTTGGGGGTCTTCATCTCAATAAGGGCCTTTATCTTTTCAGGATTGGCCTCGATGCCTCTTTGATTGACAATGAACCCCAAGAACTTCCCCGCTCCGACCCCGAAGACACACTTGGCCGGATTGAGCTTCATTTTGTATTTGTCCATTGTATTAAAGGTCCTTTCCAGGTCTGCGACATGATCCTCTGCCTTCAGGCTCTTGGTCAGCATGTCATCTACGTAAACCTCCATAGACTTCCCAATTTGGTCTTCGAACATTTTGTTTACGAGGCGCTGGTACGTTGCCCCCGCATTTTTTAGGCCAAAGGGCATGACCCTGTAACAGTATGTCCCCTTGTCAGTGATGAAGGCGGTCATCTCTGAGTCCTCGGGGTTCATGAAAATCTGGTTATACCCTGAGTAGGCATCCATAAAACTCATGAGCTCATGGCCTGCGGTAGCGTCTACCATCTGGTCGATGCGGGGGAGAGGGAAGCTGTCTTTGGGACAATGCTTGTTGAGGTCTGTGAAGTCCACGCACATTCTCCACTTGCCGTTGGCCTTTGGGACGATGACTGCATTGGACAGCCACTCAGGGTAGATGACCTCTCTGATAAATTCAGCGTCTTCTAATTTTTTAACCTCATCCCTGATGACCTCATACTTTTCTCTAGAGTAAATCCTCCTCTTCTGCTTTACCGGCTTCACTCCCTCTACCACATTGAGTTTGTGGCACATGATTTCAGGGTCGATCCCTGGCATATCTACATGACTCCACGCGAAGACGCTTCGCCTTCTCCTCAACAGTTTGATGAGGTCTTCCTTGATACTGGGCTTCAGAGATTTGCCAACTTGGACGGTTTTTCCCGGGTCATCCTCATCGAGGATGATGGGTTCTACCTCCTCAGCGGCCTCTCCTTTTTTGAGCTTCGTCTCGTCCCTGGGGTCTAGGGTATCAATGTTGTAAGTGGCTGTAGCCCTCTTGTGTGCCTCCCTTTCTTCAGCGGAGTTGTAGTAGCACTCTCTCGCTGTCGTCTGGTCTCCCTGAACTTCCCCCACCCCATAAGGGGTAGGGAACTTAACCATCTGGTGGACCGTGGACGGCACAGCTTCAAACCCCTTGAGAGCCACACGTCCCAGTATGATGTTGTATGCCGAAAACACATGCTCATCCAGCACAAAGAAACTGACCCTCTTGGTGAGCCATCTCGGCCACTCGTCCCCCATCCTGACATCAGCTTCATATATTCCTAGAGGGTGAACCTTCTCCCCACTGAACCCAATCAATGGATGATGGTATGGGACAAGTCTGGCACGACTGAGGCCCAGGGCCTTGAAGCATGGCCAAAACATCACATCTGCGGATGAGCCCCCATCCACCAGGATCCTCGGCACTTCGCACCCGTGCACCCTGGTGGTGATGACGAGAGGGTCATCATGCGGGGCCAATAGGCCCTTGAAGTCCATTCTTGAAAATCCCACAATCAAAGTGTCCATATCAACCTTCTTCCTTTTTTCTGACTTGACCTCTACGGAGGTTGAGTGCACCGTCTTCATCACTGCCTTAGCCTCAGCGACATGGGCTTTCCTGTCGGCGACCTCAGACCCTCCTCCTGCAAGTCCCCCGGAGATCATTCCCACCCCGAGCGAGATCATATTGAGCCTCTTGACAGGGCCGTGGTCGTCTCTCGGCGGGAGGTCGGGGTCGTCCTCATCATCAGAGGGGTCGTCCCCTCTTTTTTGAGGACCTTCTCTGCAGGCATCGACTCGCTTCTTTCTGGGGTCGTCCCCTCGGCCCCTCTTGAAGTCGGCTTTGTCGACGTACTTTCTGAGCTTCCCTTCCTTCAGCATCTTCTCAATCTCATCTTTCAGAGCAAAGCATTTGTCTGTTACGTGGCCGTGGTCTTGGTGAAATTCACACCACAGGTTCCTATTTCTCTTACCGGGGGCTGCCCTCAGCTTCTCAGGCCACTTCAGTGTCCGGTCACTCTTTATCTCATTGAGGATCTGTTCACAGCTGACCGTCAGAGGGGTGTACCCCGCGAACTTATCATCCATGGTCCTCTTCTTCCCCTCTTTGTTCTTCTTGGGGTATTTATTCCCACTTGCACCTCCTTTTTCGTCTTCATGTTTTGCGGCCATCGCCTCTTCGGCGTTCATCACCTTCCCTGCTGTTGACAACAGCTCAGCCATCGTCCTCGGAGGGTCTTCGGCAAGCTTCCATAATAGCTTCCCCTTCTGGAGCCCTCCAATCAGGGCTGTCATAGCTATGCTCTCCTCATAGTCTTCCACCTCCAGCTTCTCTTTATTGAATCTGGCTATGTAGTCTCTCAGAGTCTCGTTCTTTCCCTGCTTAACATAGAGCAGGTGTGTGGTCTTCTTCTGTGGCCTCACCCCAAAGCAGAAATTATGGATGAACAGGTCTGCCAACTGCTTAAAGTTTCCAATAGAATTTTTCGGAAGAGACGTGTACCAAACATGCGCAGCCCCTGTCAAGGTACCAGAGAAAGCACGACACCTCATCTCATCTGAGATAGAGTATATGTCTGCCGCCGACTGATACATTTCCACGTGGTGGACAGGGTTGGTGCTCCCATCGTATCTTGGGGTGACCACGGGAGGCTTGAACTTCGATGGCGTGGGGAAGTTGACTATCTTTGCCACAAAGGGTGAGCCCATGGTGTATCCCCTCTGAAGAGGGTCCCGGCTCTTCAGTATGTCGCCAATCTTATCCTCTAACCTCCGGATTGAGTCATTCCAAGGCCTCACAGGGTCGGCCTGGCCGATGTTATCCCCTGCTGCCTCTCGGAGGTGGATGGAGGGCTCCGCCATGGCAGGCCTGTGTCGGCTATTTACTTCCCTTTGGCCGTCATCCCGTCTTTGGGGTCGGCCTTCCGCTTCTTTCCTAGATCTCGCTGCGCTTCTTGACTTGGACAACTTGTCTCGCAGGTCATTCACTGGGCCCAGCCTCTCGAAGGCCGACCCCCTGCTCAGGCGGTCAAAAGCAGAGCCTCTTGGGCGATCATCAGGGTTTGGTCTCCCGCACTTTCCTCTACTGTCCTGGAGGGGTCGTACTGTATTGTTGGAGACCTCATATGGCTCCCAGCATTCTACTGGAGCCTCTTCTTCCTCCAGATCATCATACCTGTCCTCAGGGCAAGGGTTTCCTTGCCTCCCCAGGCGTAAACGCCGGGGGTCAGCAACATCCCTACGCCGCTGAGGGGGTGGCAGGTCTTTATGTGGTGCCTGGGGTGGTCCCCTGGCCTCATGATGTCCTGGAGCTGCTGCCGGAGTAATCATCTCAGGTGAGACCCCTGGTGGTCTCAGTATATTCTGACTTAGAGCTGTAAACTGCTCCTGCATCATCCGCTGGCTGGCTGCCAGAGACTTTAGGGCTGCTGCCACATCAGCCATCTCCGACTGAGGTGGTGGCTGACTGGAACTGGGCCTTCCCCCATCATCCGGCGGGGGAAGTGGTGGCGGTAGCATCTCAGGTGCCATGTGCTTGAGCTATGAAGAGCTGAACTGAAGAGAATACTGGTTAGCTTGGGAACCTTAGTGGGTCTCTTTCAATGGTGAAACACCTCCTCTCAGGGGGAGTGTTGGTTCACCACCAGAGTGCCCAGTGAGGTCAAGCTGTACAAAGGAAGAGATGTCTTCTCGTTCCCACAGACGGCGCCAAACTGATGATGCTGGGATTTTGCACCACCAGATAAGTGTTAGTGAGCTCGATCAGTAGCAGCCATGGCAGCCATGGAGATGTATAAGTGTATAAGTATGTAGAAGGGGATGAGTATAAGAGGAAATAAGACTGATGTATAGTGGTTCAACCAAATTGGCCTACATCCACTGTGAGTGTGTGATCCACTAAGTATGGGCACTAATGGCCTTGGATACAATGCACATAACCCTCTCTCTCTCTCCACTGTGTGTGAACAAGCAGAGTTTTAGCTAGGGCTACTGTTCATGGATCGATCCCCTGTAGGGTTAGGGGTGACAAGTATATATAGGTCTTGGGGGGTGTAGTGTACCCCCCAGGTAAGCATGGTGCATGTGAATAATGATCTAGCCAATCCCCTATTGACACCTGTAGATGCCAAATGATGACATAATATTCCCTCACGTGAGGGGGTGATTCGGTTGTAACGGTCTTCCACGTGTCATATGAGCCTCACGCGCACTGTTCCACGCGTCTCCCAAACCACGCGCTGAGATGATGTCATCCTCGGCCTATGATATGAGGCCGAGGGCAAAGTTCCCCCTGTAGTGAGTATGGTCCAATTTAAGCCTCGTACTGTCGGCCCCTCGAAGGGTCGTCCGGGGCCTGCTGAAGGGTCGGCCCCTCGGAGGGTCGTCCGGGGCCTGCTGAAGGGTCGGCCCCTCGGAGGGTCGTCCGGAGCCTGCTGAAGGGTCGGCTCCTCGGAGGGTCGTCCGGGTCCTGCTGAAGGGTCGGCCCCTCGGAGGGTCGTCCGGTCCTACTGAAGGCCGAGTCCAGGAGGGGTCATATGGAGCCAAATGAGGGGTCGGCCCCTCGGAGGGTCGTCTGAAGGGGTTGCCTTGATCCCGGCAGTCAGGGGGTAAATATGGGTATATCAGTTTGTGCTGAGTAATACATTTGCTGCTTATCCAAGTTTTTCCCTTTGTCCATTTGAGACAAAATGGGGGAGAAATTTGAGTCTCTAATGATTCTTTATATATGCTAAAAAACTTGATCCTAGAGATTCATTGCAGGTGTTTGTACAGCTTTTCTCAATAGATGTTACAGGGTATTCAATTGTAAATAGTTGAGTTATGTACTTTTTTTTTCTAGGATTTGGGTAGATAGAATCTTTACAGGAATAGATTTTTCTTATCTTTTGTCGCCCTACGAGTCCTAGTTGATTCAAAGGAGATTTTGTCTCATATTTCCAAAGGGGGAGATTGAATAACCTTATACTCTTGACTCACTTGAGTCTATATTGTTTAAGTGTTCATCTAGTTTGGAAATTGTGACAAAATTATGTCTAACCTAGAATCCAAAGAACCTCAGAGCTTGCATTTCTATTTCATCTTTGATTGAAGGGACCTAGACCTGATTACCAACACTCACACAGAGTAGAATGAATCATTTACATGTCATATTGCATATTAGTGTGTGTACATATGTTGTGTGTGTTTAAATCCCCAATATTGTTTTTAAATATTTTTTGGGATTTTTTAAAACATTTTGAAAATAAGGTTTTATTAATAAAACTTTATTTTAAAAGGTTATGGGGTAAATATGCTATTTTAGAATGTTGGTTTAATTGTCTCAAAGTTGGTTTGGGTAGAAACCAAAAGCGGCAGAGACTTCAGGGTTTACATTGTAATTACTTTAGACGCGCGTTTTATCTCGCCTCATATGCCAACATGTGTTAGCTTCTGATTGATGAGAAGTGTGTTTCCTTGCTGAGACAAATCGAGTGATCATTCTCATCCCTTGGATCATTCTTATCAACATTCTGCATGTCTTCCATCATAGTCCCTGTGATCCTCTTTGAACCTATCAGGAGAGCTTTAACCACCGCATATCGTATGCCCTTGGATCTAAGTCAATTGAACTTGACTAAATCTGGTCCCTTGATTTCAATCCTTATTCTTAAACCTTCCCAGCCTCTTATATAAAGGCTCCTACTCTCAGCATTCGAAGACTTTTTGCCATTTTCATCCTTTGAGAGAAAAGAAAGAGAGAGTAGAGAGAGAAGAGAGAAACCAGAAGAGAGAGAAAGAGTTAGAAACCCTAACCCTAACCCTAAATCGTCTACACAGTTCAAACCAAATATAAACCTTCAAACCTCTATACTTTACCAAACACAACCTTGAGTGTTTGAGTGTTTTAAGAGATGATTTGAGAGCTGGTTTGTTGCTGTAACTTATTCTTCTTTGGATCTTGTTTCCAACTTAATCATTTTCTTAGATCTGTTGTTCTTGTATATAGATATTTTCAGATCTGAGTTTTTCATGATATATTACACTTAGTTTGCATGTTTGTTTCTCAACTTGAGAAATATTTTGTTGATTCGTTTTCTGTAAATGTTTTTAACTTTGAAATCAACAAAAATGTTTTCTGTTTCTAGTTCTCTTAAAACTAAACCTTTGACCTAGTTTGGAATCACACTTGGAGGTTTTTAATCTCGAAAATCTTTTCAAACTGTGAGATTGATTAAGATCTTAACTGTCTTCTAAGCAAGATATCCGTGGATTTTGGGATTGATTTAAAGGTCAAACAGGTTCAAAGTTTTGTGAGAAGAGAGAAAAAGAAAACTCACAGCATATAGACTTATATGTAATTTTCTAGGACTGTTTGTACTTAGTAAGTGTGAGTGTGTGCATGCATGTGTTAGAGAGCACCTCCACAAACACTTTCACACCACAACACGAAAAGTGTTGGTAATAAGATCTTGAGAAAAAAGAGTCGACGTAAAGAGCTTGAACAAATTGGAGTTAACAAACTGAGAGGACTACATCAACAATTAGAACTTCAGAGAAGTTATAAGGATACCAGAGGGTACATTCCTAAACTTATATAGGTCTGAGTTGTATGCATGTTTGTTATAGAGTTTGTAACTGTTAAATTTGTTTATAGTGGATTTTTTGTTTTATTCCGTAGAGGGAGTCGTGGATGTTTCCTCAATTGGTGAGGTTTTACCATGTAAAAATATTGTACTTAATCTTCCTACATCTTCTCATCTCATTCTTGGTTGTGCTGGGTTTAAAAGCTTGTTTAAAACTGTTTAAAAAACTTTGTTATTCAAATCTTGAATAGATCTCGTACATACTGTTTTGTTAAACACATCTTGTGTTCAAATAGTTTTGTTTTTTCAAGAAAAGAGTTTCCTCAAAAAACAGCTCGGAGTTACTTAAATAGTTTATTTTTAATAAATGGCTTTAGTACCACCTATAAATTTATTTCACATGTTCCATATGTAGTGTATTTTTATCCCGAATACTCTACGTAATAATAATTCATAGCTTAATTCATTAGCGAACTCTCCCGAGTATTTCTCATCACTCGAAGGTTATCCTTAAGATTACACATCGTAACAGTAGGTAAGGTCCCTATAGCCTACTAGTCTAAGTTATCCTTTTTCTCAAATCTCCGAGTCTCAAATTATTCTCTAAACTAAGTATTTTCCCCGATTGATATGAATTGAGTTTAGCCTATGGTTCCCACTCGTATGTCCAAGCCTAAATCCAATCTTGACCTATAGTTTTATTAAACTATTTATCTTTATACTTCATAATAAATCTAACAGTTTAATATTAGAAAGGTCCTTAAGTGTTTACGTAAGAACTTGAAAACTGCAGCAAACCAAACCTATTTGATTTATAAAAAAATGAACTGATCCGACTTATGAAAACAAACTGATCTGATTCTGGATCGAACAAATCCGAAGGTATGTGAGAGTTGTTCTTCCCCCAAGTACATTTTTCCACTATTTTCAACCTCAAATCCTCTATAGAATTTTCCCAAACCCTAATACAACTATACTAATTGTTAATCCAGCAAGTATATTCGATTTCTAACATCCTAGTATAAGAAGTCATCATCAATCAGTAATTAAATTCGAAATCCCCAATTTAGTCCTTCTAAACCCTAGTTCTTCCAATTTCAATTAAAAAACCATTAAAACCTAGATTCGTTCATCAATTAAATCATAAATTTTATGGGTTATACTCTACATACAAAAAATAAATAAATCAACCTATATAATTTTCAAACATGGATTGAGCATTAATCTTCCAATTTCACCCAATTCAATATTAAATCATGAGTTTATATCACCTACACCAACAAGAGTATAATTATTTCTAAAAGAAAGAAAGTAATAAACATTTGCCTTGATTTTTGGTGGTCTGATCTGCTAGTGTACAGGGTATGACTGCGTTATTCGTCTTTCGATCTACACGATGGTGGTCTTAGTAGTGGAAGATGGTGGTTAATGGCCTAAATCCCTTGGACATGGTTCTCCCTCACCCTCTGTGGCTCTCCCTTAGAACTTGTGGATGAAATCCCTAATTCCACTCACGTAACAAATATATTTCGCCGGTATTAAATTCCTAAAAATGGAAATTACCAAAACGCCTTCCCGGGATGCCGATTTTGCCAAAAATTGCCCCAAGACCCAAACAAAACCCCTGGGTAGACTTTTCTGACTATCTTGACCCCTCCGGATACGTTGGCGCACTCAAAATGACTATCCTTATTACTTATAATAAATTTAATTCTTAATTCCTTTAAATTAGTCCTGACATGGCTCACACGTGCGCCCGACTTAATTACCGAAATTATTGTATTTTTTACTCGCGACAATTTTCATAATTCCATAATCACGTATTATTTTATTCGTTCAATAATATTTGATATAATGCACATCAATAAATACTAACCCTTAACTCGCTTGTTAATATTTACTTTGATTCGGATTAATTAATAATTATATTTAATTAATCCTACAACTTAAAATCATAAAAATACGGAGTGTTACATACTCCCCCCTTACAACGGAATTTCTTCCTAAAATTCAGAAAATAAAGGTGTAACTGGTAAATTTAGCTCTCTATTCTTCTCGCGCATATCATCCTCGCACTCCCAAGTAGAATCCTCAACATTGTGGTGCACCCACTGAACACGCACAAGTAGAACTACCTTCTATCTCAATCTCCTCTAGCTATGGTGTAAGATAGTAACTGGTCTCTCCTCGTAAGAACTGTCTAGATGTAGGTCAACCTCCTCCAGCGCAATGTGAGTGTCAGTTAACTCATTCCGAAGATACCGCCTAAGCGATGAAATATGGAACATTTTATGTATCCGATGCAAGTACTCTGGCAACCCATGTCTATATGATACCGGTCCAATCCTCTCAATAATGGGAAATGGTCCCACATATCGTGGTGCCAATTTCCCTTTCTTTCCAAATCGTATTATCGCCTTCATAAGAGATACTCGTAGAAAAACTTGATCCTCCTTGGAAAAATTCAGGATACACATCCGCAGCATATCCGCCAACATATGGTTGGCCATCTCTGTCTACTCGTTTACCTACGAGTGATAACCGTACTCAATCGTAACTCAGTACCCATAGCCTCCTTATCACTCTCCCATAAATTGGGGCTTCAAAATCTTGTCTGGGTCGAACACAATATCAAGTCGTACCCCATGAAGTTTCATTATCACAGTGTCATTCTGTTGTTCTCCCTATATCTCTACTAACGACATCCCTCCATTCAACGGTCTTCCCTTACCGTTCCATTCTGGTGACTAATTCTATTTAATTATCACATATCGAAATATTCCATCATTTTAATTTAACAATTCACCTTGGTGCTTTCACTACACTTTGAAATTTCATTTATGTTTTGTCACGATTATTAGCCTCTCTACGCATGGCTAATGTACTTCGTCTACTAAAGAAATTTTTTCCAATATTCTCATGTGTTAACTCCCTTTATCGTTTATTCTCAACACACTTATTTTTCCATTTCCTTTTAATATTTCGGAGTATTATGTTGTTCCTTATGTCCCTTTATTAATCGTACTCTTTAGTTTGATAGTCTAGGCACCACCAGATTATAAGTAATCCATTAATTAGTATTATTAGTGGAAACAAGCTTTAAAAGTCTATGAAGGGGGTCTTGCAATCCTAGGTATCACCAGATGTGGATCCCTCCAAATTAAGATATTAGACTTCCTTACATAATTGTCACCCAATATGCAGAGATCATTTAATTCAATCTAATATTGAATAACTGCTATATGAATCAAAGCAATAATCATATAAGCATTCCAATCCTCATAATTCCCGGGGTTAAGAATTTATGAACCCTTGGAAAATGGTGTGAGATTCCTGAATATAATCATTGAAGCCTTTAGAATGAAATCTCATAGATTATCATGTTCAATATGTTCGTGGGATGTACCAATCACAATCCTATATTTGACAATCATACAAGCTCTTGAACCACCAAATATATTTTCATAGTTTGAGATAAACTACAAGAATTGCATCATAACGATTTCGATAGGACGTCAACTTCTTATCTAGGTTGTGAACCTCTCAATCGTGATAGAATCATAATTTCAATCTCCTTGTGATGAACCTAAAGCCAACTCTGTAGAATTATATATATATATATGTGTGTGTGTGTGTGTGTGTGTGTGTGTGTGTGTGAAATAATATATTTAAATAAATATAAAGCATTTTCACAAATTGGATTCTCATTTCAAAATAAAATGATCCTTTATTAAACGATAATAGAATGTTTTAAACATGGTTTTATGAATAAACTGCAACAACTATAGTAGATGGAAGGTTGGTTTGGGGCGTTCATAGCCTCTTTAGGATTTTTGGATATGCAAACTTCGGGTGTCAGCCCCATTTTTGAAGAATTTCTCTTGAGATTTTGGAAATACACGAAATATGGACCCAACTCATTTTTTACATATATTTCATTTTCGGAGTCAGACATTGAGATGGAGAAAGATAAAACCAAAATTTTCATCATTTTAGAATTTATGTGTAAGCAAGAAATACTCTACTTTTTACATTTAGTGCTTAATGATTTTGGTATTTCCTAAACAAAGTTGAGTGTTAAATAAAAGTGATTAGAGGCTTAATTTGGGAAAGATAAAACTAATTATTTCCCTACTCTTTTTTTTTCTATTGAAATTGGTGAAAACCCCTTTTATAATGAGAAGGCCTAGAAAATGCTTCATGTGAATTTTATAATGTAATTATTGTAAATATGAGTAAATAAACATGTTAGTAATAAAGGGTTGAGTTATGTTCCGTATCAAGCCTGACAGTTGAAATATGAGATATTAGTATAATTGCCGTAATATATTTTCAATGATAAAAAATATTGTGAACATCAAATAGAATGAGTATAAATCATTTATGTATTAAATAGTAATTGTACCATTGAGAACCCAGTTAATCCATTTGGGAATTGTCAATAATAAACGATGTGAATGAGAGAAGATATTATGAATTGTATGTGTTTATCGGGAGGATTAATGTTTTAGCCCTACATTATTGGTGTTAGGATTGGATGTTGATTAGTTGTTATTGTTGTTTTTGAAAACCATATGATTTGTGTAATTGACTTTTCTTGAAAGGGTTATATTTATTGCAATGTGATGTATTTGAGTGTTGAAAAGGTATTAGTTGTGTTTTTTATGGAAATTGAGATGTGGGGATTATTGAATGGAGGATATGTTTTGTTACTCCATTATTCTAAGTTATTGATTTTTATTATAAGTATATTAATTATTGATCATTTGGTACCATAAGTGTTGATGGAGTATTGGTTGCGGTGTTTCAATAAAAATGGGTTATCGAGTAATATGTTATATATGCGATTCTTGGATTTGTCTGTTGAGAATGCCCCTAAGCATTGTTCTTTAGGCAAAGACAATATTTTTAAAATTTTCTCAATTTTAACTTAGTACCAATAAATTTATTTTGTGAAAATAATTTTATTTGCCAAATTTTTATCCTGTTAATACTATAGCATGCATATAAGGTGATTAAGAAAATAAAGTAATAAATCAAACACACCATAAGATGATGAAGTATGAGGAAACCACTAAGGGGAAAAACCTTGGATGGTCAGGCCAGACAATCCCTTATGATATGAATTTATACAAGAGTAGATAGGACTTACTGAACGACTTCATCACCCACATGCCTTAATGCTCTTCTAATCCTATACCACTCCTCAATAATAGTAATGCAGAAATACACCCACACAAGTTTCCACATAACAACAGAACACGTGCACCTTGGTATCCACCGATCCAGCCTAGCAACCGTCTACGATTCAGAATATGGAGTCCATTATTTCTTCTTCGCAATCGGCACGTACGGAGTCCACCGCACAAAAGCAATCAGAACGTACGGAGTCCAACGCGCATAAGTAATTTTTCTGATGGTTGTCATAAGCTTCTTGTCACCTCGGTTGTGATACTGGCCGAGTTTAGTTACTCTAAATAAGAGGGTGCACTTTGGGCATATCAAACACCATTAACCTTAACCATTAGAGAATATAAAATTTTAAAAATGCAGAAACAATATTAGAAAAAATAATGTCAAATGTTCACATTCATGGAATTATTTAATCCAAATTAGTTAGAAGTCCAGAGAGAGAGAGAGAGAGAGAGAGAGACAGAGTCCGGGTCTGCTACACCTGAAAAATTGAACAACAAAAAAGTCAGATCTACAAAATAAAGCTACAAATAAACAAACAACAAACCCTAAAAACGTTTTATTCAGAGTTGTAGAAGTTGAAACCATGAATAAGAAAGGATAAAAAAATCTATAAATGAGGGTTTAGAAAACATAAATTGAATAAAAAAATCTCCAAATAACTTAAATCTAGCGAAGACAATATGCATACCTCATAATTAAGAGAAGGCGGGGTGAGAGGGAGAGAGAGCAGCGAGAGAGAAGTCATTACTCCCACAAAAAACACCAAAAACAAAAAACGGTTTGAACAAAAAACATAAAGCCCTGTTTGAACTCAAAAAATCCAAAAAAAATGTAAAGCCCACTTACCAAACATAGATGCCTTTAAACCATGTAAAACCGAAAATCCCCATGTAAAACCAACCAGAAACTATGTAAAACTCGAATCAAGATCACAAGAAAAAGAACCTAGGTGATGGAAAATAGAGAGTAGATGCACTGTGGGTTTGTGTGTTTGGGGGAAGTGCGCGGGAGAGAGAAAGTCATTGTGTGTACCTACCAAACTACTTTTTTTACGTATATTACCAAAATACCCTCTTTATTTGAATCAGAACTGGAAATATAAGAAGAAAATGAGGGGAAAAGTATATTTGAGTGAGTTATAATTGTAAATGTAACATAGAGTATATAATAAGATGTGGTGAGTTGTAGAGTTTATGGTGTGGAATGTGATCTCACCTTCATCTAGTGTCATGTTGGACAAATCAAGAACCCTAATTAAGTTATCATCTTATGGAATAGTGTCAACACCATTACTCCTTTATATATATATATATATATATATATATATATATATATATATATATATATATATGCAGGCTCTTCTACACACTAAAGTTTGCACATCATTTTTTTTAAATAGTAAAAAATATATTTTTGACCTAATTTTTTTATATGGATTACTTGAAATGTTTAAATATCACACAAAAAAAATCCACTCCAAAAAACTTCTTTTGCTATTTTAAAAAAATCGATCAAACTTTTGAAACTTTTAAGCACTTTAAAATTTGCAAAAGTTTGACGAATATTTTTTTAAATAGCAAAAAAAAAAATTTAGCTGACTTTTTTTATATGGGTTCCCTGAAATGTTTAAATATCACACAAATAATCAAATCAAAAATATTTTTTTTGCTATTTTAAAAAAATGATGTGCAAACTTTAGTGTGTACAGGAGTCTGCCTCTCTCTCTCTCTCTTTATATATATATATATATATATATATATATATATATATATATGAATCAGATGTTACCTATGTATTTATCACTTCTATGAAATTATTATTGAAGAAAAATCATAAGGAATGGAAGAAAACTAAGGTTTGTAAGATGTTAAAATGTCAGAAAGTTTAAGTTTGATTTATATTGTAATAATAATGTGTTTATCTTATTTTTTAATGTTAAGTATTGTGTTGAAGTTGAAGAAGAAAAAGTAGGATGCATACATGGGTTTTATAGGGAGAAAACCCCAATTTCATGAACCTAAGAATGTGGACTTATGGGTAATAGGTTTAATATGTTGAATATACATAAAACTCATTCTTTGAACGTGAAATAATACTCTTAAAATTTTGAGAATACTACTAACATGAAATGATGCTAGTTTATGTGAAGAAAGTCCATTAAATTAAAGAAATATGGGACTAAATGTTAGAATGTTAAAAGGTTTGGTGTGGAAACTCTAAATCAAGTAATATTCACGTATACAATAATAAGAAAACAAAGTATAAAGTGAAAAATAAAGAAGTCGGAAAATAAAATCTTGAAATGGGAAAGTAGAATTTTTACTCAAACGTATCATTTTATGTAAAATATAAATTTTTGAATAAATATCGAAAAAGAAATGAACACTAGTTAAAAGTTAGTTAGTCGAAAGAATATGATGAAAAGTAAAGTTTTTAATAATAAATGAGAAAATTAGTGTTTTAGGGAAGTATAGAAAAATGCAAGTTTACTAGTGTCCATGAATAGTGAAAATGGGCATTAAAAGTATATGAAAATTGATGTTTGAACTTAAAAGATTAAGTTTCACAAGAAATTATAAACAAAGTTTATTTTTTGAATTGTAAATTCCAAGTTTTGGGTAAAAGGTGAAAACGTCTTTGTAAAATAGTGAAACTTTGAAATTAGTGTGTCGGGACTAGTCTCATCCCGAGTATTTGGCCTCATGGGTCGATGTTTAGAATAAAGAAATAAAGGAAAAGATAAGAGTTACAAATATGTAACAACTAAAAGATACTCGAAGAAACTGGAAAATTTAAAGAGAGGTTGGGACTCTGGTGTGCAACTTTGACTTAGACCCAAAACCACTCGTCGGGATGCATAATGTTGCATCTGTGACAGTTAGTGAAAGTTGTAATCAGAAATGGGATATGCTAACTTCGATAAAAAGGGTTAAAATATTATTTGATTATGGATGTCATTAAAGTAACGAGATTTCGGGTAAAATACATTAATGGGTAAATTAACGAGATTTAGGGTAAAATAAATGGTTAAGTGTAAATGGGAACATATCTAGGGTCGCATGTTTACATTACATATTGCATGAGAACACTTAATCAAATGAAGGATGATTTTTGTAATTGTTAAAAGACATTATATATGTATAGATATTTCTTTGTACATAGTATATCCTCTTATTATTTTCCTTACTTGGCATATGCTCATGCCCCGTCATTCCACACCCCCACACCCAGGTACTTAAGGTAAGGATAGTAGAAAGGATAACGGAAAAGGCAAGGAGAGATTCCCACATCAATATGAACTCTGATTATCATTATTTTAAATTGTAATTTAAATTGGACTATTTATTCAGTTATTCGGAACTTGTTTCGAGGACATTAAATTTGTTGTAATAATATAGAGTAAATGTAGATTTCATTTTAAGTATATATTTATCCAACGAAATCGAGAGAACACTTTTTTTATAAGTTTTCAAATGAATTTGACATGTTTAATAAAGCGGTCACCATTATATGAATTAAAATTGAATATTGTAGGCCCCTTTTTCTTTTGATTGTATTTTAAGGATATAAAAATCGATTTTCCAAATTTTAACCGCACCAAGTATGGGAACCAATTTTAATTAAACCCAATTTTATCTTGTTTAATCCTAAACATGCATCTACGTCATTAAAGAAAGTAAAATGAATAAGTTCACAAAAGCGACGCCGAATGTACGAGGAAACCATTAAGAGAAAAAACCTCAGATGACCCAAGCCAGACAATCACTATGATATGGTATTACAAAGTACAAAGACAGACTTACTCAATGACTCGATCCACACAAGTCTTGAAACTTCTTTGAATCTTCAACCACTCCTCCATAGTGCCTACGCCAATACCCTTCCGTGATACCTATCCACAGCACACGCATCCACGAATGCCTCAATGTTCACCAATGTAGCTGGGAAATGTCTATGATGTTGAACAGGAACTCCTCCATTTCTTCACCACAAAACCAACGTTTAAAGTGTAGAACAAACCACTATGGTGCAAGAAAATATCACAATCGCATATGTGAATGAAAGCTCGGATCTTTGAAACTCTAAGGATGTTTTTAGACTATGAAAATCATAGAAAACGTGTGCCGAAAATGTACTATAAGTAAATTAATTTTCTGAACTGCACACTTACGAAATTCTGAGAGAAACACACCTTATATAGAAAATTTGAGGCGGCGCATCGTTCGAATGAGATAAGCCTCTCGCTCGAACGAGATGCCTATGTCGCTCGAACGACATAAGGATCTCGCTTGAACGACTGTCAAAGTCGTTTGAACAAAGAAAAATGAGATTTTTTGTTTTACACAACTCTAAATCATCTTCAACTTAGAATAAACGAAGTTTAATCCTTTTAAAAATATTTCTTTAATAAAATAACATCCTAAAATATTTTTCGAGTTTCATAAACATTATGCACTCATACCTGAGTGATCTCGGAATGCAATGAAGATGTGAAACGTGAACCAATAAAATATCAACATAATTTACCTTTGAAGCTTGTGTAATAACCCGAGGTCTTGGAGACGAATATTTATATATTTTGGGAGAAATAAATATTATTTTTATTGGAGAAATAATTAAACTGGCAATTGAGGTCAAAATTTAGAGTCGTTAGAAAGTATGTCGAATGGCAATTCTAAGGGTACCATAGTGTCCGGAAGGGTCGAGAAAGTAGAAATGATTGTACTTGGGGTCTATTTGGGTTCCAAAATAAATTAGGACCGTTTGACTCGAATTAAAGTTACCGAGTCATTTAAAGTGTGTATTATCATTTAAAGATCTGTATTTTGGGATTTAGGCTTATTAAGCCTACGGGAGATTTAATTCTCCAAGGAAAGAAAGATAAATAGAAAGAAAGAAAGAGAAAAGAAGAAAGAAGAAGAAAAGGAAGGAGAAAAGAGAGAGAAAGAGGATTTCCGGGAAAATACGCGATCTCAAGGCGGATTCAGACCCTACGAAACCGAGGCAAGTGATTAAACTTGCTAAATAATTATTGTGTACCAATTATTGCATGATTTGTGGATTGAATTTTGGGTTTTAGGTTTAAATTGTTAAAACCTAACTTTTGGGAAAAACCTTAGATTTGTAGTGTATAAAATGGATTTAAGGTTAGAAATTAGTTTATAAGTATTCTAGAATGAATATTAATGATATATATTTGATTGGGTTGGACAAAAATGGTTGGAAGATGATTAAAATGATTTTTGGGTATTTTGGGTTAAGAAGAAAATTACCCATTTCGTAGCTTGCTGCACTTGCCGAATCGATTTGCCCCTACCAAATCGATTCGGTCTGTTGCAGAATGCCAAGGTCTTTAGGGCCGAATCGATTCGCCCCTTACGAATCGGTTCGGCATGTAGCAGACTCCCAGGTCCTTTGGATCGAATCGATTCGGATGGTCCGAATCGATTCGTTTCTGGGCCGAATCGATTCGAAAACAGGGGAATTTTTTGGAGATGTTTTCTAGGGAGAATTTCATCCCATTTTGTTCGAGGTTATCAATTTGGGGCCTCTATATGAGACATTTGGAGTATGTTTTGGAGACTTTTAGAGGGTTTCCATCGTACGAAATTATGGGAGTCATATTAATTAAAGTTGAGGATTACCGATCAGAGATTTTGGTATATTCTAAGTGGGGAAGCCCACCTTGATTTGGAGATTCGACTTGGGGATGATAATTACAATTATATGAATAAATGAGACAAATTTAGAGATAATGGATTTTAGAATCCAATCCCAAATGGGATAACTTTAAAAAGGTTCATTAACTGAATTGAACCCTATAATGGATGGAGAATCATAAATGCTATTTGATGGGCATACAAATATATAAATATCCTTATTGATGATTGACTTGGGAGATATCTCACACAATGAGAAATGCTATTTGAGGTGCATTAGGATATAGAATATCCTTAACTTAAATAGAATTGAAAGACAATTCATACTATAAGCCACATGAGAGATTCAAGCGAGAATTAGTATAGCATATACTAAGTGGGGTAAATGTGTGAGTATTGACGATTGGTGTATCATGAGAGAGATATACTAAACAATGATGTTAATCAAATTACGCCAAAGAGCGTATAATGAAAATAAATATGTTGTTGCAGGTATACCTTATATAATGGTATATCTTTATTACGTGGGATGTATGTATACCTTATATGATGGTGTATATACATGTTAAGCATACGACCTACTTGCTATCATTGGGAAGTTTCGTGCGTAGAGGGTGAGCATTCTGACTAGAAAAGCAGGATGTGGATATTCCCCAGGCCATAGTCTTCCTTTGTGGTAAGCAAATGACATATATATATATACATTTATTTATTTTGGGGTTGAGAGGTCGGGGGTATGTGTCGCTCTCACTTTCCGGTTAGGAACTATGACCGCTTCCCGGACGTTGTGTGCGTGAGTAGATCACGAGGTGGGTGTCGTTGAACCCCACCAGGTGGTCCCAGTTTGCTACGTATATGGGCTGCTGGAAGATGATAGCATGTGAGCCTGCGTCCTTCGAGTTATAGCTCGGTTGGATGGTTATTATTGCTTTTGTTTGTACTTGGGTATCAAGGTCATAATGGACCTCAACGACCTACATTGCCAGGATTAGTGTATCGCGGGGGTTCCTTATTTGGATTTTTCCTCGGCGAGACGTCCCACGCACGAACCGTAGTGTAATGTTGGAACTTGGGGATGTGTTTATTCCTTAATGCTCATAATTATCTATATATATATCACCTATCCCGACGATCGACAGTGCCAGGTGTAGTGTAACGGGGGGGTTCCTTGTTTGGATTTCGCCTCGGCGAGACGTCCCACGCACGAAACGCAGTGCCGTGTTGAGAATCGAGAGGAGTTTAGTCTTTATATTCATGATGCTAATGACTCATATATAATTACTATAATAATTATATATATGGTTTCATGCCTTATAAGGGCATCACTAGAATACAAAAATTCTAGTAAATGAGATTGTTTATGTATTGTGATGACGTGGACATGATTGGATCATGTAACTTTATATGTTCAACAAATGAACATTATAAAGATAACTATAACGATCATGTTAAAGTTAATATTTATAACTTTTAATTATGGAAACAAATGTAGATTGGGAGATAGGTTAGATGGTTTCACTTAAATACTTCATTTGGGTTTAAGTTAGAATCCTCTTACCTAAAATAGAATCGGGCATCCATTTGGTGATCACGTGCATACGCTTAGTGCGTGCTTTAGCTGAGAGGTGAGATGGATTTTATGGAGAGCTCGATTCCAACTAAATCATGTAATAATGCATTTATAATTATTATGCATTTTAATACACTTGCTATAAAATGTTTTTCAAACTCAGCCTCTGACCCATTTATATTTTCTTCCTCCATGTATATATTGTATTACTTCAGGTGTTCCTCCGCAAGGACGCCTTTGATGTTCCTCCATCTAGGGTATTTGTGGAGCTGTGGCAGTAGCGGACTGTTGCGGCACTTTGCTTTAGTTGACTCCTATCTTTGTATATCTAGATTAGGATTCAGTTTGTATATTGAGTTAGTATTCAAGTGTTGTAGATTAACACTTTCATATTTCATTATTAGATTATTGTATTGTCTGTTACCCGACAGCATATTCGGGTATTTCATTGTTGAGATTTTATAGTACAATGTATTATACTCTTTCATTATTGGGCATGCACACTTCACTCATCATAGTTAGATGTATATTGTTGGTTGAGTTGCATTATTGGTTTTGTTGTTGTTGTTAAATGTAAAAGTTTTAAAATTTTGACAATTCGCACTTAATGATTTCGGGTAGTTAGCCTTATATTATAGTGATTTGTATGTTGATGTTGAGACTGTACCATCTGAGATACCTGATTTATTATAGTATAGGGATGGCCACCTGTTATTATTTGGAGCGGGTTGTCACAGCTTGGTTGCAACGTCTTCAATAAACTTTATGTCATAGATTCTGGGATTGTGACAATAAAAAATCTATTTATGACTCAAAAACATGTTTTATTCCGGGAATGAGTCAAAAACATACAAATGACTCAATTGGAAATTTTGTCATTACTAATCTCCCTCTTTACTATTCTAGGACAAACCCAAACAGTGAAATGATAAAGTGGAACCGTCAAGCCATATGATGCCTAAATCCCATCCCATAAAACCCCAAAATAAAAATTACAGGACAAGACTAGTAAATGATGGTCCGATAAGCATGGGTTGTCAGAATGTGAAGTAGACTAGAAATCTCCAATTTCTAAAGCGTACCTACACACATAAAATAGACAAATACCCAGCGAAGTATGGAGCTACAAATGATATAAAAAATTATGATACCGATAAGAAATATTAATACCACTATCTAAAATCAAACTCAAATCATTTGTTAGACATGTGTGTGAGCAAGATTAGATAACATGATATCAATTTGTGTAAACTAATCAATATGATCATGAAACCTTATGATCACAAGAATGATACCAATGTGTAATGCAACAAACATATATGCTAATCAAGCAAACTCTCCCCCCTTTTGTCTCAAATAGAGAATCAGTGGAAAGATAAATATCAATAAATCTAGCATGTGATAAACAATAAAGCATAGCTAGATAAACATGATTCAACCAGCTAATATGATCAAACAATATCAAATCAAAGATAGAAAATATGATAAGAATTATCGAAATCAGCAAAGATGTGGTTAAGCAAATAAAATAGTAAATATCAATTATGCAAAAAAACCTCTACTGCATAAAACTACCCAGAAGTATCTAAAACAGAAGAATATTATCCATACCACAAAGAAGGTACAAAATCAGAAGAATCCTAACATTCCCCAGCAAGTTGCTCAAACGACTTAGCCTTGTCGTTTGAACGACATAGGCAGGTCGCTCAAACCAGGACATCAAACAAGCTTAAAAATCATAAAACAGTATACCCTCGCTCGAAGAAACTATCTAGCGACCTTCGCACGACCAAACCTGACAAAATCAGCGCCTCAAAAAATATGTCGTTTGAACCTCGCATGAACAGTACTTCGCGTGACATCAGGTTATCAATCGAATGAAGTCTACTTGTCGTTTCAACGACACACAAAATTCTCAATTCCAGTGTTAAAAATCATGAAGTTTCGCCAAGTGAAAAAATTTCCTGAAAAAATTAACTGGAAAAGCAACAAATATTAAAACGGACTCAAAATAGAAAACATAAAAATAAGTAGAACGTTGTGAGTTTCATGCCAACATAGAACTAATGTGCTCAAATATATATATGGAGTGAATGGTTGTGAACTAAAACAAACCAATCATAACTCCAACACATTGAAATGTTCAAAAACCTCTAATTGATAGCAATATGTCATCAAACTTCGTTTTATGCCATATGTGACAATTAATAAGATGAGCTAAATGAACTAAACAATCTACATTCACACAAATCCAAAATATTGACGATTCTACTAACAATAGTGTCATGATGCAATGTTTCTACACTAGGATTCGTGGTGCAAACCCATTTAAATTTTCAACCAAACTCCCTCAATTATATTTATTCTTTTTCTAGTTCTTTTGAGGTCTATTTTTCTCAACTTAGAGAAATCTTATTGGCCCTATTTTGGCATATAATTCTTTTTATTGCCTCTATTTTTTTCTTTTGAGCTCTTTTAAATGGTGGCTTTCACGACGAGTTAATTTTGCACTCTCATAGCCCTTTCCCGTGAACACTCATCATTTTGTCAATTTATTCAATTATAATCCTCACGATAAACGGTTCTTACATGCACACCTCCTCCTAAGTTTACTTATGCATAGATGACAAGATTGAGATAAGAATGCCTCACCAAACTCAAATATGCATGAGATGGAAAACATTCATATAAACTCGTACATGCGTGCAAAGATGGCATCTATACAAAGTCGAATTCAAATGCATATCAACTTAGAAACAACCCCATCATACAAAGGTTAACATCATTCAACACATCAAATATTATGACCAAATATCCTAGCCACGTGAATATGAAATGATGTGGGTAAGCACATCAATATGCCACATCAACCATGAAACACTCACGACATAAAAATAAATCGAAAACCTTTTTTTGTTTTTCTAAAAAAATATTTTTGACCCAAAAATAATTTTTTTTTATTTTTTGCAATAATATTTAAAACCAAAAATCTTTTTATATTTTTTCGAATAAGACTTAATAAATGAAAAAAATATAATAAAAAATATATACACATATCATAACACTAGAAAAATATAAATCATGATGCAAAGACTAACGGATGACAAATACGACAACACAATCATCCATAAGAAATATCATGTGAAGCATCATGCGCTAGCATGTGAGAATCAATTGATGAAGTATTTAGCATCTAAAAAATAGATTTCCTAACCCAAACAGGTGTACACCTAAGAAAATGAGTTTTGGGAACCAACGGAACACTATGTTTGAACTTCCTAGGTGTAACAACCCGCGTAATTTTGGGGGTATTTTCGAAATTAAGAGGAAAAATAAATTTTGAGATAAAATTATTTTAATTGCTCAAACATGTTGGCAATTATTTTTAAAGGTGAGAATTTCAAACGGTTTCGAAATCGGAATTAAAATGGAGTTATAATTGAATTTTTATTATATAGAAGAGTCCTCAAAATATAAAACTCTCTAAGAGTCCTCAAAACATAAAGCTGTGTAGCAAAAAAAAAATATTTCAAAATATTGAAGGGTCTGATCGAGCTAAAAAAATTTTGACAGCTTCCTCTCGTATTCAGCTAATTCTCTGTTAAATTTCATCCAATTCCAACGGTCCGATCGTCCGGAATAAAATTTTTAGTGTTTGTATCTGATTAGAACTCTTTTCTTAATCAAACACTTAATTCTTTATATATCAACAAATTCGTGGCTTGGCTTTTCAAATCACTTTTTCTCAAGCTTTTTAACCAAAAAACCTCTCCAAAATTACTCCCTTTCATATACAAACCATAGCCCCAAACTTATTCAAGATTTCAACCTTAGATTAGAAGGCTTATTTGGTGTTTTCTCGAGTTTGGGCTAGAACGAGATTTGATTATTTTTGCGAGAGGAACGTGATGGTGTGTTTAGATTTTGAGGCTAAAATTATGTGATGATTCACGTAATAATTTTTAGGTATGGGGTTTTACACAATATGCTCTTTAAATCTCTCGAGAGTTATTCTGTTGATTTCATGTTTAATTGAACTCATATTTGAATTGTTAATTTCTTTGAAATCTGGAAAAATAATTGTTGGAATTATTTTTATTCATGTGGTATTATTCATGTTGTCGTTGAGCACATTGTCATGAGATTTTAATAGGGCACGGACGTTGGGCACACGCCAAAATTCCTGCTTCCAAGGACTATGACTTGATAAAGCATATGCGGATGGGGTGAGGCCTGGTGACCCGGTTAATGTGTTGTTGCGAAATTTATTGATAAAAAGCTATTGAGATTCGCATTTGATTTGAATATTCGTATTCGTATTGCGACGTTTTATTCATCGCTAACATTTTTGTTGAGCATCTTCCTGTCGTATTATGTACTTCCTCATATTTTCTTTTAGTGGCAGGTTAGCGCGGATTTTGGGGCGCTATGGAGATTGATTTTAGCGATGATTATTTTGGGAGGATTTTTAATACAAGATGAGAAGACTTGTATTTATTTTTTATGTATAGAGCATTGGAGATTTATTTATTTTCGAGATAGTTAGATTGTTGTAATTATTTCGAGAGACTTGTTGTATTTATTTGAAGATGAGATTAGTGGTTTCGTTTCTATTATGGGATTTAGATGCTCTATACCTTGTGATTTGTGGATTTGAATTTAGTTTATCGATAGTAGCACTCCGTTCGCTCTCCCCGGGCGGGCGGCGTGTTACAGAATGGTATCAGAGCTTAGGTATACGACAACCCTCGGGTCTTGGGTTTTGGGTCTGTTGCATTTTTGTGGTGCAAAATTGGAGATAGAAATTTTTAAAGAATCGTTTTGCTTTAGGCATCTATATTAGATGTGAGGAAATTATATTTTTGGTGACGAGATTATTTTCGAAGATTATTGGCCTGAGTTAGGCATTCGGCGAATTTCGAGGGCGAAATTCCATTGTTAGTGAGGAAGTGTAACAACCCGCGTAATTTTGGGGGTATTTTCAAAATTAAGAGGAAAAATAAATTTCGAGATAAAATTGTTTTTATTGCTCAAATATGTTGGTTATTATTTTTAAAGGTGAGAATTTCAAACGGTTTCGAAATCGTAATTAAAATGGAGTTTTAATTGAATTTTTATTATATAGAAGAGTCCTCAAAATATAAAACTCTCTAAGAGTCCTCAAAACATAAAGTTGTGTAGCAAAAAAAAATATTTCAAAATATTGAATGGCCCGATCGAGCTGAAATTTTTTTGACAGCTTCCTCTCGTATTCTGCTAATTCTCTGTTAAATTTCATCAAATTCCAACGGTCCGATCATCCGGAATAAAATTTTTAGTGTTTGTATCTGATTAGAACTCTTTTCTTAATCAAACACTTAATCCTTTATATATCAACAAATTCGTGGCTTGGCTTTTCAAATCACTTTTTCTCAAGATTTTTAACCATAAAAACCTCTCCAAAATTACTCCCTTTCATATACAAACCATAGCCCCAAACTTATTCAAGATTTCAACCTTAGATTAGAAGGCTTATTTGGTGTTTTCTCGAGTTTGAGCTAGAACGAGATTTGATTATTTTTGCGAGAGGAACGTGATGGTGAGTTTAGATTTTGAGGCTGAAATTATGTGATGATTCACGTAATAATTTTTTGGTATGGGGTTTTACACAATATGCTCTTTAAATATCTCGAGAGTTATTCCGTTGATTTCATGTTTAATTGAACTCATATTTTAATTGTTAATTTCTTTGAAATTTGGAAAAATAATTGTTGGAATTATTTTTATAAATGTGGTATTATTCATGTTGTTGTTGAGCACGTTGTCATGAGATTTTAATATGGCACGGACGTTGGGCACACGCCAAAATTCCTGCTTCCAAGGGCTATGACTTGATAAAGCATATGCGGATGGGGTGAGGCCTGGTGACCCAGTTAATGTGTTGTTGCGAAATTTATTGATAAAAAGCTATTGAGATTCGCATTTGATTTGAATATTCGTATTCGTATTGTGACGTTTTATTCATCGCTAACATTTTTGTTGAGCATCTTCCTGTCGTATTATGTACTTCCCCATATTTTCTGTTAGCGCGGATTTTGGGGCGCTATGGAGATTGATTTTAGCGAGGATTATTTTGGGAGGATTTTTAATACAAGATGAGAAGACTTGTATTTATTTTTTATGTATAGAGCATTGGAGATTTATTTATTTTCGAGATAGTTAGATTGTTGTAATTATTTCGAGAGACTTGTTGTATTTATTTGAAGATGAGATTAGTGGTTTCTTTTCTATTATGGGATTTTGATGCTCTATACCTTGTGATTTGTGGATTTGAATTTAGTTTATCGACAGTAGCGCTCCGTTCGCTCTCCCCGGGCGTGCGGGGTGTTACAGAATGGTATCAGAGCTTAGGTATACGACAACCCTCGGGTCTTGGGTTTTGGGTCTGTTGCGTTTTTGTGGTGCAAAATTGTAGATAGAAATTTTTAAAGAATCGTTTTGGGTTAGGCATCTAGATTAGATGTAAGGAAATTATATTTTTGGTGACGAGATTATTTTTGGAGATTATTGGCCTGAGTTAGGCATTCGGCGAATTTCGAGGGCGAAATTCCATTGGAAGTGTAATAACCAGCGTAATTTTGGGGGTATTTTCGAAATTAAGAGGAAAAATAAATTTTGAGATAAAATTATTTTTATTGGTCAAATATGTTGGTTATTATTTTTAAAGGTGAGAATTTCAAACGGTTTCGAAATCGGAATTAAAATAGAGTTTTAATTGAATTTTTATTATATAGAAGAGTCCTCAAAATATAAAACTCTCTAAGAGTCCTCAAAACATAATGCTGTGTAGCAAAAAAAAATATTTCAAAATATTGAAAAGTCCGATTGAGCTGAAATTTTTTTGACAGCTTCCTCTCGTATTCAGCTAATTCTCTGTTAAATTTCATCCAATTCCAACAGTCCGATCGTCCGGAATAAAAATTTTAGTGTTTGTATCTAATTAGAACTCTTTTCTTAATGAAACACTTAATCCTTTATATATCAACAAATTCGTGGCTTGGCTTTTCAAATCACTTTTTCTCAAGCTTTTTAACCAAAAAACCTCTCCAAAATTACTCCCTTTCATATACAAACCATAGCCCCAAACTTATTCAAGATCTCAACCTTAGATTATAAGGCTTATTTGGTGTTTTCTCGAGTTTGGGCTGGAACGAGATTTGATTATTTTGCGAGAGGAATGTGATGGTGTGTTTAGATTTTGAGGCTGAAATTATGTGATGATTTATGTAATAATTTTTAGGTATGGGGTTTTACACAATATGCTCTTTAAATCTCTCGAGAGTTATTCCGTTGATTTCATGTTTAATTAAACTCATTTTTGAATTGTTAATTTCTTTGAAATCTGGAAAAATAATTGTTGGACTTATTTTTATTCATGTGGTATTATTCATGTTGTCGTTGAGCACGTTGTCATGAGATTTTAATATGTCACGGACGTTGGGCACACGCCAAAATTCCTGCTTCCAAGGGCTATGACTTGATAAAGCATATGCGGATGGGGTGAGGTCTGGTGACCCGGTTAATGTGTTGTTGCGAAATTTATTGATAAAAAGCTATTGAGATTCGCATTTGATTTGAATATTCGTATTCGTATTGTGACGTTTTATTCATCGCTAACATTTTTGTTGAGCATCTTCCTGTCGTATTGTGTACTTCCCCATATTTTCTTTTAGTGGCAGGTTAGCGTGGATTTTGGGGCGCTATGGAGATTGATTTTAGCGAGGATTATTTTGGGAGGATTTTTAATACAAGATGAGAAGACTTGTATTTATTTTTTATGTATAGAGAATTGGAGATTTATTTATTTTCGAGATAGTTAGATTGTTGTAATTATTTCGAGAGACTTGTTGTATTTATTTGAAGATGAGATTAGTGGTTTCTTTTCTATTATGGGATTTAGATGCTCTATACCTTGTGATTTGAGGATTTGAATTTAGTTTATCGACAGTAGCGCTCCGTTCGCTCTCCCCGGGCGGGCGGGGTGTTACAGAATGGTATCAGAGATTAGGTATACGACAACCCTCAGGTCTTGGGTTTTGGGTCTGTTGCGTTTTTGTGGTGCGAAATTGGAGATAGAAATTTTTAGAGAATCGTTTTGCGTTAGGCATCTAGATTAGATGTGAGGAAATTATATTTTTGGTGACGAGATTATTTTCGGAGATTATTGGCCTGAGTTAGGCATTCGGTGAATTTCGAGGGCGAAATTCCATTGTTAGTGGGGAAGTGTAACAACCCGCGTAATTTTGGGGGTATTTTCGAAATTAAGAGGAAAAATAAATTTTGAGATAAAATTATTTTTATTGGTCAAATATGTTGGTTATTATTTTTAAAGGTGAGAATTTCAAACGGTTTCGAAATCGGAATTAAAATGGAGTTTTAATCGAATTTTTATTATATAGAAGAGTCCTCAAAATATAAAACTCTCTAAGAGTCCTCAAAACATAAAGCTGTGTAGCAAAAAAAAATATTTCAAAATATTGAACGGTCCGATCGAGCTGAAATTTTTTTGACAGCTTCCTCTCGTATGCAGCTAATTCTCTGTTAAATTTCATCCAATTCCAACGGTCCGATCGTCTGGAATAAAATTTTTAGTGTTTGTATCTGATTAGAACTCTTTTCTTAATCAAACACTTAATTCTTTATATATCAACAAATTCGTGGCTTGGCTTTTCAAATCACTTTTTCTCAAGCTTTTTAACCAAAAAACCTCTCCAAAATTACTCCCTTTCATATACAAACCATAGCCCCAAACTTATTCAAGATTTCAACCTTAGATTAGAAGGCTTATTTGGTGTTTTCTCGAGTTTGGGCTAGAAAGAGATTTGATTATTTTTGCGAGAGGAACGTGATGGTGTGTTTAGATTTTGAGGCTAAAATTATGTGATGATTCACGTAATAATTTTTAGGTGTGGGGTTTTACACAATATGCTCTTTAAATCTCTCGAGAGTTATTCCGTTGAATTCATGTTTAATTGAACTCATATTTGAATTGTTAATTTCTTTGAAATCTGGAAAAATAATTGTTGGAATTATTTTTATTCATGTGGTATTATTCATGTTGTCATTGAGCACATTATCATGAGATTTTAATACGGCACGGACGTTGGGCACACGCTAAAATTCCTGCTTCCAAGGGATATGACTTGATAAAGCATATGTGGATGGGGTGAGGCCTGGTGACCCGGTTAATGTGTTGTTGTGAAATTTATTGATAAAAAACTATTGAGATTCGCATTTGATTTGAATATTCGTATTCGTATTGTGACGTTTTATTCATCGCTAACATTTTTGTTGAGCATCTTCCTGTCGTATTGTGTACTTCCCCATATTTTCTTTTAGTGGCAGGTTAGCGTGGATTTTGGGGTGCTATGGAGATTGATTTTAGCGAGGATTATTTTGGGAGGATTTTTAATACAAGATGAGAAGACTTGTATTTATTTTTTATGTATAGAGCATTGGAGATTTATTTATTTTCGAGATAGTTAGATTGTTGTAATTATTTCGAGAGACTTGTTGTATTTATTTGAAGATGAGATTAGTGGTTTCTTTTCTATTATGGGATTTAGATGCTCTATACCTTGTGATTTGTGAATTTGAATTTAGTTTATCGACAGTAGCGCTCCGTTCGCTCTCCCCGGGCGGGCGGGGTGTTACAGAATGGTATCTGAGATTAGGTATACGACAACCCTCAGGTCTTGGGTTTTGGGTCTGTTGCGTTTTTGTGGTGCGAAATTGGAGATAGAAATTTTTAGAGAATCGTTTTGCGTTAGGCATCTAGATTAGATGTGAGGAAATTATATTTTTGGTGACGAGATTATTTTCGGAGATTATTGGCCTGAGTTAGGCATTCGGTGAATTTCGAGGGCGAAATTCCATTGTTAGTGGGGAAGTGTAACAACCCGCGTAATTTTGGGGGTATTTTCGAAATTAAGAGGAAAAATAAATTTTGAGATAAAATTATTTTTATTGGTCAAATATGTTGGTTATTATTTTTAAAGGTGAGAATTTCAAACGGTTTCGAAATCGGAATTAAAATGGAGTTTTAATCGAATTTTTATTATATAGAAGAGTCCTCAAAATATAAAACTCTCTAAGAGTCCTCAAAACATAAAGCTGTGTAGCAAAAACAAATATTTCAAAATATTGAACGGTCCGATCGAGCTGAAATTTTTTTGACAGCTTCCGAGTCTGATATTGTTGTGTTCCTATCTTTTCAGATGGTGAGCATAGGAGAGCTAGAGATAGGAGAGAGGGTTCAGTTTCTGGCTCTGCCGGTCAGGAGAGGCCGAGGTAGATTATTTTGGATGTCGAGGAGATAGAGGATATTATGCGTGAGTCCACCGTGATCGGTATTGAAGAAGGGAGACAAAGGTGGGTGACTTTAGAGGTGCAGCAACAGGGTACACCTGTTTCGGGTTGGTATAGGCTGAGGGCCAGTTTCCATAAGATCAATCCTGCCACCTTCGCAGGGGGTCTAACCCAATGGTTCTTACCAGTGGAGGAGATACATAGAGAGGCACTTAAGTATGGTGGACTTAACTGATGTGCAGAAACAAATGTTGGCAATGTTCAAGATGACAAGAGATGCTCTACAGTGGTGGGAGAGTGCAAACACATTGGAGGAAAAGGATCACTTGAATTATGAAGATTTTTTAATAAAGTTTAATGATAATATTTCTCGTATGCGATTAAGAGCGCTAAGAAGAGGGAGTTTTTGAACTTAGATCAGGGTTCCAAATTAGTTATTGAATATGAGCATGAATTTACGAATTTATCAATATTTGTATCAGGGGAGTTAAATATTGAGGAACGGAAGATGGAGTGCTTCATTAAGGGCTTGTATCGATCTATTATCCAGATGTTTTTGTGGATTCCGATACTCAAGTGGTGGATGTCACAATGCTTTCGTGGTGGGAGAAATTAAATTACCAAAAGAAATTAGGAGAGAGATAAGATTCAAATGGTCAAGGAGGAGAGAATAAGGGACGAAAGGCAATAGTGTCCAGCAGGGCCCTCAGGGATAGGGGCAACAGGGTGAGAAAAACCTGGTTAGGCATTCTGGACCTTTTAGGGGTGCTTGTTTTATTTGTGGAGAGATAGAGCACCGAGCTTCTAGGTGTCCCCGGAAGGAGGGCCATCAGGCCAAGGACTTCCATCACCGGCATCACCAGGTGTACAGGGAGCGGCAACAGCACCAGTGGTAGCCGTAGTGGGTAGGTGTTATGTTCTTCCGACTCGGGAGCCTCAGGCAAGGCAAACGTCACAGGAGCCACGACGCAGCTAGTAGAGTAGCATGATACATATTATTTTCTTAAATACTTATATATATCTATGTGTGTGTGTGTGTGTGTGTGTGTCTGTGTGTGTGCGTGCGCGGGTAGGATTGGGTGTATGGACACCTAATCATGGTATCCTATGGGTAGGCATAGGTGAGCCTTAATATATTTTTCATGTTTACGCTTCGTCGAATTTCGAGGACAAAATTCATGTGCTAGTGGGGAAGTATGTAATACCCTGTAGATTTTAAACCAATAATATTTTAAATTAATTCAGAATTCGGAGAAATAAAACATTTAGATTTAATAATTTTTAGTAATTTAAAATGATAGATTTTATTTATGGAAAATAGGATTTTAATCGGAATTGAAATTGGGGGAAATCAAATATATATATATATATATATATATATATATAAGTTTTTAGGGCCTCTTGGGTACCTAACCAGACCGAATCTATTCACCAACAGATTCGGAATGGTCAGTTTCGGCAGTAATAAGGTTTTGTTAGAGTTTACGATAATTACATCTCTTAATCTTTTTCCCATATTAAATTAACTTGGGCTTAGACTTTTCTAAATATGTTTTCACAAACTTTTCAACTAGAAGACTTCTATAATTTATCATCATTCATATACAAACCTTAGGCCTAAATTTAATCAAGATTCAACTCAAGTTTTGAAGGCTTAATTGGAGTTTTCTCAAGATTGTTCAAGAACGAATATTTCTTAATTTTTTTAGAGGAATGCAATCGTCTAATCAAAATTTTCAATTGACTCTTTAGCAAGCATGAATACTTCTATTATCTCTCTTTAGTATTATGCATTTTAGATGTCGCCTAAACATTAATTTACATGTTTTTCTCAGAATGAATTAGCAACCTTAATTAGGGAAAGTGAAATCTAATTTAGGACTATTTTTTTTCTAAAAAATCTTAATCTGAATTAAAACTCATAACCCCTGTGTGCTTAGGGTAGAGATTTAGTTTTTGTTATCTTGGGGTAGGTTTGCATGTAGAAGATCATAGTTGTGCTATATAAATTGAAAAAGGGACTTCTATAATCGTATGAAATTATGTAGGTATGGTGAAAGTCAATTCTTATTGTGTGCTTCATAAATTCACATGATGTTGAAATTTTAATTGTTGGGTAAGATAAATTGTGTTAATTACGATGATGTATTGAATGAATTTAATTAAAAATAAATTGTGACCGCTTGAAAATTTTGTGTAATTTTGGATAAATTGGAATGCGCAAATTATTACTTTGATTATGATTATCATCGCGGGAACGATGGACTTTTTGGGTAGTTATACTCTCACCTTAATTTTAGGAATACTTGCTAGGTATGGGACTAGTGGGTATGCCTTAGTTGCGGTTGACACTTTCTAGTTATGTGATTAGTTAGTGTCAAGTTTTTTACGAATGAGATATTCCGTGGTGGGGATGATTTTGGTGTCGTTTCGTTGATTTAGATAGCCTAGACGCGAGACTTGGAAGAGATAATAAATAAAAATCCATCCAATAACATAGGGTAGGACGTGCTTGTATTTTGGAGACCTCTATGTATGGGACTAGGGGTAGGATTGAGGATTATGCCGTATAATGTGTGGGGATAATTTTAAAATAATGAGATTTTGAAAATTAATACCTAAGATAATAAATGGGTACTAAAATAAATTGGCATCGTTCATAAGTGTGGGACTGACAGAATACGAGTTAGCTGGCTATTGCGACGTGTGGATGTGTGGCGTCATAATAAGTATGGGGATGACAGAACACGGGTTGGCTAGCTACTATGACGCGTCGTGCGTGTAACCTCGTCAATAGGTGCATGGCTGACAGAATATGGGGAGACTGGATATAGCGAGAGGAATGTGTATGGTTTAAAATGTTAAATGGGCTCGTATAAGTGTAGGATATATAGTAGGGTCCGCTGGCTATGACGACACTGTTATGAAAATGATAATTACATGATAAATCAATTTAGATAAAGATGGTGACTTTGGAAGTAATTACCAAAATTGTGATAACATTAATTCTAGTACCAAACTCATATATTAGTTACCTTTGTTTATATATATATATATATATCAGTGTTGTATAAGGCGCATAGGCTTGAGGCTTGGGAGAAACGCCTCGCCTTAAGTTTTTTACACCTTATTCTTAGTAAAAGGCTTAAGGCGCATTTTTTGAAAAAAAAAATGCGTAAGTGAAACGATATCACCTTTTAAAGACTTTTTTAAAAATAACTGGACCAATATCTCGTTCAAAACAATCAAAAGACAAATGCTATCCCAAACCTCTATGCCTTTCTTCCAAAAAAATGTGTGTTTTTCTCTTTTTTGTGTGTTTTTTCCATAGTTTAAAAAAAAATAGTATTTTAGGTTTGTATATATTCAGACAAATTGTAAGGTATGTACCATTTTAGTATTTTTAATATCCTTGTTATAGTTAAAAATGTTAAAATATATTAAAAAGAGCTAAACGCCTTTTCATGCCTTTTTATGCCTAAGGCCCGCCTAGGCTTCTAAGGCTTAAGTCTTAGCCTCGATGCCTCGACCACGCCCCTATTTTTAAGAAACTTGATATATATATATATATATATATTGTTTAAAAAGGTGTCTTTGAGTTTTTATAGGGATTCGAATACTTACCAGTGTAATTGGATGCTTTTCGAGAAAGTTTCAATGCAAAAACGCAAATTCGGGGAGAGTTTAGTCAATATAGAGTGTGGTCTTTGGGCCCGAACTCTTCATAGAAGATGTAAATATCCATGTTAGATTCGTGTAGTTGTTAATGGTTTGTCATTGTGATGCCGTATGACTAAGGTATGGCCTATCAACCAAGAGAACCATAGTCTTTAAAACAAGGCTTATGTGAAGAATAAAACAGAGAATCGATTGATCGACCCTCGTCGATCCATCAATGGTTCTTCTTTTTGTATTGAGAATGATGGAAGTGGGATTAAATTAGATCGATTGATCATTACAGATATTTTTTTTCTTCTCTTTTATCTTGATTTAACAAACTTAGAATATAAAGTAAGTTAGGTTTCATTTGGGAGATATCTTTCATTTTAGTTAGCTTTATGTTGTTATTGATATATTGATAAATCATTTCCATTCTCTCACCTAGGGTTTCATTATAAGCTACTATTCACCATCTTCCTTATTTATCTAAACTTTTATAATTAGTTTCAAGCTTTATTAATTAGTTGTCTTCAATAATTTACTTGCTTTTATTCATGACATGCAATTTATGATGCTTTCTAGATAATTAAATTCGGCCGAAATTATTGAACTCACCATGGATTAATTGGTTGATTTGCTATAGTATGATGGATTAGGTTAGTTTTAATGGGTTAGGATGGTGTTGATTTCACATCTAGGATATTTTAGGGTTTATATCATGTATGTGCCATATTTATGACCTTGCGTGTTAACACCAAAATCATACTGAGTTTTATGAAAAAATGGAGGGTAACAACTCTAGGGTTTATTAATTGTGTAAATGAAATTTAATCTTGATAAAGTTTTTCTTCCTATAATTGTCAATCTATAGTTTTATTCTTCTTAACTAATCTAGTTTCAATAGTTGTACAAATTAAAACTAGTTTTCAATGTTTTATGCAAACGATCATCTCTTACACTTTTGTTCTTGAAGTAAAAAATCAAATAAAGTCTACCAATCATTCTCTGTGGATTTGATAACTGAGCTAGCCGTTATACTTCCATAAGAGTGTAGTTAAAATTTTAATTTTTGTATTGTGGTGGGAACTGATAATAATGAAAAATGTATATACATGACGCTCGATTTTCCTCGTCAGTCATCCATCAACAATTTTTGTACGAGGAAGAAGAGAGATGGATAGTCCACATCGCCTAAAGTGACACCACTTGAAAAGATAAGGTCCAACCATGTTCCCATTGAGTACATTCCATAACGAAGCCTCCCAAAAGACAGGTGGGGCCTACTCCAGGAAAACCAAATGTTTATTGTCACCCAAATTATATTCCAAGTTGGGTACGACAGACAACATCGGATGACCACCCTAGATCCTCCCTAAGGGCCATCGATATAAAACTCCCCCTTGATATCAACCATATGATACGAACAAACACCATATGTTACATTGACCCCTATTTACTGATAGGCCCAATCTCACTGCGAAAAACACTGCCTCCGGCAAACTAGAGCCTACTCAAAGACCTTTAGCCTATGAGCCCAAACATGTCTATTACACTAACCTACCAGACAAATTACCAAATGCTTTGACCATTTCTTTACCACCGAAGGTAACACATCTCTATGGCCCAAAAATGAATTCGTCCTCAACCCCCAAGTCTAGGAAATGATGACACAATGGAAATACTACTAGGTAAAGGGACTTAGACCCCACAAATAGGACCCACTTCCTTCAAAGATCCTAATATACGACATTACAAGATTTGGATCGGGTAAAGAGTTGACGTTGAAGATCTTGACCGACTTGAACAACTCAAACACTTGACCTTTCGTATGAAAAAGTAGGGTTATACTGCAGATAGTTTACAATAGAGCCTCTTGTATAAAGTTCCACTTGTTGAGTTTTTTAATAGCCTGGGGAACTCAGGCACCCCAATGTCAATGTATAACAACCCATTTGATCCACTAGATGGGATTGCCTGTTGATAGATATACTAGAAACCACATGAAGAACTATTGAAGTAGACCCCAAGTCGGAAAAAATTGCC
The DNA here is from genome assembly GCA_949130495.1 of Sambucus nigra. Lineage (NCBI taxonomy): Eukaryota > Viridiplantae > Streptophyta > Magnoliopsida > Dipsacales > Adoxaceae > Sambucus > Sambucus nigra. Next base: position 447,539,075 of record OX422220.1, on the reverse strand, counting down.
CCTCGCGTGAAATAAACATTACATGGAACCATATCGGCCCCCAAAGTGAGTTAGATTTATTCAAAATATGGTTAGCCTTTAACTTATTCATAGCAGGCATATCATCACAGATTCATAACTATACTAGCATAGGACACAAATATGGGAATACAAACTTAGATCTCACTCACATCATTAGAATCATCGAGTTATAGGAATAAATGACGCGTCGAGGCCATTCTCCACCTGAAGGTCCCCTGACCTGAAGATACTCCTATAATATGTGCATAAATATGGTCAACTCGACCCTCTATAATCACACTTAAGGAAACTTTAACGGACTCCTATACGTATTTACTTCCTTAATATAAGCTAGATTCATTAAAGGAAATTCACTAGAGGGAGCAAAATACGTAGACAATTAGTACTATTATGGGTACATACACTGAAAGGCCGCTATCAATGTGAGATTCATAAACCTAAAGGAACCCAAAAAGACCCTTATTGATGATAATGACAATATTCGAGACTCCTTCGGATGATGATGATGACAACATCCAAGAACCCCCTTGGATGATGGCAATGAGGATATCCAAGAAACCACTTTCGATGATGGCATATGGTTATGATCGTCCATATCTATAGAACCACCCCTAAAGACCCCAAGTCAAGGGGACGAGTGAGTCGTGTATATAATGTTAGAACTCCTAATGCCTACTTAGAACTTTGATACATCCATATGGTGGATAGATGAATCCATGTCTTCAACATAGAATAAAGCTCATAGGAGCTCTAAAAGAACCCATTCCATTGAATAGACTGAAGTGATGGACCTAAATCCTACACTGCCTCCACCCAGCCCCACGTCCCTTATTGAACTTCTGATTTTATTAGAGAAAGGTGAACAAGAAGCCTAAGCAGAATAAGTACTCTCTACCAATAAAGAGGTTTACTTCCTCACTAGTTAGGGATGACACTCCATTCTTTCGAACCCATCTAGGAAGGAGAAAATCCCCCCAAGACACTATCACCCCATCCTTAAGAACATAACAAGATCCAATAGCAACTCCATCAGATGTCAACTGCCATAACCATTTGGGAGCTGCTAGCTACATCCCGAGATCATCAATCTTCCTTTATTTTTCTATTATTTCCATCCTATGTATGCACAGATCTAACTTTGGCCGAAATTTCACCCACCATCGATTCCATCACCATGAAACAACACATCTGTATTTCTGATGGGGACCTCCCCATGTAAGGCTACAGTCACAAATTTTCTTTTCACATCACTACTAAGGCTTGGGGATAAATTGTTCCCTTGGTTATGATGGAAAATTGAATCAGTTATCAATATGTGTCCCCTCCGTTCTTCCAATGGTCTGGGATACACCACCTTAGAGTTCACACCATCTTTTAGAACCTTTATGGGCTATAATAATACGTGCCTAGAGGACCTAAGATCCATCATTCTCATTCTCATTCTCATTCTCATGGAGGGGCATATTAAATGTGATGTGGAGATTTAGGTACTCAACATCCCAACTAGTTTTAACATCTTCCTCGGGATGTCATCGATACACCCTATATGGGCATGAACCTCATCCCTCCATGTGAAAGTTATATTCTTAGTTGACACATAGGTCATCACAATCCAAAGGGTTGATACTTAGGCAATACTTTCCAGCACTAGTATTGTTCCCCTCCGAATATCCATTACTATAGTAGCGATATATGCCTTAATGGATTTTGATTGATCCCACTTGCTCATATATTACAAGAAGAGATAATTATTCATAGTGTAGCTGATCGAATCATACATAAGATGGGATACATTCTTGGGTTCGAACTTGAAAGGAATCAATAAGGAACCCTCAAAATAGCCATCCCTATGGAGCACAAGGGAAAGACCAGTCTTGGGTATAGTCTTAATAGTAAATATCCAACCCCATTCCAAAAGATCCCTAAAAATTGTGGAATGGTCATTTCCATCTCCAAGGGGAAATCTTACCCTATAACTGTCTCCCCAAACCATGGTGTGATGAAATAAATAAATCCTTACAACCTCGAATGAGATCATGTACGACGAGGGACTATACGTGAATTATAGGAAAGTCCACAAGGTCGGCCAGAATTAGCTTTGCGTATCATGAATTATTAAGGAGGATAAAAAAACCTCTGAGCCGAAAATTGAGTAGGGGTTTCCTACGTTATTTCCTTACAAAGATTCCTTAGTAACCATGTTAGGTTCCTCAAACTTGAGCCCTAAAGAATGCTAAAATGACTAGTACACTACCTCTGCCTCACATGGTAGCACTACCGTGAAAGGATGATTAGTCAATGTCCATGAACTCAACATCTACCTCTGTGGCCAGACTCAACAGACCCACTACCTAAGATACCGAATTTAGTTAAGCCTTAACAATCAACACACCAACCCTAGTGAGACTATCAGTTGAATGAAAAAAATCACCAGCTCTTCCTGGAATCCCTCTCTAAGGCATTCCCCTACATTAACCTCCTGAAAGGCCTAATGGAGGGTCCAACCACAAACTGTGAGGATAAATTACTCAATCTCAAGAATCACCACCTTACCCAACATGAAGTCTACTAATCACATCCCTTCGTTCAACAGTCTTCCCTTACCATTTATTTTGGTGACTAATTCGCTTTAATTATCACATATCAAAATATTCTGTCATTTTAATTTAACCATTCACCTTGGCGCTTTCACTACACTTTGAAATTTCATTTCTATTTTGTCACTATTATGAGCCTCTCTACGCACGGCTAACGTACTTCATCTACTAAAGTATAATTTTCCAATACTCTTATGTGTTAACTCATTTCATCATTTTTTATCAACACACCTATTTTTTAATTTATTTTTAATATTATTGGAGTATTACGTTGTTCCTTGTGTCCCTTCATTAATGATAATCTTTAGTTCGATGGTCTAGGCACTACCTTTCGAACAAGTGATGCATATGTTCGTGGGAGCTATTTGCAATAATACGCGACTACTCATGACAGACTCCAAAATCTTTTAAACTTTATTATTACATAGCTCTCGTCTTATTACTCCTTTATACCGAGTGACTTTTAATTATTCTCGAGAATTTCTATTGTACATTGCTTGTACTTTCTATTACTATAATCTCTTGCATTTCTACACAACCATATTAGAAATGTTACATTTATCTCAAACTATGCCTTAAATACTTGGCATGACTATTCGGTAAGGTCATACCCAGCCTCCCTACATTTTCCACTTAATTACCCATTAGGTTGTCCCACGGTTCCGCTCGTGGTGTCAATGATTAGTAATATTTTTGTATTTTAACACTATACGGCTCCACCAGTCTTAATTCATAATATAACTATTTACTCACAGTTATATCTACATATATGTGTAGTAACTACGGTACTAAACCCATGTACTAAAGGCAAAACATCTTTCAACTGCCAATGCTCGCTAAGTTTCATGTGTGGGATGTCTCCCAGAGCGAAATTACCCCCCGATACACTACTCTCTAACATTACTGGTCATCGAGATCCGTTAAGCCCTTAGTCCATAATATGTACCCCCGAATTTTTGTTTGTGAACATGAAAGTCTACTCGACCACTCTCATGTCTTTAAGACAACCTCTAACATAACACTCTCACTATCACTAAGTTCTCAGGGCTATATAATTAACAAGATATATGTCTCCGCTCGACCATAAACCAATATACTTTGAATCACTTTAGTAAACGTCCTTATTCACCGGGATCGAATATAGTAGGACAACATACTCACCGAAGTCTACGATACCATACAATATATATGAAGACTCAACCCTCTTTCATGTGATGCCTCATTAAAAAATATATTTAAACCCTAAAAAAATGAGTACGATAGTCTCATCACATAATTTACTATCTCTCAAACCCTCGGTATCCAGTCAGTACACACTATAATAATAAAATTCTTTACTATTATAACACCCAAAAGAAGCAAAAATCGCTACGTAACATTAGAATTTTCTTAGCGTCCACGCCTGTTCCTCCCCGCAAGTGGCACAAATGCTCGCTACCTAATTGTAATTATATACATAACAAGGCTACTACCGCTAGCTCACCCACTAAACCTGATACACACTCGAATTTTAGTGTTAATAATCTATTATTGTGACTCACCCATGTCACCCGAAACATCATCCCCTACATAAAACGATAAGGCAATTATTCTATCTCTGTTTTCCACCTACCTTGCATGGTCAACGAGTTCCTGAGTATAAGTATCATGTTGGAACTGACCCATGATGCAATTGTAACGGTTGCATTTCCAAGATCCTATCTTGTAGTTGACCTTTATCATGCTTTAGTCAATCCTTCTTCATGTGACCCATCACTCCATAACCATAATAACTTTCTAGAGAAACTCTCCTACTTCTGGCCATGGCCTTATTGGATTCCCTTACTATCTCCTCAGCCCTAACGGCTTTGAGGAATGGGAATGTTGTGTTACTGTTGAGGACCTTGTTGGTCCTACCTGAACCCAATGATTTCTTAAGTTGATAACCTTTGGGCCTAAATCTCTTAGCTCGATTCTCCTTCTGGGAATTACTCACTTACTGCTACTATGCTCCACTAGTATCATTTCATTTACCTTCCCAGTCTGACTGTTCTCACTTTCTCGTTGTGTAAAGTTTAATACGGGTGGTCCTACTCACCACACATATGACACCTTCACGTGTAACTCCCCTATCTTTGGCCCCACAAGCCATGTCGAGGTGTCCTTCTCTCGGACTTGGTAGTCTTCTCCCCGATCTCTACCCCTATTGTCCCTTTAACTCTGTTGTCTCAATAGGACTTGTTACTGGACTTGACGGGCCTGACTAAATCTACCTTCACTTGGTAATAATTTAAATGATCTACAATATTTAAATTATTACCATATCGGGTATACCTTCTTGTGGTGCCTCACTGGTACCGTTAAATTCAGTGTTTCTCTTTGTTTAGATTATCAAATCCTCTTAGCTCCCTTATCTTGGAAGTGCTGATATACCCTTATACATATACGACTTTGATGACATCTGCACTAGTCACCTTAGCTGTATTTACCATTCATGCTTGTGTATTCTACCCACAAGTCCATTTTCAACTTACGGTCCCTTTTCTTCTCCGTATCCCCATCTTAGGTTTTTATGTTCGCTAAATAAATCAACATATCTTTCATGGCCAGTCTTTACCTAACCAACTTGTGATAAGTTCGTAATTCCATTCGCATCTCTGTCTGAACAGAAGATGGAAGATCTTATAGTCAAACTGCACCCAACATCTCATTTAATTCTATATTAACTACTTTATACGTGGTGACTGACTATCACCGCTCTATGTCTCTCCTATGAGCTAAAGATTTCTCCCAAAATTTAATTCTGAGTGTCACTGCACTCCACCCTACACCATTGCCTTTGGAATTTCTCTATCTATGTCCCATCACTCTTCATCTCTTCTTCAAATCCTTATAGGTGATTCTTCGAAAGAGTTCCCCCGGCTCTCTCTTTTGTCCACTGGGTGAGTGTGAATTTGCACTACTTTTATCTAAGATAGTGTTTGCAAATTCATTTCTCCCAAGTGCTTGTCCCTTTTATCATCTCTCTAGAAAATAATTTTAGTGACTCCTATCGCGATCACCGCTCCTTGAATACTCCATAGCTTCTACTATGCCTCTTCTCCTGTAGTCCCTCTAACATCCCTCGTTGGTCGTCCCATGTTACTCGGTGTATGAAGCCCAATCGAACTTGCATATGAATTGGACTAACTATACTAAATCGCAGGAGAGTGTGAATCGTATACGTAGAGTACAACAATCATATAGTAAGGCTCTATATCAAAGAACCCTAAGATAAAAAGTAATAAGTCACATAGATCGTAAAGACTCTAGAATCTAATGCTCTAATACCTCTTGTGACACCCCGCCCAATTAAATACCAGGTGATCAGTCATTTATTAAATTAAAACAAAAAGTTCGGTTGGTTCATTCTTAGCATCACTGTCGAAAAACATTTAATATTATTAATCACCTGATAGTTAGTTAAGCTAGTGTCATAAACATTATTTCTCCAATTAAAATATTACCTATTAAACAATAATTAATCCCAATAATAAAATAACTGAATCATCCACCATACACATTAATAAAATAATACGGGATAGTAACTAACAACTGAATTAATTAAGACTGGAATAAACATTCCAGTTCAAAGTCTCAAAACTAGTAAACCATGACAATACTCAATCCAACTAAAATGAAATACTAAAGAAAACTGAGTACAACCTCTCTAATAAAGTAAAATTGAGGATGGGCGACGCATACCCTAAATGAAATGTCTAAAGATACTGAGTCAAATGACGGTGGAGGTGTCTAAGCATCAGGACCTGTAGCTCCCACAACTGCTACAACATGTCAACCTGCCCAATCGTCTAAGCCAGACATCCCTATGGCTTGACACCTGATATAAATAGTACACGATAAAAGAGAAAATGCAAGAGACGGATCAGATCCCGAGATGTAAAAATATTTTGTTTTAGCAAGTATTTAAAATTTGCAGTAGAGCAAGTATTATCTGCATGTCATCTTTTCGAATTCTCACATGAAATTCTCACATGTCATCCATTGTTCACGCCTAACTTACATCTAGTCCCATCTAGCTATCTGAACTCCATCTAACTAGATTCTAGACTTATGACGCTAACCGTATCTCATAGTATAAACTTGTACTCACCAACACTTACATTAAATGTTTCTACATTTATTATCTCAATTAAGTGTTATCACACTAAAGTTAAGTATTCATAACTTAGGTTATTTAAGATTCCATTATCTCAATAGTCTATAATTATCACATTGTAGATATAACACAAGTATACATATATATCCATCATTATATATACACACTAATATAGCACCCCAAGGATACACATGTAGTGCAATTTATACTCTGTTATCATGCCCATGTACATCTCATACTCAAACAAGGATAATCGGTTCAGAAGTCTCCCATGAACCATAAACAAACCATATATGTTGGAGGTGAACATAGTTCCAAGCCTAAGGGTTACGCACCCATACGATCGTCAACACTATCGTTCTCATAGATAGCCCGTACCTAGGTTCTATGTCCTGAGGTACCAATCTAAAGTCCCCCCAATGGGCTCATAAGGATAAGACTATCCTCTATCATTTTCAAAACCTCCTATGATAGAAAGCAGTTAGGTATGTCATACACATAATTGAACATACAATAGGTATTCACTGAAGCAGCTTATACTCTTGACTCACTTGAGTCTATATTGTATAAGTGTTCATCTAGTTTGGAAATTGTGACAAAATTATGTCTAACCTAGAATCCAAAGAATCTCAGAGCTTGCATTTCTATTTCATCTTTGATTGAAGGGACCTAGACCTAATTACCAACACTCACACATAGTAGAATGAATCATTTACATGCCATATTGCATATTAGTGTGTGTACATATGTTGTGTGTGTTTAAATCCCCAATATTGTTTTTAAATATTTTTTGGGATTTTTTAAAACATTTCAAAAATAAGGTTTTATTAATAAAACTTGGTTTTAAAAGGATATGGGGTAAATCTGCTATTTTAGAATGTTGGTTTAATTGTCTCAAAGTTGGTTTGGGTAGAAACCAAAAGCGGCAGAGACTTCAGGGTTTACATTGTAATTACTTTAGACGCGCGTTTTATCTCGCCTCATATGCCAACATGTGTTAGCTTCTGATTGGTGAGAAGTGTGTTTCCTTGCTGAGACAAATCGAGTGATCATTCTCTTCCCTTGGATCGTTCTTATCAACATTCTGCATGTCTTCCATCATAGTCCCTGTGATCCTCTTTGAACCTATCAGGAGAGCTTTAACCACCACATATCGTATGCCCTTGGATCTAAGTCAATTGAACTTGACTAAATCTGGTCCCTTGATTTCAATCCTTATTCTCGAACCTTTCCAGCATCTTATATAAAGGCTCCTACTCTCATCATTCGAAGAATTTTTGCCATTTTCGTCCTTTGAGAGAAAAGAAAGAGAGAGTAGAGAGAGAAGAGTTAAACCAGAAGAGAGAGAAAGAGTTAGAAACCCTAACCCTATATCGTCTACACAGTTCAAACCAAATATAAACCTTCAAACCTCTATATTTTACCAAACACAACCTTGAGTGTTTGAGTGTTTTGAGAGATGATTTGAGAGTTGGTTTGTTGTTGTAACCTCTTCTTCTTTGGATCTTGTTTCAAACTTAATCATTTTCTCAGATCTGTTGTTCTTGTATATAAATATTTTCAGATCTGAGTTTTTCATGATATATTACACTTAGTTTGCATGTTTGTTTCTCAGCTTGAGAAATATTTTGTTGATTCGTTTTTTGTAAATGTTTTTAACTTTGAAATCAACAAAAATGTTTTCTGTTTCTAGTTCTCTTAAAACTAAACATTTGACCTAGTTTGGAATCACACTTGGAGGTTTTCAATCTCGAAAATCTTTTCAAAACTCTGAGATTGATTAAGATCTTGACTGTCTTCTAAGCAAGATATCCGTGGATTTTGGGATTGATTTAAAGGTCAAACATGTTCAAAGTTTTGTGAGAAGAGAGAAAATGAAAAATCATAGCATATAGACTTATATGTAATTTTCTAGGATTGTTTGTACTTAATAAGTGTGAGTGTGTGCATGCATGTGTTAGAGAGAACCTCCACGAACACTTTCACACTACAACACGAAAAGTGTTGGTAATAAGATCTTGAGAAAAAAGAGTTGACCTAAAGAGCTTGAACAAATTGGTGTTAACAAACTGAGAGGACAACATCAACAATCAGAACTGCAGAGAAGTTATAAGGACACCAGAGGGTACATTCCTAAACTTATATAGGTCTGAGTTGTATGCATATTTGTTATATAGTTTGTAACTGTTAAATTTGTTTATAGTGGATTTTTATTTTACTCCGTAGAGGGAGTCGTGGATGTTTCCTCAATTGGTGAGGTTTTACCACGTAAAAATCTTGTACTTAATCTTCCTACATCTTCTCATCTCATTCTTGGTTGTGCTGGGTTTAAAAGCTTGTTTAAAACTGTTTAATAAACTTGTTATTCAAATCCTGAATAGATCTCGTACATACTATTTTGTTAAACACATCTTGTGTTCAAATAGTTTTGTTTTTCCAGAAAAGAGTTTCCTCAAAAAACAGCCCGAATTTACTTAAATAGTTTATTTTTAATAAACGGCTTTAGTAACAGAATTTCAATTAGTATCAGATCATGGTAAACTTCTTTTACAAAGATCCTGTGTTTCTAAAATTGTTTTCTAAAAATCAATATGGACGAGAAAAATGAAAGATTTGGTAAATTGAACAGACCTCCTATCTTTGATGGAACCAATTTTGCTTACTGGAAAGTAAGGATGATTGCTTTCATCCAAGGAACTCTGAGAGATGATGTCTGGGACATTGTTGAAAATGGTTACACTTTTCCTACAAAACCATCCACTGAAGGAATTAATGAGAGGGTTAAGAAAGTTTTAAGTGAGTTCACACAAGAAGAGAAACAAGTTTCTTGCAACAATAACAAAGGAAAGAATGCTATATTTATGTCTATAAATGAACATGAGTTCAAAAGAATCTCATCATATACCACTTCTAAGGAATATTGGGACACTTTAGTTACTGCTCATGAAGGTGACACTAGAGTTAAGGCTGCTAAAACTCAAATGCTCATTCAACAGTATAATTTCCTAATTATGTCTGAGACTGAGTCATTTGATGACTTCTATATGAACCTGACTGATATTGTGACCAAATTGCATGCTAATGGGATAACTTATGATAGACAAAAAATTGTATCTAAAATTCTGAGATCATTACGACAGAAATTTGATAACAAAAGATATGCTATTGAGGAAATGTGTGATATTAATCTCACTCCTGAACTACTCAGTAGTAAATTAAGAACTGTGGAAATGGAACTGGAATTTAAGAAATAATTAACCCAGTCCCATAGGAAACAGACTAGTTCCAATCTAAGGTTCTCTTCTAAATTGATTAAGCCTAAGTTTAATACTTCCAATGATTATTTTGATGAGGAATGCAATATAGAGAGTTTGGATAATCAGATTGCCTTAATGTCAAAACAGTTTAAGAAAATCATTAAATTTTGAAACAACATGGCAAATAAACAAGGCAAGTCCAATTATCCAACTCCTTTCAATCACAGACCTCATGAGAAAAACCATGACAAAAATCACAAGGACTCTCACACTAGACCTAAAAGAGACCTTAAGAAGAATGAATGCTATAGATGTGGTAAACTAGGACACATTGCATAAGACTGTAGAGTTAACTTGAACACTCAAAACAAACACGCTAGAGCCAACATTTGCAAGACATGGGATGATTCAAGTGAATCTGAAAATGAGGAATATGAGTCATCTGATGTTTTTGACCCTTGCATGTCTTTCTTTGCCAAGATTATCTATAATGATGATATGCCTGTGTTTGTTAATGAGGTTGAATATAGTAATTCTACTTCTGATGTTTCGAATACTACTGTTACTGGTTTAGATGCTTTGATTACTGAGAATATTGCTATCTGTTCCTTGGGGTGTGTGAGTCAAAGGGAAAGCGATAATGACGATGTCAATGGGTGTGTGAGTACAAAGAATGAAGCCCTATGGGTCACTTCACACACTACACTTAGTGACTCGAACAATGAAGACCCCCCTGATATTCACACTCTCTATGCTAAAACTCTCAAGAAAAGAACTAGACTAGAAAAGATTGTGAAAGATCTCACTAAGAAGTTAGAAGATCTAAGCCTAATGGTTAAACTGAATGCTGAAGAGTATACTACCCAATGTCTAACTCATGAAAGTGAAATTAAAATGTTTGATGAAAACTCAGAAATTTGAATGAAACAAATGAAATTATGGAGAAAAAGTACAAAGGGACATTGTTAGAATTGGAACAAACTAAAGAAAAGACAACAACTGTTTTCAAAAAATTTACAAAATTTGAAAATAATTCCAACTGTTTTGATGAATTTGTTGCTGAATCAAAAACCAATTCTGATGATCGAACTGGAATAGGGTTTTTCCCCAATTTGAAGACACAAACAAAATCTTTTGAACCTATCAAGTTTGTGTCAGGAGGCAAAAGGCCTATTGAAACATGCCCAGACTTTCATTCTCTAAAAACTGAGTTTGATTCAAAACATCAAAATTTTAACATTGGGGAATCAAGTTTCTCTAAACATGAAAGTTCACCTAAGGCTAAATACGTCTGCCCCTTTATTAGGAAGAATGAGTCTGCATTCAAGACTGTCACACCTAGGAATAGAGTTCAACCTCAAAACTTCTCAAAACCTTGGTTTAGAGACTTTCCTAAGGAGACCCCAATTTTGAGCAATCTTTACTGCTCCTATTGCGACATATACGGTCATTCTTTTGACGGTTGCTATGCTGGGAGATTAGTTAAACCTATCTATAATCCTCATATCTATCAGAACTTCAACTATTCTAGAAGGAGCCGCAACAATTATATACTTCCTAGACAACCAGATAAAAACTCTAATTATAGAAAGAGAAAGACCAAACCTAAAAGAACATTTCCTAGAAGGATTCCTAAGCACTTTCCTAAACCAAATGCTCCTGTGTTTTCATAAAATACAAAATCATGCGCAAAACATTTTTCAGCAAAAATCTAATGCTCGCAAATTTTATCAATTGAGAGCTAATAAGCGCAAAATGAAAACTAGAGCAATTTGGGTTAGAAAAGATGATCTATTACCTCAGATGAAATGTAACATAGTTGTTACTGCTCTAAAAGCTGAACACACATCATCTGGTTGGTATTTAGACTCTGGATGTTGTAAGCACATGACTGGGGATGAAACTAAACTTTTAAACAAAACCAGCTTTGCTGGTGGTAAAGTCATTTTTGGTGATAGAGTTTTATCTCAAATCATAGGCAAAGCAACTCTCCAAGAAGATGGACTTCCTGTTCTTGAAAATGTCCTTATAGTTAAAGGTCTTAAGGCAAATCTACTTAGTATATCGCAATTTTGTGACTCAGATCATACTGTTACCTTTTCAAAGAACAATTGCAAAATTTTAAATGAAAAAGGTGAATGCATAATTACAGGATTCAGGACTCCTGACAATTGTTATACTGTCATGAACAAATCTGAAATCTGTAATGTTTCCAGAATGGATGACAACGAGATATGGCATAACAGAATGGGTCATATAAATTACGATAACCTTAGTAGACTGGCCTTTCAAGAAACAGTTAGAGGAGTTCCTAAAATCAAACCCATTCCTAATATTGTCTGTGATTCTTGTCAGGAAGGTAAAATTGTTAAGTCACCTCATAAGAAAGTTAATGATGTTCTTACATCTAATCCCTTGGATCTCATCCATATGGACCAAATGGGTCCCTCCCAAACTGTTAGTCTTTGTGGACACAGTTATATTTTAGTTATGGTTGATGACTTGACCAGATTTACTTGGGTAGCCTTTTTAAAACAAAAGTCTGACACTTTTCAAATTTTCTTAAAAATCCTTCTTCGGATTGAAAATGAAAAGGACACTCAAGTAAATAGAATCCGTAGTGATAGAGGTGGAGAACTCAAAGACACTGGTATTATTGAATACTGTGACTATAATGGTTACAAACATGAATTCAGTGCTCCTAAGACTCCTCAACAAAATGGAATTGCCGAAAGAAAGAATCGTACCCTTCAAGAGATGGCACGTGTTATGTTACATGCCAAGAATTTACCAAAATACTTTTGGGTAGAATCTATTCGTACTGCATGTCACATCATAAATAGGGTCTATCTTAGAAAGAATTCCAAACAAACCCCTTACGAACTTTGGTACAAGAAAAAGCTCAATCTTAAGTACATTAGAACTTTTGGTAGCACTTGTTATGTATGTAAAGATAGGGAACACTTATCCAAATTTGAGAGTAGGGGAGATAAAGCTATATTTTTAGGATACTCACCTAACAGTAGAGCCTATCGAGTGTACAATCTTCGCACAAAAACCTTGATGGAATCTATAAATGTAATTGTGAGTGACACTACTATAGAGAGTAAGACTGGTGAATCAACTATTGAGGAAGAGCCTACAAACATTTTAGAAAATAACTCTCCTGAAATAGATGATTCATTACCAATTGAGACACCTGAAGTACCTAACTGGGTTCCTAAGGATCATCCCATAAATAACGTAATTGGTAACCCTAGTGAGCCAGTGCGTATAAGATCCCAACTAAGAAAATATGCACATTATGCATGTTTTGTTTCCCTTGTGGAACCAAAGAATGTAAATGAGGCATTGAATGACTCTCACTGGATTTCTGCTATGCAGGAAGAACTTCTTCAATTTGTCATTCATGATGTTTGGTATCTTATTCCTCGTCCTGATCACAAAAAGGTTATTGGCACACATTGGATTTTTAAAAATAAGACTGATGAAAATGGGATAATAATTAGAAATAAAGCTAGATTAGTTGCTCAAGGATACTCTCAAATTGAAGGAATAGATTTTAACGAGACATTTGCTCCTGTTACTCGATTATAATCTGTTAGTCTGCTCTTTGCTATAGCTTGCCACATGCATTTTACACTTTACCAAATGGATGTCAAATCTACATTCCTTAATGGGACTGAAGAGACCTATGTAGAACAACCTAAAGGTTTCATTGACCCTCAATATCCAAATCATGTATTTCGTCTTATTAAGGCTCTGTATGGCCTTAAACAAGCACCTAGAGCTTGGTATGGGCGTCTTTCTAGTTTCCTCTTAGATAAAGGTTTCAAAAGAGTTGGAAATGATCAAACTCTTTTTGTCAAACATTTTCACAAACACATCATTATTGCTCAAGTTTATGTTGACGATATTATCTTTGGATCAACTTCTCCCTCAGAAGTAAAATCCTTCTCTGAAACTATGCATAAGGAATTTCAAATGTCCCTTATGGGGGAGTTACAATTCTTCTTAGGCCTTCAAGTCAAACAAAATTCAGAAGGATTATTTGTATCGCAATCTAAGTACGCTTTAGAGATAGTAAAGAAATTTGGCCTCGAGAGTGCTAAAGATGCTAAAACGCCCATGAGTACTACGTTAAAACTTTCTAAAGATGAAAATTGAAAATCCGTAGATCCTACTCTATATCATAGTATGATAGGAACCTTACTATATCTTACTACCTCGCGTCCTGATATTATGTATGCTGTGTGTGTATGTGCTCGTTATCAAAATAACCCTAAAGAGAGCCATTTGAATGCTGTTAAACGTATCATTAAATATGTAAAAGGCACTCTGAATCTAGGACTTTGGTACACTAATGACACACCAAGCACTATAATTGGGTACACTGATGCTGACTGGGCTGGGTGTACTGATGATAGTAAAATCACATCAGGAGCATGTTATTATATAGGTAATAACTTAGTAGGATGGAGTAGTAAGAAACAAAACTGCACATCACTCTCGACATCCGAATCTGAATACATAGCCGCTGGCAGCTGTTGTGCTCAATTACTGTGGCTTAAACAAATGCTAAGTGATTATGGTATTCAAGAAAATCAATTGCATCTCTATTGTGATAATCAAAGTACGATTAATATTTCTAAAAACCCTGTTCAACACTCGCGAACAAAACACATTAAAATAAGACATCACTTTATACGCGAATTGGTTGAAACTAAGGAATTAGAAATCAATTATCTTCCTACTGATTTGCAACTCGCATATATGTTCACCAAACCTCTAGATTATAATAGATTCATTTCCTTGCATAAATCTATTAGTATGGTTTGTGCTGAGTAATACATTTGCTGCTTATCCAAGTTTTTCCCTTTGTCCATTTGAGACAAAATGGGGGAGAAATTTGAGTCTCTAATGATTCTTTATATATGCTAAAAAACTTGATCCTAGAGATTCATTGCAGGTGTTTGTACAACTTTTCTCAACAGATGTTAAAGGGTATTCAATTGTAAATAGTTGAGTTATGTACTTTTTTTTTCTAGGATTTGGGTAGATAGAATCTTTACAGGAATAGATTTTTCTTATCTTTTGTCGCCCTACGAGTCCTAGTTGACTCAAAGGAGATTTTGTCTCATATTTCCAAAGGGGGAGATCACTTGAGTCTATATTGTATAAGTGTTCCTCTAGTTTGGAAATTGTGACAAAATTATGTCTAACCTAGAATCCAAAGAACCTCAGAGCTTGCATTTCTATTTCATCTTTGATTGAAGGGACCTAGACCTGTTTACCAACACTCACACAGAGTAGAATGAATCATTTACATGCCATATTGCATATTAGTGTGTGTACATATGTTGTGTGTGTTTAAATCCCCAATATTGTTTTTAAATATTTTTTGGGATTTTTTAAAACATTTTGAAAATAAGGTTTTATTAATAAAACATTATTTTAAAAGGTTATGGGGTAAATCTGCTATTTTAGAATGTTGGTTTAATTGTCTCAAAGTTGGTTTGGGTAGAAACCAAAAGCGGCAGAGACTTCAGGGTTCACATTGTAATTACTTTAGACGCGCGTTTTATCTCGCCTCATATGCCAACATGTGTTAGCTTCTGATTGGTGAGAAGTGTGTTTCCTTGCTGAGACAAATCGAGTGATCATTCTCATCCCTTGGATCGTTCTTATCAACATTCTGCATGTCTTCCATCATAGTCCTTGTGATCCTCTTTGAACCTATCAGGAGAGCTTTAACCACCGCATATCATATGCCCTTGGAACTAAGTCAATTGAACTTGACTAAATCTGGTCCCTTGATTTCAATCCTTATTCTCAAACCTTCCCAGCCTCTTATATAAAGGCTCCTACTCTCAGCATTCGAAGACTTTTTGCCATTTTCATCCTTTGAGAGAAAAGAAAGAGAGAGTAGAGAGAGAATAGAGAAACCAGAAGAGAGAGAAAGAGTTAGAAACCCTAACCCTAACCCTATATCGTCTACACAGTTCAAACCAAATATAAACCTTCAAACCTCTATACTTTACCAAACACAACCTTGAGTGTATGAGTGTTTTAAGTGATGATTTGAGAGTTGGTTTGTTGCTGTAACCTATTCTTCTTTGGATCTTGTTTCCAACTTAATCATTTTCTTAGATCTGTTGTTCTTGTATATAGATATTTTCAGATCTGAGTTTTTCATGATATATTACACTTAGTTTGCATGTTTGTTTCTCAGCTTGAGAAATATTTTGTTGATTCGTTTTCTGTAAATGTTTTTAACTTTGAAATCAACAAAAATGTTTTCTGTTTCTAGTTCTCTTAAAACTAAACCTTTGACCTAGTTTGGAATCACACTTGGAGGTTTTTAATCTCGAAAATCTTTTCAAACTGTGAGATTGATTAAGATCTTAACTGTCTTCTAAGCAAGATATCCGTGGATTTTGGGATTGATTTAAAGGTCAAACAGGTTCAAAGTTTTGTGAGAAGAGAGAAAAAGAAAACTCACAGCATATAGACTTATATGTAATTTTCTAGGACTGTTTGTACTTAATAAGTGTGAGTGTGTGCATGCATGTGTTAGAGAGCACCTCCACAAACACTTTCACACTACAACACGAAAAGTGTTGGTAATAAGATCTTGAGAAAAAAGAGTCGACGTAAAGAGCTTGAACAAATTGGAGTTAACAAACTGGGAGGACAACATCAACAATTAGAACTGCAGAGAAGTTATAAGGAAACCAGAGGGTAAATTCCTAAACTTATATAGGTCTGAGTTGTATGCATATTTGTTATATAGTTTGTAACTGTTAAATTTGTTTATAGTGGATTTTTTGTTTTATTCCGTAGAGGGAGTCGTGGATGTTTCCTCAATTGGTGAGGTTTTACCATGTAAAAATATTGTACTTAATCTTCCTACATCTTCTCATCTCATTCTTGGTTGTGCTGGGTTTAAAAGCTTGTTTAAAACTGTTTAAAAAAATTTGTTATTCAAATCTTGAATAAATCTCGTACATACTGTTTTGTTAAACACATTTTGTGTTCATATAGTTTTGTTTTTTCAAGAAAAGAGTTTCCTCAAAAAACAGCTCGGAGTTACTTAAATAGTTTATTTTTAATAAATGGCTTTAGTACCACCTATAAATTTATTTCACATGTTCCATATGTAGTGTATTTTTATCCCGAATACTATACGTAATAATAATTCATAGCTTAATTCATTAGCGAACTCTCCCGAGTATTTCTCATCACTCGAAGGTTATCCTTAAGATTACACATCGTAACAGTAGGTAAGGTCCCTATAGCCTACTAGTCTAAGTTATCCTTTTTCTCAAATCTCCGAGTCTCAAATTATTCTCTAAAGTAAGTATTTTCCCCGATTGATATGAATTGAGTTTAGCCTATGGTTCCCACTCGTATGTCCAAGCCTAAATCCAATCTTGACCTATAGTTTTATTAAACTAATTATCTTTATACTTCATAATAAATCTAACAGTTTAATATTAGAAAGGTCCTTAAGTGTTTACGTAAGAACTTGAAAACTGCAGCAAACCAAACCGATTTGATTTATAAAAAAATGAACTGATCCGACTTATGAAAACAAACTGATCTGATTCTGGATCGAACCAATATGAAGGTATGTGAGAGTTGTTCTTCCCCCAAGTACATTTTTCCACTATTTTCAACCTCAAATCCTCTGTAGAATTTTCCCAAACCCTAATACAACTATACTAATTGTTAATCCAGCAAGTATATTCGATTTCTAACATCCTAGTATAAGAAGTCATCATCAATCAGTAATTAAATTCGAAATCCCCAATTTAGTCCTTCTAAACCCTAGTTCTTCCAATTTCAATTAAAAAACCATTAAAACCTATATTCGTTCATCAATTAAATCATAAATTTTATGGGTTATACTCTACATACAAAAAATAAATAAATCAACCTATATAATTTTCAGACATGGATTGAGCATTAATCTTCCAATTTCACCCAATTCAATATTAAATCATGAGTTTATATCACCTACACCAACAAGAGTATAATTATTTCTAAAGGAAAGAAAGTAATAAACACTTGCCTTGATTTTTGGTGGTCTGATCTGCTAGTGTACAGGGTATGACTGCGTTATTCGTCTTTCGATCTACACGATGGTGGTCTTAGTAGTGGAAGATGGTGGTTAATGGCCTAAATCCCTTGGACATGGTTCTCCCTCACCCTATGTGGCTCTCCCTTAGAACTTGTGGATGAAATCCCTAATTCCACTCGCGTAACAAATATATTTCGCCGGTATTAAATTCCTAAAAATGGAAATTACCAAAACGCCTTCCCGGGATGCCGATTTTGCCAAAAATTGCCCCGAGACCCAAACAAAACCCCCGGGTAGACTTTTCTGACTATCTTGACCCCTCCGGATACGTTGGCGCACTCAAAATGACTATCCAGATTACTTATAATAAATTTAATTCTTAATTCCTTTAAATTAGTCCTGACATGGCTCACACGCGCGCCCGACTTAATTACCGAAATTATTGTATTTTTTACTCGCGACAATTTTCATAATTCCATAATCACGTATTATTTTATTCGTTCAATAATATTTAATATAATGCACATCAATAAATACTAACCCTTAACTCGCTTGTTAATATTTACTTTGATTCGGATTAATTAATAATTATATTTAATTAATCCTACAATTTAAAATCATAAAAATACGGAGTGTTACATACTCCCCCCTTACAACGGAATTTCTTCCGAAAATTCGGAAAATAAAGGTGTAACTGGTAAATTTAGCTCTCTATTCTTCTCGCGCATATCATCCTCGCACTCCCAAGTAGAATCCTCAACATTGTGGTGCTCCCACTAAACACGCACAAGTAGAACTACCTTCTATCTCAATCTCCTCTAGCTATGGTGTAAGATAGTAACTGGTCTCTCCTCGTAAGAACTGTCTAGATGTAGGTCAACCTCCTCCAGGGCAATGTGAGTGTCAGTTAACTCATTCCGAAGATACCGCCTAAGCGATGAAATATGGAACATTTTATGTATCCGATGCAAGTACTCTGGCAACCCATGTCTATATGATACCGGTCCAATCCTCTCAATAATGGGAAATGGTCCCACATATCGTGGTGCCAATTTCCCTTTCTTTCCAAATCGTATTATCGCCTTCATAAGAGATACTCGTAGAAAAACTTGATCCTCCTTGGAAAAATTAAGGATACACATCCGCAGCATATCCGCCAACATATGGTTGGCCATCTCTGTCTACTCGTTTATTTACGAGTGATAACCGTACTCAATCGCAACTCAGTACCCATAGCCTCCTTATCACTCTCCCATAAATTGGGGCTTCAAAATCTTGTCTGGGTCGAACACAATATCAAGTCGTACCCCATGAAGTTTCATTATCACAGTGTCATTCTGTTGTTCTCCCTATATCTCTACTAACGACATCCCTCCATTCAACGTTCTTCCCTTACCGTTCCATTCTGGTGACTAATTCTCTTTAATTATCACATATCGAAATATTCCATCATTTTAATTTAACAATTCACCTTGGTGCTTTCACTACACTTTGAAATTTCATTTATATTTTGTCACGATTATTAGCCTCTCCACGCATGGCTAATGTACTTCGTCTACTAAAGAAATTTTTTCCAATATTCTCATGTGTTAACTCCCTTTATCGTTTATTCTCAACACACTTATTTTTCCATTTCCTTTTAATATTTCGGAGTATTATGTTGTTCCTTATGTCCCTTTATTAATCGTACTCTTTAGTTTGATAGTCTAGGCACCACCAGATTATAAATAATCCATTAATTAGTATTATTAGTGGAAACAAGCTTTAAAAGTCTATGAAGGGGGTCTTGCAATCCTAGGTATCACCAGATGTGGATCCCTCCAAATTAAGATATATGACTTCCTTACATAATTGTCACCCAATATGCAGAGATCATTTAATTCAATCTAATATTGAATCACTGCTATATGAATCAAAGCAATAATCATATAAGCATTCCAATCCTCATAATTCCCAGGGTTAAGAATTTATGAACCCTTGGAAAATGGTGTGAGATTCCTGAATATAATCATTGAAGCCTTTAGACTGAAATCTCACAGGTTATCATGTTCAATATGTTCGTGGGATGTACCAATCACAATCCTATATTTGACAATCATACAAGCTCTTGAACCACCAAATATATTTTCATAGTTTGAGATAAACTACAAGAATTGCATCATAACGATTTCGATAGGACGTCAACTTCTTATCTAGGTTGTGAACCTCTCAATCGTGATAGAATCATAATTTCAATCTCCTTGTGATGAACCTAAAGCCAACTCTGTAGAATTATATATATATATATATATATATATATATGTGTGTGTGTGTGTGTGTGTGTGTGTGTGTGTGTGTATGTGTGAAATAATATATTTAAATAAATATAAAGCATTTTCACAAATTTGATTCTCATTTCAAAATAAAATGATCCTTTATTAAACGATAATAGAATGTTTTAAACATGGTTTTATGAATAAACCGCAACAACTATAGTAGATGGAAGGTTGGTTTGGGGCGTTCATAGCCTCTTTAGGATTTTTGGATATGCAAACTTCGGGTGTCAGCCCCATTTTGAAGAATTTCTCTTGAGATTTTGGAAATACACGAAATATGGACCCAACTCATTTTTTACATATATTTCATTTTCGGAGTCAGTCATTGAGACGGAGAAAGATAAAACCAAAATTTTCATCATTTTAGAATTTATGTGTAAGCAAGAAATACTCTACTTTTTCCATTTAGTGCTTAATGATTTTGGTATTTCCTAAACAAAGTTGAGTGTTAAATAAAAGTGATTAGAGGCTTAATTTGGGAAAGATAAAACTAATTATTTCCCTATTCTTTTTTTTTTCTATTGAAATTGGTGAAAACCCCTTTTATAATGAGAAGGCCTAGAAAATGCTTCATGTAAATTTTATAATGTAATTATTGTAAATATGAGTAAATAAACATGTTAGTAATAAAGGGTTGAGTTATGTTCCGTATCAAGCCCGACAGTTGAAATATGAGATATTAGTATAATTGTCGTAATATATTTTCAATGATAAAAAATATTGTGAACATCAAATAGAATGAGTATAAATCATTTATGTATTAAATAGTAATTGTACCATTGAGAACCCAGTTAATCCATTTGGGAATTGTCAATAATAAAAGATGTGAATGAGAGAAGATATTATGAATTGTATGTGTTTATCGAGAGGATTAATGTTTTAGCCCTACATTATTGGTGTTAGGATTGGATGTTGATTAGTTGTTATTGTTGTTGTTGAAAACCATATGATTTGTGTAATTGACTTTTCTTGAAAGGGTTATATTTATTGCAATGTGATGTATTTGAGTGTTGAAAAGGTATTAGTTGTGTTTATTATGGAAATTGAGATGTGGGGATTATTGAATGGAGGATATGTTTTGTTACTCCATTATTCTAAGTTATTGATTTTCATTATAAGTATATTAATTATTAATCATTTGGTACCATAAGTGTTGATGGAGTATTGGTTGCGGTGTTTCAATAAAAATGGGTTATCGAGTAATATGTTATATATGCGATTCTTGGATTTGTCTGTTGAGAATGCCCCTAAGCATTGTTCTTTAGGCAAAGACAATATTTTTAAAATTTTCTCAATTTTAACTTAGTACCAATAAATTTATCTTGTGAAAATAATTTTATTTGCCAAATTTTTATCGTGTTAATACTATAGCATGCATATAAGGTGATTAAGAAAATAAAGTAATAAATCAAACACACCATAAGATGATGAAGTATGAGGAAACCACTAAGGGGAAAAACCTTGGATGGTCAGGCCAGACAATCCCTTATGATATGAATTTATACAAGAGTAGATAGGACTTACTGAACGACTTGATCACCCACATGCCTTGATGCTCTTCTAATCCTATACCACTCCTCAATAATAGTAATGCAGAAATACACCCACACAAGTTTCCACATAATAACAGAACACGTGCACCTTGGTATCCACCGATCCAGCCTAGCAACCGTCTACGATTCAGAATATGGAGTCCATTATTTCTTCTTCGCAATCAGCACGTACGGAGTCCACCGCACAAAAGCAATCAGAACGTACGGAGTCCAACGCGCATAAGTAATTTTTCTGATGGTTGTCATAAGCTTCTTGTCACCTCGGTTGTGAGACTGGCCGAGTTTAGTTACTCTAAATAAGAGGGTGCACTTTGGGCATATCAAACACCATTAACCTTAACCATTAGAGAATATAAAATTTTAAAAATGCAGAAACAATATTAGAAAAAATAATGTCAAATGTTCACGTTCATGGAATTATTTAATCCAAATTAGTTAGAAGTCCAGAGAGAGAGAGAGAGAGACAGAGTCCGGGTCTACTACACCTGAAAAATTGAACAACAAAAAAGTTAGATCTACAAAATAAAGCTACAAATAAACAAACAACAAACCCTAAAAACGTTTTATTCAGAGTTGTAGAAGTTGAAACCATGAATAAGAAAGGATAAAAAACCTATAAATGAGGGTTTAGAAAACATAAATTGAATAAAAAAAATCTCCAAATAACTTAAATCTGGCGAAGACAATATGCATACCTCATAATTAAGAGAAGGCGGGGTGAGAGGGAGAGAGAGCAGCGAGAGAGAAGTCATTACTCCCATAAAAAACACCAAAAACAAAAAACGGTTTGAACAAAAAACATAAAGCCCTGTTTGAACTCAAAAAATCCAAAAAAAATGTAAAGCCCACTTACCAAACAGAGATGCCTTTAAACCATGTAAAACCGAAAATCCCCATGTAAAACCAACCAGAAACTATGTAAAACTCGAATCAAGATCACAAGAAAAAGAACCTAGGTGATGGCAAATAGAGAGTAGATGCACTGTGGGTTTGTGTGTTTGGGGGAAGTGCGCGGGAGAGAGAAAGTCATTGTGTGTACCTACCAAACTACTTTTTTTTACGTATATTACCAAAATACCCTCTTTATTTGAATCAGAACTGGAAATATAAGAAGAAAATGAGGGGAAAAGTATATTTGAGTGAGTTATAATTGTAAATATAACATAGAGTATATAATAAGATGTGGTGAGTTGTAGAGTTTATGGTGTGGAATGTGATCTCACCTTCATCTAGTGTCTTGTTGGACAAATCAAGAACCCTAATTAAGTTATCATCTTATGGAATAGTGTCAACACCATTACTCCTTTATATAGATATATATATATGCAGGCTCTTCTACACACTAAAGTTTGCACATCATTTTTTTTAAATAGTAAAAAATATATTTTTGACCTAATTTTTTTATATGGATTACTTGAAATGTTTAAATATCACACAAAAAAAATCCACTCCAAAAAACTTCTTTTGCTATTTTAAAAAAATCGATCAAACTTTTGCAGCTTTTAAGCACTTTAAAATTTGCAAAAGTTTGACGAATATTTTTTTAAATAGAAAAAAAAAATTTAGCTGACTTTTTTTATATGGGTTCCCCGAAATGTTTAAATATCACACAAATAATCAAATCAAAAATATGTTTTTTGCTATTTTAAAAAAATGATGTGCAAACTTTAGTGTGTATAGGAGTCTGCCTCTCTCTCTCTCTCTCTCTCTCTCTATATATATATATATATATATATATATTTATATATATATATATGAATCAGATGTTACCTATGTATTTATCACTTCTATGAAATTATTATTGAAGAAAAATCATAAGGAATGGAAGAAAACTAAGGTTTGTAAGATGTTAAAATGTCAGAAAGTTTAAGTTTGATTTATATTGTAATAATCATGTGTTTATCTTATTTTTTAATGTTAAGTATTGTGTTGAAGTTGAAGAAGAAAAAGTAGGATGCATACATGGGTTTTGTAGGGAGAAAACCCCAATTTCATGAGCCTAAGAATGTGGACTTATGGGTAATAGGTTTAATATGTTGAATATACATAAAACTCATTCTTTGAACGTGAAATAATACTCTTAAAATTTTGAGAATACTACTAACATGAAATGATGCTAGTTTATGTGAAGAAAGTCCATGAAATTAAAGAAATATGGGACTAAATGTTAGAATGTTAAAAGGTTTGGAGTGGAAACTCTAAATCAAGTAATATTTACGTATACAATAATAAGAAAACAAAGTATAAAGTGAAAAATAAAGAACTCGGAAAATAAAATCTTGAAATGGGAAAGTAGAATTTTTACTCAAACGTATCATTTTATGTAAAATATAAATTTTTGAATAAATAACGAAAAAGAAATGAACACTAGTTAAAAGTTAGTTAGTCGAAAGAATATGATGAAAAGTAAAGTTTTTAATAATAAATGAGAAAATTAGTGTTTTAGGGAAGTATAGAAAAATGCAAGTTTACTAGTGTCCATGAATAGTGAAAATGGGCATTAAAAGTATATGAAAATTGATGTTTGAACTTAAAAGATTAAGTTTCACAAGAAATTATAAACAAAGTTTATTTTTTGAATTGTAAATTCCAAGTTTTGGGTAAAAGGTGAAAACGTCTTTGTAAAATAGTGAAACTTTGAAATTAGTGTGTCGGGACTAGTCTCATCCCGAGTATTTGGCCTCATGGGTCGATGTTTAGAATAAAGAAATAAAGGAAAAGATAAGAGTTACAAATATGTAACAACTAAAAGATACTCGAAGAAACTGGAAAATTTAAAGAGAGGTTGGGACTCTGGTGTGCGACTTTGGCTTAGACCCAAAACCACTCGTCAGGATGCATAATGTTGCATCTGTGACAGTTAGTGAAAGTTGTAATCAGAAATGGGATATGCTAACTTCGATAAAAAGGGTTAAAAGATTATTTGATTGTGGATGTCATTAAAGTAACGAGATTTCGGGTAAAATACATTAATGGGTAAATTAACGAGATTTAGGATAAAATAAATGGTTAAGTGTAAATGGGAACATATCTAGGGTCGCATGTTTACATTACATATTGCATGAGAACACTTAATCAAATGAAGGATGATTTTGTAATTGTTAAAAGACATTATATATGTATAGATATTTCTTTGTACATAGTATATCCTCTTATTATTTTCCTTACTTGGCATATGCTCATGCCCCGTCATTCCACACCCCCACACCCAGGTACTTAAGTTAAGGATAGTAGAAAGGATAACGGAAAAGGAAAGGAGAGATTCCCACATCAATATGAACTCCGATTATCATTATTTTAAATTGTAATTTAAATTGGACTATTTATTCAGTTATTCGGACCTTGTTTCGAGGACATTAAATTTGTTGTAATAATATAGAGTAAATGTAGATTTCATTTTAAGTATATATTTATCCAACGAAATCGAGAGAACACTTTTTTTATAAGTTTTCAAATGAATTTGACATGTTTAATAAAGCGGTCACCATTATATGAATTAAAATTGAATACTGTAGGCCCATTTTTCTTTTGATTGTATTTTAAGGATATAAAAATCGATTTTCCAAATTTTAACCGCACCAAGTATGGGAACCAATTTTAATTAAACCCAATTTTTATCTTGTTTAATCCTAAACATGCATCTACGTCATTAAAGAAAGTAAAATGAATAAGTTCACAAAAGAGACGCCGAATGTACGAGGAAACCATTAAGAGAAAAAACCTCAGATGACCCAAGCCAGACAATTACTATGATATGGTATTACAAAGTACAAAGACAGACTTACTCAATGACTCGATCCACACAAGTCTTGAAACTTCTTTGAATCTTCAACCACTCCTCTATAGTGCCTACGCTAATACCCTTCCGTGATACCTATCCACAGCACACGCATCCACGAATGCCTCAATGTTCACCAATGTAGCTGGGAAATGTCTATGATGTAGAACAAGAACTCCTCCATTTCTTCACCACAAAACCAACGTTCAAAGTGTAGAACAAACCACTATGGTGCAAGAAAATATCACAATCGCATATGTGAATGAAAGCTCGGATCTTTGAAACTCTAAGGATGTTTTTAGACTATGAAAATCATAGAAAACGTGTGCCGAAAATGTACTATAAGTAAATTAATTTTCTGAACTGCACACTTACGAAATTCTGAGAGAAACACACCTTATATAGAAAATTTGAGGCGGCGCATCGTTCGAATGAGATAAGCCTCTCGCTCGAACGAGATGCCTATGTCGCTCGAACGACATAAGGATCTCGCTTGAACGACTGTCAAAGTCGTTTGAACAACGAAAAATGAGATTTTTTGTTTTACACAACTCTAAATCATCTTTAACTTAGAATAAACGAAGTTTAATCCTTTTAAAAATATTTCTTTAATAAAATAACATCCTAAAATATTTTTCGAGTTTCATAAACATTATGCACTCATACCTGGGTGATCTCGGAATGCAATGAAGATGTTAAATGTGAACCAATAAAATATCAACATAATTTACCTTTGAAGCTTGTGTAATAACCCGAGGTCTTGGAGATGAATATTTATATATTTTGGGAGAAATAAATATTATTTTTATTGGAGAAATAATTAAACTGGCAATTGAGGTCAAAATTTAGAGTCGTTAGAAAGTATGTCGAATGGCAATTCTAAGGGTACCATAGTGTCCGGAAGGGTCGAGAAAGTAGAAATGACGGTACTTGGGGTCTATTTGGGTTCCAAAATAAATTAGGACCGTTTGACTCGAATTAAAGTTACCGAGTCATTTAAAGTGTGTATTATCATTTAAAGATGTGTATTTTGGGATTTAGGCTTATTAAGCCTACGGGAGATTTAATTCTCCAAGGAAAGAAAGAGAAATAGAAAGAAAGAAAGAGAAAAGAAGAAAGAAGAACAAAAGGAAGGAGAAAAGAGAGAGAAAGAGGATTTTCGGGAAAATACGCGATCTCAAGGAGGATTCAGACCCTACGAACCCGAGGCAAGTGATTAAACTTGCTAAATAATTATTGTGTACCAATTATTGCATGATTTGTGGATTGAATTTTGGGTTTTAGGTTTAAATTGTTAAAACCTAACTTTTGGGAAAAACCTTAGATTTGTAGTGTATAAAATGGATTTAAGGTTAGAAATTAGTTTATAAGTATTCTAGAATTAATATTAATGATATATATTTGATTGGGTTGGACGAAAATGGTTGGAAGATGATTAAAATGATTTTTGGGTATTTTGGGTTAAGAAGAAAATTGCCCATTTCGTAGCTTGCTGCACTTGCCGAATCGATTTGCCCCTACCAAATCGATTCGGTCTGTTGCAGAATGCCAAGGTCTTTAGGGCCGAATCGATTCACCCCTTACGAATCGGTTCGGCATGTAGCAGACTCCCAGGTCCTTTGGACCGAATCGATTCGGATGGGCCGAATCGATTCGTTTCTGGGCCGAATCGATTCGGAGGGGCCGAATCGATTCGAAAACAGGGGAATTTTTTGGAGATGTTTTCTAGGGAGAATTTCATCCCATTTTGTTCGAGGTTATCAATTTGGGGCCTCTATATGAGACATTTGGAGTATGTTTTGGAGACTTTTAGAGGGTTTCCATCGTACGAAATTATGGGAGTCATATTAATTAAAGTTGAGGATTACCGATCAGAGATTTTGGTATATTCTAAGTGGGGAAGCCCACCTTGATTTGGAGATTCGACTTGGGGATGATAATTACAATTATATGAATAAATGAGACAAATTTAGAGATAATGGATTTTAGAATCCAATCCCAAATGGGATAACTTTAAAAAGGTTCATAAACTGAATTGAACCCTATAATGGATGGACAATCATAAATGCTATTTGATGGGCATACAAATATATAAATATCCTTATTGATGATTGATTTGGGAGATATCTCACACAATGAGAAATGCTATTTGAGGTGCATTAGGATATAGAACATCCTTAACTTAAATAGAATTGAAAGACAATTCATACTATAAGCCACATGAGAGCTTCAAGCGAGAATTAGTATAGCATATACTAAGTGGGGTAAATGTGTGAGTATTGACGATTGGTGTATCATGAGAGAGATATACTAAACAATGATGTTAATCAAATTACGCCAAAGAGCGTATAATGAAAATAAATATGTTATAGATTTTAAATTCACTTTTTATAATCAAAATATTACACCGTGACGCGGCGGTCCCACGCGTCTCAACAAAATTTCTAAAATGCCGTATATAAATCTCACGACAACTTTTATAATACCAAATACATATATCAAAACATGTATGCACATAATCAAATACCAACTCGTATCTCGTTAGTATTTTTAACCCGGATTAATTTCCAATTAATACGCATTTAATTAATTAATCCCAAAAATAAATATAGCCAAAAGTACGGGGTATTACATACTTCCCCCCTAATAACTGAATTTCGTCCCGAAATTCGAAATTAGAAAGTACCTGCTAAAAATAACTCTGGATAACGTTCGCGCATCTCATCCTCGCGCTCCCATGTGGACTCCTCGACATTGTGATGTCGCCACTGAACACGCACTAACGGAACTATCTTTGACCGCAGTTTCCTCTCGCTTCGATCCAAAATAGCAATCGTTCCCTCCTCGTAAGAGCTATCCGGCTGGAGATCGATGTCCTCCACAGCAATGTGAGAATGAGCCAGATTATCTCTAAGGTATTTCCTCAGCGAGGAAATATGGAACACATCGTGAATCCGATGCAAATGCTCCGGTAGTCCAAGTCTATACGCAACTGGTCCGATCCGCTCAATAATAGGAAACGGCCCCACATACCTCGGTGCCAACTTCCCCTTCTTCCCGAAACGCATAATCCCCTTCATAGGAGATACCCTGAGCAAAACCTGGTCCCCCACTTGGAACTCCCTGAAAAATCTCTTCGCATCAGCATAACTCTTCTGCCTGTCTTGAGCTACCCGAATACGACTCCGAATCAACTCAATCCTTGCCCAAGTATCCTGAATCACTTCCGGCCCAAGCAGTTTGTTGTCCCCCACCTCTAACCAACATGCTGGGGAATGACAAGGCCTACCGTACAATGCCTCAAACGGATCCATGCCAATCGTGAACTGATAGGAGTTGTTGTAAGCAAACTCCACCAGTGGAAGGTACTGCTCCCATCCACCCCCAAAGTCAATAATGCACATGCGCAGCATGTCCTCCAACATCTGATTTATGCGCTCAATCTGCCCATCAGTCTACGGATGATAAGCCATACTCAACCGCAATTCCGTTTCCATGGCCTCCTGGAAACTCTCCCAAAACCTCGAAACAAATATCTTGTCTCTGTCAGACACGATATTCAGGGGCACACCGTGAAGTCTCACAATCTCTGAAATGAAGAGTTGGGCGTACTGTCCCGTCGTGTAGTCAGTCCTTACGGGTAAAAAGTGAGCGACCTTGGACAACCTGTCCACAATTACCCAAACGGAGTCGTGACCCCTCTGCGACGTAGGCAACCCCATGATAAAGTCCATGGATATGCTCTCCCACATCCACACCGGGACCTCCAATGGCTGTAGCAATCCTGCCGGTTTCTGATGATCCACTTTTACAAGCTGACAAGTGGCACATTTCGAAACAAACTCAGCGATATCTCTCTTCATACCGCTCCACCAATACTGGTGTCTCATGTCTTGGTACATTTTGTCCCCTCCGGGATGTACCGTGAACCATGAGCCGTGCAACTCTGCCATCACATCGTGTCGCAATTCCTCCCCTTCCGGAACTACCAATCTCCCATTGAAGCGCAATCCCCCGTCTGAGCTAACGGTATAGGACTCGGCTCCCTCTGCTAGTAACCGAACTATCTGCTCCTGACAGAACGAGTCATTGGCCTGTGCCCGTACTACCTTCGTGACAATCTGCGGTGTAACGGTCATCACAGACATGAAAGATCGGGCCACTGCATCCTGGTGTCCCAATTCCTTCCACTTAGCCTTCCGCGCCTCTGCCACCTCATCTGCTGGCCTACGGCTCAACGTGTCTGCTACCACGTTAGCCTTGCCTGGGTGATACTGGATGTCGAACTGGTAGTCCTTCACAAACTCAAGCCACCTACGCTGCCGCATATTCAATTCCTTCTGCGTGAACAGATACTGTAGGGACTTGTGGTCCGTGGACAGTTGGAACTTTTCCCCCAAAAGATAGTGCCTCCAAATCCGTAGGGCAAATACCACTGCTGCCAACTCCAAATCATGCGTGGGGTAATTCTTCTCGTGAGGCTTATGCTTACGGGAAGCATAAGCTATGGCCTGTCTCTCCTGCTGTAATACACCTCCCAGTCCTTGCAAAGATGCATCGGTGTAAACCAAATACTCAACTCCCGGTCTCGGCAATGCTAACACAGGTGTTGAGGTCAATTTGTCCTTCAATTCATCGAATGCCAACTGACAGGCATCACTCCAGATGTATGGCACACCCTTACGTGTCAGATGTGTCAAAGGACCTGCTATCTCTGAGAAACCCCGAATAAATCTCCTGTAGTATCCTGCTAGACCCAAGAAACTACAAATCTCAGTCGGTGTCGTGGGTTGTCCCCACTCCCTCACCGCTGATACCTTCCCCGGATCAACAGATATTCCCTGGTTTGAAATAATCTGTCCCAAAAACTGGACTTCCTTCAGCCAAAACCCGCACTTCTCATATTTTGCATACAACTCATTCTGACGAAGTGTCTGCAAAACCTGCCTCAAATGCTCGGCGTGCTCCTCCTCTGTCTGGGAGTAAACCAGAATATCATCAATGAAGACAATGACAAACTGGTCTAGGAAATCCCTGAATACTCTGTTCATCAAGTCCATAAACACAGCTGGAGCGTTGGTCAAACCGAAAGGCATAACCCGAAACTCGTAAGAACCATATCTCGACAAGAACGCAGTCTTCGAGACATCCTCCTCCCTGATACGCAACTGATGGTATCCCGATCTCAAGTCAATCTTTGAGAAGAAAGAAGCTCCTCTCAACTGGTCGAATAAGTCATCGATTCGAGGCAACGGATACTTATTCCGTATCGTGACCTTAGTCAACTCTCGGTAGTCCACACACAATCTCAGTGAACCGTCCCTCTTCTTCACAAACAGAACTGGAGCGCCCCAAGGTGAGGTACTCCTGCGAATAAAGCCCTGACCTAACAGCTGCTCTATCTGATCCCGTAACTCCCTCATCTCAGCTGGAGCCATACGGTACGGTGCGCGTGCTATAGGTCTCGTACCCGGTAGCAAATCTATAACAAATTCTATCTCTCGACTAAGGGGTAAGCCTGGTATCTCCTGAAACACATCCGAATACTCCCTGACTACTGGGATAGAATCTAAAGGAATCACTACCTCCTTAGAGGTATCCTCCTCAATGTAATACAGATGAGCGGTCGATCCTCCCTCTGGGCGAGGCATCGCCACTACAAACATCTCTTGCCCCGGAATGGCAAAAATAATGCTCCCGCTGAAGCAATCAATCATGGCTCTATAAGCTACGAGCAAATCCATCCCAATAATCACATCGTGAACATGCATATCTAACACTAACATGTCTGCAGGTAATACCAAACCACCAATCTCTACCCCCACTCCCCGGCATATAAAGAAAATAAGTGACCCACTCCCCAATGGTGAGTCGACACACGTCACTGTGCTCTCTGCCGTAGCTAACAATCCTAAAGCTTTCGCGAAGTGTGTAGCTATAAAACAGTGTGTAGCACCCGTATCAAATAATACCCGACCCATAGTGCCATGGATAGGAAACGTACCCTCAATCGCGGGCGGTGCCTGTGGAACTGCAGCCTGGTGGACGTTGTAGACACGTCCATACTGTAGCTGCCCCTGCTGAACTGGGACTGCTGGAATGGGTGGCAATGCTGCCATCTGTGGCGGTGCGGGAAGAGCGGCGGGAAACATATGCCTCTGTGGCTCCTGGCGAGCGCCCTGCTGCTGCTGCTGTGGGGCCCTGCCCCTATCAGGACAATCCTGTCGCTTGTGGCCAGTCTTGCCACAAACAAAGCACTTCCCTGGGAAGTTCCCTCCTCTCTGTCCCTGCTGTCCTTGGCCCTGGTGACCGTTACCGTTCCTCCCTTGGCTCTGCTGGCCCTGGTGAAACTGCTGCCCATTCTGCCCCTGTTGGCCCTGATGGCCGTTTGGACCCTGATGGCCCTGACGAAAACCTCCCTGTCCCTGCCTGTAGTTCCCTGACCGGAACCTCTTATTATCCCCTTGCTGGGAGCCCTGCTCATTCTGTCTCTGCCCCTGACCAGATTGTGCCCCGCTGGCACCATGTCCTCCAGTCCTGCCCTGATGGCTAGACTCCCCCGACCTCTTGCCCTCGGCCATATGAAGACGGTGGTCCTGGAAGTGCAACAATGCAGCGTTAACCACATCAGAATAAGTGGCCAATGATAGGTTCCCTAGCAGATGCTGACGGATCCTCCAAGTCAACCCGTCCGTGAACTTCTCAATCTTCTTCTTCTCTGTTGGTATCTCGTCTGGAACGATGTTCAACAGATTCGTGAACTTGGCCTCATACTCATCCACGGTCTTACCTTCCTGCTTCAAACTCATCAATCTCCTCCTCATTTCCGTATGAACAGCTGACGAAAAGTACTTGCGGTCGAACCGCACCCAGAACTCCTGAATCGTGAGAGTATCCCTCTCCTCCATGGTGGTAATAGACTCCCACCACTGTAGCGCAGATCCAACTAGCTTGAAAGTAGCTAGCACCTGCTTCTGAACATCCGTGCACTCATACATTCTTAAGTGCCTCTGCATATCCTTCCTCCACTGGCTCGAGACTACCACATCTGAGCTACCTGCAAACTCTGGCGGATGCGCTTTCTGAAAAGCATCACGTATACGCTCCCAAGCAGACGGGAATGCATTTGCCTGAACTGGCGCGGAAACCGGCGCCTGCGGTGGTGCCTGCTGAACAACGGCAATCGCGGCATTTACAGCTTGAGCTACTATAGCTGCAACCTCAGCGGCGTTCATCATGCCCTGAACTGGAGCGGGCTGGGGTTCGGGCGTTGCATCCCTGGGAACTCGTCGTGCACGCCGTGGAGGCATCTGAAATAAGAACAAAGTTTATAAGTTCGTTGTTTATAAACTTAAAATAGCTGAAGAACGAAGCATACACAAAAGAGTACAACAGTCCTAAAATATAGGGCTCTATATCAAAGAAACTTAGCGGAAACATAATAAGCCGTCAGATCCTAAAGGACACTAGAACCTGATGCTCTGATGCCACCTGTGACACCCCGACTAATTAAATACCGGGTAGCTACTCCTTTATTAAATTAATTCAAAATGCCAAGTTGGCTCAGTTAATAGCATCACTGTCGAAAACATTTTAATGATTACTAACCACCTAGTACTTAAAAAGTAAGTGCCAAATTTTAATTAAAGTCTGATTGACATGCAACAAGTAATGAAGAAATAAATAATACCATTCACCATACTGAAGTAAAATGAATAACCATCACATAACGTAAATACAGTCTGGAGGAAAAACTCCTCACTACAATCCCACAACTGAAAAGTAAACTGAATACTGAAATAATACATGCTAAAGTCTGAAAACTGAAACGTAAAAGATGCTCTGATAGAAATGGGCAACATGCCCTACAACTGATAGATAGTGACTCTGGAATCCAAAAGATAGAAGCGTCTATAAGCAAATCCTTGTAGCTTCCATAACCAGCTACAGCTCGTCACCTGAATGAGTATCCTATGCTTGGTGTCCTTGTGGCTGGGCACCTAAAATGGTTTTACAAAGAAAATAGATTTGAAAAGCAAACGGGTCAGAGCCCGAATGTGGAGTTATTTTAAAAACCTGCAAGTGCTTTAAAAACATTTAAAACATTAAATGCAAAGTACATGTTAGGACGTGCACTCACATGATATTCTCACCTCTCGTCTAACTGTGCACTCCTAACGTAAGTACCCATCTATAACGGCACAACCCACTAGCTAAGTGACATCATCTCTAGCTAGACTATCATAGGTCCTACCCATATTACTCGGTTCTATTAACATTATAATGCTCGTAATTAAATAGGGGTTTAACGTAAACTCAGAAGCTCAATATGCAATATATATATCACTATCAGTTAACTCGTTATATTTCTCGAAACAATACCGTGATTATATTCACAACAATCACATGAAGGTTCCCATTAATTAAGTGTATATTAATCACATCATAAATATACAGTACAAGCACCCCGAGAACTAAGCTGTGGTGCACACATACTCTGCTATCCATCCCGGTACATCACGTACATAAGGATTACATATTCCGAATCTCTCAGGAATAGTTCACAGATAACAACATCACAAACAATGGAGGCGAACACAGTCACATCACATAGGTCACGCACATACCTACGCTCCTACGATCAGCGGACTTATTAATATCCCAATAAGTCTTTCTATGACCTATGTTCATCAAGGTAACCAGTCTAAATCCGGGCAACACAAGGATTAGAGGGCCCTAAGCGAACGCAAACCTCCCGTGATAGCAAGTTTGGTAGGTATGTCATACACACAATTCATATACCAATACTAAGTTAACACACGTCTTAGTAATACCGTAGTTTAATCGTAGTACATATCGCATTCTTGTACTAACTATAATTATCACAATTTATACTATTCCGGTTTATAATCATGCGCGCCATAATTTTCTCACGTCGTAGTAGACACTCACATCTCAACCCAAACCGTCCATTTAATATAACTTGCGTATATAGTTTACTCCTCGTAATAACCCAAAAGTCCCAAATCTATCCTTACATCATCAAAGGAAGGTTATCTATATCCTCGAACAAGTTTACGGGACTCCAAAAATCAAAACAGTCCAAAAAGGACCAAACTGTCAACTCGTTAGAAGTCTCGTTCGAACGAGACTGTTCGAACGAGATCCCTCTGTCAACTCGTTAGAAGTCTCGTTCGAACGAGGCTGTTCGAACGAGATCCAGTTCGTTCGAACGAACTGTCCCTTCTAACGAGATCTCGTTCGAACGAAGTAATCGAACGAGGCTCCCTTTCGTTAGAACGACTGGTCATTTCGTTAGAAGCTCGTTCGAACGAGTTCGTTCGAACGACCTGGGTAGGGGCTTCTAACGACCTGCGAGATTCGTCCCAGATTTTCCTAAAACTCGTTTCCACCATTTTTAACACCTCAAGACTTCTCCAAAGTTCGTTCTAACAGGGTTTTCAAGTCCTCTAATCATACTAAAACATGCTAAGGTCATATACTAACATCTTTTAAGGCATTAATGCATCCTAAACATCATTAAATCACAAGATTTTATACTTTTCCTCAATTTTATCAAGAACATGAACCCTAGATTTATATCATCATCAAATCCCAGAATTAAATCCGTTTTTGTTTCTTCTAATCACAATTATCATGGGAATAATAATCTACCTATCATTCTACATGCAATTCTCTTCAAAATTTTCAAGTTCTAAACTCCAAACTACATGGGTTTTCATTCAACTTTCAAGAACAATTAAAATTCTCCAATTTCTAACATGGAAAAGACATTCTCTGAGATTAAATGGAATAAAGTCACTTGCCTTGATTGGATTTCTGATTTAGGTGTTGGTTTGATGAAGATTTCTGCAGATTTTCCTCTCTCCAAGCTTTTCCTCCAATGGTGGCTTAAGGTGGCTAGGGTTTTCTTTGGGAAAATTAGAAAACTCTTCTAATAACCTACGTAGCCTTCTAGGTTAATATGGTTTGGTTAATGGGCTTAGTGGGTTAAATCCACATCAGATTAAAACTCCCAATTTTCGTCACTTTTAATTCCTCAAAAAGTAAAATTACCAAAATACCCTTTATGATGCCGGTATTGCCTAAAAATACCCCGGGACTCAAACTACACCCTTCCGGACGCGTTGGCGCACTCAAAATGACCATACGGTTTATAGATTTTAAATTCACTTTTTATAATCAAAATATTACACCGTGACGCGGCGGTCCCACGCGTCTCAACAAAATTTCTAAAATGTCGTATATAAATCTCACGACAACTTTTATAATACCAAATACATATATCAAAACATGTATGCACATAATCAAATACCAACTCGTATCTCGTTAGTATTTTTAACCCGGATTAATTTCCAATTAATACGCATTTAATTAATTAATCCCAAAAATAAATATAGCCAAAAGTACGGGGTATTACAGGAAGCCCACCTTGATTTGGAGATTCGACTTGGGGATGATAATTACAATTATATGAATAAATGAGACAAATTTAGAGATAATAGATTTTAGAATCCAATCCCAAATGGGATAACTTTAAAAAGGTTCATAAACTGAATTGAACCCTATAATGGATGGAGAATCATAAATGCTATTTGATGGGCATACAAATATATAAATATCCTTATTGATGATTGATTTGGGAGATATCTCACACAATGAGAAATGCTAATTGAGGTGCATTAGGATATAGAATATCCTTAACTTAAATAGAATTGAAAGACAATTCATACTAGAAGCCACATGAGAGCTTCAAGCGAGAATTAGTATAGCATATACTAAGTGGGGTAAATGTGTGAGTATTGACGATTGGTGTATCATGAGAGAAATATACTAAACAATGATGTTAATCAAATTACGCCAAAGAGCGTATAATGAAAATAAATATGTTGTTGCAGGTATACCCTATATAATGGTATATCTTTATTACGTGGGATGTATGTATACCTTATATGATGGTGTATATACATGTTAAGCATACGCCCTCCTTGCTATCATTGGGAAGTTTCGTGCGTAGAGGGTGAGCATTCTGACTAGAAAAGCAGGATGTGGATATTCCCCAGGCCATAGTCTTCCTTTGTGGTAAGCAAATGACATATATATATACATTTATTTATTTTGGGGTTGAGAGGTCGGGGGTATGTGTCGCTCTCACTTGCCGGTTAGGAACTATGACCGCTTCCCGGATGTTGAGTGCGTGAGTAGATCACGAGGTGGGTGTCTTTGAACCCCACCAGGTGGTCCCAGTTTGCTACGTATATGGGCTGCTGGAAGATGATAGCAAGTGAGCCTGCGTCCTTCGAGTTATAGCTCGGTTGGATGGTTATTATTACTTTTGTTTGTACTTGGGTATCAAGGTCATAATGGACCTCAACGACCTACATTGCCAGGATTAGTGTATCGCGGGGGTTCCTTATTTGGATTTTGCCTCGGCGAGACGTCCCACGCACGAACCGCAGTGTAATGTTGGAACTTGGGGATATGTTTAGTCCTTAATGCTCATAATTATCTATATATATATCACCTATCCCGACGATCGACAGTGCCAGGTGTAGTGTAACGGGGGGGTTCCTTGTTTGGATTTCGCCTCGACGAGACGTCCCACGCACGAAATGCAGTGCCGTGTTGAGAATCGAGAGGAGTTTAGTCTTTATATTCATGATGCTAATGACTCATATATAATTACTATAATAATTATATATATGGTTTCATGCCTTATAAGGGCATCACTAGAATACAAAAATTCTAGTAAATGAGATTGTTTATGTATTGTGATGACGTGGACATGATTGGATCATGTAACTTTATATGTTCAACAAATGAACATTATAAAGATAACTATAACGATCATATTAAAGTTAATATTTATAACTTTTAATTATGGAAACAAATGTAGATTGGGAGATAGGTTAGATGGTTTCACTTAAATACTTCATTTGGGTTTAAGTTAGAATCCTCTTACCTAAAATTGAATCGGGCATCCATTTGGTGATCACGTGCATACGCTTAGTGTGCGCTTTAGTTGAGAGGTGAGATGGATTTTATGGAGAGCTCGATTCCAACTAAATCATGTAATAATGCATTTATAATTATTATGCATTTTAATACACTTGCTATAAAATGTGTTTCAAACTCGGCCTCTGACCCATTTATATTTTCTTCCTCCATGTATATATTGTATTACTTCAGGTGTTCCTCCGCAAGGACGCCTTTGATGTTCCTCCATCTAGGGTATTTGTGGAGCTGTGGCAGTAGCGGACTGTTGCGGCACTTTACTTTAGTTGACTCCTATCTTTGTATATCTAGATTAGGATTCAGTTTGTATATTGAGTTAGTATTCAAGTGTTGTAGATTAACACTTTCATATTTCATTATCAGATTATTGTATTGTCTATTACCCGACAGCATATTCGGGTATTTCATTGTTGAGATTTTGTAATACAATGTATTGTACTCTTTCATTATTGGGCATGCACACTTCACTCATCATAGTTAGATGTATATTGTTGGTTGAGTTGCATTATTGGTTTTGTTGTTGTTGTTAAATGTAAAAGTTTTAAAATTTTGACAATTCGCACTTTATGATTTCGGGTAGTTAGCCTTATATTATAGTGATTTGTATGTTGATGTTGAGACTGTACCATCTGAGATACCTGATTTATTATAGTATAGGGCTGGCCACCCGTTATTATTTGGAGCGGGTTGTCACAGCTTGGTTGCAACATCCTCAATAAACTTTATGTCATAGATTCTGGGATTGTGACAATAAAAAATCTATCTATGACTCAAAAACATGTTTTATTCCGGGAATGAGTCAAAAACATACAAATGACTCAATTGGAAATTTTGTCATTACTAATCTCCCCCTTTACTATTCTAGGACAAACCCAAATAGTGAAATGATAAAGTGGAACCGTCAAGCCATATGATTCCTAAATCCCATCCCATAAAACCCCAAAATAAAAATTACAGGACAAGACTAGTAAATGATGGTCCGATAAGCATGGGTTGTCAGAATATGATGTAGACTAGAAATCTCCAATTTCTAAAGCGTACCTACACACATAAAATAGACAAATACCCAGCAAAGTATGGAGTTACAAATGATATAAAAAATTATGATACCGATAAGAAATATTAATACCACTATCTAAAATCAAACTCAAATCATTTGTTAGACATGTGTGTGAGCAAGATTAGATAACATGATATCAATTTGTGTAAACTAATCAATATGATCATGAAACCTTATGATCACAAGAATGATACCAATGTGTAATGCAACAAACATATATGCTCATCAAGCAAACTCTCCCCCCTTTTGTCTCAAATAGAGAATCAGTGGAAAGATAAATATCAATAAATCTAGCATGTGATAAACAATAAAGCATAGCTAGATAAACATGAATCAACTAGCTAATATGATCAAACAATATCAAATCAAAGATAGAAAATATGATAAGAATTATCGAAATCAGCAAAGATGTGGTTAAGCAAATAAAGCAGTAAATATCAATTATGCAAAAAAACCTCTACTGCATAAAACTACCCAGAAGTGTCAAAAACAGAAGAATATTATCCATACCACAAAGAAGGTACAAAATCAGAAGAATCCTAACATTCCCCAGCAAGTTGCTCAAATGACATAGGCAGGTCGCTCAAACCAGGACATCAAACAAGCTTAAAAATCATAAAACAGTATACCCTCGCTCGAAGAAACTATCTAGCGACCTTCGCACGACCAAACCTGACAAAATCAGCGCCTCAAAAAACATGTCGTTTGAACCTCGCATGAACAGTACTTCGCGTGACATCAGGTTATCACTCGAATGAAGTCTACTTGTCGTTTCAACGACACACAAAATTCTCAATTCCAGTGTTAAAAATCATGAAGTTTCGCCAAGTGAAAAAATTTCCTGAAAAAATTAACTGGAAAAAGCAACAAATAGTAAAACGGACTGGAAATAGAAAACATAAAAATAAGTAGAACGTTGTGAGTTTCATGCCAACATAGAACCAATGTGCTCAAATATATATATGGAGTGAATGGTTGTGAACTAAAACAAACCAATCATAACTCCAACACATTGAAATGTTCAAAAACCTCTAATTGATAGCAATATGTCATCAAACTTCGTTTTATGCCATATGTGACAATTAATAAGATGAGCTAAATGAACTAAACAATCTACATTCACACAAATCCAAAATATTGACGATTCTACTAACAATAGTGTCATGATGCAATGTTTCTACACTAGGATTCGTGGTGCAAACCCATTTAAATTTTCAACCAAACTCCCTCAATAATATTTATTCTTTTTCTAGTTCTTTTGAGGTCTATTTTTCCCATCTTAGAGAAATCTTATTGGCCCTATTTTGGCATATAATTATTTTTATTGCCTCTATTTTTTTCTTTTGAGCTCTTTTAAATGGTGGCTTTCACGACGAGTTAATTTTGCACTCTCATAGCCCTTTCCCGTGAACACTCATCATTTTGTCAATTTATTCAATTATAATCCTCACGATAAACGGTTCTTACATGCACACCTCCTCCTAAGTTTACTTATGCATAGATGACAAGATTGAGATAAGAATGCCTCACCAAACTCAAATATGCATGAGATGGAAAACATTCATATAAACTCGTACATGCGTGCAAAGATGGCATCTATACAAAGTCGAATTCAAATGCATATCAACTTAGAAACAACCCCATCATACAAAGGTTAACATCATTCAACACATCAAATATTATGACCAAATATCCTAGCCACGTGAATATGAAATGATGTGGGTAAGCACATCAATATGCCACATCAACCATGAAACACTCACGACATAAAAATAAATCGAAAACCTTTTTGTGTTTTTCTAAAAAAATATTTTTGACCCAAAAATAATTTTTTTTGTATTTTTTGCAATAATATTTAAAACCAAAAATCTTTTTATATTTTTTCGAATAAGACTCAATAAATGAAAAAATATAATACAAAATATATACACATATCATAACACTAGAAAAATATAAATCATGATGCAAAGACTAACGGATGACAAATACGACAACACAATCATCCATAAGAAATATCATGTGAAGCATCATGCGCTAGCATGTGAGAATCAATTGATGACGTATTTAGCATCTAAAAAATAGATTTCCTAACCCAAATAGGTGTACACCTAAGAAAATCAGTTTTGGGAACCAACGGGACACTATGTTTGAACTTCCTAGGTGTAACAACCCGCGTAATTTTGGGGGTATTTTCGAAATTAAGAGGAAAAATAAATTTTGAGATAAAATTATTTTTATTGCTCAAATATGTTGGTTATTATTTTTAAAGGTGAGAATTTCAAACGGTTTCGAAATCGGAATTAAAATGGAGTTTTAATTGAATTTTTATTATATAGAAGAGTCCTCAAAATATAAAACTCTCTAAGAGTCCTCAAAACATAAAGTTGTGTAGCAAAAAAAAATATTTCAAAATATTGAAGGGTCCGATCGAGCTAAATTTTTTTTGAAAGCTTCCGCTCATATTCAGCTAATTCTCTGTTAAATTTCATCCAATTCCAACGGTCCGATCGTCCGGAATAAATTTTTTAGTGTTTGTATCTGATTAGAACTCTTTTCTTAATCAAACACTTAATTCTTTATATATCAACAAATTCGTGGCTTGGCTTTTCAAATCACTTTTTCTCAAGCTTTTTAACCAAAAAAACCTCTCCAAAATTACTCCCTTTCATATACAAACCATAGCCCCAAACTTATTCAAGATTTCAACCATAGATTAGAAGGCTTATTTGGTGTTTTCTCGAGTTTGGGCTAGAACGAGATTTGATTATTTTTGCGAGAGGAACGTGATGGTGTGTTTAGATTTTGAGGCTAAAATTATGTGATGATTCACGTAATAATTTTTAGGTATGGGATTTTACACAATATGCTCTTTAAATCTCTCGAGAGTTATTCCGTTGATTTCATGTTTAATTGAACTCATATTTGAATTGTTAATTTCTTTGAAATCTGGAAAAATAATTGTTGGAATTATTTTTATTCATGTGGTACTACTCATGTTGTCATTGAGCACATTGTGATGAGATTTTAATATGGCACGGACGTTGGGCACACGCCAAAATTCCTGCTTCCAAGGGCTATGACTTGATAAAGCATATGCGGATCGGGTGAGGCCTGGTGACCCGGTTAATGTGTTGTTGCGAAATTTATTGATAAAAAGCTATGGAGATTCGCATTTGATTTGAATATTCGTATTCGTATTGTGACGTTTTA
This sequence comes from Sambucus nigra, assembly GCA_949130495.1. Taxonomy (NCBI): domain Eukaryota; kingdom Viridiplantae; phylum Streptophyta; class Magnoliopsida; order Dipsacales; family Adoxaceae; genus Sambucus; species Sambucus nigra. The sequence goes on along the minus strand of OX422220.1, from coordinate 447,497,027 downwards.
TTCAACGCTAACATTTTTGTTGAGCATCTTCCTGTCGTATTATGTACTTCCCCATATTTTCTTTTAGTGGCAGGTTAGCGCGGATTTTGGGGCGCTATGGAGATTGATTTTAGCGATGATTATTTTGGGAGGATTTTTAATACAAGATGAGAAGACTTGTATTTATTTTTTATGTATAGAGCATTGGAGATTTATTTATTTTCGAGATAGTTAGATTGTTGTAATTATTTCGAGAAACTTGTTGTATTTATTTGAAGATGAGATTAGTGGTTTCGTTTCTATTATGGGATTTAGATGATCTATACCTTGTGATTTGTGAATTTGAATTTAGTTTATCGACAGTAGCACTCCGTTCGCTCTCCCCGGGCGGGCGACGTGTTACAGATTGGTATCAGAGCTTAGGTATACGATAACCCTCGGGTCTTGGATTTTGGGTCTGTTGCGTTTTTGTGGTGCGAAATTGGAGATAGAAATTTTTAAAGAATCGTTTTACGTTAGGCATCTAGATTAGATGTGAGGAAATTATATTTTTGGTGACGAGATTATTTTCGAAGATTATTGGCCTGAGTTAGGCATTCGGCGAATTTCGAGGGCGAAATTCCACTGTTAGTGGGGAAGTCTAACAACCCGCGTAATTTTGAGGGTATTTCGAAATTAAGAGGAAAAATAAATTTTGAGATAAAATTATTTTTATTGCTCAAATATGTTGGTTATTATTTTTAAAGGTGACAATTTCAAACGGTTTCGAAATCGGAATTAAAATGGAGTCTTAATTGAATTTTTATTATATATAAGAGTCCTCAAAATATAAAACTCTCTAAGAATCCTCAAAACATAAAGTTGTGTAGTAAACAAAAATATTTCAAAATATTGAACGGTCCGATCGAGTTGAATTTTTTTTGACAGCTTACTCTCGTATTCAGCTAATTCTCTGTTAAATTTCATCCAATTCCAACGGTCCGATCGTCCGGAATAAAATTTTTAGTGTTTGTATCTGATTAGAACTCTTTTCTTAATCAAACACTTAATCCTTTATATATCAACAAATTCGTGGCTTGGCTTTTCAAATCACTTTTTCTCAAGCTTTTTAACCAAAAAACCTCTCCAAAATTACTCCCTTTCATATACAAACCATAGCCCCAAACTTATTCAAGATTTCAACCTTAGATTAGAAGGCTTATTTGGTGTTTTCTCGAGTTTAGGCTAGAACGAGATTTGATTATTTTTATGAGAGGAACGTCATGGTGTGTTTAGATTTTGAGGCTGAAATTATGTGATGATTCACGTAATAATTTTTAGGTATGGGATTTTACACAATATGCTTTTTAAATATCTCGAGAGTTATTCCGTTGATTTCATGTTTAATTGAACTCATATTTTAATTGTTAATTTCTTTAAAATTTGGAAAAATAATTGTTGGAATTATTTTTATACATGTTGTATTATTCATGTTGTCGTTGAGCACGTTGTCATGAGATTTTAATATGGCACGGACGCTGGGCACACGCCAAAATTCCTGCTTCCAAGGGCTATGACTTGATAAAGCATATGCGGATGGGGTGAGGCCTGGTGACCCGGTTAATGTGTTGTTGCGAAATTTATTGATAAAAAGCTATTGAGATTCGCATTTGATTTGAATATTCGTATTCGTATTGTGACGTTTTATTCATCGCTAACCTTTTTGTTGAGCATCCTCCTGTCGTATTATGTACTTCCCCATATTTTCTTCTAGTGGCAGGTTAGCGCGGATTTTGGGGTGCTATGGAGATTGATTTTAGCGAGGATTATTTTGGGAGGATTTTTAATACAAGATGAGAAGACTTGTATTTATTTTTTATGTATAGAGCATTGGAGATTTATTTATTTTCGAGATAGTTAGATTGTTGTAATTATTTCGAGAAATTTGTTGTATTTATTTGAAGATGAGATTAGTGGTTTCTTTTCTATTATGGGATTTAGATGCTCTATACCTTGTGATTTGTGGATTTGAATTTAGTTTATCGACAGTAGCTCTCCGTTCGCTCTCCCCGGGCGGGCGGGGTGTTACAGAATGGTATCAGAGCTTAGGTATACGACAACCCTCGGGTCTTGGGTTTTGGGTCTGTTGCGTTTTTTTGGTGCGAAATTGTAGATAGAAATTTTTAAAGAATCGTTTTGCGTTAGGCATCTAGATTAGATGTGAGGAAATTATATTTTTGGTGACGAGATTATTTTTGGAGATTATTGGCCTGAGTTAGGCATTCGGCGAATTTCGGGGGCGAAATTCCATTGTTAGTGGGGAAGTGTAATAACCAGCGTAATTTTGGGGGTATTTTCGAAATTAAGAGGAAAAATAAATTTTGAGATAAAATTATTTTTATTGCTCAAATATGTTGGTTATTATTTTTAAAGGTGAGAATTTGAAACGGTTTCGAAATCGGAATTAAAATAGAGTTTTAATTGAATTTTTATTATATAGAAGAGTCCTCAAAATATAAAACTCTCTAAGAGTCCTCAAAACATAAAGCTATGTAGCAAAAAAAAATATTTCAAAATATTGAACGGTCCGATTGAGCTGAAATTTATTGACAGCTTCCTCTCGTATTCAGCTAATTCTCTGTTAAATTTCATCCAACTCCAACGGTCCGATCGTCCGGAATAAAAATTTTAGTGTTTGTATCTAATTAGAACTTTTTTCTTAATCAAACACTTAATTCTTTATATATCAACAAATTCGTGGCTTGGCTTTTCAAATATCTTTTTCTCAAGCTTTTTAACCAAAAAAACTCTCCAAAATTACTCCCTTTCATATACAAACCATAGCCCCAAACTTATTCAAGATTTCAACCTTAGATTAGAAGGTTTATGTGGTGTTTTCTCGAGTTTGGGCTAGAACGAGATTTGATTATTTTTGCGAGAAGAACGTGATGGTGTGTTTAGATTTTGAGGCTAAAATTATGTGATGATTCACATAATAATTTTTAGGTATGGGGTTTTACACAATATGCTCTTTAAATCTCTCGAGAGTTATTCCGTTGATTTCATGTTTAATTGAACTCATATTTGAATTGTTAATTTCTTTGAAATCTGGAAAAATAATTGTTGGAATTATTTTTATTCATGTGGTATTATTCATGTAGTCGTTGAGCACATTGTCATGAGATTTTAATATGGCACGGACGTTGGGCAAACGCCAAAATTCCTGCTTCCAAGGGCTATGACTTGATAAAGCATATGCGGATGGCGTGAGGCCTGGTGAACCGGTTAATGTGTTGTTGCGAAATTTATTGATAAAAAGCTATTGAGATTCACATTTGATTTGAATATTCGTATTCGTATTGTGACGTTTTATTCATCGCTAACATTTTTGTTGAGCATCCTCCTGTCGTATTATGTACTTCCCCATATTTTCTTTTAGTGGCAGGTTAGCGCGGATTTTGTGGCGCTATGGAGATTGATTTTAGCGAGGATTATTTTGGGAGGATTTTTAATACAAGATGAGAAGACTTGTATTTATTTTTTATGTATAGAGCATTGGAGATTTATTTATTTTCGAGATAGTTAGATTGTTGTAATTATTTCGAGAGACTTGTTGTATTTATTTGAAGATGAGATTAGTGGTTTCTTTTCTATTATGGGATTTAGATGCTCTATACCTTGTGATTTGTGGATTTGAATTTAGTTTATCGACAGTAGCGCTCCGTTCGCTCTCCCCGGGCGGGCGGGGTGTTACAGAATGGTATCAGAGCTTAGGTATACGACAACCCTCGGGTCTTGGGTTTTGGGTCTGTTGCGTTTTTGTGGTGCGAAATTGTAGATAGAAATTTTTAAAGAATCGTTTTGCGTTAGGCATCTAGATTAGATGTGAGGAAATTATATTTTTGGTGACGAGATTATTTTTGGAGATTATTGGCCTGAGTTAGGCATTCGGCGAATTTCGAGGGCGAAATTCCATTGTTAGTGGGGAAGTGTAATAACCAGCGTAATTTTGGGGGTATTTTCGAAATTAAGAGGAAAAATAAATTTTGAGATAAAATTATTTTTATTGGTCAAATATGTTGGTTATTATTTTTAAAGGTGAGAATTTCAAACGGTTTCGAAATCGGAATTAAAATAGAGTTTTAATTGAATTTTTATTATATAGAAGAGTCCTCAAAATATAAAACTCTCTAAGAGTCTTCAAAACATAAAGCTGTGTAGCAAAAAAAAATATTTCAAAATATTGAATGGTCCGATTGAGCTGAAATTTTTTTGACAGCTTCCTCTCTTATTCAGCTAATTCTCTGTTAAATTTCATCCAATTCCAATGGTCCGATCGTCCGGAATAATAATTTTTGTGTTTGTATCTAATTAGAACTATTTTCTTAATCAAACACTTCATTCTTTATATATCAACAAATTCGTGGCTTGGCTTTTCAAATTACTTTTTGTCAAGCTTTTTAAGCAAAAATCCTCTCCAAAATTACTCCCTTTCATATACAAACCATAGCCCCAAACTTATTCAAGATTTCAACCTTAGATTAGAAGGCTTATTTGGTGTTTTCTCGAGTTTGGGCTAGAACGAGATTTGATTATTTTTGCGAGAAGAACGTGATGGTGTGTTTAGATTTCGAGGCTAAAATTATGTGATGATTCACGTAATAATTTTTAGGTATGGGGTTTTACGCATTATGCTCTTTAAATCTCGCGAGAGTTATTCCGTTGATTTCATGTTTAATTGAACTCATATTTGAATTGTTAATTTCTTTGAAATCTGGAAAAATAATTATTGGAATTATTTTTATTCATGTGGTATTATCCATGTTGTCGTTGAGCACATTGTCATGAGATTTTAATATGGCACGGACGTTGGGCACACGCCAAAATTCTTGCTTCCAAGGGCTATGACTTGATAAAGCATATGCGGATGGGGTGAGGCCTGGTGACCCGGTTAATGTGTTGTTGCGAAATTTATTGATAAAAAGCTATTGAGATTCGCATTTGATTTGAATATTCATATTCGTATTGTGACCTTTTATTCATCGCTAACATTTTTGTTGAGCATCTTCCTGTCGAATTATGTACTTCCCCATATTTTCTTTTAGTGGCAGGTTAGCGCGGATTTTGGGGCGCTATGGTGAAGGCGACGTCGGATCCCCGGTGATTAATAATCTCAAATTAAAATAGTATTTAATTTCCTTTTGCGGAAGCGTTGTAAAACCGGTGATGGTTCAACAAATAAACAAGGCCGAGTTTTAATATCTTAAGAAACAGATTAAAACATAATTCAAGTCCTAGAATTTGCCTAAGTCATAATTAACAATTATACAAAGTTAGGCGAAACCAATTTTAGCAAATGACTTGAATAAACCAATTTTACCCAATATTTAATTTAAGTCCCAAATTAAATGAGTGTGATAATTAAACCCGATTTTATCTTGAATTAAACCTAAAGCATGCGTTCTAAATGATGAGCAAGATAAAATAAACAAAGTCACACAACACCGCGATGTACGAGGAAAAACCCACTAACGGGAAAAAACCTCGGGACGGCCCTAGCCTCAAATCCACTAAAAACGGTATTACAAAATACAAGACAAAAGACTTACTTCTTAAACTCGAACCCTCTCAAGCCGTGATGCTCCTTCTTGTATCAACCTCCAATTAGCGGATAACCAACGGAGCTCCACCGTGGTCTCGGAATACACCAATGGGATAATTAGGCACACCGTCACTCCAACATGGAGCCTTTCTCCAAATGGGTAGAAATGAAACGAACTTCTCTTCAATTCGGTGTAGAGAAAAACCGGTGCCAAAACAATCTCCAAGCAATTAATATTTATATAGAAACTTGGATAAACAATTGGGTGTAAACTAGAGTGTGTATAAAATTTTTCTTGAAAGAATTACACTCAAAACATGAACATTTTCCCTAAATAAATTAGCTCTCAAACTCTCTCTAAGAGATGGATATGGAATGGAAAAGTTGTTGTGGAAAATGTGTTTCCCGCACATAATAAAGTATGAAAAAGTTGGTTGAAAACCAAGTGGAGAAGTGGGGAAAAAACTGTCAAAAACTGCTCAAAACCGTTCCCGCCTGACGTCTCGTTCGAACGAACTTGACTCTCGTTCGAATGAGACTTCTAACGAGCGACCAGCCTGGGCTCGTTAGAATCTCGTTAGAACGAAAACTTGTTCGAACGAACTATCGAACGACATATCGAACGACTGACCAGATTAGGGTCGTTGGCAAACTCGTTCGAACGAACCTGGTTCGAACGACAAAACTCGTTCGAACGAAATCTGGTTCGAACGAAAAAACTCGTTCGAACGACATTTCTAACGAACGTCCAGAAAGTTTGTAAAATTTGATTTTGGCCTAGAAACTTTTATAAACTTTTATATACTTAATTTTTAAGTTTCTAATTGATTCTTTCTGAAAAATAAAATGCAGTTTTTATTAACCTAACACCCAATACAAATTGTTCCAAGCTCCTATATACATATAATTACATTCATACCTTGGGAGCATGGAACCTTAGTTAATGACGTACAAACGAGGCACATAAACTACGGCATGTTGATGATGCTTTATACTCTTTGCCGCTACGTCTTCAACAAACACTTCATAGGTCTTGAATATTACAATTAAATAAAATCCTATGAATAAATGTTTTTGTCCGGAATTGAGCCAAAACTATATATGGACTCAATTGGAAATTTGTGTCCTTACAAATCTCCCCCTTTGGCTATTCCGGGACAAAAACCAAACAAAAATCCTAAAGGGTCGTCAAGCTCTACTAGACTCAAAACATACCCCGCCCAATCTTGACTCAACCCAAGGATCAAACGCTTTGCCATAGAAAGATGCCGCTTTAGAATAATTCCTGCACACTTAAGCAAACTCATCAAATGCATAGGGAATATCAAAATATTAAATGCAATTAATTAATTACTCCCCCTAAATTAATTCTCCCTTTAAACACATGACCTACTTAGAAAGACGTCTCCCCCTAAGATAAATCTCCCCCAAACGAAGATACGATAATAATAGGATTAGATTTCTCCCCCTATCATCATTCTCCCCCTTTTTGTTCGGGAATAGGCAAAGGATAAAGAACTAATAAACAGCATGTGAAAGCTTAAAGTGATAAGACATGAAAGCATATGGGCAATTAAAAACAAGGCAAAGACAAACAAATATCATATATATATATATACTAGAAATATATCAATGAACCACTTGCATATATATATAGATATAAACACACACATGACACAAAATACAATAAGTTTGCACACTCGTATGGCAAAAATGTGTCATATGGAAACGGAAGTGTAGGGGTGTGAACAAGCAACAATTAAATTTAGACCCAAACACTTAAGAAACGTTCACGGAGTTCTCATTTGATTGCAAACTTCATCACAGTTAAATATAACCTCATGTGACAATATAAAGATTGAACTAAATGAACAAACATACACAATGCATACAAGCCTAGCATGATGATGATTCTACAAACCAAATAGAGTCATGACATTAAAGACAACTAGGATAAACGGACATTGTGCAAACCGTTGATATACCATCCAATTCTCCCTCAATAAGCATATATATTCTTTTGTTTTGTGAACGAATATATCAAACAAACATAGGCCTTGGCAATTGTTTTCTGTTTAATGCCAAAAATTCTGTTTTTAGGCCTTTGGATCACGTATTTCTTTTAGATCCAATCAACGGTGGCTTACTATCGCAAAGGATTTAATTCATCCTTTCGGAGCCCTTCCCCGTGCATATATTAATTTATCATGTTTTCATTTTTCACACAAATCTCACATGCAACGGATTTTGACATGCACTAGTCCTCCTAGGTCATAGATATGTAGATGACTAGATTGATAGGAGAACACCTCAAAAAGCTCAAATATAACATGTGACATTAAGATTTCAAAAGAGCTCGTGCATGTGTGAATAGAGGCATATAGAAATAGAATCCATTTAAACAATACAAAATCCAACTACTCCATATAAAACATGGTAAAGAACATTTTAAGGATTGAAAATCTAAACCAAAAGTTCTAGCCACATGGAAGCGTAAAAGATAGGATTCAAACACAAATATATGCCACATAAAGTGTGTCAAACAAAAATACACACCAAACAAAATCTTTTTGAGTTTTTAACATTTTTAAGCAAAAAGAAAGATATATACTCAAAAGACAAAACAAAAATCATTTGTATTTTTCATTAAGCTTAAATGAAATAAATAAAACACAAATGATAAACAAAAATCTTTTTATATTATGCAGTCGATTCAAACACAAAATATAATACAAAAAGATAAACAAGTCATAATTTCTAGCATGTGATATGAAATAAGGCAATGACTAGAAAATGACTAAACAAGCATACATTTAGCATATGAATATAGCATGAAGTACAAACGCTAAAGTATGCAAACACTAACACATTTATCCTTTAGATTTAGCAAGGGAGGAAGGATGTGAAAGTAAATGAGAATCAAAATCCCTATTTTGTAAGGTAACCAAGTCGGGTTTCCTAACCCAAATTAATGAAGAATTACTATCTTGGGGTGTAGGAACGTTAGCTATCGTGGTTACTTTGCTAGGGGATTTTCTAGGAATTCGTTTAAGATCCAAACAAAATTTCCTAAGATGACCTTGTCGACCACAATGTGTACAAGTGAGAACATGTCGAAAATATTTACTTAAGGAGTGATCTTTAAAAGTATTCCTAGTTGATTCTCCTAAAACAGTAGTTTGGGCATTATGAGTAAATTCATTACAAGGATTGAAGCCTAAACCACTTGTGTCATTTTTAATTTGGATCGTTCCTAACATTTTATCAAGTTTTTCCGAACGACATTCCAAATCAAATTTGACATTACTAGAATCTTTTAATTTATTTTCCAATTCAACAATGTTAGATTCTAGTAAAACATTTCGCTCTTCAAAAGCAAGAAGCTCCTTTTTCAAGGATTCCATTAAACCCCTAAGGCTATCTCTTTCGCCTTCTACATATTCAAGCTTCTCTTGAAGAGTCCTCACATGTGTCCTAAGGTCTTATGTTAAGGCACTATTATCAACGACCTTGACACTCTTTCTTAAACAAGCTTCTAACTTCAAATTAGTTCTTTTCAAATTAATAGATTCTTTATATAATTCATGAAAAGCATTTTAAAGTTCACTCACATCAACCTCTTCTTCATTTTCACTCTCACTTTCTTCTCCACTCTCACTATCATCAAAAACAAGAGAATCATGAACAATGACCTTGGAAGTGGTATGTGCTATCATATCATCAATCGATGAGTTCTCATTATCACTCACATGACTAGCCATAAAAGCCACAAAAATTTTCTTAGTTGGGGAATCGGGCTTTTCTTCCTTATCACTATCACTAAGGGTTGCATTATATGAAATAGGTCACTTACCATCTTTCCTTAGTTTAGTGGGGCACTCATAAGCCCTATGGCCATAACCTTCACAACCAAAACACTTATTAGACTCGTCACTATCAACATTTTCATTACTAGGTTTAGGGATCTTATCGGCTTTAGAAATCTTCTTGTTTTTATCATGTTTAGAAGATTCATGTTTAGAAGATTCAAATTTCTTAAAATCATTTTTATATTTATCTTTGTTGAATTTAAGAAATTTTCTAAATTTACGAGCAAATAAAGCCATATTTTCCGAGTCACTATCACTATCGCTCTCTACTACTTGTTTAACCTCTTTTCGGGCTTTTAAAGCAACGCCCTTTTCGATTTTCTTTTCATTTTTAGAGGGAAACATATCCAATTCATAGGTTTGTAAATCACCTACAAGCTCTTCTAATTTCGTAGAGGCTAAAGTGGGTAAAGAATTTAAAACGGTCACCTTTGGAATAAATCTATCGGGTAGGGACCTTAAAATTTTCTTTACAACACGGTCGTCAGGTATTTTCTCTCCCAAGTTAAAGGATGAATTAACAATATCTGAAAGTCTAGCATAAAATTTATCAAAAGTTTCTTTTTCATCCATTTTGATAGTTTCAAATTGAGTGGTGAGGTTTTGGAGTTTTGAAGCTTTAACGACACTAGTTCCTTCATGAGTTAATTGTAAAATATCCCAAGCTTCTTTAGCGGTTTCACACGTCATAATACGTCGGAATTCATCCGGTGTGACAGCGCTAAATAAAGCATTTAAACCACGGGAATTAAAATTTGTAAGCTTAAACTCATTTTCGGTCCATCTATCGACGGGTTTGGGAACTTGTTCATTTTCAATTATATGTGTTGGTGGAGTCCAACCGTTAACAACAGACATCCAAACACGTTCATCGATAGATTTAAGTGCCGATTTCATGCGCGCTTTCCAATACGCGTAGTTTGAACCATCAAAAATAGGAAATTTTGAAAATGGGGAAAAATCCATTTTAGCCAAAAATTAAAGGATCTTTAACAAAGTAATTTATCGTTTTTGGCTCTGATACCAATTTGAAGGCGACGTCGGATCCCCGGTGATTAATAATCTCAAATTAAAATAGTATTTAATTTCCTTTTGCGGAAGCGTTGTAAAACAGGTGATGGTTCAACAAATAAACAAGGCCGAGTTTTAATATCTTAAGAAACAGATTAAAACATAATTCAAGTCCTAGAATTTGCCTAAGTCATAATTAACAATTATACAAAGTTAGGCGAAACCAATTTTAGCAAATGACTTGAATAAACCAATTTTACCCAATATTTAATTTAAGTCCCAAATTAAATGAGTGTGATAATTAAACCCGATTTTATCTTGAATTAAACCTAAAGCATGCGTTCTAAATGATGAGCAAGATAAAATAAACAAAGTCACACAACACCGCGATGTACGAGGAAAAACCCACTAACGGGAAAAAACCTCGGGACGACCCTAGCCTCAAATCCACTAAAAACGGTATTACAAAATACAAGACAAAAGACTTACTTCCTAAACTCGAACCCTCTCAAGCCGTGATGCTCCTTCTTGTATCAACCTCCAATTAGCGGATAACCAACGGAGCTCCACCGTGGTCTCGGAATACACCAATGGGACAATTAGGCACACCGTCACCCCAACATGGAGCCTTTCTCCAAATGGGTAGAAATGAAATGAACTTCTCTTCAATTCAGTGTAGAGAAAAACCGGTGCCAAAACAATCTCCAAGCAATTAATATTTATATAGAAACTTGGATAAACAATTGGGTGTAAACTAGAGTGTGTATAAAATTTTTCTTGAAAGAATTACACTCAAAACATGAACATTTTCCCTAAATAAATTAGCTCTCAAACTCTCTCTAAGAGATGGATATGGAATGGAAAAGTTGTTGTGGAAAATGTGTTTCCCGCACATAATAAAGTATGAAAAAGTTGGTTGAAAACCAAGTGGAGAAGTGGGGAAAAAACTGTCAAAAACTGCTCAAAACCGTTCCCGCCTGACGTCTCGTTCGAACGAACTTGACTCTCGTTCGAACGAGACTTCTAACGAGCGACCAGCCTGGGCTCGTTAGAATCTCGTTAGATATCTCGTTAGAACGAAAACTTGTTCGAACGAACTATCGAACGACATATCGAACGACTGACCAGATTATGGTCGTTGGCAAACTCGTTCGAACGAACCTGGTTCGAACGACAAAACTCGTTCGAACGAAATCTGGTTCGAACGAAAAAACTCGTTCGAACGACATTTCTAACGAACGTCCAGAAAGTTTGTAAAATTTGATTTTGGCCCAGAAACTTTTATAAACTTTTATATACTTAATTTTTAAGTTCCTAATTGATTCTTTCTGAAAAATAAAATGCAGTTTTTATTAACCTAACACCCAAAACAAATTGTTCCAAGCTCCTATATACATATAATTACATTCATACCTTGGGAGCATGGAACCTTAGTTGATGACGTACAAACGAGGCACATAAACTACGGCATGTTGATGATGCTTTATACTCTTTGCCGCTACGTCTTCAACAAACACTTCATAGGTCTTGAATATTACAATTAAATAAAATCCTATGAATAAATGTTCTTGTCCGGAATTGAGCCAAAACTATATATGGACTCAATTGGAAATTTGTGTCCTTACATATGGAGATTGATTTTAGCGATGATTATTTTGGGAGGATTTTTAATACAAGATGAGAAGACTTGTGTTTATTTTTTATGTATAGAGCATTGGAGATTTATTTATTTTCGAGATAGTTAGATTGTTGTAATTATTTCGAGAGACATGTTGTATTTATTTGAAGATGAGATTAGTGGTTTCTTTTCTATTATGGGATTTAGATGCTCTATACCTTGTGATTTGTGGATTTGAATTTAGTTTATCGACAGTAGCGCTCCGTTCGCTCTCCCCGGGCGGGCGGGGTGTTACAGAATGGTATCAGAGATTAGGTATACCACAACCCTCGGGTCTTAGGTTTTGGGTCTGTTGCGTTTTTGTGGTGGGAAATTGGAGATAGAAATTTTTAGAGAATCGTTTTGCATTGGGCATCTAGATTAGATGTGAGGAAATTATATTTTAGGTGACGAGTTTATTTTCGGAGATTATTGGCCTGAGTTAGGCATTCGGTGAATTTCGAGGGCGAAATTCCATTGTTAGTGGGGAAGTGTAACAACCCGCGTCATTTTGGGGATATTTTCGAAATTAAGAGGAAAAATAAATTTTGAGATAAAATTATTTTTATTGGTCAAATATGTTGGTTATTATTTTTAAAGGTGATAATTTCAAACGGTTTCGAAATCGGAATTAAAATGGAGTTTTAATTGAATTTTTATTATATAGAAGAGTCCTCAAAATATAAAACTCTCTAAGAGTCCTCAAAACATAAAGTTGTTTAGCAAAAAAAAATATTTCAAAATATTGAATGATCCGATCGATCTGAAATTTTTTTGACAGCTTCCTCTCGTATTCAGCTAATTCTCTGTTAAATTTCATCCAATTCCAACGGTCCGATCGTCCGGAATAAATTTTTTAGTGTTTGTTTCTGATTAGAACTCTTTTCTTAATCAAACACTTAATCCTTTATATATCAACAAATTCGTGGCTTGGCTTTTCAAATCACTTTTTCTCAAGCTTTTTAATCAAAAAACCTCTCCAAAATTACTCCCTTTCATATACAAACCATAGCCCCAAACTTATTCAAGATTTCAACCTTAGATTAGAAGGCTTATTTGGTGTTTTCTCGAGTTTAGGCTAGAACGAGATTTGATTATTTTTGCGAGAGGAACGTCATGGTGTGTTTAGATTTTGAGGCTGAAATTATGTGATGATTCACGTAATAATTTTTAGGTATGGGGTTTTACACAATATGCTCTTTAAATATCTCGAGAGTTATTCCGTTGTTTTCATGTTTAATTGAACTTATATTTTAATTGTTAATTTCTTTGAAATTTGGAAAAATAATTGTTGGAATTATTTTTATAAATGTGGTATTATTCATGTTGTCGTTGAGCACGTTGTCATGAGATTTTAATATGTCACGGACGTTGGGCACACGCCAAAATTCCTGCTTCCAAGGGCTATGACTTGATAAAGCATATGCGGATGGGGTGAGGCCTGGTGACCCGGTTAATGTGTTGTTGTGAAATTTATTGATAAAAAGCTATTGAGATTCGCATTTGATTTGAATATTCGTATTCGTATTGTGACGTTTTATTCATCGCTAACATTTTTGTTGAGAATCCTCCTGTCGTATTATGTACTTCCCCATATTTTCTTTTAGTGGCAGGTTAGCGCGGATTTTGGGGCGCTATGGAGATTGATTTTAGCGAGGATTATTTTGGGAGGATTTTTAATACAAGATGAGAAGACTTGTATTTATTTTTTATGTATAGAGCATTGGAGATTTATTTATTTTCGAGATAGTTAGATTGTTGTAATTATTTCGAGAGACTTGTTGTATTTATTTGAAGATGAGATTAGTGGTTTCTTTTCTATTATGGGATTTAGATGCTCTATACCTTGTGATTTGTGGATTTGAATTTAGTTTATCGACAGTAGCACTCCGTTCGCTCTCCCCGGGCGGATGGGGTGTTACAGAATGGAATCAGAGCTTATGTATACGACAACCCTCGGGTCTTGGATTTTGGGTCTGTTGCGTTTTTGTGGTGCGAAATTGGAGATAGAAATTTTTAAAGAATCGTTTTGCGTTAGGCATCTAGATTAGATGTGAGGAAATTATATTTTTGGTGACGAGATTATTTTTGGAGATTATTGGCCTGAGTTAGGCATTCGGCGAATTTCGAGGGCGAAATTCCATTGTTAGTGGGGAAGTGTAATAACCAGCGTAATTTTGGGGGTATTTTCGAAATTAAGATAAAAATAAATTTTGTGATAAAATTATTTTTATTGCTCAAATATGTTGGTTATTATTTATAAAGGTGATAATTTCAAACGGTTTCGAAATCGGAATTAAAATAGAGTTTTAATTGAATTTTTATTATATAGAAGAGTCCTCAAAATATAAAACTCTCTAAGAGTCCTCAAAACATAAAGCTGTGTAGCAAAAAAAAAATATTTCAAAATATTGGCCGGTCCGATTGAGCTGAAATTTTTTGACAGCTTCCTCTCGTATTCAGCTAATTCTCTGTTAAATTTCATCCAATTCCAACGGTCCGATCGTCCGGAATAAAAATTTTAGTGTTTGTATCTAATTAGAACTCTTTTCTTAATGAAACACTTAATCCTTTATATATCAACAAATTCGTGGCTTGGCTTTTCAAATAACTTTTTCTCAAGCTTTTTAATTAAAAAACCTCCCCAAAATCACTCCCTTTCATATACAAACCATAGCCCCAAACTTATTCAAGATCTCAACCTTAGATTAGAAGGCTTATTTGGTGTTTTCTCGAGTTTGGGCTAGAACGAGATTTGATTATTTTTGCGAGAGGAACGTGATTGTGAGTTTAGATTTTGAGGCTAAAATTTTGTGATGATTCACGTAATAATTTTTAGGTATGGGGTTTTACACAATATGCTCTTTAAATCTCTTGAGAGTTATTCCGTTGATTTCATGTTTAATTGAACTCATATTTGAATTGTTAATTTCTTTGAAATCAGGAAAAATAGTTGTTGGAATTATTTTTATTCATGTGGTTTTATTCATGTTGTCGTTGAGCACATTGTCATGAGATTTTAATATGGCACGGACGTTGGGCACACGCCAAAATTCCTGCTTCCAAGGGATATGACTTGATAAAGCATATGCGGATGGGGTGAGGCCTGGTGACCCGGTTAATGTGTTGTTGTGAAATTTATTGATAAAAAGCTATTGAGATTCGCATTTGATTTGAATATTCGTATTCATATTATGACGTTTTATTCATCGCTAACATTTTTGTTGAGCATCGTCCTGTCGTATTATGTACTTCCACATATTTTCTTTTAGTAGCAGGTTAGCGCGGATTTTGGGGCGCTATGGAGATTGATTTTAGCGATGATTATTTTGGGAGGATTTTTAATACTAGATGAGAAGACTTGTATTTATTTTTTATGTATAGAGCATTGGAGATTTATTTATTTTCGAGATAGTTAGATTGTTGTAATTATTTCGAGAGACTTGTTGTATTTATTTGAAGATGAGATTAGTGGTTTCTTTTCTATTATGGGATTTAGATGCTCTATACCTTGTGATTTGTGGATTTGAATTTAGTTTATCGACAGTAGCACTCCGTTCGCTCTCCCCGGGCGGATGGGGTGTTACAGAATGGAATCAGAGCTTATGTATACGACAACCCTCGGGTCTTGGATTTTGGGTCTGTTGCGTTTTTGTGGTGCGAAATTGGAGATAGAAATTTTTAAAGAATCGTTTTTCGTTAGGGATCTAGATTAGATGTGAGGAAATTATATTTTTGGTGACGAGATTATTTTCGGGGATTATTGGCCTGAGTTAGGCATTCGGCGAATTTTGAGGGCGAAATTCCATTGTTAGTGGGGAAGTATAACAACCCGCGTAATTTTGGGAGTATTTTCGAAATTAAGAGGAAAAATAAATTTTGAGATAAAATTATTTTAATTGCTCAAATATGTTGGTTATTATTTTTCAAGGTGATAATTTCAAACGGTTTCGAAATCGGAATTAAAATGGAGGTTTAATTGCATTTTTATTATATAGATGAGTCCTCGAAATATAAAACTCTCTAAGAGTCCTCAAAACATAAAGTTGTGTAGCAAAAAAAAAATATTTCAAAATATTTAACAATCCGATCGAGCTGAAATTTTTTTGACAGCTTCCTCTCGTATTCAGCTAATTCTCTGTTAAATTTCGTCCAATTCCAACGGTCCGATCGTCCGGAATAAAATTTTTAGTGTTTGTATCTGATTAGAACTCTTTTCTTAACCAAACACTTAATCCTTTATATATCAACAAATCGTGGCTTGGCTTTTCAAATCACTTTTTCTCAAGCTTTTTAACCAAAAAACCTCTCCAAAATTACTTCCTTTCATATACAAACCATAGCCCCAAACTTATTCAAGATTTCAACCTTAGATTAGAAGGCTTATTTGGTGTTTTCTCGAGTTTAGGCAAGAACGAGATTTGATTATTTTTGCGACAGGAACGTCATGGTGTGTTGAGATTTTGAGGCTGAAATTATGTGATGATTCACGTAATAATTTTTAGGTATGGGGTTTTACACAATATGCTCTTTAAATATCTCGAGAGTTATTCCGTTGATATCATGTTCAATTGAACTCATATATGAATTGTTAATTTATTTGAAATTTGGAAAAATAATTGTTGGAATTATTTTTTTAAATGTGGTATTATTCATGTTGTCGTTGAGCACGTTGTCAGGAGATTTTAATATGGCACAGACGTTGGGCACACGCCAAAATTCCTACTTCCAAGGGTTATGACTTGATAAAGCATATGCGGATGGGGTGAGGCCTGGTGACCCGGTTTATGTGTTGTTGCGAAATTTATTGATAAAAAGCTATTGAGATTCGCATTTGATTTGAATATTCGTATTCGTATTGTGACGTTTTATTCATCGCCAACATTTTTGTTGAGCATCCTCCTGTCGTATTATGTACTTCCCCATATTTTCTTTTAGTGGCAGGTTAGCGCGGATTTTGGGGCGCTATGGAGATTGATTTTAGCGAGGATTATTTTGGGAGGATTTTTAATACAAGATGAGAAGACTTGTATTTATTTTTTCTGTATAGAGTATTGGAGATTTATTTATTTTCGAGATAGTTAGATTGTTGTAATTATTTCGAGAGACTTGTTGTATTTATTTGAAGATGAGATTAGTGGTTTCGTTTCTATTATGGGATTTAGATGCTCTATACCTTGTGATTTGTGGGTTTGAATTTAGTTTATCGACAGTAGCGCTCCGTTCGCTCTCCCCGGGCGGGCGGGGTGTTACAGAATGGTATCAGAGCTTATGTATATGACAACCCTCGGGTCTTGGATTTTGGGTCTGTTGCGTTTTTGTGGTGTGAAATTGGAGATAGAAATTTTTAAAGAATCGTTTTGCGTTAGGGATCTATATTAGATGTGAGGAAATTATATTTTTGGTGACGAGATTACTTTCGGAGATTATTGGCCTGAGTTAGGCATTCGGCGAATTTTAGGGCGAAATTCCATTGTTAGTGGGGATGTATAACAACCCGTGTAATTTTGGGAGTATTTTCGAAATTAAGAGGAAAAATAAATTTTGAGATAAAATTATTTTTATTGCTCAAATATGTTGGTTATGATTTTTAAAGGTAAGAATTTCAAACGGTTTCGAAATCGAAATTAAAATGGAGGTTTAATTGAATTTTTATTATATAGAAGAGTCCTCAAAATATAAAACTCTCTAAGAGTCCTCAAAACATAAAGTTGTGTAGCAAAAAAAAATATTTCAAAATATTGAACGATCCGGTCGAGCTGAAATTTTTTTGGCAGCTTCCTCTCGTATTCAGCTAATTCTCTGTTAAATTTCATCCAATTCCAACGGTCTGATCGTCCGGAATAAATTTTTTAGTGTTTGTATCTCATTAGAACTCTTTTCTTAATCAAACACTTAATCCTTTATATATCAACAAATTCGTGTCTTGGCTTTTCAAATCACTCTTTCTCAAGCTTTTTAACCAAAAAAACCCCTCCAAAATTACTCCTTTTCATATACAAACCATAACCCCAAACTTATTCAAGATCTCAACCTTAGATTAGAAGGCTTATTTGGTGTTTTCTCGAGTTTGGGCTAGAACGAGATTTGATTATTTTTGCGAGAGGAATGTGATGGTGTGTTTAGATTTTGAGGCTGAAATTATGTGATGATTTACGTCATAATTTTTAGGTATGGGGTTTTACACAATATGCTCTTTAAATCTCTCGAGAGTTATTCCGTTGATTTCATGTTTAATTAAACTCATATTTGAATTGTAAATTTCTTTGAAATCTGGAAAAATAATTGTTGGAATTATTTTTATTCATGTGGTATTATTCATGTTGTCGTTGAGCATGTTGTCATGATATTTTAATATGGCACGGACGTTGGGAAAACGCCAAAATTCGTGCTTCCGAGGGCTATGACTTGAAAAAGCATATGCGGATGGGGTGAGGCCTGGTGCCCCGGTTAATGTGTTGTTGCGAAATTTATTGATAAAAAGCTATTGAGATTCGCATTTGATTTGAATATTCGTATTCGTATTGTGACGTTTTATTCATCGCTAACATTTTTGTTGAGCATCTTCCTATCGTATTGTGTACTTCCCCATATTTTCTTTTAGTGGCAGGTTAGCGTGGATTTTGGGGCGCTATGGAGATTGATTTTAGCGAGGATTATTTTGGGAGGATTTTTAATACAAGATGAGAAGACTTGTATTTATTTTTTATGTATAGAGCATTGGAGATTTATTTATTTTCGAGATAGTTAGATTGTTGTAATTATTTCGAGAGACTTGTTGTATTTATTTGAAGATGAGATTAGTGGTTTCTTTTCTATTATGGGATTTAGACGCTCTATACCTTGTGATTTGTGGATTTGAATTTAGTTTATCGACAGTAGCGCTCCATTCGCTCTCCCTGGGCGGGCGGGGTGTTACAGAATGGTATCAGAGATTAGGTATACGAAAACCCTCGGGTCTTGGGTTTTGGGTCTGTTGCGTTTTTGTGGTGCGAAATTGGAGATAGAAATTTTTAGAGAATCGTTTTGCATTAGGCATCTAGATTAGATGTGAGGAAATTATATTTTTGGTGACGAGATTATTTTCGGAGATTATTGGCCTGAGTTAGGCATTCGGTGAATTTCGAGGTCGAAATTCCATTGTTAGTGGGGAAGTGTAACAACCCGCGTAATTTTGGGGGTATTTTCGAAATTAAGAGGAAAAATAAATTTTGAGATAAAATTATTTTTATTGGTCAAATATGTTGGTTATTATTTTTAAAGATGAGAATTTCAAACGGTTTCGAAATCGGAATTAAAATGGAGTTTTAATTGAATTTTTATTATATAGAAGAGTCCTCAAAATATAAAACTCTCTAAGAGTCCTCAAAACATAAAGCTGTGTAGAAAAAAAAAATATTTCAAAATATTGAACGATCCGATCGAGTTGAAATTTTTTTGGCAGCTTCCTCTCGTATTCAGCTAATTCTCTGTTAAATTTCATCCAATTCCAACGGTCCGATCGTCCGGAATAAAATTTTTAGTGTTTGTATCTGATTAGAACTCTTTTCTTAATCAAACAATTAATCCTTTATATATCAACAAATTCGTGTCTTGGCTTTTCAAATCACTTTTTCTCAAGCTTTTTAACCAAAAAAACCCCTCCAAAATTACTCCCTTTCATATACAAACCATAGCCCCAAACTTATTCAAGATCTCAACCTTAGATTAGAAGGCTTATTTGGTGTTTTCTCGAGTTTGGGTTAGAACGAGATTTGATTATTTTTGCGAGAGGAATGTGATGGTGTGTTTAGATTTTGAGGCTGAAATTATGTGATGATTTACGTAATAATTTTTAGGTATGGGGTTTTACACAATATGCTCTTTAAATCTCTCGAGAGTTATTCCGTTGATTTCATGTTTAATTAAACTCATATTTGAATTGTTAATTTCTTTGAAATCTGAAAAAATAATTGTTAGAATTATTTTTATTCATGTGGTATTATTCATGTTGTCGTTGAGCACGTTGTCATGATATTTTAATATGGCACGGACATTGGGCACACACCAAAATTCCTGCTTCCAAGGGCTATGACTTGATAAAGCATATGCGGATGGGGTGAGGCCTGGTGACCCGGTTAATGTGTTGTTGCGAAATTTATTGATAAAAAGCTATTGAGATTCGCATTTGATTTGAATATTCGTATTCGTATTGTGACGTTTTATTCATCGCTAAAATTTTTGTTGAGCATCTTCCGGTCGTATTGTGTACTTCCCCATATTTTCTGTTAGTGGCAGGTTAGCGTGGATTTTGGGGCGCTATGGAGATTGATTTTAGCGAGGATTATTTTGGGAGGATTTTTAATACAAGATGAGAAGACTTGTATTTATTTTTTATGTATAGAGCATTGGAGATTTATTTATTTTCGAGATAGTTAGATTGTTGTAATTATTTCGAGAGACTTGTTGTATTTATTTGAAGATGAGATTAGTGGTTTATTTTCTATTATGGGATTTAGATGCTCTATACCTTGTGATTTGTGGATTTGAATTTAGTTTATCGACAGTAGCGCTCCGTTCGCTCTCCCCGGGCGGGCGGGGTGTTACAGAATGGTATCAGAGCTTATGTATACGACAACCCTCGGGTCTTGGATTTTGGGTCTGTTGCGTTTTTGTGGTGCGAAATTGGAGATAGAAATTTTTAAAGAATCGTTTTGCGTTAGGGATCTAGATTAGATGTGAGGAAATTATATTTTTGGTGACGAGATTATTTTCGGAGATTATTGGCCTGAGTTAGGCATTCGGCGAATTTTGAGGGCGAAATTTCATTGTTAGTGGGGAAGTATAACAACCCGCGTAATTTTGGGAGTATTTTCGAAATTAAGAGGAAAAATAAATTTTGAGATAAAATTATTTTTATTGCTCAAATATGTTGGTTATGATTTTTAAAGGTGAGAATTTCAAACGGTTTCAAAATCGGAATTAAAATGAAGGTTTAATTGAATTTTTATTATATAGAAGAGTCCTCAAAATATAAAACTCTCTAAGAGTCCTCAAAACATAAAGTTGTGTAGCAAAAAAAAATATTTCAAAATATTGAACGATCCGATCGAGCTGAAATTTTTTTGACAGCTTCCTCTCGTATTCAGCTAATTCTCTGTTAAATTTCATCCAATTCCAACGGTCCGATCGTCCGGAATAAAATTTTTAGTGTTTGTATCTCATTAGAACTATTTTCTTAATCAAACACTTAATCCTTTATATATCAACAAATTCGTGTCTTGGCTTTTCAAATCACTTTTTCTCAAGCTTTTTAACCAAAAAAAACCCTCCAAAATTACTCCCTTTCATATACAAACCATAGCCCCAAACTTATTCAAGATCTCAACCTTAGATTAGAAGGCTTATTTGGTGTTTTCTCGAGTTTAGGCTAGAACGAGATTTGATTATTTTTGCGAGAGGAATGTGATGGTGTGTTTAGATTTTGAGGCTGAAATTATGTGATGATTTACGTAATAATTTTTAGGTATGGGGTTTTACACAATATGCTCTTTAAATCTCTCGAGAGTTATTCCGTTGATTTCATGTTTAATTAAACTCATATTTGAATTGTTAATTTCTTTGAAATCTGGAAAAATAATTGTTGGAATTATTTTTATTCATGTTGTCGTTGAGCACGTTGTCATGAGATTGTAATATGGCACGGACGTTGGGCACACGCCAAAATTCCTGCTTCCAAGGGCTATGACTTGATAAAGCATATGCGGATGGGGTGAGGCCTGGTGCCCCGGTGAATGTGTTGTTGCGAAATTTATTGATAAAAAGCTATTGAGATTCGCATTTGATTTGAATATTCGTATTCGTATTGTGACGTTTTATTCATCGCTAACATTTTTGTTGAGCATCCTCCTGTCGTTTTGTGTACTTCCCCATATTTTCTTTTAGTGGCAGGTTAGCGTGGATTTTGGGGCGCTATGGAGATTGATTTTAGCGAGAATTATTTTGGGAGGATTTTTAATACAAGATGAGAAGACTTGTATTTATTTTTTATGTATAGAGCATTGGAGATTTATTTATTTTCGAGATAGTTAGATTGTTGTAATTATTTCGAGAGACTTGTTGTATTTATTTGAAGATGAGATTAGTGGTTTATTTTCTATTATGGGATTTAGATGCTCTATACCTTGTGATTTGTGGATTTGAATTTAGTTTATCGACAGTAGTGCTCCGTTCGCTCTCCCCGGGCGGGCGGGTTGTTACAGAATGGTATCAGAGCTTATGTATACGACAACCCTCAGGTCTTGGATTTTGGGTCTGTTGCATTTTTGTGGTGCGAAATTGGAGATAGAAATTTTTAAAGAATCGTTTTGCGTTAGGGATCTAGATTAGATGTGAGAAAATTATATTTTTGGTGACGAGATTATTTTCGGAGATTATAGGCCTGAGTTAGGCATTCGGCGAATTTTAAGGGCGAAATTCCATTGTTAGTGGGGATGTATAACAACCAGCGTAATTTTGGGGGTATTTTCGAAATTAAGAGGAAAAATAAATTTTGAGATAAAATTATTTTTTTTGGTCAAATATGTTGGTTATTATTTTTAAAGGTGAGAATTTCAAACGGTTTCGAAATCGGAATTAAAATGGAGTTTTAATTGAATTTTTATTATATAGAAGAGTCCTCAAAACATAAAGCTGTGTAGCAAAAAAAAAATATTTCAAAATATTGAACGGTCCGATCGAGCTGAAATGTTTTTGACAGCTTCCTCTCGTATGCAGCTAATTCTCTGTTAAATTTCATCCAATTCCAACGGTCCGAACGTCCGGAATAAAATTTTTAGTGTTTGTATCTGATTAGAACTCTCTTCTTAATCAAACACTTAATTCTTTATATATCAACAAATTCGTGGCTTGGCTTTTCAAATCACTTTTTCTCAAGCTTTTTAACCAAAAAACCTCTCCAAAATTACTCCCTTTCATATACAAACCATAGCCCCAAACTTATTCAAGATTTCAACCTTAGATTAGAAGGCTTATTTGGTGTTTTCTCGAGTTTGGGCTAGAACGAGATTTGATTGTTTTTGCGAGAGGAACGTGATGGTGTGTTTAGATTTTGAGGCTAAAATTTTGTGATGATTCACGTAATAATTTTTAAGTATGGGGTTTTACACAATATGCTCTTTAAATCTCTCGAGAGTCATTCCGTTGATTTCATGTTTAATTGAACTCATATTTGAATTGTTAATTTCTTTGAAATCTGTAAAAATAATTGTTGGAATTATTTTTATTCATGTGGTATTATTCATGTTGTCGTTGAGCACATTGTCATGAGATTTTAATATGGCACGAACGTTGGGCACACGCCAAAATTTCTGCTTCCAAGGGATATGACTTGATAAAGCATATGCGGATGGGGTGAGGCCTGGTGACCCGGTTAATGTGTTGTTGTGAAATTTATTGATAAAAAGCTATTGAGATTCGATTTTTATTTGAATATTCGTACTCGTATTGTGACGTTTTATTCATCGCTAACATTTTTGTTGAGCATCGTCCTGTCGTATTATGTACTTCCCCATATTTTCTTTTAGTGGCTGGTTAGCGCGGATTTTGGGGCGCTATGGAGATTGATTTTAGCGATGATTATTTTGGGAGGATTTTTAATACAAGATGAGAAGACTTGTATTTATTTTTTTATGTATAGAGCATTGGAGATTTATTTATTTTCGAGATAGTTAGATTGTTGTAATTATTTCGAGAGACTTGTTGTATTTATTTGAAGATGAGATTAGTGGTTTCTTTTCTATTATGGGATTTAGATGCTCTATACCTTGTGATTTGTGGATTTGAATTTAGTTTATCGACAGTAGCACTCCGTTTGCTCTCCCCGGGCAGGTGGGGTGTTACAGAATGGTATCAGAGCTTATGTATACGACAACCCTCGGGTCTTGGATTTTGGGTCTGTTACGTTTTTGTGGTGCGAAATTGGAGATAGAAATTTTTAAAGAATCGTTTTGCGTTAGGGATCTAGATTAGATGTGAGGAAATTATATTTTTGGTGACGAGATTACTTTCGGAGATTATTGGCCTGAGTTAGGCATTCGGCGAATTTTGAGGGCGAAATTCCATTGTTAGTGGGGAAGTATTACAACCCGCGTAATTTTGGGAGTATTTTCGAAATTAAGAGGAAAAATAAATTTTGAGAAAAAATTATTTTTATTGCTCAAATATGTTGGTTATTATTTTTAAAGGTGAGAATTTCAGACGGTTTCGAAATCGGAATTAAAATGGAGGTTTAATTGAATTTTTACTATATAGAAGAGTCCTCAAAATATAAAACTCTGAAGAGTCCTCAAAACATAAAGTTGTGTAGCAAAAATAAAATATTTCAAAATATTGAACGATCCGATCGAGCTGAAATTTTTTTGACAGCTTCCTCTCGTATTCAGCTAATTCTCTGTTAAATTTCATCCAATTCCAACGGTCCGATCGTCCGGATTTTTTTTTTTAGTATTTGTATCTGATTAGAACTCTTTTCTTAATCAAACACTTAATCCCTTATGTAACAACCCGCCTAAAATAATAACGGGTGGCCAGCCCTATACTATATTAAATCAGGAATTCCAGATGGTCCAGTCTCAACATCAACTAACAGTACTATATAATATAGGACTAACTACCCGAAATCATATAAGCGAGATGTTATAAAAATTTAAAACTTGCAACATATGACAACCCAACACTATAAAACTACTAATGAATAGAAGAAATGCAGGAAAGAACTATAAGAAATGAAAGGTATCACTATACTTGAATATGCCATAAATAAATAAACCCGAATAAGCTGTCGGGTCACAGCAAATACAATAACTGAAGGGAAATAAATATAAACATGTAAGTAAATATCCCTATGATACAAACCCGATATACAACGTGAATCCTACCTAGAATTTTAAAGAAGTAGGAAGCGGCTACATGAAACATCCCGTAACAGTCCGCACCTGTCACGGCTCCCAAGACTCTGGATAGAAGGTCATCCGGTATCCATGCGGTAGGATACCTGTGGAAATATATATGTATATACAAGAAGGAGGGAGAAAAGTAAACGGGTCAGAGCCCCGAATGTGTAAGATATTTAGCAAGTGTGTTAACTGTGCATAATAAATACCGGTGTACTTAATTTCATAAATAAGTGAGACCGCACTCTCGTGGAACCCCAACTCACCTCTCCTCTAAAGGCGCGCACCTATTCGCGTCCTCCAATTTTAGTTAAATTACCCCCATTGATTTTAGGACAACCTAACTTATCAGGCCTAGCCTATATCCACGAGAGCTACCTTCCCGTCACAATCTAAGGATCCACCCGCTTACAATCCTATTAGATTAGATTACAACAATTATGCCATAAAAGGCTTAATGAATTCCGATTAATAATCTCATGAATTATAATTATCATAATTCCTAAAGCATTACCCCTATACATATACATATGTATATATATACCTATATAGGCTAAAAACGTAAGAATTACTATACTTAATAATATGCACATGGAATATTGGCAAGACTTCTCTCTAATCCCAAAATTGTACTACGTTTCGTGCGTGGGGAGTCTCGCAAAGCGAAATCCAAACAAGGAACCGCCCCGTTACACTACTCCTGACAAGGTCAAGACCAGAGATCCGTGATGCCACCTATGGAATTACTTCTCTCAAATCTCGACATGGCACTGCGTTTCGTGCGTGAGGTGTCTCGCAAAGCGAAATCCAAACAAGGAACCACCTCGTTACACTACTCCTGGGCAATGTCGATCCTAGAGATCCATAATCCTCAACCTACAAGTAAATACTACCATTATTACTAACTATAGCTACTAAAGAAAGGAAGAAGAAAAGAAAAAGAAAACAAATAAAATAAAATAAAAGAACTTCCAATGATATCCTTGGGATGATGTAACCGAATAATACCTTATGTGCGATACATCAACCCCCATCAATCTAGTACACCATAATCATCTAAGATGTACTTCCTAAAAGTCCATATCCTTTCATCTATAGGATATATATATATAAATATATATATATAGGTATTTATTTCTAACCGTATATATATATCATCATCATTCCAATAGCCAAGTGTACATACTACATATGATGTACAAGGCCATGCACATAATATACCCGGCTATATATATCGCCGATAAACTGCATCAGTGCTATCATCTTCCCAGTGCCCGGCTCACGTAGCAATACTGGGGCCACCGTTGTGGGACTAAAAGACACCCATCTCGTGGTAAACACACGCACACGACGTCCCGGGAAGCGGTCATAGTTCCAACCGGCAATGAGACGAAACATACCCACCACGTCTCATCCCAAAAATATATATCTATATGTATAATAATCACAAGGGACGACTATGACCTGGGGAATATCCACACCCTGCATTATAAGCCAGGATGCTCACCCTCTACGCGCGCAACTTCCCAATGATAGCATGAGCGGGGTATGCTTAACCAATCAAGTATATGTATTATTCACATGCACAATATATATACATCCATATGATCCAATTATAGGATCAAATAATAAACCACCATATACGGTTTAAATAACCATACCATGTATGTCCACAACATATATATATATATATATATATATATATATATATCAACACATATTCACATATCCTTATCTATATATATAAACTAATTCTCGTTCATATGTATA
Source organism: Sambucus nigra (assembly GCA_949130495.1). Lineage (NCBI taxonomy): Eukaryota > Viridiplantae > Streptophyta > Magnoliopsida > Dipsacales > Adoxaceae > Sambucus > Sambucus nigra. The sequence continues at coordinate 447,470,228 of OX422220.1, read as the reverse complement.
AGATATATATACCTGGCTATAAGTATACATAGTCCTCGATATACAAGCCGTCACTACCATTTCCATTAACTTTACCTCGATACGTGAATATAATCCCATATTTGAAACATATTCGATCATTTTCCTATGATGAATAGTCTCCCAAAACCATATGTATATATCTATACCTATATATATATTCAACATTAGGGCTATCACCCAAGAGTTTGTGTAGGAATCTTTCACTACACATATCATCTATATCTCCGAGTACATTAAAGAATCTAATAATCATTTTGACTATCGGTATACATATAACTAATAGTCTATCAGCCTCAAGCTCATTCTTTCAATCATCAAATAATCTCATTTCCCTCGATTTCGACTATGGTTCGATCACTTTTGTGAATACCCTGATCTAAGATCTCTCTAAGAGTTCTTAGCCTCACCTCACATCTACACTTACTTTTAATCTACAATTAGGATTCCCAATCCCAAAGGGTTTTCCCCCAAAATCTCTATACATAACTCCAAATACATACATGGATACATTTCTCCCAAATTACCCTAAGGAGTCCCCAAAACTCTAATGTGTGAGAAACTCCTTATGTGTCTCCAAGAACATATCTCTTACATCATAAGAGAAGGCCCCAACTCAATAAACCCAACCAAAAAGGGTTTGAATTCACTATGGAGAAAATACCTCAAAATGCCCTGTTTCCGAATCGATTCGGCCCTATTCCGAATCGATTCGGACTAGCGAATCGATTCGGCCTCCAAGGCGAATCGATTCGGGTCCAAAGACCTGGGCTTCTGCAATAGGCCGAATCGATTCGGCTTGGGGTCCGAATCGATTCGGTCAATGCAGACCTGCTAATTTTACCAAACCGAATCGATTCGCTTGAGGGGGCGAATCGATTCGGACCTGCAATTTTTGAAGGGTTCATCTGTTTCTTCAAAACCCACGAATTCTAAACCCTACATTTCTCATTCCAACCCCCAATCCTTCATCAAATCATGATTTTAAGCCCATTAACCAACCCAAAGTTGATCCCAATCATTTCTATGTCATTAATTCTCAATTTAAACATTGATTTCAAGATTTAAACCTAAAATCTAGGTTTTGACATTAATACCCAAAAACCATTTCTTTACCCCACATATTATGAAATGAAATACACAAATAGCTATTTAGCAAGATTAAACACTTGCCTCAGATTTGTAGAGGTTGGATCATCCTCGATGTTGCGGTTGGGCCGGAAATCCCAAGCTTTTCTTCCTCTCTCTCTTCTTTTCCTTCTTCTTTCTTTCTTCCTTTTTCTTTCTCTCTTTCTCTATTTGAGAAGGCTTCATCCGTAAGCCTCCAACCCTTTTAAAACAAAATCCCAGTTTTAAATGTTAATACACACTTTAAATGACTCGTTGACTCCAATTCAAGTCGAAACAACTTGAAAACATTCCGGAGCCGAAATAAGACCCAATGACAGTCATTTTGACTATCTCGACCCTTCTGGGATCGATGGTACCCTCAAAAATATCATCCGGAATACTTTGAAACGTCCTCTATTTTTGGACTTAAATTCCCAAATTTTAAAATTCTCCAATTTAATTAAATTTAATTTCCCAAAATTAAATTTCTCAGTCTCCAAAAGTCGAGGGTGTTACACCTTATATATCAACAAATTCGTGGCTTGGCTTTTCAAATCACTTTTTCTCAAGCTTTTTAACCAAAAAACCTCTCCAAAATTACTCCCTTTCATATACAAACCATAGCCCCAAACTTATTCAAGATTTCAACCTTACATTAGAAGGCTTATTTGGTGTTTTCTCGAGTTTGGGCTAGAACGAGATTTGATTATGTTTGCGAGAGGAATGTGATGGTGTGTTTAGATTTTGAGGCTAAAATTATGTGATGATTCACGTAATAATTTTTAGGTATGGGGTTTTACAAAATATGCTCTTTAAATCTCTCGAGAGTTATTCCGTTGATTTCGTGTTTAATTGAACTCATATTTGAATTGTTAATTTCTTTGAAATCTGGAAAAATAATTGTTGGAATTATTTTTATTCATGTGGTATTATTCATGTTGTCGTTGAGCACATTGTCATGAGATTTTAATATGGCACGGACGTTGGGCACACGCCAAAATTCCTGCTTCCAAGGGATATGACTTGATAAAGCATATGCGGATGGGGTGAGGCCTGGTGACCCGGTTAATGTGTTGTTGTGAAATTTATTGATAAAAAGCTATTGAGATTCGCATTTGATTTGAATATTCGTATTCGTATTGTGACATTTTATTCATCGCTAACATTTTTGTTGAGCATCGTCCTGTCGTATTATGTACTTCCCCATATTTTCTTTTAGTGGCAGGTTAGAGAGGATTTTGGGGCGCTATGGAGATTGATTTTAGCGATGATTATTTTGGGAGGATTTTTAATACAAGATGAGAAGACTTGTATTTATTTTTTATGTATAGAGCATTGGAGAATTATTTATTTTCGAGATAGTTAGATTGTTGTAATTATTTCGAGAGACTTGTTGTATATTTTTGAAGATGAGATTAGTGGTTTCTTTTCTATTATGGGATTTAGATGCTCTATACCTTGTGATTTGTGGATTTGAATTTAGTTTATCGACAGTAGAACTCCGTTCGCTCTCCCCGAGCGGGCGGGGTGTTACAAAATGGTATTAGAGCTTATGTATACGACAACCCTCGGGTCTTGGATTTTGGGTCTGTTGCGTTTTTGTGGTGCGAAATTAGAGATAGAAATTTTTAAAGAATCGTTTTGCGTTAGGGATTTAGATTAGATGTGAGGAAATTATATTTTTGGTGACGAGATTATTGGCCTGAGTTACTCATTCGGCAAATTTTGAGAGCGAAATTACATTGTTAGTGGGGAAGTATAACAACCCGCGTAATTTTGGGAGTATTTTCGAAATTAAGAGGAAAAATAAATTTTGAGATAAAATTATTTTTATTGCTCAAATATGTTGGTTATTATTTTTAAAGGTGAGAATTTCAAACGGTTTCGAAATCGGAATTAAAATGGAGGCTTAATTGAAGTTTTATTATATAGAAGAGTCCTCAAAATATAAAACTCTCTAAGAGTCCTCAAAACATAAAGTTGTGTAGCAAAAATAAAATATTTCAAAATATTGAACGATCCGATCGAGCTGAAATTTTTTTGACAGCTTCCTCTCGTATTCAGCTAATTCTCTGTTAAATTTCATCCAATTCCAACGGTCCGATCGTCCGGAATAAAACTTTTAGTGTTTGTATCTGATTAGAACTCTTTTCTTAATCAAACACTTAATCCTTTATATATCAACAAATTCGTGGCTTGGCTTTTCAAATCACTTTTTCTCAAGCTTTTTAACCAAAAAACCTCTCCAAAATTACTCCCTTTCATATACAAACCATAGCCCCAAACTTATTCAAGATTTGAACCTTAGATTAGAAGGCTTATTTGGTGTTTTGTCGAGTTTAGGCAAGAACGAGATTTGATTATTTTTGCGAGAGGAACGTCATGGTGTGTTTAGATTTTGAGGCTGAAATTATGTGATGATTCACGTAATAATTTTTAGGTATGGGGTTTTACACAATATGCTCTTTAAATATCTCGAGAGTTATTCCGCTGATTTCATGTTCAATTGAACTCATATATTAATTGTTAATTTATTTGAAATTTGGAAAAATAATTGTTGGAATTATTTTTATAAATGTGGTATTATTCATGTTGTCGTTGAGCACGTTGTCATGAGATTTTAATATGGCACGGACGTTGGGCACACGCCAAAATTCCTGCTTCCAGGGGTTATGACTTGATAAAGCATATGCGGATGGGGTGAGGCCTGGTGACCCGATTTATGTGTTGTTGCGAAATTCATTGATAAAAAGCTATTGAGATTCGCATTTGATTTGAATATTCGTATTCGTATTGTGACGTTTTATTCATCGCTAACATTTTTGTTGAGCATCCTCCTGTCGTATTATGTACTTCCCCATATTTTCTTTTAGTAGCAGGTTAGCGCGGATTTTGGGGCGCTATGGAGATTGATTTTAGCGAGGATTATTTTGGGAGGATTTTTAATACAAGATGAGAAGACTTGTATTTATTTTTTATGTATAGAGCATTGGAGATTTATTTATTTTCGAGATAGTTAGATTGTTGTAATTATTTCGATAGACTTGTTGTATTTATTTGAAGATGAGATTAGTGGTTTCATTTCTATTATGAGATTTAGATGCTCTATACCTTGTGATTTGTAGATTTGAATTTAGTTTATCGACAGTAGCGCTCCGTTCGCTCTCCCCAGGCGGGCGGGGTATTACAGAATGGTATCGGAGGTTAGGTATACGACAACCCTCGGGTCTTGGGTTTTGGGTCTGTTGCGTTTTTGTGGTGTGAAATTGGAGATAGAAATTTTTAAAGAATCGTTTTGCGTTAGGCATCTAGATTAGATATGAGGAAATTATATTTTTGGTGATGAGATTATTTTCGGAGATTATTTGAATGAGTTAGGCATTCGGCGAATTTCGAGGGCGAAATTCCATTGTTAGTAGGGAAGTGTAATAACCCGCGTAATTTTGGGGGTATTTTCGAAATTAAGAGGAAAAATAAATTTTGAGATAAAATTATTTTTATTGCTCAAATATGTTGGTTATTATTTTTAAAGGTGAGAATTTCAAACGGTTTCGAAATCGGAATTAAAATGGAGTTTTAATTGAATTTTTATTATATAGAAGAGTCCTCAAAATATAAAACTCTCTAAGAGTCCTCAAAACATAAAGCTGTGTAGCAAAAAAAAAAAAATATTTCAAAATATTGAACGGTCCGATTGAGCTGAAAAGTTTTTGACAGCTTCCTCTCGTATTCAACTAATTCTCTGTTAAATTTCATCCAATTCCAACGGTCCGATCGTCCAGAATAAAATTTTTAGAGTTTGTATCTAATTAGAACTCTTTTCTTAATCAAACACTTAATCCTTTATATATCAACAAATTCGTGGCTTGGCTTTTCAAGTCACTTTTTCTCAAGCTTTTTAACCAAAAAACCTCTCCAAAATTACTCCCTTTCATATACAAACCATAGCCCCAAACTTATTCAAGATTTCAACCTTAGATTAGAAGGCTTATTTGGTGTTTTCTCGAGTTTGAGCTAGAACGAGATTTGATTATTTTTGCGAGAGGAACGTGATGGTGAGTTTAGATTTTGAGGCTAAAATTATGTGATGATTCACGTAATAATTTTTAGGTATGGGGTTTAACACAATATGCTCTTTAAATCTCTCGAGAGTTATTCCGTTGATTTCATGTTTAATTGAACTCATATTTGAATTGTTAATTTCTTTGAAATCTGGAAAAATAATTGTTGGAATTATTTTTATTCATGTAGTATTATTCATGTTGTCTTTGAGCACGTTGTCATGAGATTTTAATATGGCACGGACGTTGGGCACACGCCAAAATTCCTTCTTCCAAGGGCTATGACTTGATAAAGCATATGCGGATGGGGTGAGGCCTGGTGATCCGGTTAATGTGTTGTTGCGAAATTTATTGATAAAAAGATATTGAGATTCGCATTTGATTTGAATATTCGTATTCGTATTGTGACGTTTTATTCATCGCTAACATTTTTGTTGAGCATCTTCCTGTCGTATTGTGTATTTCCCCATATTTTCTTTTAGTGGCAGGTTAGCGCGGATTTTGGGGCGCTATGGAGATTGATTTTAGCGAGGATTATTTTTGAGGATTTTTAATACAAGATGAGAAGACTTGCATTTATTTTTTATGTATAGAGCATTGGAGATTTATTTATTTTCGTGATAGTTAGATTGTTGTAATTATTTCGAGTGACTTTTTGTATTTATTTGAAGATGGGTTTAGTGGTTTCTTTTCTATTATGAGATTTAGATGCTCTATACCTTGTGATTTGTGGATTTGAATTTAGTTTATCGACAGTAGCGCTCCGTTCGCTCTCCTCGGGTGGGCGGGGTGTTACAGAATGGTATCAGAGATTAGGTATACCACAACCCTCGGGTCTTGGGTTTTGGGTCTGTTGCGTTTTTGTGGTGCGAAATTGGAGATAGAAATTTTTAGAGAATCGTTTTGCGTTAGTCATCTAGATTTGATGTGAGGAAATTATATTTTTGGTGACGAGATTATTTTCGGAGATTATTGGCCTGAGTTAGGCATTTGGCGAATTTCGAGGGCGAAATTCCATTGTTAGTGGGGAAGTGTAACAATCCGCGTAATTTTGGGGGTATTTTCGAAATTAAGAGGAAAAATAAATTTTGAGATAAAATTATTTTTATTTCTCAAATATGTTGGTTATTATTTTTAAAGGTGAGAATTTCAAACGGTTTCGAATATGGAATTCAAATGGAGTTTTAATTGAATTATTATTATATAGAAGAGTCCTCAAAATATAAAACTCTCTAAGAGTCCTCAAAACATAAAGCTGTGTAGCAAAAAAAAATATTTCAAAATATTGAACGTTCCGATCGAGCTGAAATTTTTGTGACAGTTTCCTCTCGTATTCAGTTAATTCTCTGTTAAATTTGATCCAATTCCAACGGTCCGATCGTCCGGAATAAAATTTTTACTGTTTGTATCTGATTAGAACTCTTTTCTTAATCAAACACTTAATTCTTTATATATCAACAAATTCGTGGCTTGGCTTTTCAAATCACTTTTTCTCAAGCTTTTTAACCAAAAAACCTCTCCAAAATTACTCCCTTTCATATACAAACCATAGCCCCAAACTTATTCAAGATTTCAACCTTAGATTACAAGGCTTATTTGGTGTTTTCTCGAGTTTAGGCAAGAACGAGATTTGATTATTTTTGCGAGAGGAACGTCATGGTGTGTTTAGATTTTGAGGCTGAAATTATGTGATGATTCACGTAATAATTTTTAGGTATGGGGTTTTACACAATATGCTCTTTAAATATCTCGAGAGTTATTCCGCTGATTTCATGTTCAATTGAACTCATATATGAATTGTTAATTTATTTGAAATTTGGAAAAATAATTGTTGGAATTATTTTTATAAATGTGGTATTATTCATGTTGTCGTTGAGCACGTTGTCATGAGATTTTAATACGGCACGGACGTTGGGCACACGCCAAAATTCCTGCTTCCAAGGGTTATGACTTGATAAAGCATATGCGGATGGGGTGAGGCCTGGTGACCCGGTTTATGTGTTGTTGCGAAATTTATTGATAAAAAGCTATTGAGATTCGCATTTGATTTGAATATTCGTATTCGTATTGTGACGTTTTATTCATCACTAACATTTTTGTTGAGCATCCTCCTGTCGTATTATGTACTTCCCCATATTTTCTTTTAGTGGCAGGTTAGCGCGGATTTTGGGGCGCTATGGAGATTGATTTTAGCGAGGATTATTTTGGGAGGATTTTTAATACAAGATGAGAAGACTTGTATTTATTTTTTATGTATAGAGCATTGGAGATTTATTTATTTTCGAGATAGTTAGATTGTTGTAATTATTTCGATAGACTTGTTGTATTTATTTGAAGATGAGATTAGTGGTTTCATTTCTATTATGGGATTTAGATGCTCTATACCTTGTGATTTGTAGATTTGAATTTAGTTTATCGACAGTAGCGCTCCGTTCGCTCTCCCCAGGCGGGCGGGGTATTACAGAATGGTATCAGAGCTTAGGTATACGACAACCCTCGGGTCTTGGGTTTTGGGTCTGTTGCGTTTTTGTGGTGTGAAATTGGAGATAGAAATTTTTAAAGAATCGTTTTGCGTTAGGCATCTAGATTAGATATGAGGAAATTATATTTTTGGTGATGAGATTATTTTCGGAGATTATTGGAATGAGTTAGGCATTCGGCGAATTTCGAGGGCGAAATTCCATTGTTAGTGGGGAAGTGTAATAACCCGCGTAATTTTGGGGGTATTTTCGAAATTAAGAGGAAAAATAAATTTTGAGATAAAATTATTTTTATTGCTCAAATATGTTGGTTATTATTTTTAAAGGTGAGAATTTCAAACGGTTTCGAAATCGGAATTAAAATGGAGTTTTAATTGAATTTTTATTATATAGAAGAGTCCTCAAAATATAAAACTCTCTAAGAGTCCTCAAAACATAAAGCTGTGTAGCAAAAAAAAAATATTTCAAAATATGGAACGGTCCGATTGAGCTGAAAAGTTTTTGACAGCTTCCTCTCGTATTCAACTAATTCTCTGTTAAATTTCATCCAATTCCAACGGTCCGATCGTCCAAAATAAAATTTTTAGTGTTTGTATCTAATTAGAACTCTTTTCTTAATCAAACACTTAATCCTTATATATCAACAAATTCGTGGCTTGGCTTTTCAAATCACTTTTTCTCAAGCTTTTTAACCAAAAAACCTCTCCAAAATTACTCCCTTTCATATACAAACCATAGCCCCAAACTTATTCAAGATTTCAACCTTAGATTAGAAGGCTTATTTGGTGTTTTCTCGAGTTTGAGCTAGAACGAGATTTGATTATTTTTGCGAGAGGAACGTGATGGTGAGTTTAGATTTTGAGGCTAAAATTATGTGATGATTCACGTAATAATTTTTAGGTATGGGGTTTAACACAATATGCTCTTTAAATCTCTCGAGAGTTATTCCGTTGATTTCATGTTTAATTGAACTCATATTTGAATTGTTAATTTCTTTGAAATCTGGAAAAATAATTGTTGGAATTATTTTTATTCATGTAGTATTATTCATGTTGTCGTTGAGCACGTTGTCATGAGATTTTAATATGGCACGGACGTTGGGCACACGCCAAAATTCCTTCTTCCAAGGGCTATGACTTGATAAAGCATATGCGAATGGGGTGAGACCTGGTGATCCGGTTAATGTGTTGTTGCGAAATTTATTGATAAAAAGATATTGAGATTCGCATTTGATTTGAATATTCGTATTCGTATTGTGACGTTTTATTCATCGCTAACATTTTTGTTGAGCATCTTCCTGTCGTATTGTGTACTTCCCCATATTTTCTTTTAGTGGCAGGTTAGCGCGGATTTTGGGGCGCTATGGAGATTGATTTTAGCGAGGATTATTTTTGAGGATTTTTAATACAAGATGAGAAGACTTGCATTTATTTTTTATGTATAGAGCATTGGAGATTTATTTATTTTCGAGATAGTTAGATTGTTGTAATTATTTCGAGAGACTTTTTGTATTTATTTGAAGATGGGTTTAGTGGTTTCTTTTCTATTATGGGATTTAGATGCTCTATACCTTGTGATTTGTGGATTTGAATTTAGTTTATCGACAGTAGCGCTCCGTTCGCTTTCCTCGGGTGGGCGGGGTGTTACAGAATGGTATCAGAGATTAGGTATACGACAACCCTCGGGTCTTGGGTTTTGGGTCTGTTGCGTTTTTGTGGTGCGAAATTGGAGATAGAAATTTTTAAAGAATAGTTTTGCATTAGGCATCTAGATTAGATATGAGGAAATTATATTTTTGGTGATGAGATTATTTTCGGAGATTATTGGCCTGAGTTAGGCATTCGGCGAATTTCGAGGGCGAAATTCCATTGTTAGTGGGGAAGTGTAACAATCCGCGTAATTTTGTGGGTATTTTCGAAATTAAGAGGAAAAATAAATTTTGAGATAAAATTATTTTTATTTCTCAAATATGTTGGTTATTATTTTTAAAGGTGAGAACAAACGGTTTCGAAATCGGAATTAAAATGGAGTTTTAATTGAATTTTTATTATATAGAAGAGTCCTCAAAATATAAAACTCTCTAAGAGTCCTCAAAACATAAAGTTGTGTAGCAAAAAAAAATATTTCAAAATATTGAACGGTCCGATCGAGCTGAAATTTCTTTGACAGTTTCCTCTCGTATTCATCTAATTCTCTGTTAAATTTCATCAAATTCCAACGGTCCGATCGTCCGGAATAAAATTTTTAGTGTTTGTATCTGATTAGAACTCTTTTCTTAATCAAACACTTAATTCTTTATATATCAACAAATTCGTGGCTTGGCTTTTCAAATCACTTTTTCTCAAGCTTTTTAACCAAAAAACCTCTCCAAAATTACTCCCTTTCATATACAAACCATAGCCCCAAACTTATTCAAGATTTCAACCTTAGATTACAAGGCTTATTTGGTGTTTTCTCGAGTTTAGGCAAGAACGAGATTTGATTATTTTTGCGAGAGGAACGTCATGGTGTGTTTAGATTTTGAGGCTGAAATTATGTGATGATTCACGTAATAATTTTTAGGTATGGGGTTTTACACAATATGCTCTTTAAATATCTCGAGAGTTATTCCGCTGATTTCATGTTCAATTGAACTCATATATGAATTGTAAATTTATTTGAAATTTGGAAAAATAATTGTTGGTATTATTTTTATAAATGTGGTATTATTCATGTTGTCGTTCAGCACGTTGTCATGAGATTTTAATATGGCACGGACGTTGGGCACACGCTAAAATTCCTGCTTCCAAGGGTTATGACTTGATAAAGCATATGCGGATGGGGTGAGGCCTGGTGACCCGGTTTATGTGTTGTTGCGAAATTTATTGATAAAAAGCTATTGAGATTCGCATTTGATTTGAATATTCGTATTCGTATTGTGACGTTTTATTCATCGCTAACATTTTTGTTGAGCATCCTCCTGTCGTATTATGTACTTCCCCATATTTTCTTTTAGTGGCAGGTTAGCGCGGATTTTGGGGCGCTATGGAGATTGATTTTAGCGAGGATTATTTTGTGAGGATTTTTAAGACAAGATGAGAAGACTTGTATTTATTTTTTATGTATAGAGCATTGGAGATTTATTTATTTTCGAGATAGTTAGATTGTTGTAATTATTTCGATAGACTTGTTGTATTTATTTGAAGATGAGATTAGTGGTTTCATTTCTATTATGGGATTTAGATGCTCTATACCTTGTGATTTGTAGATTTGAATTTAGTTTATCGACAGTAGCGCTCCGTTCGCTCTCCCCAGGCGGGCGGGGTATTACAGAATGGTATCAGAGCTTAGGTATACGACAACCCTCGGGTCTTGGGTTTTGGGTCTGTTGCGTTTTTGTGGTGCGAAATTGGAGATAGAAATTTTTAAAGAATCGTTTTGCGTTAGGCATCTAGATTAGATATGAGGAAATTATATTTTTGGTGATGAGATTATTTTCGGAGATTATTGGCCTGAGTTAGGCATTCGGCGAATTTCGAGGGCGAAATTCCATTGTTAGTGGGGAAGTGTAATAACCCGCGTAATTTTGGGGGTATTTTCGAAATTAAGAGGAAAAATAAATTTTGAGATAAAATTATTTTTATTGCTCAAATATGTTGGTTATTATTTTTAAAGGTGAGAATTTCAAACGGTTTCGAAATCGGAATTAAAATGGAGTTTTAATTGAATTTTTATTATATAGAAGAGTCCTCAAAATATAAAACTCTCTAAGAGTCCTCAAAACATAAAGCTGTGTAGAAAAAAAAAATTCAAAATATTGAACGGTCCGATTGAGTTGAAATGTTTTTGACAGCTTCCTCTCGTATTCAACTAATTCTCTGTTAAATTTCATCCAATTCCAACGGTCCGATCGTCCAGAATAAAATTTTTAGTGTTTGTATCTAATTAGAACTCTTTTCTTAATCAAACACTTAATCCTTTATATATCAACAAATTCGTGGCTTGGCTTTTCAAATCACTTTTTCTCAAGCTTTTTAACCAAAAAACCTCTCCAAAATTACTCCCTTTAATATACAAACCATAGCCCCAAACTTATTCAAGATTTCAACCTTAGATTAGAAGGCTTATTTGGTGTTTTCTCGAGTTTGAGCTAGAACGAGATTTGATTATTTTTGCGAGAGGAACGTGATGGTGAGTTTAGATTTTGAGGCTAAAATTATGTGATGATTCACGTAATAATTTTTAGGTATGGGGTTTAACACAATATGCTCTTTAAATCTCTCGAGAGTTATTCCGTTGATTTCATGTTTAATTGAACTCATATTTGAATTGTTAATTTCTTTGAAATCTGGAAAAATAATTGTTGGAATTATTTTTATTCATGTAGTATTATTCATGTTGTCGTTGAGCACGTTGTCATGAGATTTTAATATGGCACGGACGTTGGGAACACGCCAAAATTCCTTCTTCCAAGGGCTATGACTTGATAAAGCATATGCGGATGGGGTGAGGCCTGGTGATCCGGTTAATGTGTTGTTGCGAAGATTATTGATAAAAAGATATTGAGATTCGCATTTGATTTGAATATTCGTATTCGTATTGTGACGTTTTATTCATCGCTAACATTTTTGTTGAGCATCTTCCTGTCGTATTGTGTACTTCCCCATATTTTCTTTTAGTGGCAGGTTAGCGCGGATTTTGGGGCGCTATGGAGATTGATTTTAGCGAGGATTATTTTTGAGGATTTTTAATACAAGATGAGAAGACTTGCATTTATTTTTTATGTATAGAGCATTGGAGATTTATTTATTTTCGAGATAGTTAGATTGTTGTAATTATTTCGAGAGACTTTTTGTATTTATTTGAAGATGGGTTTAGTGGTTTCTTTTCTATTATGGGATTTAGATGCTCTATACCTTGTGATTTGTGGATTTGAATTTAGTTTATCGACAGTAGCGCTCCGTTCGCTCTCCTCGGGTGGGCGGGGTGTTACAGAATGGTATCAGAGATTAGGTATACGACAACCCTCGGGTCTTGGGTTTTGGGTCTGTTGCGTTTTTGTGGTGCGAAATTGGAGATAGAAATTTTTAAAGAATAGTTTTGCATTAGGCATCTAGATTAGATATGAGGAAATTATATTTTTGGTGATGAGATTATTTTCGGAGATTATTGGCCTGAGTTAGGCATTCGGCGAATTTCGAGGGCGAAATTCCATTGTTAGTGGGGAAGTGTAACAATCCGCGTAATTTTGTGGGTATTTTCGAAATTAAGAGGAAAAATAAATTTTGAGATAAAATTATTTTTATTTCTCAAATATGTTGGTTATTATTTTTAAAGGTGAGAACAAACGGTTTCGAAATCGGAATTAAAATGGAGTTTTAATTGAATTTTTATTATATAGAAGAGTCCTCAAAATATAAAACTCTCTAAGAGTCCTCAAAACATAAAGCTGTGTAGCAAAAAAAAATATTTCAAAATATTGAACGGTCCGATCGAGCTGAAATTTCTTTGACAGTTTCCTCTCGTATTCATCTAATTCTCTGTTAAATTTCATCCAATTCCAACGGTCCGATCGTCCGGAATAAAATTTTTAGTGTTTGTATCTGATTAGAACTCTTTTCTTAATCAAACACTTAATTCTTTATATATCAACAAATTCGTGGCTTGGCTTTTCAAATCACTTTTTCTCAAGCTTTTTAACCAAAAAACCTCTCCAAAATTACTCCCTTTCATATACAAACCATAGCCCCAAACTTATTCAAGATTTCAACCTTAGATTACAAGGCTTATTTGGTGTTTTGTCGAGTTTAGGCAAGAACGAGATTTGATTATTTTTGCGAGAGGAACGTCATGGTGTGTTTAGATTTTGAGGCTGAAATTATGTGATGATTCACGTAATAATTTTTAGGTATGGGGTTTTACACAATATGCTCTTTAAATATCTCGAGAGTTATTCCGCTGATTTCATGTTCAATTGAACTCATATATGAATTGTAAATTTATTTGAAATTTGGAAAAATAATTGTTGGTATTATTTTTATAAATGTGGTATTATTCATGTTGTCGTTGAGCACGTTGTCATGAGATTTTAATATGGCACGGACGTTGGGCACACGCTAAAATTCCTGCTTCCAAGGGTTATGACTTGATAAAGCATATGCGGTTGGGGTGAGGCCTGGTGACCCGGTTTATGTGTTGTTGCGAAATTTATTGATAAAAAGCTATTGAGATTCGCATTTGATTTGAATATTCGTATTCGTATTGTGACGTTTTATTCATCGCTAACATTTTTGTTGAGCATCCTCCTGTCGTATTATGTACTTCCCCATATTTTCTTTTAGTGGCAGGTTAGCGCGGATTTTGGGGCGCTATGGAGATTGATTTTAGCGAGGATTATTTTGTGAGGATTTTTAAGACAAGATGAGAAGACTTGTATTTATTTTTTATGTATAGAGCATTGGAGATTTATTTATTTTCGAGATAGTTAGATTGTTGTAATTATTTCGATAGACTTGTTGTATTTATTTGAAGATGAGATTAGTGGTTTCATTTCTATTATGGGATTTAGATGCTCTATACCTTGTGATTTGTAGATTTGAATTTAGTTTATCGACAGTAGCGCTCCGTTCGCTCTCCCCAGGCGGGCGGGGTATTACAGAATGGTATCAGAGCTTAGGTATACGACAACCCTCGGGTCTTGGGTTTTGGGTCTGTTGCGTTTTTGTGGTGCGAAATTGGAGATAGAAATTTTTAAAGAATCGTTTTGCGTTAGGCATCTAGATTAGATATGAGGAAATTATATTTTTGGTGATGAGATTATTTTCGGAGATTATTGGCCTGAGTTAGGCATTCGGCGAATTTCGAGGGCGAAATTCCATTGTTAGTGGGGAAGTGTAATAACCCGCGTAATTTTGGGGGTATTTTCGAAATTAAGAGAAAAAATAAATTTTGAGATAAAATTATTTTTATTGCTCAAATATGTTGGTTATTATTTTTAAAGGTGAGAATTTCAAACGGTTTCGAAATCGGAATTAAAATGGAGTTTTAATTGAATTTTTATTATATAGAAGAGTCCTCAAAATATAAAACTCTCTAAGAGTCCTCAAAACATAAAGCTGTGTAGAAAAAAAAATTAAAAATATTGAACGGTCCGATTGAGTTGAAAAGTTTTTGACAGCTTCCTCTCGTATTCAACTAATTCTCTGTTAAATTTCATCCAATTCCAACGGTCCGATCGTCCAGAATAAAATTTTTAGTGTTTGTATCTAATTAGAACTCTTTTCTTAATCAAACACTTAATTCTTTATATATCAACAAATTCGTGGCTTGGCTTTTCAAATCACTTTTTCTCAAGCTTTTTAACCAAAAAACCTCTCCAAAATTACTCCCTTTCATATACAAACCATAGCCCCAAACTTATTCAAGATTTCAACCTTAGATTAGAAGGCTTATTTGGTGTTTTCTCGAGTTTGAGCTAGAACGAGATTTGATTATTTTTGCGAGAGGAACGTGATGGTGAGTTTAGATTTTGAGGCTAAAATTATGTGATGATTCACGTAATAATTTTTAGGTATGGGGTTTAACACAATATGCTCTTTAAATCTCTCGAGAGTTATTCCGTTGATTTCATGTTTAATTGAACTCATATTTGAATTGTTAATTTCTTTGAAATCTGGAAAAATAATTGTTGGAATTATTTTTATTCATGTAGTATTATTCATGTTGTCGTTGAGCACGTTGTCATGAGATTTTAATATGGCACGGACGTTGGGCACACGCCAAAATTCCTTCTTCCAAGGGCTATGACTTGATAAAGCATATGCGGATGGGGTGAGGCCTGGTGATCCGGTTAATGTGTTATTGCGAAATTTATTGATAAAAAGATATTGAGATTCGCATTTGATTTGAATATTCGTATTCGTATTGTGACGTTTTATTCATCGCTAACATTTTTGTTGAGCATCTTCCTGTCGTATTATGTACTTCCCCATATTTTCTTTTAGTGGCAGGTTAACGCGGATTTTGGGGCGCTATGGAGATTGATTTTAGCGAGGATTATTTTTTAGGATTTTTAATACAAGATGAGAAGACTTGCATTTATTTTTTATGTATAGAGCATTGGAGATTTATTTATTTTCGAGATAGTTAGATTGTTGTAATTATTTCGAGAGACTTTTTGTATTTATTTGAAGATGGGTTTAGTGGTTTCTTTTCTATTATGGGATTTAGATGCTCTATACCTTGTGATTTGTGGATTTGAATTTAGTTTATCGACAGTAGCGCTCCGTTCGCTCTCCTCGGGTGGGCGGGGTGTTACAGAATGGTATCAGAGATTAGGTATACGACAACCCTCGGGTCTTGGGTTTTGGGTCTGTTGCGTTTTTGTGGTGCGAAATTGGAGATAGAAATTTTTAGAGAATCGTTTTGCGTTAGTCATCTAGATTAGATGTGAGGAAATTATATTTTTGGTGACGAGATTATTTTCGGAGATTATTGGCCTGAGTTAGGCATTTGGCGAATTTCGAGGGCTAAATTCCATTGTTAGTGGGGAAGTGTAACAATCCGCGTAATTTTGGGGGTATTTTCGAAATTAAGGGGAAAAATAAATTTTGAGATAAAATTATTTTTATTTCTCAAATATGTTGGTTATTATTTTTAAAGGTGAGAATTTCAAACGGTTTCGAAATCGGAATTAAAATGGAGTTTTAATTGAATTATTATTATATAGAAGAGTACTCAAAATATAAAACTCTCTAAGAGTCCTCAAAACATAAAGCTGTGTAGCAAAAAAAAATATTTCAAAATATTGAACGGTCCGATCGAGCTGAAATTTTTTTGACAGTTTCCTCTCGTATTCAGCTAATTCTCTGTTAAATTTCATCCAATTCCAACGGTCCGATCGTCCGGAATAAAAATTTTAGTGTTTGAATCTGATTAGAACTCTTTTCTTAATCAAACACTTAATTCTTTATATATCAACAAATTCGTGGCTTGGCTTTTCAAATCACTTTTTCTCAAGCTTTTTAACCAAAAAACCTCTCCAAAATTACTCCCTTTCATATACAAACCATAGCCCCAAACTTATTCAAGATTTCAACCTTAGATTAGAAGGCTTATTTGGTGTTTTCTCGAGTTTGGGCTAGAACGAGATTTGATTATTTTTGCGAGAGGAACGTGATGGTGTGTTTAGATTTTGATAAAAAGCTATTGAGATTCGCATTTGATTTGAATATTCATATTCGTATTATGACGTTTTATTCATCGCTAACATTTTTGTTGAACATCTTCCTGTCGTATTGTGTACTTCCCCATATTTTCTTTTAGTGGCAGGTTAGCGCGGATTTTGGGGAGCTATGGAGATTGATTTTAGCGAGGATTATTTTGGGAGGATTTTTAATACAAGATGAGAAGACTTGTATTTTTTTTTTATGTATAGAGCATTGGAGATTTATTTATTTTCGAGATAGTTAGATTGTTGTAATTATTTCGAGAGACTTGTTGTATTTATTTGAAGATGAGATTAGTGGTTTCTTTTCTATTATGGGATTTGGATGCTCTATACCTTGTGATTTGTGGATTTGAATTTAGTTTATCGACAGTAGTGCTCCGTTCGCTCTCCCTGGGCGGGCGGGGTGTTACACTAGGAACTTTTCTAAGATGATAACAAAAACTCCTTAGGTGACCTTTCCTATCACAATTCGAATATGTGAAAAATCGATGAGGAATGAGAACTTTAGGTTGACCGTTTATAACACCCTCGGATGACACTATAAAAAAAACTATGGTTTTGGATTTAACATTCGAACCACTTGAACAAGATAATCCACTACCAACACTACACAAACTACTAGAGTCGGTTAAATTATTTTACAACTTCAAAATTTTGGACTCAAGTAAAGAATTAGACTCCTCAAACTTTTGGGATTCCTTCTTTATATTTTCAATTACCCCTAGAAGGTTATCTCGCTCCCCCTCAATGTGAGAAAAATTATCCCTAAGAGTCTTCTCTCGGGCTACAAAATTATTTATTAAAATATTTTCATCAACAGCACATACCCTAGAATTTTTAAAGTCCTCCAACTCTTTTTTTACAATGAGAACTTTATTCTCACACTCTTCCTTGGCCAAAGTCACATATTTAAAATTATCATACAAGGCCACAAACTTCTCATGAATCATATTTCTTTGAGTTTGAAACATTTGCAAATATTCCAATATATGTTTAAAACGAGAATTTTCTTCTTTCAAAATTTCAATACGTTTTGAAAACTTCCAATTCAAAAGATTTAATTCATCAAAACTTCGAGAATTCGTTGAGAGAAAAACAAACCAAGAGTGATAACCAAACACGACTACCGAAAAATACAAAATAACGATCTACACAAACAAAAATATGTTTCTAGCTCTGATACCAATTTGTAGTCCACTTTTCTTTCGAATGTGTTTAAGGATGTAAAAACCAATTTTCTTTTTGAAAACCCTTTTTCCAAATTTTAACTGCACCAAGTATGTGAACCAATTTTAATTAAACCCAATTTCATCTTGTTTAATTCTAAACATGCATCTAGGTGATTTAAGCAAGTAAAATGAATAAGTTCACAAAGGCGACGCCGGATGTAGGAGGAAATAACTAAAGGAAAAAACCTTGGATAGCCCCACAAGTCTTGAAGCTTCTCAACAATGATGTGGTATTACAAATTACAAAGACGAGCTTACTTAACGACTCGGTCCCCACAAGTCTTGAAGATTCTCTGAATCTTCAACCACTCTTCCACAATTCCCAAATGAATATCCTTTCGCGATACTTGTCCACAACACACGCGCCCATGAATACCTCGTTGTCTGCCGATGTAGATTGGAAATGTCTTACGATGTTGAAAACGAACTCCTTTATTTCTTCACCGCAAAACTAACTTTCAAAGTGTAGAACAAACCACTATGGTGAAAACAAAGATCATAATCACATAGGTGAATGAAAGCTCGTATCTTTGAAACTCTAAGGTTGTTTTTAGACTATCAAAACACTAGAAAACTTATGCAGACAATTTATTATATGTAAACTAATTTTTTGAACTGCACACTTACGAAATTCTGAGAGAAACACGCCTTATATAGAAAAGTTCAAGAGGCACATCATTCGAACAAGATAAGCATGTCGCTTGAATGACATAGTGATCTCTCTTGAACGACTGTCAAAGTCGTTTGAACCACTAAAAACGAAAGTTTGTGTTTTACATAACTCTAAACCAGCTTCATCTCAGAATAAACGAAGTTTAATCCTTTTAAAACACTTTTAAAAATATTTCTTTAATAAAATAACATCCTAAAATATTTCTCGAGTTTCATAAACATTACGCATTCATTCCTAAGTGATCTCGGAATGCAATGAAGATGTGAAACATGCACCAATAAAATCTCGACATAGTTTATCTTTGAAGCTTGGATGCAACGTCTTCAATAAACTTTATGTCATAGATTGGGCGGGATCATGATAATAAAAAAATATATTTATGACTCAAACACATGTTTTGTTCTGGAATAAGTCAAAAACATACAAGGGGCACAATTGAAATTTTTTTCATTACAAATACAATTTGCGACACAAATCAACGTCAAAGTACGTTGATAAAAGCATATATTTGTAAATAAAAAATCAAAGTAAAAGGTATATATCTTAAAACCTCAGCACAAATGTGGGTAAGCCTTTGAGTGGGCCCAAATCCGGAACAATGCGTTACAATTTAGTATTAGAGCATAGGCTATGTGAGTGTTGGAGAGTTCACTAAGTTTCACTTTCATATAAAATGTAAATTGTTATGTTCAATCTACGCTAAGGTATTAGTTCATTTTGGCTACATAGAGAGTGAGTGTAACATTTGGTCATTAGAACGAGAAGTAACCCATAAATGTTCGAGTTTTAACATTAAAGATTAATTAATAAAGTGTTCGGGTGTTAAATTTATCAATTTACATGGATGAGACATCAAGATGATGGAGTTCTTCATGTTAATAGTAACACATTAAAATTATAAAATTTCATGCCATCAATAATTATGCATGAGACTAGAAATTGTATTATAAATTATTAGTTTCGAGCACCCATGACACAATAGAATAGTTCAGGTGGACCCTTTGAGATAAAAGTGAAGTGAGGATTTTAGTTTAGTATCAAGCGTACCTCATTGTGAAGAGTTTAGTGTACAAAGGCAAAATGTGCATTTCCCTGTGAAGCAATATTTTTGAGTCTTTTTTGGTAGTAATAAATGATTTTTAGTAACATCTAAGGAAGAGTTATGTCCAGACTTAATGAAAGGTCTTTGAGTAACTATAGCCATTAAAAGATAGCTTTGTTGATTTAATTGGTATTGGAATTTCTAGAGTCTTGGTGGACTTAGGAATTGAGTGACATCGGCCTATTTGGTAATAACCTCGGAGTAAAAAATCGTTATCGGCAGAGGTTAATGCGATTTTTTTCTTTTAGGTTTCCTTTATGTTAACGGGTAGAGTTATAAACAATGTAAAATGGCTCGACATTTCCATTAGAGCGTCGACTTAGTTTGATTGATGGATTAACAAAAATCGTTTATAGGCATATTCGATCTACTAATCATATGCAATCTATGAATGTGGTAGTATCGCACTTTTGTTCAATAGGAGTTGGACCCAAGTATGGGGTCAATGTACACGTTCAGTAAATATGGGATCAGACGTAGATCAAACCCCTGGTTGGACTTTAAACTACGTTGGATCAAATTAACCTATTGATTGATACTACTAGCTAATTTTTTAGAATGATGCGTTACGGTGATGTTTAGGCATATTGATTCCCCTAGGGATAAAAGGTTGGTTAGTGAAAGTAGGCAAGTAGGCTTGACAAAGGAGTAAAATGATAGTAACTTTGTAGAAATTGTGTCTTGAATAGTTTAAGTGTATCCCAATAAATATAAGTAAATAGTGACACTCAAGGTGAAGTATTAGGATATCTTAGGGTAATGATTGCAAGTTCAAGTATGAACCATCGAGATTAGAAAGTTAAGAAGTGACATTCTCGTAAGGATGAGCAAAAAATTGTTAGTGTTCATTTTAGATTGTAAGCATACCATGTTCATCAAAGGTGAGTAAATGGATATAGCCTCTAACAAGGGAAGCCTCGTGTTGCGTAATGACAAGATCCTCTTTCTTTTAAGTAAATATTTCCATGCCACTCGACTTAGGACAATTGTCTAAGTCAAAGATCTTATCCCAGTTGGAAGACTACCTCGGTTACCAAAAAAGGATTTTAGTAATAATTTATGTAATGATATACTTACATGGTCCCACAGTGGATGAGATAGGGCGTGATGTCTACATGTCACATGTTAAAAAATTTAGTACCCTAGGACTGTATGGAGATAGTAATTAACAATTACATTTTTATTGCCTATGGAGGTAAAGGAAATGTTGGCCCATTGTGAATTATGAAATGGTTCATGTGTGTAAATACATTAGTTTTGATGATAGTCCATGATGATGAGTTGTAGAAGTATTAAAGTGCTTAAAATGTATAAAGGATAGTATGTTTTTACTTCATGTGATTTATTGGTTGACTTGGGTTTAATGGACTCTAGAGTTTAGGTTAGTAGGACTATCATTACCATCTCTTAAGGTTTAGAGTATCTCGTATGATGAAGTAGTAGTTACTTCAGCTTGTAAGTTGTAGTCTTTAAGACAATAAAATGTTCGCAACTCAATTGTGAGTGTGGAGTTGACAAAATCTAAAATTGGGGTATATGGCGGGCATGAATATTCCTACTTTGAGTCTGGGAGACAATTAGTAGACCTTGATGAGCATTTGACTTTATGTCACGAGAAATTTTAATGGGTGGCATTGATACATATTATGAATGATTTCATGGTTGTGTGATAATATGATGTAGACAAAAAATTGCCTATGTTTAAATTCGAAAAAAAAAAGTTGAAGACATGGTATGATTAATTTTAATGACAATTTGGGGAATAAGAGTTTGTTAAGAGTCTGGGAAATTTATTGGTGTATATAAGTTATCTAAAAAGGGATTCTGATAAATTGGAGACAACTAGAATTTTGGGGATTGATGCTCGAATTTATGATTCCTAAGGAGAAATTAGAAAGGATTTGTTCAACAGTAGCATAGTATATTATCGCCATTAATCTAAGGATGGATATTAGGACCTAATGGCTATTTATATGTGACCTAGTGGGTATAGGTACAACTAAGGTCACGGGTATGAGGGTTAATAATTCAATAATTTATATCAATTTTTTTTAAATAACAGATAAAAATAGGTTCGTCAAATTAGGGATTCGGCGCCTTTGGGTTGCTGTCTAGAACAAATATTATTTTTGTGCACTATATTAAAGCAGTGAAAATGGGTGTAATGTTTAAACGTGTGATATACGTAGGGTTTGAGACCTAGGATAAGACCAAGTATATACGAACTCTATGTGAAACTAAAACAGTCGTGCAAACGGGTGAGATCTTAGGTGTTGATTTAATGTATAGAATTATTCATGTGGTAGATTAATAAGATAATGAATGGTTAAGTTGTCCACCCATAGAACTTAAGGGATGATCGTAGTGTTATGTTCCATGCTTTAAGTTCATAGAAATTAAAGACTTAGTGGATGTTTAAGTATGACCTAAGTAAGAGATCGGGGATATAGTACATGTTGTAATTGACATCAATGAGCTAATGGGAATAATTTTTTTATTTATAAAAGTCTATATATTAGAAAATAGGACGAAGCCCAAAGAGAATATAGACTCTAAGAAACAAACTGGAACAAACCATCTAGGATACAAACCAAAACACCAGGACCACAAAAACACAAAACAAATAAACCAAACTAAAATAACATAAGCCAAACCAAACTCTAACCCTAACAAACCCAAAAAACATGAAAGCTCAGGAACGATCCAGAACAAAAACACGCATCAAAACTCAATGAAACACAAGACACGTAGCAAAGAAAAACAAAAACCATCAACTAAAACCAAATAACTCAGGCCAAAGATCAAGAATCATCGAACAAAAGAAAAAACAAAAACAAAAACCTCCACAACTCTCAATAGCTTCCATCCCAGGGGCGGTCCTATAATTGATAAAAATTGATAAGGACATGTGAAATAATTATAAAATATGCCCCTTTAATGTGTATTGATATAAAAATAGGCCCTCAATGTATAACTAATAACAAATAGGCTAGTGGGTGCCCCTGTGAAATTATCCACTTGGGATATGCTCAGGGCCGCCCCCGCTCCATCCAAAACTATCTGGAAGACAAAATAAACTCCAAACCCCAAACACCTAAACACCACCATCCAAGCAATGGGATAGAAAATCCCGGACAAAGGAGAGGACGCATCTCCAATACAAAAAAAAACCACTACCAAACCAACACAATCAACATTAAGAGCTCAAAAACTGATCTCCAAATCTTCCCAAGGTTTTACCTAAGAGACCACCACCAAGTAACCCATCCACCTGAACAACCACCCCAAGAAAAGACAACAAATAGATGCCTCGACTATAACATGTCAAGAAGGGCAACAAACACCCAACAACGAGATACACAGAAGGACAGGCCTAAATACCAGCAAGATAAATCCAGGGGCTAAAGAGCAACATGCAAAATCAAGGACTACCTCACAAGAACAAAGAAGCTCAAAAGACAAACTTCAGCATAAGAAAACTCAAACCCAAGAGAAGAGAAATGGAAAACACCAAAACACCACTTGAATCACAAAAAAAGGCCATAACTAACCCATCTTCAGAGATATCAGGCACCTAAAGCAAGCAAGGACCATATAAAACCAAAGCAAACCACACAACATACTCCAGGCTTTACTCAATAATATTTTCAAATAAGCCATACTTTTAACTATTTCCCAATTTTCTTGATTCCTCCTCACCTTAGGCCATCTGCATGTCACATTAAAAATAGAATTTTTAATATCCTCTATAATATTTTTCAACTTTCCTATTAATAGCATTAAAGATTATGTTATTCCTTTCCTTCCAAATGAAATAAACCTATGTAGATAAAATGAGATTCCTAATTTATTATGAAAATTTTGTCACTGATTAATTATAATTCTGACTTCCTCAGCGATTGTAGTAGTTTGAATTCTCATCCCCTACATGTTATATCTTATATCCCACACTTGGTTAGAAAAAGAACATAAAAAGAATAGTTTATCCTTAGAATCGACTCATTGGTTACACATCACATACAAATTAGAATCAATACTCCCCCATTTATGAAGCTTGCCTTTAGTTCAGAGTCAATCCAAAAAAATCATCCACATAAAGAAAGCTAATTTAGGGAACCTTCCTTTAAACTACGCACAATTACCCCAATCCACCTTATTTTTCTTCTCTCTGTTCCATTCATAAGTATTAGACATGCTATATAACCCCTTAGACCCAATATTCTAGGAAATCCAGTCTGTTTTACCTCTATTAGGAACAATATAGTTTTGCCAAGATCAATAAGAGATTCAAAAAAAGGATTAGGGAAATTCCACTCAAAGTTTGAGATATATCCACTGGGCTTTACAGTTTATATAACTAACATCATCACAGACCACCCTATCCCCAAAAACTTCCACCAAAGAACCCTTTCATTCCATTTATTAACCCAAAATAAAGTGTTTTCTCCATCCCCAGTAAGATAAGTAATAAGGTTCTTACCTTCATATCTAATTTTTAGCATTTTCCACATGGTCCATGAATATTTAGGATTACCTTTAACTCTCCCAAATCTATCTCCTTTAAGGACAATGGTATGAATCCATTTTACCCATAAGGAATCTTTTTTCCTAGCAATATCCCAAATGTTCCTCATCATAAAAGCTCTATTCCAGGAGTGTATATTTTTAATACCCAAACCCCCTTCATTGAGAGGAAAACTAACATCCTTCGAAGAAATTTTAGCACAATGACCTTTCAAATCAACTCCAGACCAAATAAAGTGACTAATGATCTGACCCACCTCCTTAATAACTCTTTTTACGCAAATTGAACAAATTAATCCAATAACTTTGCCAGTTGTACTCTACCAGGATATGAAAGCCATCTATTGTTCCTAGATGTCACCTTTCCTATAATTTTTTTCAATTAAAATTATACATTCAGTAGCTTTCAGTCTTGTAGAAATCAAAGGCACTCACATATATTTTACAGGAAAGGTACCTTTATTCATGTTTCATAGCTGGTCTTCTACATTATCTTCAATCCCAGTACAAAATATCTCACATTTAGGTTTACTAAGGACAAGATAGGCCAGCTCATAACCTATTCGTAAAGATTATTGACAATATGGGAATATGTTATACAATACTATATAGGTCGAGTTGTAAATTTAAGTTTTGGACTAGAAGAAAGTCCTTAGATAATTACTAATAAACATTTTTCCACTCAGATGCAAGCGGACATTGTGGATGGATATAGCCCAAGAAGACAGGAAACTATGCCGACCAATGCATAAGTACTCTAGGGCTCAAGGTGGCTCACATGTTGATGAAGATCAGGGGAATAATGGCCATGAAGTTATTTGAGAGGAATGGTAAGATTACACTAGGCATACGAGACCCTTCGAGATTATAGAAGAGGATCAAAATAGTGTCTTACGGTCTATTATTTCCTCAACAACTGTCACACGTGTATTATATGTTCCAGTTGTCTATGCTTCGGAAGTATACGGTGCATTTTTAACTACGATTAAGCTAACCGTTAGAAGGATTTCGTGTTTTCCGTGCGACCAAAGGAAATTATAGATTGTAAGGAACAAGTTATGTGTAATATGGATATTCCTCTAGTCAAGGCCATGTTAGAGGCTCATGAAGTCAAGGGGGAGACTTGGAAGTAAGAGTTTGAGATGTAGGATAAGTACTCTAAATTGTTCGTTGGTTGATTTTATGTGATGGGAATTTCAAGGATGAGTTTTCCTAAGTAGGGGAGAATGTAATGCTCGGACCCAAAATAAGTTTACATATGGTTTATTTTAACATTTTAGGTGATATTCTACGAAACGATTATTTACGTAAATTTCTTAGGCAAATTGTAGATAAAATAATGCATCGCGCAAGATAAGTTAACTTAAAGGTGTATCTCATTCACGTTCATGGTATGGAATGGTATGCATAAGTGGTTACATGAACAAGAATGATAAATTTTGATGCAAAGTTGTTTCGATAAGTATTTAAATTTATGGGCATGATTGAACGCACTGAGTGATTAACAAAAGTGTTTGACAAGCAAAAATAATAGGACAGTTCAATTTTTGCAGGTCAATCCATTAAGAATTAAAATGGTACGACACTATTTTCGGGGTCCAAAACAAGGTTCTAGTCGAACATAGGGTCAAAAGTAAAAAAAATATATAATAATGGATTTTTTGTCAAAAAATAAACGTGCACAGAAAAATATGACGAACTTTTATGAGATGTAAATGTCATTTATGGACAACTTTATCTTCTTCATTGTCTTCAAAAAAATCATTTAGACCTAAATTGGGGGCAATTTTTATCCAAAGTTTAGTAAAAAGTAAAAAAGAAATTAACGGAGAGAGAGAGAGAGAGATGGACCTTTGAATTGCCAAATTGTGGCCTTTAATCTTTTGAGGTGTCGACCTCCCAATAGTTTAGATCAAATTTTTTGGCAGATTTTACCCAGTTTAGAAGGTGGAAAACATCTTAAAATGGTTAAGGGTCCATTTGGGTGGTTATAAGAGAGAAATAAGAGGGGTCTTTCACCCTATTACTCTCATTTTTGCAAAGTTATTTCAGCATAAAAAATCCATCCAAAAATCCACCTCCCTCCTCCATTTGAGACCAACTAAATCTTCCATTTTACTCTACTAAAATAAAACTTGTAAGACTATACACCCATATTTTGGTGAAAATTGGGTTTTTGCTAAGACATTTGGAGCTTAGGAGTTCATTCAACCTCTTCATCAAGTTCCTCCATCTTCTTCTTTGAGCTAGGGTTTCTAAACTAATATTTTCAAGTTTAAATATGAGCATGTTAGTATACATATATATATAAGCATCAGGCCATCTCCAATGGGTAGTGCAAATGTGCACATTTGCATATTTTCTTTGCTGCAATGGGTAGGAAAAGATGCACAATGAGGAGAGAGAAAGGCTAGTGATAAAGTATATTTAGATCTTCACTACACAATGTGTAGAGATGGGTCCCACAACTGACAGAGTGTGGACGGCCAAAATGTATCCGCCCAATTTTAATTAAAAAAAATGTACTGTTAGTAGGGGGACGAAATTTAATAATATTGTTGGGGGGGGGGGGGGGGGGTAAAAGTTATCCACCCAGGGTGGGACCCGCCCCTGGACGGTAAAATGTCATCCATCCAGTTCATTTTTACATTGTCCCACTATGTGCTTGAACCAAAAAATGTATCCGAAATTGTCTAAATTTACATTGTTTTACATTGTCTCACTCGAGATGGCATCAGATGCTACCTATGTATTTATCACTTCTATGAAATTATTATTGAAGAAAATTGATTAAAAAAAAGGAAGAAAACTAAAGTTTGAAAATTTTCAAAAAGTTAAGTTTGATTTATGTTTCAAAAATCAAGTTTTATCTTGTTGTTTGAGGTTAAATATTATGTTGAACTTGAAGAAGACAAAGTAGGAGGCATACATGGGTCCTATAGGCAGAAACACCCATATTCATGAGCCTAAACATGTGTAGTTATGGGTAATGAGTTTAAGACGTTGAATATATATAAAAATAGGCCTTTGAAGAAGAAATAATACTCTTGAAAATTTTAAAATACTATTCACTTGAAATTATGTTAATTTATGTGAAGAAAGTCCATGAAATCTAAGAAACATGGGACTAAAAGTTAGAATGTTAAAAAGTTTGGGTAGAAACTTGAAATGAAGTTACATTTACTCATAAAATAATAAGAAAACAAAGTATAAAGTGCAAAATAAAGAAGTTTGGAAAAAAAGTCATGAAATGGCAAAGTAGTCAAAAGTATCATTTTATATGATATATGAACTTTTGAATAAATAACAAGAAAGAAATGAACACTAGTTAAAAGTTATATTTTATATAGAATATGATTAAAAATCAACCTTTTGATAATAAAATTAGCATTTTTGGAAGGTATATAAAAATGCAAGTTTACTAGTATCCATGAATAGTGAATGGGTATTAAAAGTGTACAAAAATTGATGTTTGAACTTAGAAGATTAAGTTTCACAAAAAAGTGTAAATAAAATTTTGAACTGTAAAAACCAAGTTTTGGGTAAAAGGTGAAAACATTCGTTTTATAAAAATGTGAAACTTAAACAATAGTATGTCGGGACTTGTCTTATTTCGGGTATTTAGCCTCATCGGCCAGTGTTTAAAATAAAGGAAAAAAGTAACAGAAAAAAGTTACAACTCGAAGAAACTAGGAAATTTTAGGAAGGCTCGGGGCCCTCAGGTTAGGCTTCGGCTTAGACCCAAAATCATTGACCAGGGAGCATATTGCAGCATTTGTGGCAATCGATGAAAGGACGTAAACACAAATGGGATATGGTAACTCCGATAAAGGAGGTAAAAAATGATTTTTATCACAATGCTCATTAAAGTAAAGGTATATTAATGACAAACTTGATAAAATGGTAAAATACATTAATGGGTAAATCAATGGGATTTAGGGTAAAGTAAATGGTTAAGTGTGAGTGGGCAGGTAGAATGGGTTGCTTGTTTACATTACATATTGCATGAATAATTTTTTTTAATTGCTAATGACATTGTATATGTATCGATATTTCTCTGTAATTAGTATATCCTCTTATTGTTTCCCTTATGGGACATATGCTAATGGCCCATCATTTGCCACCCCTGGTACTTCTGGTAAGGATATCGGAAAGGATAATAGGAAAGGTAATGAGGAATTCCCACATCAATAGAAGATATAATTATCACTATTTTAAATTGTAATTTAAATTGGAATATTTTTTCGGCTATTCAGATGTTATTTCAAGGACATTAAATTTAATTTAATAATACAGGGTAGATTCAAATTTCATTTTAAATATTTATTTATCCAATGAAATGAGCAAAAAAAAATTTATAAGTCTTTGAATGAACTTCGCATGTTTAATAAATCGGTCACCATTTTATAAAGTAAAATTGAATACAATTTGTGACACAAATCAACTGTCAAAGTATGTGTATAAAAGGATATTTTCATTAAAAAATCAAAGTAAAAGGTTTTCTCTTAACACCTCATCGCGGGTGTGGGTAAGCCTTCGAATAGACCTAAATTTGGGTTTGGGTGTTACACTATTTATGAGAATTGTTTGGATATCTAATGAGGTTCTTGGGTAATCATAGAGTGGGCTTGGATTTTCATGGGAATGATGTCTATTTGGATTTATTATATCTAATGATGTATATGGAAGGGTAGGTTTGAGAGTTGTACACTCTTGACAACTATATCTAATTATATGTAGTTCCTTGTTTGCATTTCATTTATGAGATGTCCCACCCATAGAGTCTAGAGAAGCTAGGAGTTTATAGTTAAGGAATAATAAATTTTGTACATAATTCTAATAGTTAGGTTACGAGTATTGGCTAAGTGGTTACGGAAATATATGACTTGTGAGTTGGGTATGGAAATGTAAGACTTATAGATAGGATTTTGAAAGGTATATCTTATGAGTAGACTTTGTTTATCATTGATGAAATGTCCAAGGAATATGTGAAGTTCCTTTCTATTAAATAAGTTGATAATGTAATGAAGTGAATCTTTTGTGGTTTTCACATAATATGAAATTGATGAATTGATTTAGATTCCTTAGTATTCATAACAGTGAGTTGGTAATTGTTTTATCTCTATGATTACTTAATCTAGACAAAAGTGTGTTGGGGGGGGGGGGGGGGGGTCCTTTTTTGGATTTCATCTATAAGACGTCGCATGCATGGAGTCTAGAGAAGTTTGGTAGTTGGGAATTTTAGATGTTTTAAAAACTATATGGAAAACTAATGTACATGGATTTTGGGTATGGACACTTATAACTACGTAATCGATTAGTACAATTAAATATGGATTCTTGGTGCATCACATGGTTAATTATACATTTCAAAGACGGTGTCAAGGGGTTTCTTGGCACTTCGTGGGAGGTGGAAATAATTTTTATGATGATTATTTATGGAGTATGATTTTATATGAACTTTTTCTTGAACATATGTGTTGTAAATTATGTTTATGCGACCAAATGATGGCGAAAAGAAATATGATGGGAAGTTTGGATGTCACACAGTGTGGTGTAAATCCAACACTACACAAACATGGTGGAAATGGGTTTTTCGGTACTGTGAAGCAGGTGGATACCTTTAGTGTGATGGTGTTGTATGGGCATATCTCATATTTATTGAGATGGTCGGGGAGAAGGGGCACACATTGGTTATGTTGTAATTAATTAAGAGGTCAAATAATTGTTAAAACTAATGAGTATGTTGAGATATTTGGGGTTGGGGTGGGGATATTAATTCGAATGAAGATAATGAGAGAAAGGTGACATAAATGAAATAAGGAATATATAAGTGGTAAATGTTTCTTTAAACGTGATATTGATAAGGTTGCTTGACTTGAAAATAAATGATATATGAAATGATTTGGTTTAATCAAAGTGAAATTATTAAAATAATGGAACATGAAACATCAAAATATAATTTTGTGTTGTAATTGTTATATATTAAAGTTAAATAAATTTTGTAACAAAACATTAGAGTCATCGAGTCATTCGAACCAGATATGATTGGTACGTTTATTAAGGCACGCTCATTTGGATTAGATGCACTTTTCAAATTGAAGATAATACGAACCTCTCAACAATTACAAGACTTCCATGTCCACATACATTGAAGAAACTATCATTTTTTTGTGTGAATTTATTCAAGGCCACATACACATGTGCACTTTTGTTTTTTTAAACTGCCCACTTTAAATTGGATGGAAAGCGGATATTTTCACTCTTACTCGTGTAAACCATTTTCTGAGTTGATCTAGCATGTTGTGCAAAGTTAAAGGCTTATTATGTATTTCATCCTTTAATCACTCGCACGGTTATAATTTTACCCATGCGCATGGATTGTTCACTCGGTTCTCTTTTTCACAATGCGCACAACTGTGCCATGTTTCCAGCACTACCTAAAATCATACGCACAGAAAAATCAACCATACAAATGGCGGATATGCATTTTAAAAAATTCCTATAAATTGGTCAATTTTCCTCCATGTTCAATACATCTGAAAACCTCATAACTCAAATAAATTTTCTCTATGCATTTTCGATATTGAGAGCATTTTACTTTACTTCCTTATTTCCAAATTTCAATTATTCCTTTCAAAATTGAGAAAACTTATATTTATACTTTATCTACAATTTAAAGAGACAATTAAGAGTCTTTTGGTTCAGATCCACTTAGCCTTATTCGCTTCAAAGTATATATACGATTGGATGAGAGATTTTCACTCCTAGATCTAAAATAGGAGGTTCTTTGAATCAGTGGTGGAATTTGGTCATGGTGTGATTCTAAGGAGAATAGTGGAGTTTTTCATTCACTTCGTGGAGCTCAAAGTGAATTTTTATCTTTTAAGAGGAAATTTCCAAGTCCATGGGTAACTACTTATGAGGGAATGAATGATAGGTGATATACCCGTTTATATCCTCGGCCTGGCTGAGGATTACCTCCAAACGGATGACCCCTCAGGGGCCGACCCTTCATCAGGCTCAAGATGACCCCTCAGAGGAGCCGACCCTTCATCATGTTCCAGACGACCCTACGAGGGGCCGACCCCTCCAACGGGCTCCATACGACCCCTCAGAGGGGCCGACCCTTCGCCAGACTCCAGCCGACCCTACGAGGGGCCGACCCTTCACCACTCTCCAGACGAACCTACGAGGGGCCGACAGCACGAGGCCAGAATTGGATCAGACTCACTGTCGAAGGGAACTTTGCCCTCGGCCTCGGCCCATAGGCCGAGGGTGACATCATCGCAGCGCGTGGTTTGGGAGACACATGAAACAGTGCGCGTGAGGCTGACATGGCACAGGGGAGACCGTTATAAAAAAATCACACCCTCACGTGAGGGAATATTATGTCATCATTTGGCATCTACAGGTGTCCACAGGGGACTGGCTAGATCATGATTCACATGCACCATGTATACTTGGGGGGTACACTACACCCCCCAAGACCTATATATACTTGTCACCTACAACCCTACAGGGGATCGATCCATTAACTGCAACCCTAGCTAAAACTCTGCTTGTACACACAGTAGAGAGAGAGAAAGGGTTATATGCATTGTATCCAAGGCCATTAGTGCCCATACTTAGTTGATCACACACTCACAGTGGATGTAGGCCAAATTGGCTGAACCACTATACATCATTGTCTTATTTCCTCTTATACTCATCCCCTTCTGCATACTTATACACTTATACATCTCTATGGCTGCCATGGCTGCTACTGTTTGAGCTCACTATCACTTATCCGGTGGTGCTAAATCTTAGCATCATCAGTTTGGCGCCGTTTGTGGGAACGAGAAGACATCTCTTCCTTTGTACAGCTTGACCTCACTGGGCACTCTGGTGGTGAACCAACACTCCCCCTGAGAGGAGGTGTTTCCCCATTGAAAGAGACCCACTAAGGTTCCCAAGCTCACCAGTCTTTTCTTCAGTTCAACTTTTCATAGCTCAAGCACATGGCACCTGAGATGCCACCACCATCACTTCCCCCGTCGGATGAGGGGGGAAGACCCAGTTCCAGTCAGCCGCCGCCTCAGTCTGAGATGGCTGATGTGGCAGCAGCCTTAAAGTCTCTGGCAGCAAGCCAGCGGATGATGCAGGAGCAGTTCACAGCTCTGAGCCAGAACATATTAAGAGCACCAGGGGTTTCACCTGAGATGATTACTCCGGCAGCAGCTCCAGGACAGCATGAGGCCAGGGGACCACCCCAGGCACCACGCAAAGACCTGCCACCCCCTCAGCGGCGTAGGGATGTTGCTGACCCCCGGCGTCTACGCCTAGGGAGGCAAGGAAACCCTTGCCCTGAGGAAATGTATGACGAGCTGGAGGGAGAGGAGGCCCCTATAGAATGCTGGGAACCATATGAGGTCTCCAACAATACTGTACGACCTCTCCAGGATAGTAGAGGAAAGTGCGGGAGACCAAACCCTGATGATCGCCCGAGAGGCTCGGCTTTTGATCGCTTGAGCAGGGGGTCGGCCTTTGAGAGGCTAGGCCCAGTAAATGACCTGCGGGAACAGTTGTCTAGGCCAAGAAGTGCTGCGAGATCCAGGAGGGAGGCAGCAGATGGCCGACCCTGAGGACGAGATGACGGCCAAAGGGAAGTGAACAGCCGACACAGGCCTACTGCGGCAGAACCCTCCGTCCACCTCGGAGAGGCAGCAGGGGATAACATCGGCCAGGCCGACCCTGTGAGGCCCTGGAATGACTCAATCCAGCGGTTAGAGGATAAGATCGGTGATATACTGAAGAGCCGAGACCCTCTTCAGAGGGGGTATACCATAGGCTCACCCTTTGTGGCAAAGATAGTCAACTTCCCCACGCCGTCAAAGTTCAAGCCACCCGTGGTCACCCCAAGGTATGACGGGAGCACCAACCCCGTCCACCACGTGGAGATGTATCAGTCAGCAGCAGACATATACTCTATCTCAGATGAGATGAGGTGTCATGCCTTCTCTGGTACCTTGACAGGGGCTGCGCATGTCTGGGACACGTCTCTTCTAAAAAATTCCATTGAAAACTTTAAGCAGTTGGCAGACCTATTCATCCATAACTTCTGCTTTGGGGTGAGGCCACAGAAGAAGACCACCCACCTGCTCTATGTTAAGCAGGGGAAGAGTGAGAGTCTGAGGGACTACATAGCCAGATTCAATAAGGAGAAGCTGGAGGTGGAAGACTATAAGGAGAGCATAGCTATGACAGCCCTGATTGGAGGGCTCCAAAAGGGGAAGCTGTTATAGAAGCTTGCCGAAGACCCTCCGAGGATGATGGCTGAACTGCTGTCGATAGCAGGAAAGGTGATGAACGCCGAAGAGGCGATGTCTGCAAAATATGAAGACGAAAGAGGAGGTGCTAGTGGGAGTAAATACCCTAAGAAGAACAAAGAGGGGAAGAAGAGGTCCACGGATGACAAGTTCGCTGGGTACACCCCTCTGACGGTCAGCTGTGAACAGATTCTCAATGAGATAAAGAGTGACCGGTCCCTGAAGTGGCCTGAGAAGTTGAGGGCAGCCCCCGGCAAGAGGAATAAGAACCTGTGGTGTGAATTTCACTAAGACCACGGCCACGTAATGGACAAATGCTTTGCTCTGAAAGATAAGATTGAGAATATGCTGAAGGAAGGGAAGCTCAGAAAGTACGTCGACAAAGGCGCCTTCAAGAGGGGCCGAGGGGACGACCCCAGAAAGAAGCGAGGCGATGCATGCAGAGAAGGTCCTCAAAAAAGAGGGGATGACCCTTCTGATGATGAGGACGACCCTGACCTCCCGCCGAGAGACGACCACGGCCCTGTCAAGAGGCTTAATATGATCTCGCTCGAAGTGGGAATGATCTCCGGGGGTCTTGCAGGAGGAGGGTCTGAGGTCGCCGACAGGAAGGCCCATGTGGCTGAGGCCAAGGCAGTGACGAAGACGGTACACACAACCTCCCTGGAGGTCAAGTCAGAAAAAAGGAAGAAGGTTGATATGGACACACTGATAGTGGGATTTTTAAGAATGGACTTCAAAGGCCTCTTAGCCCCACATGATGACCCTCTCGTCATCACTACCAAGTTGCACGGATGCGAGGTGCCGAGGATCTTGGTAGATGGGGGTAGCTCTGCAGATGTGATGTTTTGGCCATGCTTCAAAGCCTTGGGTCTCAGCCGTGCTAGACTCGTCCCCTACCATCATCCATTGATTGGGTTCAGTGGGGAAAAGGTTCATCCCCTTGGGGTATATGAGGCCGATGTGAGGATGGGGGACGAGTGGCCGAGATGGCTCACCAAGAAGGTCAATTTCTTTGTGATGGACGAGTAGGAGTTTTCGGCCTACAACATCATACTGGGGCGTGTGGCCCTCAAGGGGTTTGAAGCTGTGCCGTCTACGGTCCATCAGATGATCAAATTTCCTACCCCTTACGGGGTGGGGGAAGTTCAGGGAGACCAGACGACAGCGCGAGAATGTTACTACAACTCCGCTGAAGAAAAGGAGGCACTCAAGAGGGCTACGACCACTTACAATATTGATACCCTAGACCCCAGGGATGAGACGAAGCTGAAGAAAGGAGAGGCCGCGGAAGAGGTAGAATCCATCATCCTCGATGAGGATGACACGGAAAAAACCGTCCAAGTCGGCAAGTCTCTGAAGCCCAATATCAAGGAAGACCTCGTTAAGCTGTTGAGGAGAAGGCGAAGCGTCTTCGCATGGAGTCATGTAGATATGCCGGGGATTGACCCTGAAATCATGTGCCACAAGCTCAATGTGGTAGAGGGAGCGAAGCCGGTGAAGCAGAAGAGGAGAATTTACTCCAGGGAAAAATATGAGGTCATTAGGGACGAGGTCAAAAAATTAGAAGACGCTGAATTTATCAGAGAGGTCATCTACCCTGAATGGCTGTCCAATGCAGTCATTGTCCCAAAGGCCAACGGGAAGTGGAGAATGTGCGTGGACTTCACAGACCTCAACAAGCACTGTCCCAAAGACAGCTTCCCTCTCCCCCGCATTGACCAGATGGTAGACGCTACCGCAGGCCATGAGCTCATGAGCTTCATGGATGCCTATTCAGGGTATAACCAGATCTTCATGAACCCTGAAGAGTCGGAGAGGACAACCTTCATCACCGACAAGGGGACATACTGTTACAGGGTCATGCCCTTTGGCCTCAAAAATGCAGGGGCAACGTACCAGCGCCTCGTAAATAAAATGTTTGAAGACCAAATTGGGAAGTCTATGGAGGTCTACGTAGACGACATGCTTACTAAGAGTCTGAAAGCATAGGATCATGTGGCAGACCTGGAGAGGACCTTTAATACGATGGACAAATACAAGATGAAGCTTAATCCGACCAAGTGTGTCTTCGGGGTCAGAGCAGGGAAGTTCTTGGGGTTCATTGTCAATCAAAGAGGCATCGAGGTTAATCCTGAAAAGATAAAGGCCCTTGTTGAAATGAAGACCCCCAAGTCCATTAAAGACGTTCAGAGGCTCATAGGGAGAGTTGCTGCCTTGAACAGGTTCGTGTCTAGGGCCACAGACAAGTGCTTGCCATTCTTCAAGATCCTTAGGAAGGCCTTTGAATGGAGTGAAGAGTGTGATGAGGCTTTCAGAGACCTAAAGTCATACTTAGGGTCTCCCTTGCTGCTGTCACGACCCGTGCAGGGTGAACGACTTTATGTGTACCTCGCCGTCTCTGAGTCGGCCATCAGTGCATCCATTGTGAGAGACGAAGACGGGATACAGAAGCCTGTGTATTTTAACAGCAAGGAACTCCAGGGGGCAGAGCAAAGATACCCGAGGATGGAGAAGTTGGCCTACGCCTTGATCCATGCCCCAAGGAAGATAAAGCAGTACTTCCAGTCCCATATAATGGTCATCCTCACCGACTCTCCTCTTAGGCAGGTCTTACACAAGCCAGAAAAATCAGGCAGGTTGATGGCCTGGGCTATAGAGCTGGGGGAGTTTGACATTGTGTATCAGCCTAGGACGGCCATTAAGGGGCAGGCATTGGCAGACTTCGTGGCTGAGTTCACATGGGAGGATGATGAGGCCGAGGGTGAGACCCTCGGGAAGACGGATACACAACAAGACAGACCCACTGGCACACCCGCAGATAGGGCTGAGACAAGCACCGCTAGAAGGAAAGCGACTGAAAACGAAGAGGGAAGATACATCTTTAGACAGGGGTCCCTCTCTGAGGGAAATTTTTCAGAGGGAAAGACTCTGTGGAGCCTCTTCATTGACGGGTCCTCCTGTGACAGCGAAAGTGGAGCTGGACTGATACTATCAGCACCCGATAGCACAGACGTTGAATACGCCCTGAGGTTCAACTTCAAAGCCTCCAATAACGAGGCTGAATACGAGGCCTTAGTAGAAGGCCTCTCCTTGGCCAAGTCTCTTAGTGTCGGCCAGATTTTGGTCCATAGTGATTCAAGGCTAGTAGTGAATCAGATACTAGGAGCCTACGAGGCTAAGGACGAGAGGATGGCTAGGTACCTTGAGAAGGTGAGGTAATTACTGAAGGGCTTCAGAGAAGTGAAATTAAGGAGGGTACCTAGGCTCGATAATGGCCGTGCTGATGCCCTTGCTAGGTTGGCCTCGGCAACAAGAACAGACATCAGGAGGACGGTCCCAGTAGAAATTTTGCTTCGGCCAACTATTGAGGACGCTGAGGGAACACTTAGCAATTGCCTAAATGTTTCTCAAGAAGCTTTGTGGATGGACCCCCTGATCAGATACATTAAAGAGGGTGAGATGCCAGAAGCAAGGCAAGAAAGGAAGAAGCTGAGGTACAGGGCTGCAAAATTCACCGTCATCGGAGACACCTTGTACAAAAAGGGGTTTTTGCTCCCCTTACTTAGGTGTGTGCATCCCTCAGAAGTCCCTTCCATTTTGCAAGATGTGCACGAAGGATCGTGCTCAAGACACATCGGGGGTAGATCCTTAGCGAAGAGGGTGAGCACCCAGGGGTACTGGTGGCCGACCTTGGGGAAAGACGCCGCGGCATATGTAAAAAAGTGTGACAAATGTCAAAGATTTGCCACCATCCCTCACCAGCCCCATCAGCCTCTTACTTCCATTACATCCCCATGGCCATTTGCAGTATGGGGAATTGATCTAGTAGGACCCTTGCCTAGGGCCATCAATAACTATCGATTCCTCATCGTAGCCATTGACTATTTTTCAAAACGGGTGGAAGCGGAGCCAATGGTGACGATCACCGAGCAGAAGACCTTCCAGTTCATCTGGAAAAATATTATATGCAAATATGGGCTCCCCAACACCCTCATCTTGGATAATGGGACTCAGTTCAAGAATGCCTCTCTACAGAATTACTGTGAAAGGGTGAGTATCAAACAATTTTTCTCCACCCCTGGCCGACCTCAGGCCAATGGGAAAACAGAAGTTACAAACAGGACAATCCTAGATGGAATCAAGAAGAGGCTTGCGGAGGCAAAAGGAAGATGGGTCGAGGAGTTACATGCCGTGCTATGGGCATACAGGACGACAGTGAGGACCTCTACCGGAGAGACCCCATTCATGCTAGCTTATGGATCAGAAGCCGTCATCCCCACCGAGATTGAGTTTCTTACGCATAGAGTCCAGGTGTATGACCCCCAGAAAAATGCGAAGGAGAGGAGACTCGACTTGGACCTGATTGAGGAAAGAAGGGAGGACGCTGAGATAAGGCAGGCCGCCTACCAGCAGAGGACCGCAAGGTTCTACAATCAGAGGGTGAAACAGAGGCCTATCGCAGTGGGGGACTTGGTCCTCAAGAAGACTTGGCAAAATCCCAACAAGCTTCATCCTAATTGGCATGGCCCATATAGGGTCATCGATGAAGTCGTCCCTAGGACCTACAGACTAGAAAACCTAGAGGGGGAACCTTTTTCCAACCCCTGGAATGCAGATCATTTGAAGAAATACTATCAGTAGTGTTGTAAGGTCTTGATAGACCATAATTGTAATAAGAGTTGCTCCAACAGAACACTTTGAAAATTAATGAGAAATATCAGTGTTTCCCCTCATCCTGTGGTTATCAGTTCTAGCACGCATGGAAACATCTACAGAGAACCACCCTCGGCTATAATGAGGGCCAGTGGAGGGGACGAACCCACCACTGTCCTCAAGAAAGACAAGGGAAGACTGTTAAAAACCATTAAATTGGTAAGTTGATCCCTCGGCTATAATGGGGACCAGTGGAGGGGACGACCCCACCACTGACCTCAAGAAAGACGAGGGAAGACTTCGTTGAAAACCATTAAATTGGTAAGTTGATCCCTCGGCTATAATGGGGACCAGTGGAGGGGACAACCCCACCACTGTCCTCAAGAAAGACGAGGGAAGACTTTGTTAAAAACCATTAAATTGGTAAGTTGATCCCTCGGCTATAATGGGGACCTGTGGAGGGGACGACCCCACCACTGTCCTCAAGAAAGATGAGGGAAGACTTAAAAACCATTAAATTGGTAAGTTGATCCCTCGGCTATAATGGGGACCAGTGGAGGGGACGACCCCACCACTGTCCTCAAGAAAGACGAGGGAAGACTTAAAAACCATTAAATTGGTAAGTTGATCCCTCGGCTATAATGAGGACCAGTGGAGGGGACGACCCCACCACTGTCCTCAAGAAAGACGAGGGAAGACTTCGTTAAAAACCATTAAATTGGTAAGTTGATCCCTCGGTTATAATGGGGACCAGTGGAGGGGACGATCCCATCACTGTCCTCAAGAAAGATGAGGGAAGACTTTGTTAAAAACCATTAAATTGGTAAGTTGATCCCTCGGCTATAATGGGGACAAGTGGAGGGGACGACCCCACCACTGTCCTCAAGAAAGACGAGGGAAGACTGTTAAAAACCATTAAATTGGTAAGTTGATCCCTCGGCTATAATGGGGACCAGTGGAGGGGACGACCCCACCACTGTCCTCAAGAAAGACGAGGGAAGACTTTGTTAAAAACCATTAATTTGGTAACCTGATCCCTCGGCTATAAGGAGGGCCAGTGGAGGGGACGAACCCACCACTGTCCTCAAGAAAGACGAGGGAAAACTTTATTAAAAACCAGTTTGGTAATTTGACTCCTCAGCTATAATGAGGGCCAACGCAGGGGATCACCCCTTGTTCACCCTCAATAAATACGGGGGAGAGGTTAGTGGCATTAACAAAGACAGCAAACCATACAAGAAGCAAATATGGAAGACAGTAAACCATACAAGAAGCAAATATGGAAGACAGTAAAGAAGACGATAGTATTAACGAAATGCCAGTTATACAAAGTGTTCTGCAAGTAAAAGTCCAAAAATGTTGATTACACTAAGAGGGTATGGGCTACAGATAGCCACCCTATAGGACAATATCGGAGGGCAGAGCCTCAACATCCACCAAAGGGGTTTCCTCAATGACCATGGACGGCTGACCCTCAGATGTGCCGATCCCCTCAACCTGCACTTGAGATTCTACATAAGTCAGAGCCTCGGCAATCATAGGGTCGTCCACTTGGACTACTTCAAGCGAAGGTCGGACCGAGGAGACGACGTTACCAAACCTGAGGACGACCCACGGGCAGGCAGTCCTGATTCCTCTCTCCAAGTATTCGAGGCCGAAGTCTTGAAACTCGTCAGAAATCTTATAAGCCTCAACAGCATCAGCCTCGGCTTTTTTGGTGGCTGCTTCAAGATCAATCTTGTACTTGGCCTCCATGTTGGTCAAGGCCTCGTCCTTTTCCTTGAGAAGCAAGTCCCTTGCCTTAATGTCCTCGTCCCTGGCCTTAATGTCCTCGTCGTGCTGCCTTGTCAGCTCGTCCAGGATCCTTGCATGCTCAGTCCTGGTACTTTCCAACTCGGCCCTTGCAGTGTCAAGCTCCGACTGAAGATCTGCCTCATGTTGGATAGCCCTCTCGGCTTCATAGAACTTTTCTTGGTTCTCAGCCATCCATTTTGTTGCCGAGGTAAAGGCACACACAGACTGCACAAGAAAAATAAACACATGTCAAGAGGCCGAGGAAACAGTTGGTGAAAGAATGAAATTAAAAGAAGTGGGTCAAGACCATTACCTGTGCAAGGGCGTGCAGACCATAGTCGTACACTTTGGCAGGAGGCATCTTCGACAGGAACTCGTAGTCAGAGGCCGAGGGTGCAGAGAACATTGAGGCCTTGGCTGCCCTCAAGTTTGCTATGAGCGATGAGGGCTCGACCCTCAGATGTGCCAGGTTTTGAGACAAGAAGGCCCCCATGCTGGATGAAGAGGTCGTCCCCTCAGAGGCTTCGACCCTGACCCTCATCCGAGCATTTGGCCGAGGGTCAACAGGGACCTCAGGCTCCTTTCTTTTATGGCTGTCAGCGGTCGGCTCCACCACTATCGGCCGAGAGGCCCTCGTCTTCCTCGGAGCCTGCTGAGGCTCCTTCCCTTTCTTCTTGCTCAGACCAGACAACAGGCTCGGAGCAGTCATTTCCCAAAGTTGGTCTGATATACCTGCGGGGCGACCTGATAAGAGGACGACACGTCAGAAAAATGCAGAGAAAAAGAGGAAACACTTCAAAAATAAGTAAAGAATGGGAAATGTTCAGTATAACTCACATAGTTCAGTCAGAGGGCCGACCCTCAGACCAGCTTCTTTGAGGAATCGGGGGGTCATCAGGTCTTTAAATTTTGGAAGTTCACCCTCTCTCCCTCGTCCTCTCAGATAGTCAACGTTGTCATTCTCCTCCAGACTAAGTCCAGGGTCTGACCTGGCCTTAATGGAAGGGTTAGACCATCTTCTGGGAACCCTCGGACCATCGGTGGTGGACTCCCACTCCCCAGAGATAAAGAAGAATCTCTTTTTCCAATCGTGGTTGGAAGTTTGTGTCATGTGGAGGAGTTTCTTCTCAGACCTCCTCGCCCCCAGATGATAGTATTTAGGCTGTTTGGACGAGGAGGTGATGTTGTAGCAGCCCAAGAATAGGTCGGCCGAGGACTCATCGATGAAAGCATTCTTCCACAAGGAGATGTAGCCCAGGATCGTCCTCCAAGAGTTAGGAGGAAGTTGAGAGGGGGCAACACCAAGGGCAGACAGGATATCTACGATGGCAGGATGCAGAGGGAATCTGACTCCAACCTTGAACATTTATTCGTAGACTACAACCTCTCCCTCTTCACAATCAAAAACCCTCTCAGACTCAGAGGGAACCCTCATAGTTACGCTGAGGGGCACTCCATAGGCATGCCTCCATATCAAGAGGTCGCGATCCCTAACAGAGGAGATATAGGACGAGGCGTGGGAGGTATCAATCTCGTCATCTGTATCATCGCCCTCGTCCTCAGTCCTCTCTCCCTCGGCCTCATATTTTTCCAGAGGCCCCTGGGGGAAGGCCATCTGAAAGGCATGGGGAGATAGGGTTATCACAGGGACAGCCTCAGAGGGGACCATACCCTCGGCCTCTCGGCCTGGGCTTAGGTCAGATGTCTCTCTCCTACCTGAAGGTCCAGCGCCAGTTAGCGACGACGCTCTCTCGTCCATCTCACTTGAATGACACTCGGCTGGACGCTGTGATGACCCACAGGACTCAGACAGTTCAAATGGTTTTATTGTGGCAAGAGGAATGGGAAAGATGGGTCGTACCCAATTAGGGTCGACCCCTCGTCTCCTCTCTTCCTCTTCCTCTACTCGTCTGATCTCTGCAAAGAGATTCTCTCTCAAGGATGGGAATTCAGACGCTAAACTATAAAGCTTCCTAAGCATTAAAAGGGAAGACCCTACACTTGGAGAAATTTGGGGAACTTAACTACAAACAAGTTTGCAGTTGACCAAATTAGACTTTTGAATTAAAAAGGGAATTGATGGTTTTCACTCAAGAACACTCAAGAACATTCGAGAAACAGTTACCGGAGAAGACACCAGAAAAAGCTATGGGACAACTCAAAGAAAATGCAGCCCTACGAGCCTAAAAAGCAAACAGAAATGAAGGAAAAAGAGAGCGCTGAAGGATTACCTGATAAAGAGAGAGCAAGAACTGCCCAAGTCGCTAAGCTTGAAGGATTGAAGGTTGCAGAAATGGCGACAAAAACTGGTAAAAGGCTAGAGAGAGAAGGCTTGGGCGCGAAGAAGAAGAAGAAGAGAGAGAGAGTTCAAAAATCTCTTAAATACCTTAGTAATGAGTGGGCCCATTGACCAAGGCAGGACACAACCCACGAGGAAGGCATCATTAGGGTCCAAGGCCCCAAGCAAAGTGTGCAGCCGCCATGCCTTGGAAATTGGAATAGCAATGAGTGTCTTTCCAGGTGTCACTTACCTAACTGATCATACATGCATCTCATTTGAAACACTAACCCTCAGCCATCTCAACAGCACCTATGGCTAAGGTCTGGGGGGTGATTGATATACCCGTTTATATCCTCGGCCTGGTTGAGGATTACCTCCAAACGGATGACCCCTCAGGGGCCGACCCTTCATCAGGCTCAAGACGACCCCTCAGAGGAGCCTACCCTTCATCATATTCCAGACGACCCTACGAGGGCCCGACCCCTCCAACGGGCTCCATACGACCCCTCAGAGGGGCCGACCCTTTGCCAGACTCCAGCCGACCCTACGAGGGGCTGACCCTTCACCACTCTCCAGACGACCCTACGAGGGGCCGACAGCACGAGGCCAGAATTGGATCAGACTCACTGCCGGAGGGAACTTTGCCCTCGGCCTCGGCCCATAGGCCGAGGGTGACATCATCGCAGCGTGTGGTTTGGGAGACGCGTGGAACAGTGCGCATGAGGCTGACATGGCACAGGGGAGACCGTTATAACAAAATCAAACCCTCACGTGAGGGAATATTATGTCATCATTTGGCATCTACAGGTGTCCACAGGGGACTAGCTAGATCATGATTCACATGCACCATGCATACTTGGGGGGTACACTACACCCCCCAAGACCTATATATACTTGTCACCTACAACCCTACAGGGGATCGATCCATTAACTGCAACCCTAGCTAAAACTATGCTTGTACACACAGTAGAGAGAGAGAAAGGGTTATGTGCATTGTATCCAAGGCCATTAGTGCCCATACTTAGTGGATCACACACTCACAGTGGATGTAGGCCAAATTGGCTGAACCACTATACATCATTGTCTTATTTCCTCTTATACTCATCCCCTTCTGCATACTTATACACTTATACATCTCTATGGCTTCCATGGCTGCTACTGTTTGAGCTCACTATCACTTATCCGGTGGTGCTAAATCTTAGCATCATCAAGAGGTACCTTCTTACTTCTTATAAAATTCTTTTCAAGAAGAAATAGAAATTGGAGTGCATTGAGGTTTTTTACCCCTTAGGTGGGGGATTTTCCTCATGGATATGTCTTGTGAATATTTGTGATTGTTATTTGTACAATTGCATACTTTGATCACACAAAACACGCAGATCACATCTAGACCTAGAGTAATTGGTTAAAATTGAGATTAGATGTTGAATTTTTGTTATTCTCTCTAGGTATACCTAATTAACTTTGTTATGTCATTAATTCAATCCATACATCACATCATCTAATTAATTCATGTTTTAGGGTAATTCAAATTTCTAGAAAACAAAATTTGAATAAAAAAATTACATGTTAAGCAGTCAAACCTATTCACCACCTTCTACATTTGTTTTAGAGTGAACACTTCTTATTTAAACACACATCCTCAATTGTTATTAGAGCGAGGTGATATTGTTTTTGCATTAACTTGCTTGAGTTATTCCTAAATGTTTTCTCATCCTCACTATGAAATAACATATTCTCCTTTGAATAAACAACAAAATCTAAGTCCTTCTTTGGTTTAGGCACCACAATACTCTCCTCTTGGTCATAAATTTGTAATACCCGACCAACTCCTAAAGACTACATGTTTTCGTGTCTTTCACCTCATTCAAAATGGCAACCTCAGTGTTAAACCTAGATTCAAGATTCATAAGCAACTTTTTTCACAAACTTTGTTCTCCAGAATATTCTCTCCAAAATGGAATAAAAAAATGATAACTTTTGTCAACCTTGTGTAGTCGTTAAAAGTCTGATTCTCCTCCATTCTCAGAGTCTCAAACTTTATTCCAATGCGTTGCAACTTGGCATGCTTGAAACTAGACGTTCCCTTTTGTGTCACCCTAACAATATCCCAAGCCTATTTTGCTAATTTGCAATTTAGAATATGGTTTTATTCTTGTGTGATCATGGAAGCAAACAAATAATTTAGAGAAATGTAAATATAATTTCAATCTATGAATTCTGCACCTGTCCAAAGATCCCTAGGCCTTTTCACACTAACACCTTCTTCCTCTATCATAGGATAGATCCAACCTTCCTCAACACTCATCCAAACTCTCTTATATTTAGAACTCAAATGTGATTTCATTTTCACTTTCCAATGGACATAAGTAGAATTATCAAAGTATGGTGGCCTATTCGTGACCTATATATTTTTGTGGATTCTTCCAAACCACCATCTAGGGTTATTAATACGGCTCCTGAAATCATGGAAACAAATATAAATACCATTAATGAAGGTATTATTCGTGTCGATTCCAATATAAGGCCTCCATACACG
Organism: Sambucus nigra; assembly: GCA_949130495.1. NCBI lineage: Eukaryota > Viridiplantae > Streptophyta > Magnoliopsida > Dipsacales > Adoxaceae > Sambucus > Sambucus nigra. The sequence goes on along the minus strand of OX422220.1, from coordinate 447,425,245 downwards.
TATGCTAATGTTTTGACGAAGGACTTGGATGTTGAAACTAGGTCACATACATGTCCTACTCCACAATTAGGTGGAAATCTCACCTTTCTTGAGATTTTCAAGGATGAATATTAAGAATTAATCAAAAGTGAACCTTTCTTGATTGGAAGGTACATGGTGAACAAAGGTGAGAAACCTACTGCATTGGTATTATTAAAAGAGAAGTTAATCAGGACTTGGAACATACATGGATACATCAAGATAGTACCCATGGGAAAGGGTTATTTCACTCTCCAATTCCCGTTGAACTAAATAAAGCATTTAATATAAACCAAAGCCAAAATTATCATATACCCATGTCTTTTTAAACTTTTAAATTAATCATTATGATTTAATCTACGGGAATAAAGAATTGCGTTTACTCGTGTTTGGGTTAGATTTATGGGACTTGGTATTGGATATTAGAGACCTAGGATTCTACTTGAAAACTGTAGATGTTTAAGAGATCCAATTCAGATAGATCAATAAACCTTAGATAGATCTTATTGATATTTTCTATAATATTGATTGATATGGAAATTACTAATCATATGCCAATTTCTGTTGTTTTACTCCTAAAACCGAGTATGACATTTACATATTAGTAAAGGTATCAGTTAATTTTGAAATAAAAATCATGGTTATGAGAATGCCTTATATTTTCTTTAAATATATTGCATATAATGTCATTAAATTATACTTAGTAGGAATTCTGATGAGTTGGGTTTGACTTGATATGAGGAGATTCGAATTTCGGTTTTAGTAAAATTGAAAAATTCACAATGTCCATAGGGAGTTAAAATACTATTGGAAAAGTCTAAGGGAACCTATCTTATTGTTCGAGAACTTGTGAAACATTTTAATAAAGGATTGTAGCCAGTACATTCAGGAATGTAATGATTAAAACCACCTGGGAGATTTAAGTCTAAGGGTTGTCTTTATAAGACTTAGTTAATCTGAAAACATTTTCAAAGGGTACATAAACTCTTAATCTCTAGAATTGTGAGGATTAGGATGCATACATGATTGTTTTTTTTTTTAAACTATGGGTGTGATTTGATATTAGATTGAATCTAATGATCCACGCATATGGGGAAATCATTGTGTGAGTAAGTCTGAGATCATAATTCGTAGGAATCTGCGTCCAGGAGATATCTTCGATTGTGAGTGCTTGATAGACTTATATATTTTGTTTCCACCAGTAAATCTATTTAATCAATTATTTTATAATGTTTGTGGAGTAATAAATAAGTTAGGTGCGAGAATCAAGGAATTAGTTAGAGGTTGGATGAAATCAATTATTGACAAATTGATTTACCAACACGTATCGAAAACATAAGGTGAAGAATCAAATTATGTACCATAATCAACTTTAAAAACTATGTCCGAGTGATAGCGATAATTAAATCAGAAAAAAGTCACCATTATTTAATGCAGTTAATTGTGGTTAAATAAGAAAAAATAATAATTATCATAATTGTATTATGGATTTATGAGTATTTATTTGAAAGCCAATTTAATTATTTGTCTTGGTTCCCTTGTATACTCCAATGCTCAATTAGTAAGCGTAACCCCTCTTGGGGATGGGAGTATTATAATACAAACAGAGGCGTAACCCTTACAGATATGGTGATAAAACAGTAACCCAAATATCCTCAACGATCACAAATTAACACACAATATTGTATATAACAAGCACTCAGATCGAACTCATAAATCTGTCATGTATAACTCAAAGAATTATAAAATAAGTTCAGAAGAAAGACATTCAAAGGCAGAGAGAAGCAAGTACCCTAGATACACCTTGGCAGGCATGCAACACACCAACAGCCTTCACTATCTTTCTAGTTATCTAATGAAAGCTTTGTAATATATGTCAATGGCGGGTGGATAGACTATGGTTTGCAATAACTTCTTTTTCTCTCAGTGTTGTTTACTTTCTCTCCAGGAAGAACTTTCTCTTCTCACAAGTGGTTAAGGTTAATAAATAGCCCCACAACCCTTCTGATATGTCTCAGTCCTCATTAACGTGAAAGACATTCCCCTCAGGCTTTAAGTCATTAGCACTAAATGCCTGATGGATTAGCACACTCTACATCATAATCATTAAAGGCCAGTGCATACTTTTCGACTACCAACTATGCATCAAAGGACTGCCAAGACAGTGGTAGTTCACCAAATCATTTGATAGCCTATATATCACAGTGGTTTACTCAATTTTAGATTGAACAGTTAGTAAGTGGCTCATGACATCACTCAAAGTAGATGTGACCTTTGGTAGAGGGATGTTTGTCTCAAGGCTCAATGTAAGATGGAACTTAAGGTTACTCTGCATAAGCTTCCATGAAAAATGGACTCTTGATTTTTTACCAGGTGTATCTAAGATGGTTAAGACAAGCCTTAACACCGTCTCACTTCTCAATCCTCCAAACCAAGTCCGTATGAAATTCCAACAACGAGGTCATTCGATATAGCACGTAAGCTCTCTCAAGGCCTTCTAGGCTTGGTCTCTCGCGAGTACCGTTTGACCTTGCACTCAAAGATACAATAGTTACCGCGTACAACAAATGTTAATAAAAAATACAACTTGACTATGGAAAATGTAAGATAAAACTGAGCTCTCTCAGCGAGTCTCCACGCTGAGCTCCATCACTGAGCTGCCTCGCTGGGCTTCTTTACTGCCTTCATACTTTTTCTTTCTCTTAAGTCTCTTCTGTTAATGGCGGAACTCTCTCTAATCAAAAGATAATCTTCAAGCCCCTTACATTTTCCCCTTCATGTAAATATTTGTTGTGAGCGCAAAAAATGTCTGCACAAAAACTTCTCAATCCGATAGACCACCTATTATTTCGTGCAAAATTCTTCTCGATGAACCTCAATTTCAATTGTTTTCATTATGATTGCTTAAAAAGGAAAATTCTCCCTGATGTACCTAAGCCATAGCTCTTTAATATCTGGGCATATGGTGAGGGAACATTGTGAATTTTTTAACTATGGTTGGGAGCTTAGCGTTCGTTTTCTACGAGTAGCCTCCAACCGTTCGGACTTGTTCATTTGTAGTGAAATTTCTCTTTGATTTAACTATGAATCTAAAGATTTATCGTTTTGACTGTTCAAAAAGAAAAATTGTTCCCGATGTACCAGAGCCAATGCTATCAACATTCTAACTCATGGTGAGGAAACATTATGACCTTTTTTAACTTTGAGTGAAGGTTGGTGATAATACGCAAATATTACGTATTTCATCCTCTAAACCTACGCATTTTAGCCCCCTCGAGTACCTTATTCCCTATAGTTATGCTCGTAAAACAGACAACCTCGAATTTCTATGGTAACATGTTTTCCAGAGGTTAATTGAGCTTCTATAAGTATTTGGATGTTAAGTCTGAAGTTCAGACGCATTCCGCTCGATTTCTGTACGCGATCACACGTTTAAGAGAAATTTACTCATTTCACATTTTGGGCACCTGGCCCATCATCTTCATGGAAGTTGTATCCCTCCTTTCAAGCTTCGTGTGTCCGTGAACGGTGCGCAATTCCGATGCAGAACGAAGAAGTTTCTATAATTCTAGCGGACGAGAAATGCAAACAACCAAAACAGCATGCAACTTGGCTCACCCCTGCTTGATCAATCGATCGACCAAAGGGGTCGATCAATCGATCCTTCAGTTTTGCCAAATAGTGGGGAGACAGTGGGATTCAATTTTGAGCATTGATCGATCAAGCCCAGGGTATCGATCGATCGAGCCCCTGTTTTCTGCTGTTATTTTTGCCTTTTCTTTTCTAATTTTATTCCTTTTACTATATAAAGGAATTTTGATGTAAAAACATATATAATTCGTTTTAGGATAGTTTAGGTTAGGGTTTCGGAGTTGAGAGCTCATTTCTTCTTCCTCATTTGGTGTGACAACATTTAGGTTTGTAAGATTGGTAATTTCATCTTCCCTCTCTATTAATATAGATTGTATTTCATTTATTCTTTCTTTCTAGTTAATTTACATGCTTTCTAAATTAGGTTTACATGCTTTCTTTACTTGCTTTCTAGTAGAGCTTTATCGCATTTACTTACCTCTTTATTTATCGCGTTTTTAATATGCTTTCTAGCTAATTTAAATTAGGTTGTGTTTGAATTGAACTCACTCGGGTTAATGCGTTGCTTTGCTTTGGTGATGGTGTTTACGGGTCTATTTCAGGTGTGTTGTCCTAGTTATTATGCCTAGGAGATTTGACGGGGCATATCATGTATGTCCCGTGCTTACGATCTTTCGCGCGTAATTTCTAGGATATTTGTTAACACCAAAATCTTATTAGGCTTTTATGAGAATTTAGGGGTGTGACAATGCTTGATTTAATTAACTATCGAAACGAGACGCATTTGTAATAACTCGTCGACCCATGTAACCATTTTATACAAATTAACTCGGGTGAGGGATATTCAACGTAACCTATAGTTTTACTCGCTTTGTTAGTCTAGTTTCAATACACTTGCCTAGATAAATATTTCCCTTTTATGCATCTTTTCCTTTTTAGTTTGTAATCCACCTTTTACACTTTTATTGAGGAATATTAAATCATATAAATTCTAGCAACTCGTCTCTGTGGATTTTCTATACTCGACTTACTGCTATACTCACCAGTTGAGTGTAGTCCTAATTTAGGTTAGTTTATATTATCGCGGTGAAACAAAAATAATGATTAGCGTTTTGACGTGAAGCTACTTTTCACGCGTAATCAGCTGGCACCTATTTTCTATGATTGACCTTCGCTCCACATGACTTCACACCTTTCTTGAAAATTCTCCCTGATGTATCTCAATCTGTTCAACCAACTTCTGAGATTATAGCGAGGGGACAATCTTTAGTTAGGCTTTTGGATTTCTATCAGATTTAAAAAAATAACAGGATCCATGTCATTACTTTTTTTTAAAGTAACATTCTATTTCCTCCAAGCATGACCTCATTAATGACTGGACGTTATCTTTTCAACTATCATAGCAGTTTCCAAAGTTCCACGTGTCTTTTTGAAATCATTACTGACGGCTGAGCACATGCTAGCATGGGAAACCCAAATGTCCATTTGAATTTATCAAATAACTAATATCTTTAACATTTAACATTTTATTTTCTTTACCTTTACCTTACCTTTATCACTTCCAGAGCTTTTAGAGAGAGAAAATAACTTCCGTTATTGTTCAACTCCCCCTCAAGCTTTATTATTGCAATAACTTTCTTCTTCCCTTTGCCACCATCAACAGCCACTCCTCCGCCGCTCTCAGCTTTTTCTTTCACCTTTACCCTAGGTTTTCTTCCTTTCAACCTCCCTAATGGCTTCTTCAAATTTTCTGGTTTCCCCTACCAATATGGCTACATCATATTTTTGGTACTGGGTGACGATTTTTTATTCGGGTGTAAGGCATTTCTAAAAATGCGAAGTGTGACCCTCTAACACTTGGTGACGAAGATAATGATTATTCTGATTGGGGTTTCTTTTCCCTAGAGGGAACTATATTGTCTCGTCTTGATCGAGGTAACTTCCCCTATTCTCATATAGACTTCGAGAGGCTTGGGGGTTTCCCAACCCACTTCGTTTCTTGGAATAGCTATATGCAAGATACTTATACAGATGACCTTACTAAGGTTGGACTTCATCGGGCCACCTGGTTTGGGGAGTTTAGTTTGTCACAACATAATGTTTCTCTCCAAGTGATGCTATCACGCTAGAACATCATGACCCACACTTTCCTTGATGCATGGGGAGCGTTTACTATTACTTTGGAAGATGTTTGTGAGTTTCTTAGGCTTGAGACCATATGTACATCACCATCCGATAAGGCTCTGGACGCTGAAGAAGCTATATCCCGTCCAGACTTAGATCAAATTTGCTGAAGTTGCATAGGGACATCAAACAAAGCTAATTTCACTCATCTCATCGATTATTTATTCCATTCCCCTCATGATAATGAGGTTTCTTCTGCTTATGGAAAAGGTAAAGGTCCACCTTCGGAGTTACCTGCTTACACTGTGGTCATTTTTACCTGGTTTCTCTTGTTTGGTAAGTCCAGTGATCAATCGATTAGGTATCTTATCAATATTTCTGTTCGATTTTCCATTGGGTTTAAGCTCCCTCTGGCAGTAATGGATTCGGGGGTCTACACCTATATGGATAGGATCCACCTTGATATAGAACTCTCTCTTAGTCGAAATAATGTGGCCGATTTCACCAACACTATACTCTTAATGGGTTTTCTTTATACCAGTTTTTCTAAGATTTCAGCAGTCAAAGTACCATTTCCATTTCGGTAAACCATCGAGCCCCATCGCTTACTTTGTTGGCATAAAAAGCAAAGCCAAAAGGACATTCTCCCCATATTTGATAAGCTCAGTTCCTTTTTCATGAGGCCATATAGCGATAATACTTTTTCCCATACTTGGTCATTTTTCTCTAATGATGCTAGAACGATTCAAGCCATTCTGAGGAGCTTATTGATGAAGATACCTTATTTTCTACTGACCTCCTTCTTAATCCAGGTTAGCTTCCTTCTTACACCAATAGGAGTATTAATTTGGAGCACTACAACCCAAACCGTTGTTCCCCTCAGTTGGCTATGATTAAGGGGTTCGTCACCCTATTTTCTAAGAATCTCACCCTATGGCAACTTTCTTTGAGACTTTCTCTTTTTACACATCTTCAGCTACTTCGTCACTTTGCTCAATAGTTAGTGGTCGAATCACCATTCCTGAATCTATAAGCAAAGGTGATATGACTTTTCACTTTGTGATGAAATCAACCAATTAAACTGGCCAAAATTCGTGAATTCATTTAGAGTCTTCCTATTTATCCTCTTATTCTTACTTTTAAATATTTGGAGCTGAGTCTCAAAGCTAATTTTGTTTTGGGAGATGAGCTTCCTCTTAGTAGTAATCCTAAGGATCCTCTATCTGAGTTGCCTACCAATTCTCCCTTTGTCATTACAACTACGCAAAAGGCCAAGAAAGCTCTTGCCCCAAAACATTTTTCCCTTGACCCATCTAATAAAGATGCTCCAAGCGTTGGACCTTCTCGACCAACTCTCAAAAAGTCTAGGACCTTTAAAAATGGTGGTTATTCTAAGTCTTCCACCCCCATTGATGTTTTCCCAATTGTTGTTGCTCCTCCTTCAATGCTCAAAGACACACGGGAGGAACTTCAGGCGAAGTGACATACTGAGCTTGAATGGCTTAATCTAGTGTTTCAACAATATACCCTCGTTATTCCTCCCTCTATCTATTTTTTGCCTATTCCCGTAGTTCCCACAAAGTAAGTCACCACACAATGCAAAAGCTCTCAAATAACAACTGGTGCTCGTGATCCTTCTGGGAGAAAGAAATACTTAGGCACAAAAGCTATGAAGAAACTATCTTACACTCTTTAACCCACAACTCGTCCTCCAAGACATAGGACTTATCCACCTCCCCCTTTCACTGAGCCCATTGAGATTTATGATAGTCCTGAAGACCCATTGAAAAATCTTCTATAATACCCCCATCACCTTCTTCTCTTGTATTTTTTTTAGCACATTCATCTTCAGATCAAGGGGTAACTTCCTTCTTCATAACTTATATTCTATTATTGAATATCTCTCTCCAAACACTTAGCATAAACGAGTCGGTCTTTATCTTTTCTGGAACGTGACTCAGGTGGATTTTCACCTCCTATAAATCCTTTTGTGGGAGGACGCTTTGGTAAGTTTTAGACCGTTGCATCTCCTCACTGTTATCTCATGGCCAGGCTTAAATACTCCAAGATTTCTCCCTCTCAGTTTGAAGAGGAGGATGATCACAGGGATACTATGTCCCATGACTCCGTTGTACCCTTCTCTTAGGTAGAGGAGACTACCTTGGTTTCTTTTGGCACATCCCCCCCGCTTGTTCTTCCTCTGACGTGCTTCCCGTTTCTTTAAGTCCCCCAGAGGTAACGTTTTCTTCTTCTTAACAATCTTTCAACTTAACCTTTTCATACCAAGTGTTTTATTTCATCATTATATCAAGTCATTTTTTCTTCATTGGCCACAACCTTTATGGATTTTCCTCTGGGGAGGCCCATCACCGGATTTTCTCCTTTTCCTACTACTTCTGAGGAAACATTAATCTTCTTTGTATATTTGGACCCACCTATGTGGTGGTTCTGTTATATAACACTTCGTGATTATTTGAAGCCTTCCCATGGCATTTCTTCTCCTACCTATTATGAGGTTCCACGAGGTCCCGAAGCTATAGTTGATTTGTATTCTCGCCTCGAGGTTCCACGAGTTCCTAGAGCTATAGTTGCTTTATCTTCCCACCTCAAATTTCCTTTGGCTTCCATGGTGGTTGAGGCATTTGGTCTCAAGATACTTGAATGGGGCCTTCCCCCGTTTTGGCACTTATGACTTTTTGTGGGGAAGCTATTTTGCAAGCGACTGAGGTGTCTCTATTTATAGGCTCATCTGAAATCGTTAGGGGTTTTGAAAATAATGCCCCTTCTTGTGATATTCCTGTTGTTGAGGTAACTTCTGCTTGTCCTTGATTTGTATAATTTTATCATTTTGCCTATATTCAAACAAATATAAGAAGGAAAACATAACTCACACCTATTGGGGACTTAACAATGAAAACCACTCGGTAAGATTTTTTTAGAAACTCACACCTGCGAGGTTATTTAACATTGAAAAAATAACTTGTTAAGATTTTCTCAAATTTTCACACCTTTGAAGTGAATTAGTAATGAAAAAAGTTTTTTCAAAAACTCACCTATGAGGTGACTTAATAATGAAAAAAACGTGTTAAGATTTTCCCAAAATATCACACCTTCAAGGTGACTTAACAATGAAAAAACACTTGTTAAGATATTATAACAATCTCATTTTTTATGTATCACGTTTCAGGTCATGAGGGAGCCCACACCTGCCCAAAGGCAACCTCACATGCTCCTTCGCTCGTTATATCACCAATTCGAGAACCTTTTTCTCTAAACGAGTTAAGTCACAAAGCTCATGGTTCATCCACTAATATTCAAGCTGATAGTGAATCGGGTTATAAGGTTCCTCTACTTGACATGGTTCCTCATGAATTTTGCCTTCAGGGCAGTCTCCATAAATTTTTTCATGCCACCGATTGATTATTGAACAACTAGCCACTTATCATCTAGAGACTTTTACCACGGACTGTTTAGGATCAAATAAGGTGTTAATGAGTTTCATGCTTTGTGTCATGGCTAGTATCATTGTTGATATCATGAATACTCAAATTATGGACATATCTAGGTGTCTCATAAATCAACATTTGAGTAATTTGAGAGAACTAGCCAATAATAGGTTCCAACTTGATTGTATGATCAATCATTTGAAGTTACTAAAGTACGCTAAGTTATAGAGTCATAGGGAAATGTATCAGAAGCATATGGAGGCTTCATGGTCAGAGAAAGCCATACTGAGGGAACTTAAACCTCTGTTAGCAGCTGCAGATCAAAAGGTGATGGCAACAGAGGAGGCTCTAGCCAGAGCCATGCAAGAATGGCAAGCTTTTCTCATCCAACGCACTCTCATGTACAAATTAGGCTTGAAGGTTACATTACTTCCCAACAAACATGCCTATAAACTTTTTCAGGCCTTCTTGCTGACTTCTTCTCTTCCCTTGATCTTTGGTTTCTTTTGGGTTGAGATCCCTTATATATTCATTTCTTTCAATTCTTACATATAACTCATGGGCAATAGTTCCCATGTTTATAATATTTTGAATGCAAAATATATAAAAGATATCATTTTTGCCATATCATGTCTCAAGTTATGTTTTAAGTTATTTGTACTATATTCTCATTACAAAGTGAAAACTCTTACAATTTACAATCTATTATCTCCCTTCTAACTTTAACTTCTCAAAATAAAAGAAATAATAGCAACCCAAAAGAAACAAAATATTGGACTTTAACATGATAGAGGTTAATACAAAATGATGATACGAGAAATCGTCCACTTGTCGCTCTCATACTAGAAAATAAAGTATAATGTGCATAATAAACAAATAGAGAAAGTAAAGAGAGATAAAAGACAAGATATAGAGTGGTTCAACCTCTAAAATAGGCATACGTACACTCTGTTTCTCCATTCTTATTATATGCGTTCCATAGTACAATATAATCAAGCCTAAAGACGCATACAAGTATTGGAATAAAGGAGAGTACATGGTAATATTGATTACGAGATGCCGAAGCTATGGCTGAGACACTTAAGTGAAAGCCCCCAATGAGGTAGAGAGAGGGAAACTAGTTCTGAGCTATGTATCGGTGTAATAAATGAGCCCAGGTGAGGAAAAATGAATCTCTCCCCTCTTTCCCGAGGTGTGGACCTCTATATATAGGGGATGTGGATGTTGTATTGCTGTAGAGTAAAAAGGGGATGCGGACTGCTAGGTGAATGAACTAGGGCCGCACCCTACTATATGTGGGGTCTCATCCTATGCCAGCGAGGCTGCTGTTGTTGAATGGAGAGGTTGTGGCGGCAGCCTGTATATTAAGGGCTGTTTTTGCATGCAACTATACTATGAGGTTTGCGGTAGGTGTAATCTTGTCCGAAGCATGTAGCCACGGTAGTAAGGTGTAATATATGTGCTATCAATAAGCCCCCAAGTCATAGTGCTAAGAGATTGCGATTGGGGCTGCGGCTGAGTAGTCAAGTCCTCTCAAGGTGCCGCGGTACTTCCAAGGCGACACTTCATCTTCCCGCGCCCTCTTATATAAATTGTTCAGGATGTGGAGTTTATTACGTTTCCCAAATCTTTGAGAGCATATCGAAAGAAAATCATTGTTCATATATCATCTTGAGTTTTCCAGCAACCTTTCAAGTCAGTGTCTGGTGTTGTTGAGGTGGTTTGAAGTGAAGAAACCGGATTTCACCCATTTCCAGGTAATTTTCCAACCAAAAACTTCCCATGGTTCAACTTTTTATTGTTTGCTTCTGATTTTTTCTTGTTAGATGTTAGATGGTCTTATTAGAACTCATATGTTGCAAAAATAATTATTGTAATCGCATTTATCCCTCATCTGAATCTGTGACTGATTTGAAATTGAATTGCTAAAATAACCCTTACTTGATAAGATATGCTGCTAACATCCCCATTAGACCAACGAATGAAGTCTCTTAATCTTCCATTATTGATCCTTAGGATTCTTGAATTCCTAGTTCGTAGAGAAAAAATACGAATAGACCATTGAACTGTACAATTGTTCTTGTTGTTCTTGAACAAACCCTTCACATTGTAGGTCTTCAATCTTCAAATTTATCAACATTAAATACTAACCTGTTTGGGTATATATCCGCGACATAGGGAATTCATGTTTGTGGCATAATATAATCCCTTGGCACTTTAAGGATGTTGGGTCAATGTCTGCGGCCTTCAAATATTAAGTACTTTAAGAATTCTCTGCGGCATGTACTAAATAAGATTCCTTGAGAGTTATATAAGAATCTGCGGAATTTTAGGCCATAGTTTAATGACGACGGCCTGCAAGAAGACCCTATACATCCTTCCCTCAAAATAATATGCCGCGGCGATAATCAACTTTTAGGGCTTTAGAACCCAACACTTGGTATACGACCAATTTTGCCTAACATTTCTTATTTATCCTCTTCTTGATATATCATTATACCTGTCGCGGCCTATGAGAGGCCTTAGGACCATATTGGCTACGACGTTTAACTGCAGACTCTCTCCTTTTCAGGTACTACTGCAGCCATATGAACTTTGATCTAGAAGAATGTCTGAAAGGCTTTTGGAACAAACATTTTGGAGCCTCTTCTCCCGAAATTCCTTCAGTGCATCCTTTAAGGACAATAGGGCCATGCCAATTGAGATATTTCCCTAACTGTGTAGTGTTACATTCAGACACAAATTTCGTGGTCATGGAGGAAGAGGCTAATTCAAGTAATCATCCAATGGATATAGATGAGAATACCGCGACAGGGGGTCCGTCTGAGGTTAGGGATATATCAACTAGCACATCTGGGAGAGCTGAGAGACCTCCCGCTGCACTTGGTGTCCGCATTTCTATGACCCAAGAATGTGTTGATCAGGTAGCTGAGGCCTTGGAGTTTCCCGAGGGTTTACTGTGCTCAACACCTACTGTAGAATAAAGGCCATGCACGACATATGCCAATGATGGGGTTTGCTTCCCACTCCACGCTTTCACTTATGGGCTGCGTCTGCCTGTCCCTATTCCCATTAGAATAAATTTCTAAAAATTGAGGTTAGCCCTAGCCCAATTAGATCAAAATGAATGGAGGGACATTCTTGCAATTATTGTATTATGGGAGAATCAATTCAAGAGGTACATTACTCCTGCAAAGTTTTTCCACTTCTACAGCCCAAAGGAAAATTCTGTAAAGTTTGCAAGGTATAATTACTTTTCTGTATGTGGCATAGATGAGACCCTTTACACTGGGAGGCCTACTAGTGTAAAGAACTGGAAGGGCAAATACTTTTAGATTTATAGAGAAGGGTGGCAGATCCACCCTGAAGAGAGTGAGAGGAAGATAGCCTTTAGGATGCCGCGACAATGGGGGTGTCCCTCCAAACTTGGTACTTTTAAAATTATAGTCGCGTCCCCTCTTTATAGTTGCATATTATTCTCCACACTTTTGCTTATATACTAACCTTTGTATTTTTCTACAGTTCTTGAAAATTTCCAACTGAGTAAGCAGAAAGAGAAGAGAGTTGGCTAGGCCGCGATAGTCCCTGCTGAGGAGAAGAAGTTCAGCACACTTGTAACCTCTGCCTCCATTTTTGAAGTGGTCTACTTCCCTAACAAATCTATTCCCAAGGAGATGGGTTCTAACGGTATGCTATTATTTGACTTTGCTTTATTTTTTCTCAGGTGAGGAGATTGATAGGTCTCGGTTAGCAGCTCAGCTTACTGAGATAGATGAGGACATGGTTGTCCTCAATAACACTGTTAGGCACAGGAAGTGGAAAAGGACAAAGTCCAAGGCTCCTACCGCAGGCGTCCCTAGTGTCCAAGTTGAGCTGGTCGCGTCCCAAAATCTGGCTACGGATCAAACCAATGCTTTCGCGCCCTCACTCTAAGTTGAGGAGTTGGCCCGTCATGAGAGGCCTGAGGGTACTTTTGATGAGGATATTTGTAACACCCCACAATATTTGGGACTGAGAAATTTAATTTTGGGAGAAATAAAATTTATTTAAATTGGAGAATTTTAAATTTTGGAAATTGAAGTCCAAAAATAGAGAACGTTTCAAAGTATTCCGAATGATGATTTTGAGTGTATCATCGGTCCCGAATGGGTCGAGATAGTCCAAATGACTGTCATTGTTTCGATTCTGGATTATTTTTACGTTAGTTTGACTCGAATTGGAGTAAACGAGTCTTTTAAAGTGTGTATTAACATTTAAAATTGGGTTTATTGATTTAAGGGATTTAAGAGGCTTACGGATCAAGCCATCTCATTTAGAGAAAGAAAAGGTAAAGGAAGAAAGAAAGAAGAAGAAAGGAAGAGAGATAGAGAAAGAAAAGCTTGGAGATTTTGGCCTAAATGCGATCTCGAGGACGATCCAACCTCTACAATTTCGAGGCAAGTGTTTAATCTTGCTAAATATTTCATTTGTGTATTTCATTTCATAATTTGTGGTCAAAAGAAATGGATTTTGGGTATAATTATCAAAACCTAGATTTTGAAGATTAAATCTTGAAATTGACGTTTATATATGGGATTGATGGTGTGGAAATGGTTGGGATCAATTTTGGGTTGATTTATTTGCCTAGAATTATGATAGGATGAAGGTTTGGGGGTTAGAAGTGAAATTTTAGGGATTTAAATTCGTGGGTTTCAAGAAGAAGAGAACTTTTCGGTTCTGCAGACACGAATTGATTCGCCCCCAAAGCGAATCGATTCGGCTTAGGCAAAGTGTCAGGTCTGCATTGACCGAATCGATTCGAACCCAAGGCAAATCTATTCGGCCTGAGACAGAGTCCCAGGTCCTTTGGACCGAATCGATTCGCATTTGGAGCGAATCGATTCGGGCGAGACCGAATCGATTCGGAAATAGGGTTGTTTTGTGAATTTTCACTAGAATGATTTCTAAACCTTTTTGGTTGGGTTTATCGATACGGGACCTTCTTTTATGGTGTAAGAGATATGTTTTGGAGACTTATGAGGGTATTCTCACATATTATGATCTTAGGGACTTCTTAGAATAATTTGGGAAAATATATCTATGTCTATGCATTGGAGTTGTGTATATAACGATTGTGGGAAACCTCATTGGGGATGGGAATCCTAATTATAGATCCAGAATGAGCCTAGTTAAGATGTAGAGAGTCCCTTTGGGAGAGTTATGAGGGAACAACATGGGATAGTAGGTCGATAATTGTGTCTAATCCTTATAGTGATAGGATTCCATTGAGATTAAGATTTGGGGATCGACGAGAAAGAGTGGTCGCGTATCCCTAGTAATGTTTAACTCGAGGAATAGATTCTAAACGTAATAAAATCTAAGGGATCATAAGAATAATTGAACCATGTTCGGGATAGTGAATGTGTATCAGTGTGGTATTTCCCTAAGTGAAGGGATCATGGGATGAATTTAAGATTGAGCTTGAGGTCTATAAACCATCGGCTATGTATATACCAATCATAAAATTAGTACTAGAGATATTGATGTATTTTTGGTTATAGTTGAGATGTGTAGTGATTGTTTCCTAAACTAAACTTTGGGTGATAACCTTAAAGTGGGGTATACATATATGTTGGAAGACAATTCATATCATAGGACAAATGGATGAATATGCTTCAAGTGAGGGATCATATTCACATATCGAGGTAAATAAACTGTGTTTGGGATGACAGCTAGTATATTGAGGGTTATTTATCCTTATAGACGAGTTATAAATAATATACATACGGACAAGAGATTATGTGTATATATATATGGATATATGGGTATGTAATTATATAGAGATGAGTAAAAGTGCGTACTCATGTTATGAATATCTAAACCGTAAATGATGGTTTAATTATGTGATGGGATCTTATGTATGTATATATATCTATATGTGATGATATGGATGCATTTAGATTGTCTGCTTTCCACGAACTTTCTATTGGTATAGCGTTGGAACAGCCGCAGTATATGCTACTCTATTGCGATCCAGGGAGGTTGCGCGATGTGGGTGAATCCACTGGCTCGAGGAGCAGGGATAGTATAGTCCCCAGGTCATTTGCGTCCCACGTTTGAGTGCGATTAATGAGATCTCCCACTCGCAGGGGGAACTTGACTGCCTCCATCGTTGTGTATTTTACCAGGACTGTTGAGGATTTCGACTAGTACCGTGGTATATGAGCAAACACGAATTTTTGTATCGGCACTATGAGACCGCATCCTTGAGTTATAGCTCGTAGGGATGGTTTGTATCCATGTGTGCATGGTATATTACTTGTGTATGAGAACAATGTAATATAATTCTCTAATAAGAATAAAGAGACAAAAATAAATATAAAATACACCTCTGTCCGAGAGATAGATCCGGATGTGTATAGAATACACCTCAGTACGGGAGATAGACCCAGATGTGTATAAAATACACCTCCGTTCGGGAGATAGATTCGAATGGGTATTATAAAGACGAAATAGAATAAACCTCTGTCTGGGAGAAGTTATCCGTATGTATATGGTAAGATGTATATAGGAATGAATATAATATGTATATTTGTATATCAGTAGGTATGTATATATTAGTTTTTCTACTACAGGCCTAATGGATCTCTACCGTTACCCTGCCAAGTAATAGTGTATCGGGGGGGGTTCCTTGTTTGGATTTCACTTTATGAGATACCTCACACATGAAACGCAGTGCAAGGTTGAGGGTAGAGAGAAGTTTTGTCCTTACTAATTTAGGCATGTTATTTAGAGTATAGACTCTTAATTTGAAGCTAAATGTTAAATTGTGAAGAAATCATATTGATAACTGTTTAGGTTATATATTGGACTCAATAAAGCCTTGCATAGTATATATGTGTATGTACATTTAAGTTCGATTAAAATGGGAAGGATTCTTGGGTTATATTAGGATGGAAGGTCTTGTGGGTATAGGTCGGGTCTATGGTAAGTTAGGTTATCCTTATGGGTGGGGTAACTTAACTAAGATTTCAGGACGCGGTTAGGTGCATTCTATTAGATGAGAGGTGAGTTAGGGTTTCACGAGAGTGCGATTCCACTTTAATTATGAAATAAGTGCATTTATATTTATTATGCACGGTTAACACACTTGCTAAACATTTTACACTCGAGCTCTGGCCTGTTTATATTTCTTTCCTGCATATATATATATATATATATATATATATATATATATATATATATATACATTACTACCGTATGGATGCCGGATGACCTTCTATCCAAAGTCATGGGAGCCGTAACAGGTGCGGACTGTTGCGGGATTTAGATAGTAGTCGCTTCCTACTTTTTGAAAATCTAGGTAGGATTCATGTTGTATATCGGGTTTATACACAAGGGATAATTATAGATGGTTATACTTTTTATTTCGATTGTTGTATTGTATGTGACCCGACAGCTTATTCGGGTATATTCTTTGTACACATTCATCTCATATTATTTTAGCATTTTCTTTCTTCTTCATATTTGTGAATTCCACCCTTTGTTAGTAGTTCTATAGTGTTGGGTTGATGTCTGTTGCATATTTTATTTAATTTTAACATCTCGCTTATCTGATTTCGGGTAGTTAGTCTTATACTTTGTTATGTAGTTTGTTCATGTTGAGACTGAGCCATATGAGATTCCCGATTTAAGGTAGTATAGGGCTGGCCACCCGTTATTATTTTAAGTGGGTTGTACAGATGGTATCAGAGCATCAAGTTCTAGAGTCTTTAGGATCTGTGCGGGTTTTGTTCGTTCTTCCGTTAACGTTTTGATATAGAGCCCTACTAGTAGCATTGTTGTATTAACTACGTTTATTTCCTTCCGCGAGATGCACTTGCTCGAATGACGTTCTGACACAATTGTTTTCGTCTAAGACGTCTCCTTGACTAGATGATAGATGTAATACCCATAACGAATTTTTGGGTGCACTTTGATTTGAGATATTTCTTTCTGCAACTCAGACAGAGATAAGGAGGAGAGTTTTATGATTGATAAGGTAGGTAAGTTTGGAGGAGAGGCATATAGTGAAGTCCTTGGGAGGTTTAGATTGAGAAACCCATCAACCTTTATTAGGAAGTATGGTGATGCTGACCTTTACAGGTGGAAGGTGGGTGGCATTGTCTTATTGGTAGGAGTATCGTCTTTCTTTAAGTAGGGAGTAAGAAATTTGAGACTTAGATTCGTTGAGTAGGACCGAAGGAATTGTTGGGAGTCGCAATAGCGCCTTTTCCTTCAGGGTGGTTAGAATGAAATTTTCGAGAAGATGTTTCTCTTGAGGAGAAATTAGGCTTTAGGAAGAAAGATTGTCCTGAATGAAGTAGAGGACTTTAAATAAGTATTAAAGGATGAGGTAAAACAATTGGACTATGGGAGAGTAAGGTAGAATACATTTATTTGGGTTTAAGTCATGCTTTATGCGATATCGGGAACGTCGCGCGTAAGATATAGGCGGTTAGCCGCTACACCCTTAGGGTGTATAGAATATCCCTAGAGGAAGGAGTGAGCAAGTGTGGTCTTTATACGAAATCTTTTGGGATATTAGATCATCTTGTGCTGAGCTAGTAGAGAGTTTCTCTATTGATTTTCGGGAGTGTGAAATGTTAAGGTTATTGGTTTATGGATAGGCTGGGGCAGGTCATTCTCTCATTCCAATGAGGGAAGAACTTATCTTATGGAAAGGTGTTGATGTAATGTAAAGAAATTGCATGACTGATAGGTTCAGAGTCTAGTAGAGTTATTTTGAGCAAATAATTTAGCTCATAGTTGTGCTAGTTTTGAGAACTAGGTATGGGTTAGAGTATTGTATTTGTTAAGGCTTTGTGTCCTAAACATAAGGTGTTTGTTTGGCATGTCGAAAAACATGGAAATTTTTTTATATTATATTGCTACATAGGCCTTCGAGCGATATCTAAAACTTGAAAATATTTTATAAAACCTTAACCCTGGTTCAACTTATCTCAATCCCCGACATAGCTACACAGTAATGTATTGGGAGGGTTCCTTATTTGGATTTCGCTTACGAGACCTCCCCCACACGAAGGTAGCTAGTGTCAGGAATTGAGAAGAGTTCAACCATTGGGGAATTACAAACTTTTATATACATAATATGCTGCTATAGATTATATTACTGAGAGCTGTATTACGAATTGAGGCTAGTGGTGCCGAGTTATTAGGTTATGAGTTGAGCTCGACGTTCTGGGTGTATGGGCGCCCTGGGTAGTTAGTTTAAATTTCTTAAAATCTATATGGTTCGATGTGAGAATCAGGAAGGATTGGTATAGCGATTTAGAAGGTAGATGTAAGGACTAAATGAGATTGAGGTCCTAGGCATAACTTAAATTTCGTGGGCGAAATTCTTCTAAGGGGGAAGAGTGTAACACTCCTTATTTTTTGGGACTGAGAAATTTAATTTTGGGAGAAATAAAATTTATTTGAATTGGAGAATTTTAAATTTTGGAAATTGAAGTCCAACAATAGAGAACTTTTCAAAGTATTTTGGATGATGATTTTGAGTGTACCATCGGTCCCGGATGGGTCGAGATAGTCAAAATGACTGTTATTGGGTTTAATTTGATTCTGGATTATTTTTAAGTTAGTTTGACTCGAATTGGAGTAAACGAGTCTTTTAAAGTGTATTAAAATTTAAAACTGGGTTTATTGTTTTAAGGGATTTAAGAGGCTTACGGATCAAGCCATATCATTTAGAGAAAGAAAGAAAGATAAAGAAAGAAAAGGGAAAGGAAGAAAGAAAGAAAGAAGAAGAAAGAAAGAGAGAGAGAGAGAAAGAAAAGCTTGGAGATTCCGGCCTAAATGCGATCTCGAGGACGATCCAACCTCTACAATTTCGAGGAACATGTTTAATCTTGCTAAATATTTCATTTGTGCATTTCATTTCATAATTTGTGGGCAAAAGAAATGGATTTTGGGTATAATTATCAAAACCAAGATTTTGAAGATTAAATCTTGAAATTGATGTTTATATATGGGATTGATGGTGTGGAAATGGTTGGGATCAATTTTGGGTTGATTTATTTCCCTAGAATTATGATAGGATGAAGGTTTGGGGGTTAGAAGTGAAATTTTAGGGTTTTAAATTCATGGGTTTCATGAAGAAGAGAACTTTTTGGTTCTGCAGACCCGAATCGATTCGCCTCCCAAGCGAATCGATTCGGCTTAGGCAAAGTGTTAAGTCTGCATTGACCGAATCGATTTGAACCCAAGGAAAATCGATTCGGCTTGAGACAGAGTCCTAGTTCCTTTGGATTGAATCAATTCGCATTTGGAGCGAATTGATTCTCCCTTGAGACCGAATCGATTCGGGCCAGGCCGAATCGATTCCGAAATAGGGTTGTTTTGTGAATATTCACTAGAATGATTTCTAACCCTTTTTGGTTGGGTTTATCGATACGGGACCTTCTTTTATGATGTAAGAGATATGTTTTGGAGACTTATGAGGGTTTTCTCACATATTATGATCATGGGGAGTTCTTAAAATAATTTGGGAAAATATATGTATGTGTATGCATTGGAGTTGTGTATATAGAGATTGTGGGAAACCTCATTGGGGTTGGGAATCCTTATTATAGATCCATAATGAGCCTAGTTAAGATCTAGAGAGTCCCTTTGGGAGAGTTGTGAGGGCATGACATGGGGTGGTAGGTCGATAATTGTGTCTAATCCTTATAGTGATATGATTCCATTGAGATTAAGATTTGGAGACCGATGAGAGAGAGTGGTCGCGTATCCCTAGTAATTTTTAACTCAAGGAATAGATTGTAAACATAATAAAATCTAAGGGTTGAGAAGAATAATTGAACCGTAGTCGGGATAGTGATTGTATATCAGTGCGGTATTTCCCTAAGTGAAGGGATCATGGGATGAATTTAATATTGAGCTTGAGGTCTATAGACCATTAGTTATCTGTATACCAATGATAAAATTAGTACTAGAGATATTGATGTATTTTCGGTTATAATTGAGATGTGTAGTGATTGTTTCCTACACTAAACTTTGGGTGATAACCTTAAAGTGGGGTATACATATATGTTGGAAGACTATTCATAGCATAGGACAAATGGATGAATATGCTTCAAGTGAGGGATCGTATTCACATATCGAGGTAAATAAAATGTGTTTGGGATGATGGCTAGTATATTGAGGGTTATTTATGCTTATAGCCGAGTTATAAATAATATACATACGGATAAGAGATTGTGTGTATATATGTGTGGATATGTGGGTATGTATTTATATAGAGATGAGTAAAAGTGCGTACTCATGTTATGAATATCTAAATCGTAACTGATGGTTTAATTATATGATGGGATCTTATGTATGTATATATATCTATATGTGATGATATGTAAGCATTTAGATTGGCTGCTTTCCACGGGCTTTCCATTGGTATAGGGTTGGAATAGCCGCAGCATATGTTACTCTAGTGCGATCCAGGGAGCTTGCGCGATGTGGGTGAATCCCCTGGCTCGAGCAGGAGGGAGAGTATAGTCCCCAGGTCATTTGCGTCCCACGTTCGAGTGCGATTTGTGAGATCTCCCACTCGCAGAGGGAACTTGACTGCCTCCACCGTTGTGTATTTTACCAGGACTGTTGAGGATTTCGGATGGTACCATGGTATATGAGCAAACCCGAATTTTTGGATCGGAACTATGAGACCGCATCCTTGAGTTATAGCTCGTTGGGATGGTTTATATGCATGTGTGCATGGTATATTACTTGTGTATGAGAACAATGTAATATAATTCTCTAATGAGAATAAAGAGATAAAAATAAATATACACCTCAGTCCGGGATATAGATCCGGTTGTGTATAGAATACACCTCAGTCCGAGAGATAGATCCAGATATGTATAAAATACACCTCAGTCTGGGAGATAGATCCGGATGGGTATTATAAAGATAAAATAGAATAAATCTCTGTCCGGGAGAAGTTATCCGGATGTATATGGTAAGATGTATATAGGAATAAATATAATATGTATATTCGTATACCAGTAGGTATGTATATATTAGTTTTTCTACTACAGGCCTAATAGATCTCTACCGTTACCCTGCCAAGTAATAGTGTATCGGGGGGGTTCCTTGTTTGGATTTTTCTTTGCGAGACGCCCCAAGCATGAAACACAGTGCAAGGTTGAGTTTAGAGAGATGTTTTGTCCTTACTAATTTAGGCATGTTATTTAGAGTATAGACTCTTAATTTGAAGCTAAATGTTAAATTGTGAAGAAATCATATTGATAACTGTTTAGGTTATATATTGGACTCAATAAAGCCTAGCATAGTATATATGTGTATGTACATTTAAGTTCGATTAAAATGGGAAGGATTCTTGGGTTATATTAGGATGGCAGGTCTTGTGGGTATAGGTCGGGTCTATGGTAAGTTAGGTTATCCTTATGGGTGGGGTAACTTAACTAAGATTTCAAGACGCGGTTAGGTGCGCGCTATTAGATGAGAGGTGAATTGGGGTTTCACGAGAGTGCGATTCCACTTTAATTATGAAATAAGTGCATTTATATTTATTATGCACAGTTAACACACTTGCTAAACATTTTACACTCGGGCTCTGACCTGTTTGTATTTCTTTCCTTCATATATATATATATATATGTATATTACTACAGGTGTCCTACCGTATGGATGCCGGATGCCCTTCTATCCAAAGTCATGGGAGCCGTAACAGGTGCGGACTGTTGCGGGGTTTAGATAGTAGTCACTTCCTACTTCTTGAAAATCTAGGTAGGATTCATGTTGTATATCGGGTTTATACCCAAGGGATAATTATAGATGGTTATACTTTTTATTTCGGTTGTTGTATTGTCTGTGACCCGACAGCTTATTCGGGTATATTCTTTGTATGCATTCATCTCATATTATTTTAGCATTTTCTTGCTTCTTCATATTTGTGCATTCCACCCTTTGTTAGTAGTTCTATAGTGTTGGGTTGTTGTCTGTTTCATATTTTATTTAATTTTAACATCTCCCTTATATGATTTCGGGTAGTTAGTCTTATACGTTGTTATGTAGTTTGTTGATGTTGAGACTGAGCCATCTGAGATTCCCGATTTAAGGTAGTATAGGGTTGGCCACCCGTTATTATTTTAAGCGAGTTGTTACAATATTGGGGCTAATCTGGACGTGGTAGGTCTAATGTGATCACTCTCTGAACAAGGTGTCCGCAGCACTTCCCCTCTTCATGAGAGAAATTCTTCTCCTCCTCCATCAATAATTGCTGTCAATGAAATTTTGCCTCCTCCACAAAGCAAACGTCCGCGGCCACAACTACGCAGGCTAGATCCCCAGTCTTCTTGGGACACAACTTCCCGTGTCGTCCACAGGATAAGGAAGGCGATGGATGGAGCCGATCTAGATCGATTGGTGGATGATGACCATAAGGACGTGGAGTCTTATTCCCTTCACAGTCCGCTGAGGGTAAGTAATTCCATCTTTCTTTGTAGTTTCAATTTTATTTTCTAACTCAATACATTTACAGGCTGCAGAAGCTTTGGCGACCCCGAAACTAAAGTATGAGGGTTTCTACATACTTAACTAGGTTGTGGAGGGTGTTCACAAAACTAATTTGGCAAAGGAATGAACTTAATCCTTTGGAGTTGGAAAGAAATCTTCTACCGCGGCACTCCAGGCGACTCAGATGGACCTTGAAACCGCCTGCAAGGCTAAGGAAGAAGTTGAGGAGAATTTTAGGCAAGTCGTAGAGTCCCTCAAGGTTGCCCAAGCTCAAGCTGTGGAAGCTGCCAAGGCCGCGGAGTTTTCTAATAGCAAGTTGGTACTCCTTCAGGAGAAGTATGATGAATTGGGGACCAAAGCTGCCAATGATGCCGAGGGTCATACCGAGGAATTAAAGAAGATGGAGGAAAATCATGCCACATCAACTAAGAAGATGGAGGATGACCATGCTGTAGTCATAAAAAAAAATAAAGATCATATCGCGGCCCTCCAATTGTCCATTGATAGCATCGTTGAATCATATAAAGTCTCCCCAAACTTTTTCCCCATTAATAACATAGCTTATATCCACAGATACCAAGAGCTAAGATACTGGGTAGCAAAGAACTTTCCAGATGCCGCGACCAAAATGAAGTCTTGGAGCTTGGGTGATGCTGAGCATGATGTCTGCGTAGCTAAAATGAAGGTTGCAGCCGAAGAGAGGGCCAAGCTAAGGGCAGAGGTAGAGACTGCCGTAACAGATGAGGAGATAATGACTGCCGCGGAAGGAGAGGAAGGTGATATAGAAGATGACATTGCCTCCTAAAATCCACTCTGAACATGGGTTGCATCCCTTAATTTCACATTTTCGTTGACATAAACATTGGGCTGCGGCTCTTTAAACATTATGAATTTCATTATCAAGGTTGCGGCCGCTTGTCTATATAACTTGACATTTTAATCTTTTGCCAATGCTTTAGCCTTTGGTCTTGATAATTTTCCTTCCTTGCTCTTCTTATGCTTCAATATTTTCAATGATTTTTTATACTCCTTCCTATTTGTATAGATGTTTGATTGCTCGAGTGAGTATCTTGTAAAACTTCTTTACTATAAAATCTCATAAGTCCGCTGCACCATTATTGAATTACGTAGAATGATGAAAACTCATAGTACCCTTTAGCAGTATATTTTGTTTGTATTCTTGTGTAGAGTATTGGGGAACAAGTCCCTTGCCACGGACAATTAAGTCTTTGGGCCACCGCACTTCCCTCTAAATAGGGTTCCTCAGAATAGGCCGCAGCATGTTACATTGTGCCTTGACTTCTTTAATATTTTACAGCACATTCAAGTCTTAATGCCACGATACTGAGGTTGCGGATGGTTTGCAACCCAGCCGTGGCATTTTAGCAATACACAAATGTTCACTCTTTCTATCTACATCATCTTCTAAATGATCGAGTGGACTCTTTGATGGATGCGACCACATTGATAGGGTTGCGATTCCTTTCAGACCCTTGACAAAATTGATGACAGCATGCTAGGCTTAGGCCCTTCCCCTTATATAGCTTTGGCATGATTCAAGATGATAGCTACACAACATCCTTTAACCGCTTCAATTTCCTTTCATAAATTTCCTTTAGTCGCGTCGATTGCCTTTCACGGCTTTCCTTTAGTCGCTTCGATTGGGTTATTATCACCCCCCGGGATAGGTATTATAAAGCTTCCCCAATATATGTTTGGATATATATAAATCCTTCCCAGTCTATAATAGGATTATCCGTAGATAATTAAGTCTTCAGCCCTTTTAAATATAGGATTATCCGTAGACGATTAAGTCTACGGGCCCTGTGGGTTATTGTCAGGCCTTCCCGGTCTAGGTATTATGAAGCTTCCCCAAGCTGATATGAGATCACCAAGTTAATGATGTTTCATCTCTATTCACTAAGTTAATGATATTTTCCGAGGGAGTAACCTCCCTGGGCTAATGACGCATCCCGAAAGCTAAGAATAGTCATTGCAGGCCCTGATGAGTGATGTTACAAACCAATTTAGATAGCTGCTCTCAATAGTTGCTTTCTTCATTTTCAATTATCATTTGCTTTCGGACAATCAGGCGTCTTGACGGGCATTGTGGGCCCATTTAGATATTACCGTTGCCGATATAACCTAGATCTGTTTAAGACAAAACGGTCTTTTATAAGATAACATTTCATGGAAATGAGAATCAAAATATGGCACTATAAGAGTGAGCTTGGTTTCAAATATATATATATATATATATATATATATATATATATATATATATATGAATTTGTAAGGACAATACAAAGTTTTATTTAAAACATCTTTAGAAGAGTTTCACTATAAAATAGAAATAGATAAAATATAAAATATAAGCATGAAAAATGGGCATGTGTCCTGTCAGACTAGGCTGCATCCCTCAGGCATCCTTGAGGAACTGCTGCAGCATTTCCAACCTTATGAGTCTCTCAATTTCATCTTTCAGAGAATAGCACTGCTCGGAATCGTGGCCGTGATCCTGGTGGAATTTGCACCACTTGGCTTTGTCCCTTTTGTGGAGTGGAGCCCTTAGCTTCTCTGGCCATCTAAGCAGCTTATCTTCCTTTATGCATTTAAGGATGTATTACGGATGGAAATACTGGTATTATCGCAACAACAAAGGCTGAGGAGGCAATGATACTGGGTGTCACACCCATATTGGATGAGGTTGTGGCCTCTAGAATGAGGATCCTACGGGTTAAATAGTTGACCTGGATTTGGAGTGAGGCATGACTTTCGTAGAGATGGTTGAGGTGATTGTATAGCTGCATAATCCAATATTTGACTTCTATGCTCTAGCTGGATTCTCCTTCCATTTTCTACTTTGTTAGTCTTTACAAAAATATATAATCTAAGACAAAACTAGAAGAAGTGAGTAATCATAGAAATATTGGATTAACCAAGAAAGAAATTGGGATGCAGCGTTTGCACTGGTGCATGTTATTACTGTCGTGGCCTTTGAATGATATTCACTAAGGTTGAGCTGAAGAGCCCCTGAGTCCTTTACCCGATGATTTGGAGTTATTGTAATAGAACCGCAGTAGTGGGGGCCACGATAAGAAAGGAAGTTGAACTGCCAGGTATCATCCCTGTCTAGGCAGTGAAGGGAACAATCCCAAAATTAGAACCTAGAAATTGTGTTTTTCTCCCGAAACACGTGGAGGGCATACCTATTAGGGTCTATTCATGAGAGAACAACCTCTCGGTGAACAAAACGGGACAATTATAATGATGAACCCTAGATCATAGGCAGAGAACAACAAAAAGGGAATAAATATAATCCTTCCCTAATCACTCATCTTTAAGAGGCTAAAGCCCATCATGCTTTTCAGCATTATCTAGATGAAATGATATCACAAGGGTATGCAAAATAGATCTAAGGTCATAAAATGAAGAACCAATAGCAGATCTGAATATATAAAATACCCATTTAAGAGTGTAAATATAAAATAGAGCTCACTAACCAAAATTTACTCATGGGATGATGATCCAAAGGATCCCCATGAATAGAATAAGGTGTTTAAGAACTCGAAATATATAGAAATAAGATTGAAATATCTCATTTTTCACAAACGGCGCCAAATTGATCATACGAGAAATCATCCACTTGTCGCTCTTGTACCAACAAATCAAGTATAATGTGCATAATAAGCAAATAAAGTAAGTAAAGGGAGATAAAAGACAAGATATAGAATGGTTCAACCTTTAAAATAGGCATGCGTCCATTGTGTTGCTCCATTCTTATTATATGCATTGTATAGTACAATATAATCAAGCCTAAAGAGGCGTACAAGTATGAGAATAAAGGAGAGTACATGGTAATATTGATTCCGGGATTCCGAAGCTATGGCTGAGACACTTAAGTGAAAGCCCCCAGCGAGGTAGAGAGAGCGAGACCAGCCCTGAGCTATGTATTGGTGTAAGAAAGGAGCTTGAGTGGGAAAAAATGAATCTCTCCCCTCTTTCTCGAGGTGTGGACCCTTATATATAGGGGATACGAATGTTGTATTATTATAGAGTAAAAAGGGGATGCGGCCTGCTAGGTGAATGAACTAGGGTCGCACCCTACTATATGTGGGGTCGCATCCTATGCCAGCGAGGCTGCGGTAGTTGAATGGAGAGGCTGTGGCCGCAACCTATATATTAAGGGCTGTAGCAAGTGTGCTTTTCCATGCAACTATACTGTGAGGGTTGTGGTAGGTGTAATCTAGTCCTCAGCATGTAGCCGCGGTAGTATGGTACAATATATTTGCTATCATAAAATACCAACTAAGGTGACATAAGTCTAGACATGATAGACCTTTAACCACTTGTTATTAATCTTTAAAGGTCTATCTTCTTGCATCGTTGAGATTGAGTAGTAACCTGAATCGTAATTCTCCTTCACTATGAAAGGTCCTTCCTAATTGGCAGAATATTTGGGGAATGGGAGCCCTAGAATGTGCTTCATCGCATCCTTCAAAACTAGGTCCCCCTCCACAAACTTTCATGGTTTCATTATGTTTTTGTATGCCCTAGAGAGCTTCTTCGTATGGATTTGGAAGTGTTGCATCACCTTATCTCTATTCTCATCAAGCGCTTCCAACTAAACTTGTCCACTTTAAGGGTGCCTGCTGCTTCGCAAAGGATATCTAGATGATGGGACTTCTAGCTCTACTGGTAAAATGGCTTCAGTTCCAAAGACCAGTGAGAACGGTGTATACCTTGGTAGTTTTCTCTTTATTATTCGATAGGCCCATAAGAATTCTTCAATCATGTCATCCCATAATCTTAGGAAATATTCCATCATCTTGGAAAAAATATTGACCAAGGTCTTGTTAGTTGCCTCTACTTGACCATTCCCTTTGGGTTATGCCAGAGTTGAGGTGTGGTGAACGATGAAGTATTTGTCTGTGAGCATCATTACTTATTTGTTCATCAGGGAGCATCATTATCATATAGAATGACCTTTGGAATCCCAATTCGGAAAATTATATACTCCCTGATGAAGTTTTCCTCAACACCTGTTGTTTCTCTCTTTAAAGGTATTACCTCGACCCACTTGGTGAAACATTCCATTGACCCCACTATTCAGATCTGTTTTCTTAAAGATGGGTGTATTTACCTTACCAGATCAAACGTCTTGAAATGGGTAAGGATTAGCCAATGAGTGTAGGTTCGTCTAGGGGAATGGATCATGTTTCATGAAGCTAGCACGCCTTCCAATTGTGAACGAACTCAGTAAAATCTTGCTCTATTGTTGTCCAATAATAACCTAAGGTCATTAACTGGTAATATATCTTTACCCCTCTAATGTGAGATGGTTTATGATCTTTCTTAAAGACTTTTGCTGCTTCCTCCTTTATAATGCATCATAAGGGTCTATTGAAGTTTCCTCTATGATAGAGCTGCTCCTCTTGAATGTACAATCATGAGGACCTTCTCTTGAGTCCCATAGCATCCATTTTATCCGAAGGAATAACTCCATCTTTGATGAAATCAATGTAAGACGGCCTCCAATGTGCCTGAGCCTCAATGAAGTGACATTTTGTTGCCTGAAAGAAAAGTTGACATTTATCGCACCTCCATTGTACCTCTATTATATATTGTTTCATGATTGGCCAGAAGTATCACTCTCTCTGGATTCTTCTGTACAGAGGGATCTAAATTATTTCACAGTGTTCAACATGGGTTTTCTTTAACTTGCGTTATGTTTCCTCTAGCCCGATGCACATTGATAGCCATCCTCCCACGTTACTAATGTACATACTTCCTTTTCTTGCGAAGTACTACACCAACTTTATGAGCTCCATGTTTCCCTCTCCAAACTCTGGCTATTTCCTAATCTCACCTCTCCAATCTGAATCGTGTTCCATCGGTAATATTGACCGCACCACCGAATGATCTATTCTTCATTGTATAACCACCGTAGTTTTATCGCTATTCATGGACACCTTTTGAGCAATAGTGGCATAAGAATCATCATGCTTGCTCATTATTCTAGGATGCCTTCTTATTTTGAACCGATGGAACTAGTTGATCATCCGTTGGATGATTGTTCTATAGGGCGCTAGGCTGAGATGTTTTGATGCGTATCTACCATTCACTTGCTTGACCACTAAGTTCGAATCACCTTTGATGCACAGTGAATGGATGCCTCTTTGAAGATCTTCTAGAAATCCCAACATTAATGCCCCATACTCTTCCTCGTTATTATAATAGAGGAAATATAACTTGTAGGAAAGGCTAAATTCCTCCTTCCCTTTTGAAAGAATAACCCATGCTCCTTCTTTCATTTGCGGTGAGGAACAATCGAACTCCATAGTCCACTTCTCTAAGTTTGCGTCTAAAACATTGGCCTATAAATCATCTCCTGGAATACTCTCATGAAGCAACTCAAATACCCTTGACGGAAAGATTGGAAATAGGTCTGCATACACCTGGATTTTTATTGCATGAACGACCATACACTCCAAGTCATATTCTAAAAGAATGAGGAACCACCTAGATGCTCTTCCAATTAAAACAGTTATTGCTATAAAAAAAACTTAATAAGATCTCATCTTATTACAATATGAATTGTGAAAGATATAATATAATGTTTAAGTTTTTAAGCTATGAATACTAAGGCTAAATAATTCCTTTCTACGCTGGTGTACCTTGCCTCAGGTACATTTATGATCCTACTCATTTAGTAGACTGGTGTTTCTTTCCCATCAATCTCTTATTCTAAGAGAGCTCCGATAGACCTGGTGCTAGAGGCAAGGGAGAGCTGCAACGATATCCCTACCATGGGAAAAATCATCGTTTATGAAAAAGTTAGAAGATTCTTCAGCATGTTGATGGCTTCTTAGTGAACTTCCTTCCACTTGAACTTGGTTCCCTTTCGTATTAGATCCATCAGTGGATGAGTTATTTCAGCCAGTTTTGGCACAAACCTAATGAGATAGGAGACTTTATAGAGGAAACTCTTGAGTTCCTTCTCAATTGTTAGACATGGCATCTCTACGATTGCTTGTTATTTGTCCTAGTCCATTGGTACTCCTTGTCGATCTACCATAAATCCTAAAAACTTCCCGCTTATTACCCCAAATGCACACTTCAACAGATTCATCTTCAGTTTGTACATCCTGCATCTATTGAACACTTTTCTCAAATAATCCAGATGGGACTCCTCATTCTTTATCTTAATAACCAAATCATCTACATTAAATTCCAAAATATTATGAAAGAAGTCATGGAAAATGGCCATCAAAATTCTCTAGTATGTTGCTCCATCATTCTTCAACCTAAAAAGCATCACTTTGTACATAAAATTTCCTAACGGAATCCTGAACGTTGTTTTCTCCGTATTAGTTGAATCCATCTTGATTTGGTTGTACCCTACATACCCATCCATGAAGCTTTGCATTTCATGCCTAGCAATTGCCTCGATTAAGTTGTTAATGGAGGGAATAGGGAACTTATCCTTCAGGAAAGATCTATTTAAATCTCTGAAGTTTATGCAGATTCGTATCTGGTTTTTGTCCTTCTTACCCATTGGGACAATGTTAGACAACTAAAGGGGGTGCTGGATTGGTTTGATAAGCCCTGCCGCTAATAGCCGTTGGACGTCCTTAATCTTTATATCCATCTTCGGCTTGTAATTCCTCATATCTTGCTTCACCGGTATGGCTGAAGGCATAACATTCAGCTTGTGGTAACTTACTTCTTCATCTAACCCCATCTCTGTGAACTTCCACGCAAAGACATATTTGTATTCTCGAATTATCTCAATCAAAGCCCACATTTTCTCTACACATCGATCCTTTGAAATGCAAATGGGTCTTGTATCTTCTCCTTCTTCAGCTAGATCAAGTTGTTCCAAAACCTGTACTTGTGGCTTTGGGCGATCCATTATGTATTCTGGTTCATCCTCCACTTCCTTTATAAAATCCTATATATTGTAGTTGTCTATGACCATATATGGCCCTTGATTGTCCACCAAAAAGCACTCATAATTCGGGTCAGTCTCTTCACTAGCCTCTTTAATAACTCCTTTGACTGCTCGTTCACACCTTTAATGGCAATAGACAACCCTTCCAACTTCCATCTGTGCCTTCTTACACTAACATTTAACCGATGCAACTGATTTCTATTTTCTCTCTCTCTCAAAGCTTTTTCTAGCCGGTCTCCTAAAAACCTTCTCAGTACACTCTGTCGTTTGACCTCATACTATATTGGATCAATCTTGGGCCTCATCCTATCTCTCAATTTTTTATAGATAGTTTGAGGTTTAGGACTTGCACTGTTAACCTCCTCAGCTCCTTTCATCATTTTCATTACTTTCTCGCTTTGATCGTTCACTTAACCCACCTTTTCTCTGCTATATAGGACTCTAACACCATCAATGCACCTCATTAGGACTCGTTCATCTTCCTCTAATTTTGTATAAAATACAACATCAACCAGGTGAGCCTCCTTGTGTGAAAATTGCTTCTTAGTTGCCCATATAATAATCTTTATTCCCTTCACTTTTGCCTTGGCACACTGATGATATGTCAAATGAGCTAAGCTATGGTTGTTCATCCACACCCTTCCTATAAAGAGATGCTAGGAAGAATAATTCTCAATGAAATGGAATTTAACATGTGAAGTGAGATTCCCCATCACTATCCCCACATTCGCGTACCCAATCGATTTTGAGGACTTATTGTCATAACCAAAGATCACCAAAGGCATTAGTATCAACCTAGACTAAGAGATATATGAAGCATAAAATCAGTTGATAGGAATGATGTTTATAGAAACTTCCCCATCCACCAGAGCTCTCGTAGAACTTACCCCATCAATGCTCGTCGTTACATATAGTTGTCTGTTGTGAGGGAACCTCACTGTTCTATTGGCATCAGAGAATGTCACTTAGGATAAAAAATTCCTCACCAACCTAGCCATTGGACTTTTTCACTTCAGCGATGGAACTGCATTCTTTCGTGCAATGTTTAAAATTATCTGAGTTATCTCCAGCCTGCTCTCCTTGGGCATTCCCACTTAATCGAAGAACCACGTGAACTTGGGTGAATTTAATATATATTGGTATTCCAATCCTCGATGTATATTTTCATTATGAATCTTATGTAATTCCTTCACATCCCTCGTACTTGCTTCATCACAGGCTATCACAATGTTAGCCATCCTCTTTATGCAATTTTCTAGGGCGTACTCAAACTCCTCCTGCTCTACCATTAACTCTCTTGCTTTCCTCTCAACTTCCTCATCATAGGCGACTACCATGATTTTTTCATGCGGTGGTAATGGGTCATTGTTGACATTTTCTTAAGGGATCTGCAAAGTCTCGGCCTTCATGTGCTTATTGATGATCTTCTTCAAAATGAAGCATGAGGCCATTGGATGAACAATCTTCCAATGTATTTGATAGTACTTGGGGGCTGCCCTTACGTCTAGTTATAGCTTCATAGTTGGATAATCCTTGGGTGCATAAACTTCCCCCTCACAGCATGGTGTTGTAGCAGCTAACTGCCTCCTCAACGATGCAAGGCAATGGTGGTGGTTCCTCTCTTTCTCTGCAAAATTTCTCTTGTTATCCTTATTCATCTCCTTAGCCCCTTAATCTCCTCCATCAGCCTAACCCACTTTTGGTGGATGACACTATCCACCAACGGCCTGTACCTACTGCTTGAACATCATTGGCACCACGATGGGGCTTGGGCGTACCACAAAAGAGATGCTTCTTCTAGATTTTAGGAATGATGTAAAATCTCCTTCGTGTGTCACGTTTATCATATGGCAAATTTACCCTAGGAGAAAGTCCTCGACGTAGATCTGAAGTAACTTGGACTCCTTGGCTTCCTCCCTCTTATCGAGGGACCTCTCCCTGAACCTTCGGATATATGCCACAACCTCCTCACCTGGCTGTTACTTTTCCCTATCCAATTGTGTAAGTGTGAATTCATCTTCTGCTAAAAAGTAATTCGGAACAAAAAGAATGTTCATATCATCCCATGTAGAAAAACTCTTTAGAGGCAAGTGAGAGTACCATGTGTATGCTTTATGGGTGAGGGATTCAGAAAACTCCTTTAAACGTGACTTCTTCTTATTTTTGTAGTGAGTTCCCAAATTTTCCACAAACCTCTTGATGTCCTCATTAGGATTCCCTCCTTTCCTTGTGTACTTGTCAAAGATTGGTGGTATGTAATCCTTGGGGGTTAGGTTCCTCATTGTACACCTCTGGGTAGGAGTACGAAAATCGGCATATACTGATGCTACCTCACCGACTGATTGCGAGGAAGATGTTATCATCTTCAATATCTCTTTCTGCATCTCCTTTATCATTTTCTCTAAGTAGGATAGAGGAGCCTTCTCTACTTTTGGGACATTGGGTTGAAGGACCACACGTGGAACACTAGTCACAGTTGGAGCATCCACCATTGGCACAGGTGTTGGGAAAGGGATGGTAGGGACTGCGCGCATTGGAGCTACACTTGATGGGGCTACCGAAGATACCATTGGAGTGACAAAAGAGTTGGGTTTCATCCCTCCTCCAAAATCCATTGTCTCTCCAAGAGTCTGTAAAACTCCATTAATTTACCCATCAGATGGGCCATCTTCATTGGTCCCATCACAGTGCTAATAGAAGCCTCTGTGATCGTTGGGACTCCTAGTGCCATTTGAACTTGGGGACCATCACCCGAGGTGCCCAATCTCTAGAGGTTTCAATCTCCATCCCTGTTTCTTCCTCCATTCGTTAAATATAGGGTTGTGTTTTTTTCTGAACTTTTAGATTTTTTTGATTTTCGATCCGATTTTTTTCGAATTTGGAATGAAATTTTAGTTTGCCAATTTCCGATTTTCCTATTTCTATTTTTTTCGAAAAAAACGGATCGAAAATGGGAAATAATTCTGAATTTTTGATTTTTCGATTTTTTCGATCCGATTTTTCCGAAACTATGACGATTCGATTTTTTCAATTTTTTTCCTGAATTATTTCTGATTTTTTCGAAATTATTTTCCGATTTTCAATTTTTCTGATTTATTTTTCGATTTTTTGAAAGTTTTCCATATCCCACATCGGTTGGGAGAGGGAGAGGGCTCCAAAATATGCTCTATAAAAGGAGAGTATCCTCCCAACTTCAACACAAATGAAAAAATGAGCCAAATCCTCATGTGTTTACATGTTGGGTTAAGCCATTTTCATTATTTTTTAAAAATGAGAATTTCGAGTAATCGAAAATCCATAATTTATTTTTTTTGAAATTTTTGAATTTTTGAAATTTCTGGGTTTTTAATATATTTTGTGAATTTTCGATTTTTTTTTATTTTATTATTTTTTCGAATTCGGATTTTTTTTAAATTTTCAAAATATTCGAATCAGAAATCGGAATAGTTATTTTATTTCCGAAAAAATCAAAAAAATTTCCGAATAGGCATTTTTCTATCCGATCTGGCTGAAACACGGCCCTAGTTAAATATCATCAAAGTAGAGGACTCAACATTATCTTGTGCCACCTTTTCTAGAATAATGCTTCCCCAGCGGAGTCGCTAAATGTAATAAGGGAGTCCTCGTGGGGATGGGAGTATTATAATAAAAAACAGAGGCATAACCCCTATAGATATGGTGATAAAATAGTAACCCAAATATCCTCAACGATAAAAAAATGAACACACAATATTGTATATAACAAGCACTCAGATCGAACTCATAAATCTCTCATGTATAACTCAAATAATAATAACAAAAGCTTATAAACAACTCATTCAAAGGGAGAAAGAAGAAAGCACCCTAGATACACCTTAGCAGACAACCAACATAACAACATCCTTCAAAATCTCTCTGGTTAGCTAATAAAATATTTGTAATAAATGTCAATGGCGGGTGGATAAACTCTGGTTTGCAATAACTTATTTTTCTCTGAGTGTGTTTACTCTCTGTCCAGGAAGAACTCTCTTTTCTCAGAAGTGGTTGAGGTTAATAAATAGCCCCATCCCCTCCTGACATGTCTCATTCCTCATTAATGCGAAAGATAATCCTCTCGCGCTTTAAGTCACAAGCATTAAATGCTTGACGGGTCAGCATACCCTATGTCATAATCATTAAATGTCAGTGCATACTTTTTGGCTTCCAAATGTGTGTCTGAAGACTGCCCTGACAGTGGGTAGGTGGCTCATGACATCACTCAAAGTATATTTGACCTTTGGTTGAGGGTTGTTTGGCTTAAGGCACAATATAAGATGGAACTCGAGGTTACTTTACACAAGCTTCCATGAAAAATTATCTTTCAGTGTTTTACCAGGTGTATCTAAGATGGTTAAGACAAGAATTAACGTCGCCTTACTTATTAATCCTCCAAACTAATTCCCTTTGTAGTTTTCACGATGAGGTTATTTGATAGAGCATGTAAGCTATCCCTAACCTTGTCAGGCCTGGTCTCTCACGAGTTATGTTTGACCTCACACTCAAAGTTACAATCGTTACGGCTTTCAATTAATGCAATTAAAAGATATAATTTGACTAAGTAAAAATGGAAGATAAAACTGAGCTCTCTCGGCAAGTCTCCTCGCTGAGCTACATCGTAGAGCTGCCTCGCTAGGTTTCTTCGTTGCCTTCATGGTTCTTCTTTGACTTATGTCTCTTCTGTTAGGGGGAGAACTCCCTCTAATCACGAGATTACTTTCAATCCCCCACTACAAGTTGGGTTCGACCTGATAAGAGGAGATCGAAATTTTGATTTTAGTACAATTGAACAATTCAAAACCTCAATAGGGAGTTAAAATCTTATTGGAAAAGTCTAAGGGAACCTGTATGATTGTTTGAGAACTTGTGCAACATTTCAACAAAGGATTGTGAGAAGTACATTCTGTAATGTATTGCATAAAACCACCTAGGAGATTTTAAGTCTAAGGATTATCTTTATAAGACTTAGTTAATCTCAACCCATTTTCAAAGGGTAGATAGATTCCTAATCTCAAGAATTGTGAGGATTAGAATGCATCCATGATTGTTTTTTTCTACTACGATGGGTGATTTGATCTTAGATTGA
Source organism: Sambucus nigra (assembly GCA_949130495.1). NCBI lineage: Eukaryota > Viridiplantae > Streptophyta > Magnoliopsida > Dipsacales > Adoxaceae > Sambucus > Sambucus nigra. The sequence goes on along the minus strand of OX422220.1, from coordinate 447,389,502 downwards.
ATCTAATGATCCCCATATTGTAACACCCCGCCTAATTAAATACCGGGTGGCCAGTCCCATACCAAATTAAAACAGAATATACAGTTGGCTCATTCTTAGCATCACTGTCGAAAACATTTACAACTCACCCAATACCCAATTAAGCCGGTGTTAAAAACTTTCCAAATTTAAATTTCAACAAAACCATTTTTAGTTTAAGAATAACACTACACATTTTATACTACAACACTGATAACACAATAAATAACTCAAAAGAATTTAAATGCAATTGGAATAAACATTCCCAAATAATATAAATCCTTCACAATAATCCCAACAATGTTAAATGTATTAAAAAGACCCGAATATAATAGTATTTGACCTCGATAGAAAAGATAACTGAAATCCTTTGGGAGACATGCCCTAACTAAGATTACTGTGAATCAAAAGATGAAAGGCGTCTAAGCAAAAACTCCATAGCTCCATAGTTTAACATCATCCGCTAAGGTTGGCGTCCCTGTTGCTGGACACCTGATATAGAAGATACAATAGAAAAGAAAATATGCAAGGGAACGGGTCAGAGCCCGAATGTGTAGATGATTTTTAAAACAACAAGTATTTAACCAGTGCAATAAAGCATTTATTATGTACATGTTAGATCCAACTCTCACTTGCTATTCTCACCTCTCAACTAGAGTGCACACTTAACGCTTCCTATTAACCTCCTAGTTAATGGTTCCTCTTTTCTAGTCTCCGTATTATAATTCCATTCCCATATCATAATCCCCGTATGTCCCATACCATATGTCACATTATTATTCATTTACATTTCTCATTTATGAATAGTTTCACATTAACATGAATCATTTCTCATTAATATGAATTAATCTTTTCAATTCTGTAAGAATAAACACTCATTAACTTAATTCCATTATCTTTCTCTATTCACCGTTATCTACAATTATCACTGTAGATAGATTTAACCACAATATATATCCATTCAATCATTTAATCCATTATATATATATTCATATATAATACGGCACCCCGAGTCACAGCTGCGGTGCAATTCATTACTCTGCTATCATGTCCCATCATCGCAGGTCGCCGAATAGGGGACTAAAGGTTCGGTAAGATTCCACGAACCACAAACAACAACAAACAAATTGGAGGCGAACATAGTTCTCGTATCCATGGGTCACGCACATACCTACGTACCCACAGTCAGCGGACTTATCAACTCCCCGATAAGTCTTTCATAGACCTATGTTCTCGACCGACAAATCAAAGATCCCATGGATTCATCAGGATATGAATGCCCTCACGTGCAAACCTCTCACCGATAGCAAGTAAGCTAGGTATGTCATACACATAATTCATCAATCAATCAAATAGGTATTATCATACCTATAATATAATATCAATAAGGTAATATCACTACCCTAAGATATTTCCCATATGTATCATTACATCTCTTTTAAATTCCACGTATCATATCGTTACTTCATAATTTAATTATCCTCGCATCCTATAACATCTCTCCACTCCCGACGTCGTTAAGGTTCATGCGCGGAGCGTCTCGCAAAGCGAAATCCAAACAAGGAACCCCTCCAATACACTACTACTTAACTTTGTCGATCGAGGAGGTCCTACAACTTCAACTATGCGATCGGGATAACCTCATATCTTCTTTCAACCAAAAGTGTTCTAAACTCCCATCTCTATCCAGGAGACACACCACTACGCACTTGTATTACACTCCGTCCTTTCGAAATCAATATTGAGCTTAAACTCAGTCCTTGATGTTCAAATTGTAACCCTAAGGATACCCTCACTCAATACACATGATTCAAATAGGTTTTTCCTCAACATTTATTCAGTAAGAAGTCACTAATATCCTACTGGTCCATAACATCCACTACACCAAATCTGCCCATTTGTCAAGGTCATTGACCTTGACAAATCCAACTTGTCAAGGTCAATGATCGTGACATTTCGAGGCGAGACAACTTTTTTTGTCACGGTTGTGCCACGGTCATTGACCTTGACACAAAACTCGCGTTTTGTGTCATGGTCGTGTCAAGGTCAATGACCGTGACATGTTTGTCACGGTTTATAACCGTGACAAAGTCGTGACCCCTCTTACCCAGAATTGTCACAGTCATTGACCGTGACACGTCCGTGACAATTTTGCCACGGGCGTGTCACGGTCAATGACCGTGACAATTCTGGGCAGAATTTAAAAAAAATCTGCTGGGCAGTATGGCCACTGCCACTGCCCAGCAGTATATTTGTACCTGTTATAGCAACGTTGTACCTGTTCCAAACATCATATATTCAACACAAACTAAAGATAATGCAAATATATATTCATGACGATATAATCCAAATATTCAAAGTAAAAATAATATACATGACGATATAATCCAAATATAATTAAAATGGACAAGCTTAAAAATAATGTTACTACATGTCTTGTATAAAACTGAGGAGGTGAGTAGGCCACACGACATACGAATTGACGCACCCACTAATATATGTCGTGCCGCATTGTTCGCGCAACCACAATAGGGAGTTCTCCTTCCCTGGTATGACATGCGTGACGAGCACCCTGGACTCCATCTCTTGAAGCACACGTCCATGGACTATTCCACCCTCGACGATATTCGGGTCCCTCAACCCCCGCCCTATCCGCTGGCCATCAAATACGTCCAATATGAACACGCTCGGCCAACCAATTGTCGACAATGGTCTGTTGGAGGGCGTCAAATAGGGAAGTGGATCGTCGAAGTACGAACGTGTCGGTGATGAAGCAGCGAGGTCCACATCCTCGTCATCCTGCGCCTCGTCCTCCCGCACCTCCTCCTCCTTCTCCTTCCCTTTCCCTTTCCCTTTACGGTCTCCACCCAATGTACGCTTCATGAATGCGTACATATCTTGGACCGTCGCCTCCAAACGGGACAGCTTCGCATCGTGTGAATCCACCGTTCGAGCCAACCCGGTGTCGCTCGTCTCCAATCCGATGATCCTAGATTTGGCCACTCGCGAGCTCACTCCCCTTGTCCTCCCCTTGCGATCAGAGCCAAGCACTTGGCTAAGTGCGTCTGTGGACAAATATGCCTTGTCGGCATCAGACTGCGACTCATGCACTTCCTTAAGCTTCGCCTGAAACGACAAAAAGCACATGATTAGTAAAATAAGTAAACTAAAAAATTATAACGTAATTAACAATAATTAAACTGTCGGATTACTTACAATCGTGGACGCAACGCTCGGGGACACCTCCTTGTCCTTCCCCTTCTTCGTCCGAAGAGCCACATAAGTATCGAGCCTATGTGGCTTACCCCCTGGCCCACTCCCTACCCCCTGAAATAAAATAAAGTAAAGTAAAATTAGTATCGGCCCCGCAAAGTAAAATAATATCCAATAATATATTTCTGTAGTTATAGATAAATTAAATCTTACCTGCATCCTATGCTCCACCTCAGCGTAAGAGGTCCGGCCGGAGTAGTGCACGTCCGTCTTTTGAGCCCAATTTTCCCTCCCCGATTGGTGAGATGCCAATTGTCGATCCTCGATCTCATTGTCAATGAACTTTTGCCATTGTGCCAATGAGATCGGCTCCTTGGGCAGGACGGATCCGCGCCATTGTAAAATGGACTCTCGTGTTTTTCCAAAGTACCGTGTCCGCATATTTTTCTTCCACGTCTTGTGTTGCTCCCTCAACTGCTCCAAGACGGAATCGCGTAGCTTTGGATCCAAGTTGAATTGTTCCTGTCCAACAAATACAATGTTAGTTGCGAATAAATATAAATATAAATATAAATATAAATATAAATATAAATATAAATATAAATATAAATATAAATATGAAATTGAAATTGAAATTGAAATTGAAATTGAAATTGAAATTGAAATTGAAATTGAAATTGAAATTGAAATTGAAATTGAAATTGAAATTGAAATTGAAATTGAAATTGAAATTGAAATTGAAATATTACCTGTAGTGCCGCCCAAACAGCTAACTTGAGCTCATATGGCACCTCCTTCCAACTCATAAACCCCGGGCCGATGACCGTCTTTAGCAGCTCGAGGGATCTCGCTAATAGTATCGACTTGTTCTCGACGGTAATCCCAAATTTTCCATATTTGGGGAGCCTAGGGGCGGAGGAGCCCTCGTCGCCTCCGCTACCATCGAACCCAGACGACATCATCATAAACAGCATCATCATCTCCGCCTTAACATCTGAAGGAGACATTTTTGCTGTAAAAAAAATGTTATTAGTACAGATAAAAAAAATGTTAAAAGTACAATTATCTAGGGTTAAAAAATTATCTAGAGTTTTACCTAATTGAATTAATTTCATGAATAAAATTATTATCAATTTAAATGAAAATATCAATTATTATCCAATATTTTTGAATGAAATATTTATTTTGAATGAAAATTTCAATTATTATCCAATATTTATATTTTTATTTTTCTATCTAATAATTTTCAACGTAAGAGCACAGTATATAACGTATGTGTAAGTTCCGTCAATACCATTTCGTTTCAATTTTGTAATATTATGTTTTTTCCAAATATTTTAAAAGTTATTAAATGGGTGCCCCACCCCCTGCCCCCTCCCCCCGCCACACACACACGCACACCTACGCACACACACACACACACACACACACACACACACCCCACCCCCACCCACCCCACCCACCACGACCGTGACAACTACATATATTATTTATCAATAAAATTATGACATGAGATAATTATAATTGGAGCATAAATTTCATTATCATAAAGGGATAAATCCAACCAAGTATAGAGACTCTACAAATTAAAGTGAGAATTAAATTTAAGACTTTCTAACAACATGCATGTATATGGATTCTAACTAATGATATTCCTAAAAACATACAATTGGCAACATTTTGTGAATTTACTAAACTTTATATAATATTATCAAATTCTATTAAAAAATTATCTAGGGTTTTACCTAATTGAATTAATTTCATGAATAAAATTATTATCAATTTAAATGAAAATATCAATTATTATCCAATATTTTTGAATGAAATATTTATTTTGAATGAAAATTTCAATTATTATCCAACTATTATCAATTATTTATTTTGAATGTATATAATATCCAAAAATATAAATGTAAATAATATTCAAAACCCCACCCACCCCCACCCCCACCCCCTCTGATGTTTATTATCCAATTATTATCCAACTATTATCAATTATTTATAAAATTGATGTCTACTTTTAGTGTTGTGTATATATGTTAGTTGATGCCATTATATTTTTAGCCTAATTAGATTCTAAGGTTATCTCAATTTATATTTTTCTTTTCCAATCTAATAATTTTCAACGTAAGAGCACAATACATAACGTATGTGTAAGTTCCGTCAATACCATTTCGTTTCAATTTTGTAATATTATGTTTTTTCCAAATATTTTAAAAGTTATTAAATGGGTGCCCCACCCCCACCCCCTGCCACCCTCCCCCCGCCACACACACACGCACACCTACGCACCTACGCGCACACACACACACACACACACACACACACACACCCCACCCCCACCCACCCACCCACCCACCCACCGCACCCCCTCCCCCCACCACAACCGTGACAACTACATATATTGTTTATCAATAAAATTATGACATGAGATAATTATAATTGGAGCATAAATTTCATTATCATAAAGGGATAAATCCAACCAAGTACAGAGATTCTACAAATTAAAGTGAGAATTAAATTTAAGACTTTCTAACAACATGCATGTATATGGATTCTAACTAATGATATTCCTAAAAACATACAATTGGCAACATTTTGTGAATTTACTAAACTTTATATAATATTATCAAATTCTGTTAAAAAATTATCTAGGGTTTTACCTAATTGAATTAATTTCATGAATAAAATTATTATCAATTTAAATGAAAATATCAATTATTATCCAATATTTTTGAATGAAATATTTATTTTGAATGAAAATTTCAATTATTATCCAATTATTATCCAACTATTATCAATTATTTATTTTGAATGTATATAATAACCAAAAATATAAATGTAAATAATATTCAAAACCCCACCCACCCCCACCCCCTCCCGATGTTTATTATCCAATTATTATCCAACTATTATCAATTATTTATAAAATTGATGTCTACTTTTAGTGTTGTGTATATATGTTAGTTGATTCCATTATATTTTTAGCCTAATTAGATTCTAAGGTTATCTCAATTTATATTTTTCTTTTTCTATCTAATAATTTTCAACGTAAGAGCACAGTACATAACGTATGTGTAAGTTCCGTCAATACCATTTCGTTTCAATTTTGTGATATTATGTTTTTTCCAAATATTTTAAAAGTTATTAAATGGGTGCCCCACCCGCACCCCCTGCCCCCCTCCCCCTGCCACACACACACGCACACCTACGCACCTATGCACACAGACACACACACACACACACACCCACCCCACCCCACCCCCTGCCCCCCTCCACCACCCCCTCCCCCACCACACACCACACACACACACATACACACATACACACCCCACCCCACCCCACCCCCTGCCCCCCTCCCCCACCCCCTCCCCCACCACACACCACCACACACACACACACACACCCCACCCCACCCCACCCCCTGCCCCCCTCCACCACCCCCTCCCCCACCACACACACACATTTATACACACACATACACACATACATACACATACATATACACACGCACACACCCCGCCCTGCCCCCACCCCGCCCCACCCCCTACCCCACCCTACCCCACCCCCCACACATGCACACACACGCACATATATACACACATACACACATATATATACACACAAACATATATATAAATGGAAGAGAGAGAGAGAGAGAAAATTAAACCTGAAAGTAGAGAGAGAGAGAGAACAGCGTCGAGAGAGAGAGAAAGGGAGGGAACGGTGCGGGAGGGAAAAAAGAAGGGGAAAGGGTTTTTGCTGTTAACATTATCACGGTCGTGTCAAGGTCATTGACCGTGACAATTATTTAAAGAATTGTCACGGTCAATGACCGTGACAAGTCCGTGACAAGTAAATTTATCACGGTCTTGTCACGGTCAATGACCGTGACAATTAGTTGTCACGGTCGTGTCAAGGTCAATGACTGTGACAAAAAATGCTTGTTTTTTGTCACGGTCAATGACCTTGACATGGCTGGCCGGCTGAAAGGTGACAATTTGGCCATTTTGGTGTAGTGATCATTTCTCCCGAATTACTACGAGTTTAGTTCTCCTTTTAATTAAGGTTAAAATCAATAGTTTCAAATGTCTTATAAACATATCTTCTTTCACTTAGGATTAAACCCTATTGTAAACTTAAGGATACCCAGGTGTTATATTAAATCACCCCTACTGGTCCTATCTTAAATCCTCATACATCCCCATTTGGAATTTAACAAATGAATCTAGCAACCGAAATTCCATTCAATATAATTTTCATCATTTTAATCACTTGAATCCAAATCAAATTAATTCAAATCTTATCAAGGGTTTACTGATATTTTCTAAGTCCCATAATATCCAAATAATAATCACCAAAGATCCACAAAAGTTTTGGGATAAGAATCAACATTTAAAAAGAAGCAACTTTACATATTATGGGGAGGTCGATCGATCGAAGGCAGGGGTCGATCGATCGATCCCTCAGGTCACAGCCTGGTTTTCTGCATTTTCTGCAACTACGGGTTTAGCAACTTATGATCATTTAAACCTTCATATAAACATCCCAAATGACTTATAATCTTTACTACATGATATATCAACATATATGAACGATTTCCAATACTCTAAACATCCTAGAATCATCAAGGGATTGGATTAAAAAGCATGTTTATCTCCTTATTTCCAGAAAATTATCAACATATCAACTTCAAGAACAAATCAATGGTTTTCATAATTTCTTCAACAGTTTCATGACTATTTCGTGGATTATTATCATCCTAAAACATGAGTTTAATTCCTATATCATTTCAGTTTCCAGAAATCCATTTAATACTCTATTATTTCTTCCAAACATGAATAATCTTCTCTTTTCATACTATTCTAACATGGACAATATACAAACTTAAATTGCCATTATTAAACACTTGCCTTTACTGAAGGTCTGATCCTTTGGTGTAGTATATCTCAGTTGGTTTTCCCTTCTCCGGTCAAACTCCGGTGGTGGTTGGTAGTGGTGAACCTTGGTTCTTGTTCTTCTCCTTCCCAAGTAGGCTTTTTCCTTCCCAAGCACCCTTTTTTTCTCTCTAGGAAGATGACTTCTCTAATTTGTGTAGAGGAGATGAATAACACCCATACACTTAATCTACTAATACTTATAATAGGACAAAATCCGAAATCACTATTCACCCCCCTTAGAAAAATGACCAAAATGCCCTTTCGGGTTGTCTATTCATTTCCAAATGACCCGAGACTCAAAATTAACATCCAAATAGACTTTTCTGACTATTTCGAACCTTCCGGATGCAACGACGCAGTCGAAATGACTATAAGGTCGATAGAAAATAAATTTCCTTTTTAATTTAATACACTAGTCCCGACACGTCCCATACCGCGTCTGACTAAAAATCCAAATTACCAAAATTATATCACACCGTCATATCAATGACATCACATTCATTTATTACCTAAATATCTTTAAGTAATATTTAGAATCATCCATTTTAATATCCACCATCCGGATAAAACCCGAATGAATTAATTAATAATAAAATCCAATTAATCCATTAATTTAAAATATAACCCATTTTAAAAGTCATTTAAAATTACGGGGTATTACACTATGTTGGGAATCGTTGTGTGAGTAGGTCTGAGAGCATAATTCAAAGGAATCCGTCTCTAGGAGATATCTTGGATTGTGATACTCCCTTGATAGACTTATATATTTTGTTTCCACTAGTAAATCTGTTTGATCAATTATTTTAGAATCTTTGTGGAGTAATAAATAAGTTAAGTGTGAGAATCAAGGAATTAGTTAAAGGTTGGTAGAAATCAACTAGTGACAAATTGATTTTCCAATGGGTATCGAAAACTTAAGGTGGAGAACTATATTATGTACCATAATCAACTTTACAAATAATATCTCTCAATGTCCGAGTGATAGAGGTAATTAAATGGGATTGCAGTCATGGTTATTTAATGGAGTTAATTGTGATTAATTAAGAAAAAATAATAATTATTGTAATTGTATTTGGGATTTATGAGTATTTATTTTGAAGCCAATTTAATTATTTCTCTTGGTTCCCTACTATACTCCAATGCCTAATTAATCATGTACCCCCACTATAAAAAAAAAACTACATTATGAGATTGTTGTTTAACCATCTCTGTTGATGCCGATAAGATAACCTAGCCATTTTAGTGGCGTCAACAATCTCAATATGTACTCTTTTCATCCCAAATACTTTTTGGGATGATATTTGAGACGGTTAGGGGGTCATATTAAACCCCATTTTAAATATTTTTTTAGACGGAAATAGTAGTTCCAATAGGGTTGTTTAAAATGGGAACTAAGTCATCTTAAAACTGCATTTTGTATGGGATCCTTTTAAGACGGAAAGGATACTGTCTTTTATAAATATTTTTGAGATGGCAACAATAGACCCAAAAGGTTTTTTGAGACAAGAACTAAGCAGTCTCAAAAGGTCATCATCTATAGGATCCATTTAAGACAACAAGGAAGTCATCTTTAATAATTTGGCACCAAAAATAGAACACACTAGTTGTAAAGCTGCGCGTTGTGCGAGCGTAATACATAAGTACGCAAATTGAATTTATACAATTCTGGTTTATAATGGTTTACGATTGTAAGTAGTTATTTGGAACAAAGTTTATTTTAAAACAAAATAAAATATAAAAAATTAATTCTAAAGACATTTTAGTCATTTTACTAAATTGAAAAGTTATTTGTATTTAAAAGTTTTATATGACAGAAATCCTAACATGACCTAAAGAAGTCCATGTCACAAATTCTCTCTCTCTCTCTCTCTCTCTCTCTCTCTCTCTCTATATATATATATATATATATATATATATATATATATATATATATACTTTCAAACACCCCATGACCGTATCATTCTTTTTGGTTTTATATAATAAAACACAAAATGCAATGATAAAATATAAAGTGATAATTACCATTCAACCTTTAAATTGATTCCCACTAAAATAATTAAGATGTAATGATTAAATAAATAAATATTATTATATATGTTATCAGAGATTAATTGAATAGGAAATTTGTTTTCAACCACTTTTATAAATATTAGACATGATACAAAACCAAGACGTTTGTAAAAATTTAATAAAAGGGATATGAATTTCCTAAAGCATTTAAATTAAATTTATACATTTTATTACTTAAAGTCGATTATAGAACAATATAATAAAACTCACTTAAGCTATAACATATTAACACAATCATAATGTTAATCTAGGAGACGGATTAATCTTGATCAATTATTAGCTGTATAATAATACAAAATGAAGCTTATCAGAATACCCTCAAAATTCCATAAAAATAATAAAACCGTTTTAGAATCAACATGACTAAATCGTTTTAGAACCGACATGATAATTTTCAAATTAGAGAACAGGGAGAAAACCAAACCATCAAAATACCCTCACCCAAAACTCCATTTTAAATATAAATTAAAGAATATTACCTAAAACAAAATTCCAAACTGTAATCTTGCTGGTTTGAACTTGGGCCATAGATGGTATTGCCTTGTGGGTTTCACCATGCAACCTCATTTACCAATCAAAGAAAAAATCCTAACATAAAATTAGAATTATGGAAGTTACCTTCGGAAGTCATAACACTCATTTATACCAATTCCATAAAAGGAGTAATGCTCTTTCAAACCATAAGCCTAAATAGATAGGAACAAAGATAATATTAGATGAAGACGTGGAAACACATACCTATTGATTCTCTCTAATTATAGAGACTTAAGATATATTAAACAAAATAAGTTATGATATTAAATAAAAAAATGTCTATATTTTGTATTATATATAGCCAACAGGTTTAATGATGTTTAGATAAAAATATTTATTGTTCCTAAATAGCTGTTCTTGATGTTCAGTTAAAAAAATATCTATTATTTTTTTTATACGAATGGTAATCCTTGGGCCAGCTTGCACGCACCACGAAACTAATCCCTCCGTCTCGAACAAGGCTTGCGAAACAGGCAGCGTGAAAAGTGCGCAAATAATTTGTCCACGGTCCATGGCCCTTGAGGGACTCAAACTGGCGACCTCTGGGGAGCAAACCCAAGGTCTAACTAGCTGAGCGAACTGCTCAGGTTCAAGTCATATAAAGCAGTACTACTTTATTTGCTTGTACAATTGTGTGATTTGATTATTTTATGTTGTGGGTTCCACTAGTGTACAAGTCATATAAATCGCATTTAGTACTAAACCGATACTTGAACACGGTAAGAGTATCATTACACATTATCATATCATATAGGAGGTGCATTGTAGATGCGTTCCAATTATATTCTTAACACTAATTATGAGCTGATATTTTTTTTGTTCTTAATAACAACAATGAATCCAACCTTTTCAATTTGTAGTATTCATTGGATAATGAAACAAAAGAAGTGATTATGTTTGTTTTTGTTCTTTTCTTTTTATAGCTGACGTGTCTTAGTTCTAAAGCATCACATTAATAACTTTGTGAACCCCTCACCACTGGTTCAAAGAATCTGTCATTTGAAGCTATACCATAAGTTAAATAAAGTGAAATTAAAAATCACATATTTTTTTTTACATTTAAAGGTGAGTCGTGTCTCTTAAATTAATCTACAAAACAATATATTTATGAATATGATAAAATTTTGAATTGTTCTTAGGGCGAAGGGTATAAACCTCCGTCAAGCCACGCTCTGTTGCAAATCAAAATAAATCAAAGTGGGTAGTGCCCGAATGGGAGATTGGGCATCCGAGGGGTACGTGGTGGCAAAGATATCGATGTGGTGGGAAATAGAAAACTCAGGTCCGAAAAGGCTGCGAACCCCACACCATCGCTCATTCAAGATGAATTACCATGGCCATGTTTCCATCTCCGCCTATGGTGACACCAATCACATTCCTCCCTCTATCCATCAAGCCCAACAATACCATCATAACCTTAAACCGTGTTCCTAAATAGATGCTTTTGTAATTGGTTATATACATACTCAATATCACAACCTTTAAATAAGAAGCATATTCATGTAACCATATTAGAGGTGAATGCTATTAAATGAGAAATGTGTTACGCTAAAGCAAGAATATCTCTAGCGACCAAGAAGATAAAACTCACACGAGAATTTTATCAAACACTTGGTGTGCGAAAAACACCCAAGACCTTGTTCCGTAAATGAACTAGTGTACAAACTCCTAATCAAAACAACCAAGCATCGATGAAGTGACAATAAGAACATACAAGCAACAAACAATCAAAGAAACAACAATTTACGTGGTTCACCCAAGCTCTGGGCTACATCCACAAATGGTAGGATATCTTCTTTCATAGATAAATGGCTAGGAACCAATGGTTACACACAAACCTCACTTATCTCTCTCAAAAGTCAATAACTAACCAACCTCAAACCTTGCTCAAAGTAGCTCTCTATCTCTCTTTGACTTTGATTAGCTCTCAAATATGCCCCCCTTTTGTCCTCTCCCAAAACCTAGAAATAACACTTGTATTTATAGATTTGAGCCAAAATGGAAAATTTGTAAATAAACCAAAACTGAAAAAATAGGAGAGCAAAAATCAACAAACTCCACCTTGGCGATCCTGAAGATCCAACCAATCTCTAGAATACTAACATTGAACCCTCTTGAAGACTGTCCCACCATCTACCAAGCTAATGCAATTCCCCCAAACGATCCTTACGATCCAACTGAACTCGGAACACAAACATTAAATCCGCTCGAAGATCATACCGACGTCTAACTAGCCAATGCACTCCACCCGATTCTAAGCCACCCCAAACTTCAACCATGAAGTGAGATACTGCAAGTCTTCACTCCAAGACTCCAAATGACTCCACCCGCTGAGGAACCAAGTTCTAAACTAAGAACTCCCCATCTCATGCATCTGAATGCTTCCCATGTAACCATACGGTGAAGCTCGCTCCTCATGTAACCCGGTGAGTACACGCACACACAATACATATAGCATACACTTTCTTTACATGAAACATTCAAACATATCAACACCATCTTCCACCTTGATAAGTAACCATGGATGAGAGGGAAAATTCCTCACCTCCCACACCCTCCAAATCTCACCCTCGAAAGATGTAGCAAGTCTTTGTCACAAAGAACTCCCATTTGCCAATGCTCGCAAACAATAACTCATCGGCCTTCCTTGAACTAGATACACACACCTCAAATCCATCACGATCCTACACCTCCTCGATTCCAATCATCCAATGCATGTGTGCAACTAAACTGAGTCAACATCACTCATTAGTCCTAGGGGGGACTTCGATACATCCCCTCCACTAGTAGATATTCTCCCATCACTAACGTCTACTTTTCGAAAGCTAGCACCCAACGTCTCCATTTTGTTCAAAAATGAGACATGCCAGGAACGTTCGATCACTTTTGCACACCGCTTCCACGTTTTCCTCGAAGTCTAATTTATACGATAAAACTCCTCTCTCTCCTCTCCCCTCGCTAGGACCATACAACCGCGTGTGACTTTAAAGACTCCACCCACCAACGACATCCGGAAACCCTTGGAATCCAAACGGCTAAGGGATATCAAATTCTTTCGCAACTTTGGGACATAGGCCACACCACCCAAAGTGCGTTCCATCCCATCGAACATCTTGAGTTTCACCATCCCGACACCCTCAACGACAACCTTCTCTTCGTTATCCAAAGACATGGAACCTTTTTCATTTTCCATAAAAGTATCAAAATATTCCCTCTTAGAGCAAACGTGATCCGACGATCCCGAATCTAATATCCAATCATCTTGGTAAAGAGAGTTAACCTTGGATATTATGAGAAGTTCTCCAAGTTCATCTTCATAATTCGCACTCGCTATCATTGCCCTCTCAGAATCAACCTTGCCCTTAACCTTATCATTCCACATAGGACATTCTCGGATCATATGACTTCATTCCCAGAACATGTATCATTTCGTCCCTTTACCACCAACACCCCTTGATCTAGACTACTATCGCCATTAAATCACCGGTTGGAGTTCCTCCCACCATTTTGCCCACCTCCGTCTCTCGTCGTAAGGCCTTCATTATGGGAATACCTGTCACCTCCACCTTCCTTCTTTCTCATCGTGATATGAGATTGAATATCTTACACAACCTCGTTGCACTGGAGCGTAGACTTCCAAAACACGAGAGTGGTCACAAAATGCTTGTATGAATAGGGTAATGATGCAAGCAATAACAATGCTCGATCCTCACCAATGAATTGAACGTCTATCTGGTTCAAGTCATTTATTAAGGCATTAAAAACGTTTATATGCTTCATCATATCCTCACCCTCCTTCATCTCAAGCTTGAAGAGTTTCTTCTTGAGGAACAATTTATTTGACAACGACTTTCCCAAATAAATCTCTTCTAGCTTATCCCACATGCCTTTAGCCGTGGTCTCTGCTATCACGTTATTCAACACATCATCCGTGATAAGCATCTAAATACACAAAGCCGCTCTTTGATCAATATCAATCCACTCGGCATCGGTCATACCTACCAGTCGTCCCTCTACCCCCAATAATGCTAATTACAACCTCTGTTGGACAAGAACGTCTCGCATTCGTCTTTGCCATAACCCAAAATTGATCTTCTCATCAAAAGCCTTCATGTCTGTCTTGATTGAGCACCTCGATCCATAACTCGGATCCCATCTCCTAGTGCCTCCGATCGTAAAGGTTGATTCTCGAGCACTCTCCACATTTTTCGTCATTTGTAACAAAAAGAAAAGATATGCCAAAATTGATTCAACCTAGAACCAAAAAATCGGTCAAACAATGCAACCTAAGCTCTGATACCACTTGTTGTGCTAAAGCAAGACTATCTCTAGCAACCAAGACGATAAAACTCATTCGGGAATTTTATCAAACGCTTGGTGTGCGAAAAACACCCAAGACCTCATTCCGTAAGTGAACTAGTGTACAAACTCCCAATCAAATCAACCAAACATCAATGAAGAGACAATAAGAGCATACAAGCAACAAACTATCAAAGCAACAAACAACGATGTACCGTGGTTCACCCAAATTTGGGCTACATCCACCAAGGAGGATTTCTTATTTATATAGATAAATGGAGGAACCCAAAGGTTATACACACACACAATTTATCTCTCTTATAAAGTCACTCACAACCTCACAAGAACTCACCTCTCAAATGGATCTCTACCTCTTTTTAGCTTTGATAACTCTCAAAATAGCTCTCAAATAATAACAACATACAAGAAACAAATAATCAAAGAAATAACAATTTACGTGGTCCACCCAAGCTCTGGGCTACATCCACAAATGGTAGGATATCTTCTTTCATAGATAAATGGATAGGAACCAATGGTTACACACACACATCACTTATCTCTCTCAAAATTCAATAACTAACCAACCTCAAACCTTGCTCAAAGTAGCTCTCTATCTCTCTTTACCTTTGATAAGCTCTCTAATATGCCCCCCTTTTGTCCTCTCCCAAAACCTAGAAATAACACTTGTATTTATAGATTTGAGCCAGAATGAAAAATTTGTAAAATAAACCAAAATTGAAAAAATAGGAGAGCCAAAACCAACAAAATGGACATATACCTGTAATCGTATAAGAGGAAAATGCGATGAAATGGGCAATGGGTATCTTCCAAACAGTTTAAAAGAAATTCTAGGTAGAACATGAGGAAATTATTATTATTATTAAGAACTAAATGGGGAAGGATGAGAAAATAAAATAAATGGACTATTAATCTTCTACCATGAAATAAAGAAGATGAAATGATGGAGATGAAAGGACTTATGAGTAAATGGGGAAAGTGGGATAGATGAAAGGGCAGGCTGGGGAGGGGAATAGAGTAGGAAGAGAAAGGACAGAGGAAAGAGGTTCGGGAGAGTTTAAAGAGATGTGAGAGAGGGGAGAGGAAATTTGTGCCACCTGGATACCCTAAATGAGTAAGAATTTTTAACTCTTGTATAACATTTTAGAGTATATAATAATTCCATGCTCTACCTCTATTACAACATATATTCTCTATAGTAATAAACAAAACTTGTTAAAAAATAATATATAACATCTTCCCATTTTATCATATATAACTTACAATTTCCCCCTTCAACTAATGATTTTAGATAATTTAGACATTTATAATTTAACGAAACGAAATAGAGTTTCTTTTTTTACTATTACATCTGAAAGAACTTACCGATGGTCTCGTAGGTCAAGTTCTAATCCTGTTGAATCTTAAATATTAGAATCAAGAATCGCTGACAACTCTATTATTGTCATGTGATTCTTAAGATCGTCTCTTAGAGCTCATAGTTCTTTATTCTGTGTCTCTAGCTAACTTTCTAAATTATAATTTTTTTAGTGTTGATCTCTCAAGTTGTTTGCAATCTTATCAGACGCTCTCTTGCTCGTCGATGAATCGCCTTGGAAATTTTTGATTTATGGCCATTGCTCGTAACTCTTAGGTGATATTCAGACCTGAGTGAAAATGGTAATACAAAAATAGGTTAAGGAGACAACGTGGTATAGATTGAGTTTTGAGAGTATTGGAAGGAGTGCATTACATACCAAACATGTGATAGGCATTGAGTTGGCATAGTTTCCTTTCTATCTTATTTCTTTCTCCACTTAATTAAATAACGTTCCTTAAAAAGGAAAAAAGTTTAAATTGGCAAACACAAAATACATTTCGAAATTGCTCATGTTAAGTGTTTCTAAGGTAATGTTCTTACATGTCTACATGCCTTGAGAACCTTTGGACAAGATACATCTCGTTCTTCTACATTCTGGTTATATAATACGTTAATTTTGTACATATATATACATTATTTATGTACAAAATACAAGCACGAGGACTCCCTGTTCTACCAATATTTTCCAGCCATGGCGATATCAAAATGTATATTCTTTAGCTCATTGATTATCATCAATATGGCTCATAATTTTTGATATCCCATTTCGGAAGCTGATAAAATTATGAGAAATTACATTTCTTGATTAGTCTCAGTTTAAGGTACAAAGAAAGTTTACAAACAAAGAGGATGTAAATATAATACTTCGTTAAGCTAAATAGAAAAATTAAAAAACACCCAACTGTGCCTGCCAACTTTCATGTTATTTTTTAATATCTATCCATGGACAATTGGACAAAGTGGGACATCAGTAGGTCTAGGTAAGATATTCACAACCTTCTTTTGTCTAGTTGTGAATGGGGTACAAATAAGCATGCCAAGATGTGTTAAAGGTGAACAGATTGTAACAGGGTATCCATTATGGTCAACTTCGGTTGCGTGAGACGCCATACAAGGGTGGATACTGCAAAGTGAAGAATCATTTGAGAAGTTAAACCAAGTGAGGTACATAGGACTAAGGGTTTCCCCCTAGGGTTTGCAGGGCTACCTCCACCATTTCTCACATTGAACCTCACATGCCCATTGACCTAAGACCTCCTGATCCATGTCAAAACCCAAGGATCAAAATCAAATCCTTTGCAAGTGTGGTTGCTTTATCTTCCCCCAAAAAACTTCATCTGAAACCCCCTTCATCATTAAAGGGGAACCTAGAGTTCATTTCTCTATAAAATATATCAACAAACTCACATAGCCTTTCAAACATGCCATTGTAGGGAAGTTATCGCATGGCAGGCCTTCTATGGAAATCATCAGAAAATATCTTTTATCCTTTTTTCTTAAAACAACATACACGGTTGGTTTATTAGATTCAAAGCATGTTATCATTTGTTTAAACTGTGAAGAAGATTTTGTAAGACTTTGGTCTAAAGATCAATGGTATATTGGACGATATCCAATGAGAACATTCAAATGGACTCCATCATTTAGGGTTGATGTTGAAAACTCCATTACACTAGCTTGGCTCAACTTCTCCCCATTCTTTTTTTTTTTTGCAAAATCTCCTCTATACTCTACTGCTTAGTTGATAGATAAACCTTTGAATTGTGATGCATCAACAATTTTAGTATCTAGACCTATCTTGGATCGAGTGCGTGTTGAGATGCATCTCACTAAAGAGAAGTCGTCTAAGTTCTGATTTCAATATGATGATCAAGGATTCTGCCAAGACTTATCATACAAATCATTCCTTGTTACTGTACTCTTTGTTTGAAAAAGGGACATGATGTTGTTGATTGAATTTTCAAAAATCCCTCAAAGGGAGATCAAACGTTTGTTAAAAAGGGAAAGAAAAGTTTACAGATTTAGGCTGCCACAAAACCTTTGAAAGACAATCCTCCTGATGATTACAATAATGTTGATATTGATATAAGTGATTCTGGTATGATACCTGATCAGAATTTTTGCCCCACCCATAAATAGTATTTAAAAAGTCTAAAAGAACTTCAAAATGATCATGTCGAAGCTTTGAATGTTAATACATCAAAGAGAACTGCTCATGTTGAAATGATAAGAAACTGTGAAATTTCAAGTACTAACATTGAAATTGTGGACAAGTGCAACCTCTCCCTTAGACCCACAGATATACCAGAAAATGATGCTCACTCAGCTCATTACAAGCCTTATCCCCTAGACTCAGAACCAAGTTTCTCAGTTCCTTTGCTATAAGAATTGAAGTTATTTGTAGTCTCTTTTGATAAGAAATGGAGGAAATACCAAGAAGAAAGAACAAAGAAGAATAAAAAGGCTATCACATTTAATGATAATTTATATCATATAGTTCCCACTTGAAACCATGTTCATCCCAAGAAAAAACATTATTCAAGATCCTCTTTTTAAAAGAATCACCAGATCTGGTAAGAGCCTCAATTCATCAACTATTGCTTCTTTTTCCAAATGATTAATTTCATATGTTGGAATTTGAGGGGAGTAGAAAATAACCCCTCTAATAGAAGAATTAAGAAGTTAGTAAGGTTGCATAATATTCCTACCATTGCATTTCTTGAACCCAAAGTTCATCAAGACTTCATTCTAAAGTATAAGCTTAAATAGAACTTTGAAGTCTGCTACTCTAATATATCTTAAAAAAAAATATTTTTTTGGAAAATTGGCTTTAGAGTGGACATATTGATGAATCTATATCACTTGCTCTCAAGATTGAAGATCAATCACTAAAATCCCTTATCATTATCATCATTGTCTATGCCAAGTGTGTTGGAGATTTTATAAAATAACTGAGTAAGAGTTTTGGGTGTAAAATCTTAAAAAGCTTGTCCCACATTGGAAGTGTGTGGAAGAGGTGGGAAGCTAACCCAAATATAAAAGGGGATAGTGTCCCACATTGGAAAATGTACAAAGCTAAGTGTCACCACTAAGCTATAAAAGGAGTGGGAAACCTTTGAGTCCCACATTGGAAAAATATCAAGAATTTGTGCACTTAATAAGTACAAATGGAAGATGAATAGTTAATTCATCTAGCATTTAAGAGGCTATTCAAGAGACCTCAATACGGTGCGAAGCACTGTACGCACACGCACTCGCGTGCGGGTGCGGGGCAGTGGGCTGTAGAGGCGCACTTTGCACTTTGCACTTTGCACTTCGCATGTCCGCAGTGGTAGCGGGTTGTCGGGATTCGTTCGGGTCGGATCGCGGTAGCTCGGGCGTGGTCACTTTTTGGTTGACCCGTGCAAAATCGATTTGGTATTATTATACCTGTTCGGAAATGACTTAAGACTGTTGGTAATTAACAGTCATACCATTTCGGAATTGACTTAGGACTGTTAATTCAACAGTCATGACTCTTGAAGACAAAGCTTTTCATTATCTATAAATAAAGGCTGCCTAAAATGAAATTGCATTGATAGCAAAAACCAGTTTCAAATTTCCAAACCTTGCTATTACTCTCTTACAATTTTCAGGAGATACAAATTCTCTTATTCTGTTTTGTGCACATAAACATAATAAGAACTTGATTGGCTGTTCTTCGCTGTTGCATCCAAGGGCTGTCTTCAAATATACAAGTTATAAGCAGTGCAAGTTGCTTCATTGTATCTTGAGTACGGATTTGCGGATTCCCGTTTGTATACCAAAGTTTTTTGTGTGGGGAAAATACTGTATTTAGGAAAGTGACATCACGCCTTGAAGATTCATAAAGTTACATTGTTGTATTAAAGTTGACATTGTTGTGATACAATAAAGAGTTCTATTTCTGTATTTTCTACATAATTTCTAACAATCTAAATACAGTAATTTCAAAAATGGCCGACTCTTCCAAATCACTTTGAAAAATAACATAAGGCTTTGTCAAGTTGGATCGTTTTGATGGTGGTAATTTTCTGCGTTGGCAGAAAAAGGTTCATTTTCTTCTAACAACATTGAAGATTGTATATGTCGTATCACAACCGAAACCAAATGAAGATGAAGATGAAACCGTAGAATAGACTAGGCAAAGCACAAAATGTGAGACCGATGATTACTTATGTCGTGGTCACATTCTCAATGCACTTGCTGACAATTGGTTCGACTTGTACCAAAATGTTGTGACTACAAAAACTTTATGGGAAACATTAGAGACAAAATATCTTACGAAAGACGCTACAAGTAAGAAGTTCCTTATCGGTCAGTTTTTAATCTTTAAAATGCATTATAATAGGCCCGTGCTAGAACAATTTCATGACATCCAACGCATCATAAATCATTGCAAACTGAAAAAATTAAATATGGATGATAATGTAATTGTTGTTGCCATAATTGAAAAACTTCCTCCTTCTTGGAAAGATTATAATAAAGAAATCAAACACAAAAAGGAGGATCTTTCACTTGAAGAATTAGAGACCCATTTAAGAATTGAACAAGAGTCTCGAATTCTAGATGGTAAAGAGGAACAAGAAAATTCTGTTTCTAAGGTCCATGTGGTGGAGGAAGGAAATGAGAAAAAATATGGCAATCATGGAAAAAATAACAAGCGGAAGAATTTTTCAAATAATTCTAAAGCAAACAAAAAGAAGAAAGGAAATTGTTTTCATTGCAACAAACCAGGTCACTCCAAGAAGGATTGTTGTGAGTTCAAGAAACTAAAGGAAAAAGGAGGGACATCAGACACAAAGCAAAGATTTATTGTTATGATATCCGAGGCTAATATGCTTGGAGAAGACAACTCTTGGTGGGTTGATTCTGGTGCCACAAGGCTTGTTTGTAAGGACAAGAAGTTGTTCTCTGCCTATGAAATAGTGGAAGGAGATGTTCTCTATATGGGAAATTCATCTACTGCCGCGGTTAAATGCAAAGGGATAATGGATCTCGAATTCACTTTCGGAAAAATCCTTACCCTGACTGATGTTTTTCATGTTCCTCATGTTAGGAAAAAATTAGTTTCTGGAAGTCTTATTAACAAATTTGGCTTTAAGCTTGTATTTGAGTCAGAAAAATTTATTCTGACTAAGAATGGTACCTTAGTAGGCAAAGGATATTTGTATGAGTGAATGTTTAAGCTCAATATCAATGAAAAATATTCTTCTGCATATATCGTTGATTGTCTTTCATTATGGCATAATCGTTTAGGACATGTTAATACAAAGAAAATGAATTTCATGGTTAATTTAAATTTAATTCCTAAATATGAGAATGATATGAATGAAAAGTGTAAAATATGCATGCAAACAAAAATAACAAGATTGCCTTTTCCAAAATAGAAAAAACTACATCTTTGTTACAATTAGTATATAGTGATGTTTGTGATTTCCATGGAACACCTACTAGAGATGGTAGTAAATATTTTGCTACATTTATCGATGACTTTTAAAAATATTGTTACGTATATCTTTTAAACTCTAAGGATGATGTGCTTAATAGATTTAAGACATACAAAGATGAAGTTGAAAATCAATGTGATACTAAAATAAAATGTCTTAGATCTGATAGAGGTGGTGAATATCACTTTCCTCAATTTTGTGAAGATATGGTAATTATGCATGAAGTTACTGCACCTTATACACCACAACAAAATGGAGAAGAAAGAAAAAATAGAACACTAACTGAAATGGTTAACACTATGCTTTCTTATTCTAGTTTAAGTAAAGGGTGGGGGAGAAGAACTTTTAACTGCATGCTATATTCTGAATAGGATACCTGTTAAAGATAATAAGAAAACTCCTTATGAATTATGGAAGAATAGAAAACCTAATTTAGGTTATCTTAAATTTTGGGCTTGTAGAGCTATTGTAAGACTACCTGAAACTAAGAAAAATAAATTAGGAAGCAAAGCTGTTGAGTGTATTTTCATAGGTTATGCACAACATAGTAAAGCTTATAAATTTTTGGTTAGTGAACCTAATGATTCTGTTGAGGTAAATACAATAATTGAATCGAGAGATGCAATTTTTTATGAACAAAGGTTTTCTTCTATTCCTAGAATTAATAATGAAAAAGAAGTTAGCACTCCTTCACAATTATCTGATACTCCACCAGTGGAACAAGAAGAGATTAGAAAAAGTAAGAGACCTAGGAAAGAAAAAATCTTTGGTCCCGACTTTGTAGTCTATCTTGTTGAAGTAAATATAGACACATCTTGTAATCAATATGCTTTGACTCTTAGCATTGAAATAGACCCACAAACTTATAGTGAGGCAATTAAGTCTGTAGATTCAGCATTTTGGAAAGAAGCTATAAATGATGAAATGGATTCAATTTTGGGAAATAAAATTTGGAAGTTAGTAGACTTACCTCTAGGATCTAAACCCATTAAGTGTAGATGGATTTTTAAAAAGAAAATGAAAATAGATGGAACAATTGATAAATTCAAGGCTAGATTGGTTGCTAAAGGTTTTACACAAAAAGAAGGAATTGATTATTTTGATACCTATGCACCTGTTGCTACAACCTCCACTATTAGAATTTTAATTGCATTAGCATCTATATATAATTTTGAGATTCATCAAATGGATGTGAAAACTGCATTTTTAAATGGTGACTTAGAAGAAGAAATTTACATGGAACAACCTGAAAGGTTTGTTATGCCTAGATAAGAAAATAAAGTATGTAAACTTATTAAGTCCTTATATGGCCTAAAACAAGCACCTAAATAATGGCATGAAAAATTTGATGAAGTCATTATTTCTTATGGTTTTAAAATTCTTGAATCTGATAAGTGTGTTTATAGTAAATTTACTAATGGTAAAGGTGTGATCATTTGTTTATGTGTAGATGACATGTTAATTCTTGGCACTGACTTAGAAAGCATTAATAATACAAAGAGTTTTCTGTCTTCTAAATTTGATATGAAAGATATGGGTGTAGCTGATGTCATATTAGGAATGAGAATAATAAGGAAAGATAAAAATATAATTCTCACTCAATCTCATTATGATGAGAAAATTTTAAAGAAATTGAATCAGTTTGATTGCACACCTGTTAGTACACCTTTTGAACCACAGCTAAAGATGATCCCTAATAATGGTAGAGCTATTTCACAATTGGAATATGCACGAGTAATTGGTAGTTTAATGTATGCCATGACATGTACTCGGCCTGATATTGCTTATGCTGTTGGTAAATTAAGTAGATATACTAGTAATCCAAGTTTATTGCATTGGCATGCTGTCAATAGAATATTAAAATATTTGAAAGGAACTATGGACTATGGTATATACTATAGTGGATATCCTTCAGTATTAGAAGGGTTTTCTGATGCCAGTTGGATAACTAAGCGGGAGGATCATTCCTCAACAAGTGGATGGATTTTCACTCTTGGTGGAGGAGCTGTTTCTTGGGGAACAAAGAAACAAACTTGTATAGCTGACTCTACTATAGCAGCTGAGTTTGTAGCATTAGCTGCAACTAGTAAAGAGGTAGAATGGTTAAGGAAATTATTAATTGAAATCCAGTTTGGCCTAAACCAATGCCTCCAATATCTATACATTGTGATAGTGACTCTACACTTTCCAGAGCTTATAGTAAAGTGTACAATAGAAAATCTAGACATATTGGACTGAGACATAGTTGTGTCAGACAAATGATTACAGATAGTGTAATCACAGTGGATTATGTAAAATCAAGTCAAAATTTAGCTGATCCTTTTACGAAAGGTCTTGCAAGAGGACTGGTGTCTAAGACATCAATAGGGATGGGACTAAAGCCCATTAATAAGAATCACTCTTGATGGAAACTCAACTTGAAACTTGATATATTCAAGTCTTAAGTTCAATGATTAAAGTACATCATACGACGTGATTGTAAGCACTATAAAATTTAACATCCCAAGGATAAATGCTTAGAACATGTAATGAATAATGAAAGAGGATGAGTTTAACCTTAATATATTTATGGTGTTTTACGTTACATGGACACCTATGATAATCTACTTATATGAGTGTGGAAGTGGTGCCGCTTCCTATGAGAACTGGGCTTGACTCTAAAGCACTTATGAAATCAAGGTACAGACACAAGGCCTAATACATTTTCATGAACTGATTAAAGTTTGAATTGGTTAAGGGCAATAGTTTTCTTATAGTTAATCAAATTTTATTTGTTGAAATTTATTACAAATAACTAATTAGTTTCTGACAATGATTTCTTGCAATTCATATATGAAGTTGTTTCTTTGTGGTTTCAATGTGTTGCATTGGTGGACTCACACTCGAAGGACCCAAACGTGAGACTCATTCCAATAACAAACTTCAGCAAAGATTAAGGTTTATTTATTGGATGAAATTTACCTTCATGTGTGATATAATCAAATGTGACCTTAATTTTTGCAGATGGGATTATCTGCAAGAAGGAACTACATTGTACAAAGATATGAACCATTGGATTTCCTTTTATAAATGGCTGGCCATTTGGGACAGAGGGGTCAACTTAAATGTTTAACCTTCCAAAAACAAAGTCTTTTTCTATAGGATTTCCTCTATCCATTACGAGTAAGATGACACCTCTTTTGGTCCACATAATATTTCATTTTTAGAACACCACATCAAAATAAGCCATCGGTAATGGGAAAAAATCGTTAAAAAATATTTGTAACGAATTAAATTCTTTAGAAAATTAGTGTTATTTATTTGACTGGCCGAACTTATAATGGATGAAATCTATTACAAATTTAATATTTGTAACGGACTAAAACTGTTACAATCTATTTTTGTAACGGATTTGGGATTGGTTTACATCCCATATATTAGTAATGGATTTACTAAATTGAAATTGTATTTACCCATTACAAATTCTATATTTGTAATGAGAAAAATCATTACAAAATACATTATAATAGATATTTTAATTTGTAATGGTTAAAGTCCGTTAGCAATATTAATATGTTTAAAAAAAAATATTAGTTTCTCATTAAAAAATAGATATAAACACACTAGTAAAAGCCCGTGCTTAGCCAGAGGCAGTGCATTTAGAACCATCCAACGCCCATAAATTTCACTCAAAATACATGTGACAAAATAAATGACACTACATTTCGGTGATAGAAAACATTGCAATGGCATTAAACAGATCTAACTATATTTTATTCATAACCATTAAGATTTCCAAAACAATGTAGTACAAAATAAATCATCTAGCTTTTAACCATAATAGTACTCGAAATGGTCTAACAACTTTAAAGTTCTAAACATATTATTTTTCCAAAATGAATCTTTATGATATTCTTTGTAAAAGTAGACTTCATTCTCCCAAAAGTAATCTTCATATTACCTAATAATAACCTGTTGAACAGACTCAATCTTAGTACACGTGTAAGCATAAATGAGTGAATAACATAAAAGACTAGTACATTTTCATGCCATCGGCATGCATATAATTTTATTAGGGAGTAATCGATACACAACCATGCGTGATGAAAATGCGATTAGTTTAGACAAGTTACTTTGGTATCGATTGATGTGTTTGTACCCATTTCTAAGCCGCTAGGTTGTTGTTTTTAGTTTTTGCCCCCTAATCCAAAATTTTTTAACCCCACAAAAAAGTGTGTGCTAGTCAATTTTTCCAATCGAGAGTTCGATGAGGACGTGGTTAGTCAATACGAGTTACTTTGGTATCGCTCGATGTGTTTGTACCTATTTTTAGGCTGTTAGGTTGTTATTTTCAGTTTACACCGCCTGAAGCCCATTTTAAACACATAGTGCCTGTATACTAGTCAGTTTTAGCATAACTACAGTTGATCCCCACATTACAACCAAAATAGATGCAACAATCCAACCAAAAATAAGTTTCCATCGGTACATATTATAAAGGGATTGATATGCCCAAGTATAACCTCGGCCCAGGGACACCTACCTCGGCCGAGATGATGGTCGAAACATTGATCGACCTTATGAAGGCCAGGGTCCCGCGATACCATCCCTCGGCCAGACCTACCTCGGCTCAGGCCGACACTACCATCTACACTGCCAAGGGGCACTGCGCGCATCACAGGCACCAACAGCACTCTGGGTATGGCAACCTCGAACAAGGGTGGGCCGAGGTGACAGGGAGCCGACCCTCAACTTGGAACCGGTTCAACCTCGGCTTGGGACGAGGTCACAAGAGGCCTTAGTAATCACCAGCATGGGACTATCCCTACCTCGGCCGGGGCCGACCTAGCATAATGTCTCGGCTGAGATCAGGTCGAGACTCCTTATGACACTTCTCGGATTGAACGGACATCAGGCCTTTACAGCTCGGCCTCTCCCAGGCCGAGGTCATTCACCAACATGACTGCCGAGCATCTGTTGACATTTGGATAAGGACACCTGGGCACAAATCAGTTGTAACAAGATTATTCTCCACATGTGGGAGAATATTTCATCATCATTGCTTACATGTGACAGTGACAGATGGCATTCCCACATTGGTGAGGATTTCACACACATGCTCATTGCATGCATGGGGGGTACATTACGCCCCCTAGACACTATATATAGGGGTCATCCCCTACCTTGCAAAAGGGATCCAGTTATTCAACCCTAGCCAAAACTCTGTCTAAATATACAGTAGAGAGAGAGCTTGAGAGAATTGTATCCATGGCCATTAGTGCCTTCATTCAGTGATATTACTCACACACTCACTGTGGACGTAGGCCGGATTGGCTGAACCACTTATATTCCGGTGTGTTACCCTCTTCTCCTCACCACCTTCTATTATCTTCTTTATATAGCTGTGCTGCCATTGTTATACTTCTATTGAGCTTGGAAACACCATACCTGGTGGTGCTGATTCCTAGCATCATCATTTTGGCGCCGTCTGTGGGAATCGAGAGGCTATCTCTTCCTCTTTTCCTTCTTTACCTCACCGGAGACTCTGGTGGTGAACCAGGAACCACCCTTTGTGTGGAGATGTTTCACCATTGAAAGAGGTCCTTTAAGGTATTAAGCTCACTTGTTGTTCAAGCTCTTTATTGTTAATACATGGCACCATAATTACCACCGCCTCTTCCGCCGCCTGGGGGTGGAGGGGCAAGTTCCAATCAGGCTCCTCCTCAGTCCGAAATGGCGGAAGTGGCAGCAGCCTTAAAATCTTTGGCTGCAACACAACAAGCCATGACGGGAGCAATTTGTCCATCTCAGCCAAACCATGATGATGAGGCCACATGGAGTCTCACCGGACATGATAACTTCGGTGGCAGTTCAGCTTCATCCTGAAGCCAGGGGACCACCCCAGGCGCCCATGAAGGAACAACCTGCACCTCAGCGGAGGAGGGACGTTGCTGACTCTAGGCGCTTGCGCCTGGGGAGGCAGGGAAACCCTTGCCCAGAGGACAGGTATGATGACCTAGAAGCAGAAGAGGCCCCGAAAGACTGCTGGGAGCCGTATGAGGTGTCAGATAACACTGTACGACCTCTTAGGCAGAGCCAAGGATGTGTCGGCCGAAGAAGAGACGAGGCCCAACAAAGAGGGTCGGCCTTTGATAGGCAGAGTCAAGGATGTGTCGGCCGAAGAAGAGATGAGGCCCAGCAGAGAGGGTCAGCCTTCGAGAGGCTGGGCCTAGTCAATGACCTGAGGCAGAGGCTATCGAGGTCAAGGAGCGCGGTAGGCTCTCAAAGAGGGAATAGGCAGGCTCGGCCAGATAAAGGCCTACCCTTGGAGAGAAGAGCCAGGGAGCAGGAAGAGGTCAACAGTCAACGGGTCGTGGCTGGGGAACCCTCTGTCCATCGCAGAGAGGTGGCAGGGGATAACCTCAGCCAAGTTGATGAGAGAAGACCCTGGAATGACTCAATCCAACATCTCGAGGAGAAGATAGGGGACCTCATAAAGAGCAGGGACCCATTACAGAGGGGCTACTCGGAGGGCTCCCCGTTTGTAGCTAGGATAGTGGGGTTCCCAACCCCAGCTAAGTTCAAGCCTCCTACAGTGACTCCTAAGTATGATGGCAGCACTAACCCAGTGCACCATATCGAGATGTATCAGTCGGCGGAAGATATTTACTCGATACCCGATGAGATGAAGTGCAGGGCCTTCTCAGGAACCTTGACAGGGGGCAGCGCATAGCTGGTTCACCTCTCTTCCGAAGAACTCGATCGAAAACTTCAAAGGCCTAGCTGAGCAGTTCATCCACAACTTCTGCTTTGGGGTGAGACCTCAAAAGAAGACTACCCACCTCCTATATGTCAAACAGGCTAAGGGTGAAAGCCTAAGAGACTACATAGCAAGATTCAACAAGGAGAAGTTGGAGGTGGAGGATTACGAAGAGAGCATAGCCATGATCGCTCTGATAGGAGGCCTCCAGAAGGGGAAGCTATTGTGGAAGTTGGCGGAAGACCCCCCAAGTCTATGGCAGAGATGCTTTCCACCGCAGGGAAAGTGATGAATGCGGAAGAGGCAATGGCCGCCAAATATGAGGAGGAGAACCGTGGTAGCACTGGGAGGTCCCAGGGAAAGAAAGAGGGGAAGAAGAGGTCAGCAGATGACAAGTTCACTCATTACACTCCTCTGACTGTGAGCTGTGAGCACATCCTTAATGAGATCAAGACTGACCGGGCTCTGAGGTGGCCAGAAAAATTGAAGGCCCCACCACATAAGAGGAATAAAAACCTCTGGTTTGAGTTCCATCAGGATCACTGCCATGTCACAGATAGATGCTTCGCTCTGAAGGATGATATTGAGAAGATGCTGAAATCCGGGAAACTGAGAAAGTATGTGGATGGAAAGGCCCCAAAGGGTGAAAGAGAAGACCCTAGGAAGATAAGAAATGACAGGTGCCGTGGAGATATCCCGGCTAGAAGGCATGATGATTCAGAGGGTGATGATGGAGATGACCCGGAACTCCCACCTAAGGATGACAACACCCCAGTGAAGAGGGTAGGAATGATCTCCTTTGGTGTTAGCACCATATGTGGGGGATTCGCAGGAGGTGGCTCTAAAGTAGCCGATAGGAAGGATCATGTAGCGGAGGCCAAGTCAGTGGTCAAGACTGAGGTTATGAATCTAACGTCTTCTGACGCAGTGTAGAAGAGGAAGAAGGTGGACATGGACACCCTCGTAGTGGGGTTCTACTGACTCGACTTTAAGGGCATCTTAGCCCCCCATGATGACCCTTTAGTCATAACAACAAGGGTGCATGGGTGCGATGTAGGGAGAATCCTCATAGATGGGGGAAGCTCGGCAGATGTGATGTTCTGGCCTTGTTTCAAGAGCTTGGGTTTTAGCAGGGCAAGGCTGGTGCCCTACCATCACCCATTGATAGGCTTCAATGGTGAGAAGGTACACCCATTGGGCATGTATGAAATGGATGTACGGATGGGAGATGAGTGGCCTAAGAGGCTGACCAAGAAGATAAACTTTTTTATTATGGATGAAAATGTCTTCTCGGCCTACAACCTCATCATCGGAAGAGTGGCCCTCAAAGAGTTTGAAGCCGTGCCGTCAACGGTCCACCAGATGCTAAAATTCCCGACTCCTTATGGGGTAGGGGAAGTGCAAGGGGACCAGACCATGGAGCGGGACTGTTATTTCAACTCGGCCGAAGAGCGAGAGGCCCATAAGAGAGCAACCGCCACTTACAGCATTGACACTCTCGATCCCAGAGACGAAACAAAATTGAAGAAGGGCGAGGCCGCGGAAGAGGTAGAATCCATCGTCCTCAATGAGGACGAGCCGAAAAAAACCGTCCAGGTCGGCAAGGCCCTGGAGCAAGGGATCAAGGAAGAGCTGATAAACTTCCTCAGGAAGAGGCAAAGTGTCTTCGCGTGGAGTCACGCAGACATGCCTGGTATCGACCCTGAGATCATGACCCACAAGCTCAACGTGGACGGAGATGCTAGGCCTATTAAACAGAGGCGAAGAGTCTACTCCAGAGAGAAGTATGAGGTCATCCGGGAAGAGGTGAAAAAGTTGGAAGAGGCCGAGTTCATAAGAGAGGTTACTTATCCAGAGTGGCTCTCAAATGCATTCATCGTGCCTAAGGCCAATGGAAAGTGGCGGATGTGCGTAGATTTCACAGACCTAAACAAGTCTTGCCCGAAGGAAAGCTATCCCTTACCAAGGATAGACCAGATGGTGGGTGCAACGGCAGGGCACGAGCTCATGAGTTTCATGGATGCTTATTCAGGTTATAACTAAATCTTCATGGATGCCGAAGACTTTGAGAAGACAGCCTTCATTACTGACAAGGGGACGTACTGTTACAAGGTGATGCCCTTTGGTCTGAAAAATGCGGGGGCAACATATCAACGTCTTGTCAATAGGATGTTCGAGGAGCAGATAGGTAAGACCATGGAGGTGTATGTGGATGATATGCTAACGAAGATCCTGAAAGCATGTACTCACGTAGCGGACCTTGAGAATACCTTTGATGTAATGGACTCATACAGGATGAAGCTCAACCCAGCGAAGTGTGTCTTCGGGGTAGGAGTCGGGAAATTCTTGGGGTTCATCGTTAATCAGAGGGGGATTGAAGCAAACCCAGAGAAGATCAAGGCCTTACTCGACATGAAGACTCCTAGGAGTATCAAGGATGTTCAGAGACTCACTGGAAGGGTGGCGGCCCTTAACAGGTTTGTTTCCAGAGCCACGGACAAGTTTCTCCCGTTCTTTAAAGTTCTGAGAAAGGCCTTCCGGTGGGACGAAGAGTGTGAAAAAGCCTTTGACCAACTCAAGTCCTACTTGGGGTCTCCCTTGTTGCTGTCTCAGCCCATCACGGGGGAGAGGTTGTTTGTGTATCTGGCAGTCTCTGAGTCAGCCATCAGCGCAGCCATCGTACGGGAAGAGGATGGAATCCAGAGGCCTATGTACTTCAACAGTAAGGCCCTCCAAGGTTCTAAACAAAACTATCCCTGGATGGAGAAGTTGGCTTATGCCCTGATACATGCCTGAAGGAAGATGAAGCCTTACTTCCAAGCGCATTCCATGATAGTCCTCACTGACTCCCCACTGAGACAGGTTCTGCACAAACCTGAGAAGTCCGGGAGACTGATGACCTGGGCCATCGAGCTAAGAGAGTATGATCTTACCTACCAGCCCAGGACAGCCATCAAAGGGCAGGCCCTCGCAGACTTTGTTGCAGAGTTCACTTGGGAAGAGGCCGAGACAGAGAAAGGTTTAGAGAACGGCAAAGGGACGAACCGAAGTGTCTTCTGAGATTCGGAAGAGATTGCCCCGTACCTCTTCCGAGGCCGAGAAGAGGTTGTCCCGGGAAAAACTTGGAGCAGAGTAGAAGAGAATGAAGAGGATCGATACCTCTTCGAAAAGGGGGTTATGAGAGAAGGGGTCTTCTCATCAGATGCAGACGTATGGAGCCTCTTCGTTGATGGCTCTTCCTGTGACAGTGGAAGCGGCACGGGGCTAATACTCTCGGCTCCAGATGGCGCCAACATCGAGTATACCTTGAGATTCAACTTACAGGACTCCAACAACGAGTCTGAGTATGAGGCCATGATAGCAGGTCTCTTATTGGAAACAACTCTTCGAGTAAAGCGACTCCTACTCCATAGTGACTCAAGGTTGGTTGTCAATCAAGTGTTGGGGGCATACGAGGCCAAAGATGAAAGGATGGCCAAATACCTAAAGAAGGTAAGAGGGTTGCTAGAGTATTTTGAAGAAGCAGAGCTGAAGAGAGTACCTCGGCTGAGCAACAACCACGCTGATGCATTGGCAAGACTGGCCTCGGCAATGAAGACAGATTTGGGAAGGACCATTCCAATCGAGGTCTTAGGAAAAGCAAGCATCGAGGAGGATGAGGTATGTAGCCCTTGTCACAATGTGAACCTAGGAGACTCGTGGATTGACCCGCTTGTCAGATACCTAAGAGAGGGGGAGCTACCTGAGTCCAAGTTGGAAAGAAGAAAATTGAGATACAGGGCGGCCAAGTTCTCATTGGTAGGAGACGTCCTATACAAAAAGGGGTTTCTATTGCCTCTTCTCAGATGTGTACATCCCGTGGAGGTAACCCAGGTCTTACAGGAGGTTCATGAGGGTTCCTGCTCTAGCCACATAGGGGGAAGGCCCTTAGCCAAGAGGATCATTACTCAGGGGTACTGGTGGCCAACCTTGTCTAAGGACACTGCAGACTATGTGAAGAAGTGTGATAAATGTCAAAGGTTCGCCACTATCCCTCATCAACCTCATTAGCCTATGACGTCGATCTCTTCTCCATGGCCATTTGCGGTATGGGGAATTGACTTAGTAGGACCTTTGCCAAGAGCTGTCAACAACTATAGATTCTTGATAGTTGCCATTGACTACTTTTCAAAATGGGTAGAGGCAGAGCCGATGATAACCATTACAGAGCAGAAGACAGTCCAGTTCATCTGGAAGAACATCATATGTAGATATGGCCTCCCGAACACGCTCATCTCGGATAATGGGACCCATTTCAAGAATGCCTCCTTGGAGAAGTATTGCCAAAGTGTGGGGATCAGACAGTTCTTCTCATCTCCTGGTCGACCTCAGGCAAATGGCCAGACCGAGGTCACGAACAGAACCATCATGGATGGAATCAAGAAGAGGTTAGAAGATGCGAAGGGGAGATGGATATAAGAGGTCTATGCTGTGCTATGGGCTTACAGAACTACGGTAAGGACACCCACAGGAGAAACCCCATTCATGCTGGCACATGGCTCAGAGGCAGTCATACCAACGGAGGTAGGACTGCCAACTCATCGGATTCAGACCTACGACCCTGACAGTAATGGGGAGAAGAGAAGGCTAGACCTGGATCTCATCGAAGAAAGAAGGGAAGACGCAGACGTCAGAAAAGCAGCCTACCAGCAGAGGGCAGTAAAATTCTACAACCAAAGGGTGAAGTCAAGACCCATTGCAGTGGGAGACCTAGTTCTAAAGAAGACACTACAGAAGGCAAACAAGCTACACCCAAACTGGCATGGCCCCTACAAGGTGACGGAAGAGGTTGTGCCTGGCACTTACAGGCTAGAAAACCTAGAAGGAGAACCTTTCACTAACCCGTGGAATGCTAACCATCTCAAGAGATATTACATATGATGTATAGAATTTTATGAAAATGTACTATCTTACTGAGAGGAGGTTATTAATAAAGATCAGTTTCCATATCAAGTTCTTGTTTCGTTCTTTACACCAGAAGTTTATTATGAGGCTAACCTCTTAGGTGATGACCTCAGACCCTCATAACATCACTCGGTGGTGATGAGGTCTGAGCTCAGACACCTGGGTTAGATGACCTCAGACCCTTAACATCGTTAATTTGGTGACACATTATGAGGCTAACCTCTTAGGTGATGACCTCAGACCCTCATAACATCACTCGGTGGTGACGAGGTCTGAGCTCAGACACCTGGGTTAGATGACTTCAGACCCTTAACATCATTAATTTGGTGACACATTATGAGGCTAACCTCTTAGGTGATGACCTCAGACCCTCATAACATCACTCGGTGGTGACGAGGTCTGAGCTCAGACACCTGGGTTAGATGACCTTAGACCCTTAACATCATTAATTTGGTGACTATTATGAGGCTAACCTCTCAGGTGATGACCTAAGACCCTCATAACATCACTCGGTGGTGACGAGGTCTGAGCTCAGACACCTTAGCAGAGGACCTCGGACTCTTAACATCATTAATTTGGTGACACATTATGAGGCTAACCTCTTAGGTGATGACCTAAGACCCTCATAACATCACTCGGTGGTGACGAGGTCTGAGCTCAGACACCTGGGTTAGATAACCTCAGACCCTTAACATCATTAATTTGGTGACTATTATGAGGCTAACCTCTCAGGTGATGACCTCAGACCCTCATAACATCACTCGGTGGTGATGAGGTCTGAGCTCAGACACCTTAGCAGAGGACCTCGGACTCTTAACATCATTAATTTGGTGACACATTATGAGGCTAACCTCTTAGGTGATGACCTCAGACCCTCATAACATCACTCGGTGGTGACGAGGTCTGAGCTCAGACACCTGGGTTAGATGACCTCATACCCTTAACATCATTAATTTGGTGACTATTATGAGGCTAACCTCTAAGGTGATGACCTCAGACCCTCATAACATCACTCGGTGGTGACGAGGTCTGAGCTCAGACACCTTAGCAGAGGACCTCAGACCCTTAACATCATTAATTTGGTGACTATTATGAGGCTAACCTCTCAGGTGATGACCTCAGACCCTCATAACATCACTCGGTGGTAACGAGGTCTGAGCTCAGACACCTTAGCAGAGGACCTCGGACTTTTAACATCATTAATTTGGTGACACATTATGAGGCTAACCTCTTAGGTGATGACCTCAGACCCTCATAACATCACTCGGTGGTGATGAGGTATGAGCTCAGACACCTGGGTTAGATGACCTCAGACCCCTAACATCATTAATTTGGTGACTATTATGAGGCTAACCTCTTTGGTGATGACCTCAGACCCTCATAACATCACTCGGTGGTGACGATGTCTGAGCTCAGACACCTGGGTTAGACGACCTCAGACCCTTGACCATTAATTTGGTGATATTTATTATGAGGCTAACCTCTTAGCATTCAGAGGTCATATATCATTCAGAGATCATATAGCATTCAGAGACATTCAGAGGTCAAAATAAAGGAAGAGATTGGCATTCAGTAAAAATAAGAGATTACAAATATTCATTACAAAGTACTGATGTTACAAATTACAAGCTCAGTTACAAGTCAAAAATTATAAATTACAACTTAAAGGTCTGAGGGGGGAGCATTGACAGTATCGGTTGGGTTGACCTGTTCAGCATTGGTAACCTCAGCCACATCATCAGCAGGGTCAGTCCCTCCGAGATCAGTCCCTTCCAGAGTAGCAGTCTGACCAGGGGCAGCAGCTTCGTCTTCTACCTCTTGCAGTGCCTGGGCAAACTGAGGGTCGGCGAAGCCGAGGCCCACAAAGTCGGAGGCCTTTATAGTGCCAACCTCCTTCTCTCTGACCTCGGCCCATTTGGTAGTGGCTTTGATACCTCTTTCGAGGTATTCAAAACCAAAACCTACGAACTCCTCAGAGACTTTGTAGTCAGAAATTATTCTCTCTTAGGCATCTGTAAGGGCAGCCTTCACAGCCGCGTTGACCTTCCTCTGGAGAGCATCATCCTTATCCTTCAGGGCCTTGGCGTGGCTTTGGACGAGCGCAGAGATATCTTTTTCCAAACCCTGAGCCTTATTTTCAGAGTTCTGTGCCTTATTCTCGGCATTCTGTAACTCTGACCTCAGACGGTCAACCTCGGCCTTCAGGGCGCTCTCGACCTTCTCAACCTCCTACCCCTTCTGAATGAGAGGCAATTTACTTATGGCCCAGTTAGATAGCTGGTACATGGCAGTCACACCCTGCAGAGGTAATGAAGAGGTTAGAGGGGAGTAAAATTAGACGTTGCACTTGTAAAATTATTGGCAAAAGGAACAAGTCATACCTGGATGGCTCTGTGGAGGCCGAACTCAACCATCATGGAGGTGTCCATGGCCCTATAAAAATGATTGTCGGCCTCGGTTATCATGTTGGAAAGTGCGTCCATGGCCTGTCTGCTGTGGCCGACCACGCTATCGGTAAGTTTCAGCTGGTCCAGACGAGCCGACAGGGTGTCGGGTGAAATGGGGATCGCAGCGTCTGAGGTCTTCTTTTGTCTTGAGGTCGGCCTCTGATCCTCAGAGGCCGGGACCTTAGGGGCCCTCTTCTTAGATTTGGATGTTGAGGGAGCTGGAGGAGGAGCGTTCAAACCAGTCTTCTTTGCAAGTCTGGCCAAACTCGGAGCTGCCATCTCCCACAATTCGTCTGGGACACCTGGTGGTCTCTCTACAAAAGTGAAAAGATAAGAGTTAGAAATTAAACATGAATGATCAGGGGTTAGAATTGAAACAAAAAGGAAAATCCTTACCAATGTCAACAAGGGGACCTCCACCTAGGCTCGTCCCGAAGAGATACTGGGGGGTCAGCAGATGTTCGAATTTGACAAACAGACCATGTGCCCCTTGGACTTGCAGGGCCTTCACCTTTTTGATATTTTGAGGACTTAGGCTAGGATCGGCCCTGGCAGACATGGTGACTTTACCCCATCTGAGGGGTATCCTCGGCTCAAAAGTGGAAGAGGGAACATATGAGCCAAATTCCCATGGCCCTGAGGCGAAAAAATACCGGGGCTTCCAATTGTGATTCGAGGTCTGAGTGACCTGAAGCATCTTCTTCTCAGGCCTCCGAGCCACGAAGTGATAGTAGCTCGGATGGTTTTTGGACGAGGTAGGGACGTAACAACCAGCAAAGACTTGAACTGGGAGGTCAGAGTGGTGGACTTCCCTACACAAGATGATGGATCCAATAATGACTCTCCAAGCATTGGGAGAGAGCTGCGAGGGGGCCAAGTTGATAAAGGAAAGAATGGACCTGATGACGGGATGAATGGGTAGACGAAACCCTAACTTAAACATATGCTCGTACAAGCAGATTTCTCATTCTCGGCCGTGGTAGGCCCTCTCTTCCCTCAGAGGTCTCCTTAATTTGATTGAGGGGCTGATGGAGTATAAGTATCTGAAGTGCAACAGATCCACCTCAGTGACTGTGCTCTCGTACTCGGCAGCCTCAGAGACGTCAACATCACTTTCAGCATCCTCATCATTGTCGTCAAGCTCAATGTCGGCTGGAGCATACGTAGACGGGTGACCAGGGAACCTCTGAGTAAACTCGGACCCGGTAACGGCCGACAGAGGGATGGCATCTAGAATGGGTGGCACAACAAGTTCGACCTCTGAAGAAGAATTTGAGGTGCTTGCGCCGTTCTGAGACGAGGCTCGGATGGAGACCTCGGCCTGGTCAGGGGCCTGACCAGGCTGAGTTGTAAAGTCCATGGCTTATTGGAAAGAGTCCACAGACATGGGGTCTGAGGTGGAGGACTCAGACTCAGACATCGGCAATTGGTTAGCAGAGACGTCTGTCTGATAGAAGTTCTCAGGAGGATCAGGGTATACCACCTTGAGAGGTGGGGGAAAGATAGGTCTGACAGGGAACTCCTGTGACCTACGAGATTCTTCCTGAGCTCTCTCTATTTGCCTAATTTTCTCTAAGGTCTTATCTCTGAGAGAAGGGAAGTCCTCAAGAAGCTGGTACAGGGGTCTGAGCATCAGAGGACGACCCAAAACTTGGGACGACCCTAAACTTAGGAAATCTCTAAAAGCTACAAACACTCTTAGCTAATGAAATTAGGAAGCCTAAAGATCAAACTAAGAAGTTTTCAAGAAAATCTAGTTCACCTGAGTTAATAAAACCACCGGAAAACTCAACAGAACCACCGGAAAACTCAACAGAACCACCAGAAAACTCAAAACAGAACGCCGGAAAATGCAAACAAAATATGAAAAATAGAGGAGATAGAAAAGGAGAGGTACCTGGAAGTAAATCGACGAATGAAACAGAGAGACTTGCAAGAAAATCGATGAAATCCTCTGATTTAAGGGCGATGGGTGAAGAAGATTTACAGAGAAGAAATTTGAAGAAGCTTTAGAGAGAAGAAATTTGCAAAAGCTGTATGCGCGGGAAAGAAATGAGGAAGAAGAAAGAGAAAGGAAGGGTTAACCCATTAAATACTTGGGCACACTTCCCAAGGTCCATCATTGTCTTGGGAAAACCCAAGGGACAACTACTGACAGCACACACCAAGTTGGCACGCCCTAGATTGGGACAGGTGTCATGCAGGTGTTAGCCTTGGGACGGACAGGCCTCGGAGGTGAAGCAATCCCCTAGCCACTTGCTCTCGCATATAACTAAGGGCTGGGGGTGATTGATATGCCCAAGTATAACCTCGGCCCAGGGACACCTACCTCGGCCTAGATGATGGCCGAAACATTGATCGACCCTATGAAGGCTAGGGTCCCGCGATACCATCCCTCGGCCAGACCTACCTCGG
Source organism: Sambucus nigra (assembly GCA_949130495.1). Lineage (NCBI taxonomy): Eukaryota > Viridiplantae > Streptophyta > Magnoliopsida > Dipsacales > Adoxaceae > Sambucus > Sambucus nigra. The sequence goes on along the minus strand of OX422220.1, from coordinate 447,351,037 downwards.
CTCAGGCCGACACTACCATCTACACTGCCAAGGGGCACTGCACGCATCACAGGCACCAACAGCACTCTGGGTATGGCAACCTCGGCCAAGGGTGGGTCGAGGTGACAGGGAGACGTCCCTCAACTTGGAACCGGTTCAACCTCGGCTTGGGACGAGGTCACAAGAGGCCTTAGTAATCACCAGCATGAGACTATCCCTACCTCGCCTGGGGCCGACCTAGCATAATGTCTCGACTGAGATCAGGCCGAGACTCCTTATGACACTTCTCGGATTGAACGGACATCAAGCCTTTACATCTCAGCCTCTCCCAGGCCGAGGTCATTCACCAACATGACTGCCGAGCATTTGTTGACATTTGGATAAGGACACCTGGGCACAAATCAGTTGTAACAAGATTATTCTCCACATATGGGAGAATATTTCATCATCATTGCCTACATGTGACAGTGACAGATGGCATTCCCACATTGGTGAGGATATCACACACATGCTCATTGCATGCATGGGGGGTACATTACACCCCCTAGACACTATATATAGGGGTCATCCCCTACCTTGCAAAAGGGATCCAATTATTCAACCCTAGCCAAAACTCTGTATAAATATACAGTAGAGAGAGAGAGAGCTTGAGAGAATTGTATCCATGGCCATTAGTGCCTTCATTCAGTGATATTACTCACACACTCACTGTGGACGTGGGCCGGATTGGCTGAACCACTTATATTCCGGTGTGTTACCCTCTTCTCCTCACCACCTTCTATTATCTTCTTTATATAGCTGTGCTGCCATTGTTATACTTCTATTGAGCTTGGAAACACCATACATGGTGGTGATGATTCCCAGCATCATCAGGGATAATGGAGAATATTCTTCCCAGAAAATATTAAAATATTTACAATATATCGTAGGGCAGAAAATCTCAATATAGATATCGTACCTAACACTTCCTCACAGATATATATAAAAAGAATATAACCAAATGAATAAGGTAAAATACATGTGCAATTAGCAATACATATCTCTATATGCATAAATTAAGTGGATATATTTGAGTAACTAAATTAATCTCACTTACAAAAGATAAAGGATGCATGCAATGAGCAAACACTGAAGTCTTTCTCAATTCACCCCACTTGAAATGAGATGAACCTACAATAATAACACACTTAAGAACACAAGTAGGGAATAACTATTAAAGAAGAAGACTAGTTGTAGTTAACCTGTAGTTGTTCCTCACTTTAAATGAGATGAACCTGCAATAATCCCATTTATGTTCACTTTTATGTCACCTTCAGAGTGGAAAGACCACAGAATTAACCTAGAGTTGTTGGTCTGCTCTTGATTTCCATTTTGATGAAAAGCAAGTTCAATATCACTAGCCAAGTTCCAACTCAAAGTGTCATTTATGCAAGGATGCAAACTTATAGCCTTCCACAAACTCTAACAATACGAAATAAATAGAACATGTCATTTGGTGTCGTTCAAATTTTCATCTGTAGTTTAGACAAGTTAATTTGGTATATATAGGTCATAGGTCACAATTAGTTTAGATAAGTTAATTTGGTATCTATTTCCTTACACCAGAATTATGAAAGCCTCACACAAAAACTGCCATCAATATAGGAGTCTGGAGTAAATCTCACCCCCACTTTCGTAACAACTTTTTCGTTTCCTCCCAATTTTCTAAAAATTTGAGAAATACCCTAAAGTGTTACAAAAGCTCACAAAAGGTCACAATAAAAATCCACAAAAGTGACACTGGAATAGTTTTGCACTGCCTATAGGAGACTTGCCAAGGGTATATCATAATTATATGGAAAACACCCATAACTTAGCTCAAATAACCATTGTTACGGTGGAAATAATGGTCAAGCAAACAAGTGATTCTATATGTTTTCATGCATTAACTACTCTTAAATTATTGTAGAACTATTCAAACTAAAGGGTCTTCTTCTTCACAATATATACTATCTAAAAAGATAAGAAGAAAAAAATGGGCACTAAAAAATGTCTACCTGAATGAACATTAGTGTGCTCAGATGTACATGTATTATCACCATTGATAGAACACTACAGTGTTGATTTGTCATTGAGAGTAAAAAGAATTTTTTTATAAGGTATGTTATTTAATACGAATAATTAAAAACAACATGTATATAAAAACAACACAAGAACCTATTATCAGTTGGCCTCAAAGATTGGAAATTGGACATTAATCTAGATATCAGGTTGAATTGTCGATTCTTCAGCCACTTGCTAAACTGTTTCATGTGGTATAGAAGTGATTGAAATTACTGGAGATGTACATACTAGAATAGGAGTTTCTAGATGGGAAGAAATGAATGTCATAGGAATTTTGAAGGCACTGCATGTATGCGTAACAACTCTGGATCTCTTGGGAAACTATCCACGGAGTATGTGTACACTACACCAAAAAGGCTAAATTATCACCTTTGAGCAAGTCAACCTTATCACAATCTTTGACCGTGACAAAAAAACACGCATTTTTTGTCACGTTCTTTGACCGTGACATGACAGTAATTACGAACTTATCACGATCAAAGACCTTGAAGGTCCATGTGACAATTGTCTTAACTAAAAAAACTACCACTTTTTCCCCATTTCATCTCTCTCTCTCTCTCTCTCTCATTTGTGTGTGTGTGTGTGTGTGTGTGTGTGTGTTGTGTGTGTGTGATTAATTTGATGTTTACAAAAATTGGTCATAAATCTGAATTGGAACCCTTTGTTGTGTAAATATGAAATTGAAATTGGTTGGACATATAAAATTGGGCATATTATTATGTAAATGTGAAATTAAAATTGAAATTGGGTATAATGTTGTGTAAATATGAAATTGGACCCCTTTTGTTGCGTAAATATGAAATTAAAATTGGGTATAAATCTGAAATTTGGCATATTATTGTGAAAATGTGAAATTAAAATTGAATTGGGTATAAAATAAAAATTGGGTATAATTTTGTGTAAATATGAAATTGGACACCTTTTTTTGTGTAAATGTGAAATTGAAACTCAGTATAAATCTAAAATTGGGCATAATGTTGTGTAAATGTGAAATTAAAATTGAAATTTGGTATAAAACGGAAATTGAGTATACTGTTGTGTAAATCTGAAATTGGATAATGTTAAATGAAACATAACTATGTATAAATCATCAATATAAATATTATTATCGAATATAAATAGGAAATAATTAAATGAAATATATTATATCCCTTACATAAAGTGTGCATAGATACTAGACTTATAGTTCTTATGCGTACACATTCAATAGCCCTTAGACCCATTCAAGAGTCATTACCCCTGTAATGAGATCTTTCGAATTGTTTCGTTTGGACAGTTTGGGATTGCATAGTTTCTGTATAATAATATTCTTAGCGGCTTAAACTTGTTACTTTTGGGGGAAGTTCTGTCGTTGTATCTTAATGTCCTCTAGGTGTATACTAGATGATGCGATGTCAAGTGTTATTTCAATTAATAAATTGAAATAACACTTATACTTGCGAATCTATGTCGTGTACTTAGAGAACTATGGGGATATGCAGCCGAATTTTCCTCAAAAAGGAACAATGTGCATGAGTTGTTAAGTATATTACAAAAATACGCGGTCTTGAATGGGATAGGAACACTTACCCTTTATAGGAGATGGAGGAAATAGGAATTAGTATTATAAATTGAATTTTAATTTTAATTTCAAATTAAAATTGAATTTGAATTTGAAATTGAAACTGGTATTATAAATTGAAATTGAAATTAGCATTAGAAATTGAAATTAGTATTTTGTATTTGGTTTTTGGTATTGTGCCTATTTGATTTTTGGTATTCAATTCTGAAATTGAAATTTGCTTTCTTTCTCTAATTGCAGCAGCGTTCGCCATCTCTGTCTCTCTCTCTACGCACATTTTGGTATATCTCTCTATCTATCTATCTATCTATCTATCTATCTATCTATCTATCTATCTATCTATCTATCTATCTATCTATCTATCTATCTATCTATCTATCTATCTATATATATATATATATATATATATATATATATATCTTTATGTATATATAGAGAGAGATTGCTAAATTATTGAATTGTTTGGGATTATCGAATTGTTGTTGACTGGTGGATTTGAACATTTAGATGGCCATTGAGTTGGTTGGCCCAAGGAATTTATAATAAAAGACATTATTATTTGCATGGTTGTTTTGAATTCTTGAATTGTTTTTCACTGATGGATTTGAACACTTAGATGGCCATTGAGCTAGTTGTCCCTAGGCATTATTTAACATTTAGGATTGTGATGCGAAATAAAACATAACGATGTAAAAATCGAATATAAATAAGACATAATTAAATTAAACATACTATGAATTTTATACAACAAGTAATGAGTAATCATGCTTTCACATGAGAATACATGCATGCATGTAGCTCGTAAAGCAAGTGTTATACAACAAGTAACGAGGGTAAAAGGTAATAACGGGAACCGCAATAGATAGCCCATGAGTAAAAACGTAATTGTTTTAGTCTAAGTTAATTGTTTGAGAGTTACAACATTTAGATGGTGTTAGTGGACTAATAAATGAGGTCTGTGAAGTACAAAAATTATTAGGATATAATCGATTTATGAAAATTTTAACGTACTTTAGTTAGCCTATTAAGCTCGGACAATGGGATTTAAACAAGATGAGGGGAATTAGCTTCTTATAAAATATAAGTGGCTTGGAAAGCACATATATTCATCCCATGACCCTATCAAGTCAATCTAGTCCATGGAAAGTAAAAAAGAGACTGCTCAATTGGCATATTAACAACAAACATCGAGAATATCAAAGTAAAGTAGCGGAAAGAATAAATTATCAAGACGTATTCCTTAGTACCAACAATCGCAAGCAAAAAATGTTATTTTCGGGGAAAATCCATTGTTTCAGTTGCTCTTCATACCAGGGACTTCATTCATTTTGCATATTCTATACGCACTGGCAACACACTGCACGCTTCTTGCAGGCATATCTTCAATAACTTGTTAAAATAACTTTGAAAAGTAAAGTGTATAATCATTATCGGTAATAATTTTCCTGTGCACAAATTAACAATTTTCCCTTTTCCCATATTAGAGATTCAAATCATTTAGAATTTTTTGTCTCTCTTCTTCTCTTATAACCCACCATTTTTAGAACTCAACTTGACATTATTCCACAAAATCTAGTATAGACAAAGGATCATATAACATATTAAAATGCTTGATTTACAAAGACCAATATAGTTTGTGATGGAGATAGAGAATCGCTCAATTTGTGAAATGCTTGGCTCATATCTCTAGCTAGAATTTCCATTGTGCATCACCCATCTCACCATCAAGTTCACCTCTAAACATAAGGCTAGCTACCTTCCAGTAAAAATACAATTTTCATAACCAACTAAAAAATGTGTCAAATCAGGCACAGCTTCGTTCAAAAAATTTGACTCAAATTAGATGTTAGAAGCCAATATGATTTTCTCCCCACATTCTACATTAAGAGTCTTGTTTTCTATTCTGGATTTTCTTGAATTAAGAGTATTATTTTTCCTGCAGTGAATTCAATTGATACATTAAGATATTTAAAAATTCCAAAGTGAGCCAAAAACAACAATTTGGTTATCTTTTTAAAGGAATTTTGCAACATCAAATACATCATCAGGAAAAGAACCATCAATCATGAAATAATTCTACACTTGAGAAAATAAACCCTAATAATTTGAATCCCACTGTTTTACGTTTTGTTGTGGGTGGATAATTTTACATTAGCCATAGATTTTAGCATATACGGCTAAAAGCTAATAGAATGACGAGGGAACTTTTAATACAACCAAACATGGACTTTCAAAAATCCTCATAAAACTTGCTCTCAAGATATAATAAATAATAATAAATATAAAAACAATACAATTTCTAGTGAAAAAATAATTTAGTTTACTAACCAAATATACAATATAAAATAGCACAATTTATTCACCTCTCAAATCACATGCGTCTTCTGAGTAATCTTTACCTGTTAAAGTATCAAATAAACAAGTTTCAGTTGTTAGTTGTGCAAAGAAACGTTCAAAAATATACAAATGAGAATATTGGATGATATTAATTGTAACGTCTCGTCCAGAATTATTGGGTTACCCATAGTCAACCCGGTCCGATCCGAGCATTAGGTGTGAAGTGCAATGAAATTACCTATATAATGTTACTAGACCAGTTTTATTTTTAATTAATGTTTCATTTGTTTAGTATGTGATTCCAATTTCAAGTTAAACTCTATGAGGGACCCATAGGAAGAACCTCCAGAGTCCAAGTATGTAGAGCTAGTACCATAAAATTAAATAAAATACTTACCTGTGTAATGCTCTCTAAATACGAACTCGTACCCAACTTGTTGTAATAAAGACAATGGTGTGAGTCAATGCCCAGTGAGAATATACAAAATAAAATATAGAAATGAACGGTTATATATATGTGTGTGTGTGTGTGTGTGAAACTGTTTTACTTCCGTAAACATTATTTTAGTCGGATTAATTTGCTTTAATCTCATGAAGGAGTCCTTATCTTTTAACTTGACATTTATACCTTTATTTTAGACCCACAGTTAAATTCTTGAAATAACCACACTATATTTAACCGAAAATCATTTCTTTACCGAGATTGCACTTTTTATTTAAACAATATTCTTTGGTATTTTCATTTGAAAATCACCCTTTCAACATATGCGAACAGCGTGTTAGGAAATACTTATTTAACATTTGAAAACCTTTCAGAACATACCCTTATGTTAATTGTGATTAAACATTTTTAGGTTACTCAACTCACCCCTTTAACAATCATACTTTGTCGTTCCCTTTATTTATGGACACTAATCAATTTACACATATCTTTTTCACTTTAACCTTAACCAGAACATTTATTAATTCATTCAAGTTAGGTTGTTTTAACACAATTTGATCACACAACACATTTCTTGACATGTTCCTTATTCCTTTATCTTTTTTCAGAATCTTTAAATAACCGCGTACTTTAATGGGATCCACACTGCGAGTGACACCATCATATACTATAGCCAATGGTTTTGGGTCTTTCACCCCAGGCTTCGAACCCTCTTTAAGTATCCCGGTGTCAACCGAGTTCCTTTTATGTATTTTAACATTTTACAAATGTTTCCATTATTCCCGACGGGACTCAAAATATGTCTCTAGTGCTTGCTAATTACGGTTTAAGTGTAAAATGATCGCTCTAGTAATATCCCAGTAAACCAGGTATCGAACACAAGGACTAAGATGTATACACATAACGACGAATAGGGACGACGCGTAACCTTATAACTGACTCAGATAGAGGAAAGAAAAGATGATGATTTTTTGTGATTATATCTACCAACTAAAATGATTTAAATTAAATTACTATTTAACTACACATGCAAGAATTAATAAACTACGGATTGATAACTATGAAAGAGAAGAAAGGTTGGAATACAACCCCTTACGAATTCACCGATTACAAAAATATTTAAGAATTAAGTAACTAATTAAGGACAGACTTTATTCCTTTCAAGCATTACACATATGAAGGAATGAACCCGCACAATATGAAATCAAGAATCCAAATAAAGTACGTGATGAGATGGTCAATACGCACGTCGCACTCTTAAACACTCCGGTTACCTAGGGCAACCAAGTTTAAAAGTCCTATGATGTTTGTATTAACTATATGACACGTTCCAACTAATTATTTACTTCAATAACACATTTTTATATCCATTTGAGCCATTTAGGGTTGGGTTCATGCATCCCAACCTTTGAAAATCTACCCGGACATGACGTAAGTGATAAAAAAATATGATTTCTACGTTGCATGTAACGAGAATCATTGTGAACTTAGATCTAAACTTGTATGAGTAGCTCATATCAAAGAAACAATGAATTACCAAAGAGAGAAACAAAATAACAATATTGAACTTTGCTTATCTTGAAGAAAAACCTTGATTTATATGCCAAAAGAGGAAGAAATTGTTGAATATCAGCAATCCTAAGTTTCTTGCCTCCAAGAATCTCCAAAAACTATGTAAAAACTTCTCCACTAATGTTTGGTCATACCCTAAGATATATTTACCACGTTTTATTAAGTGTTTCAACCTTGCACAACTCCATCTTATAGAATAAAAAATAAAAATTCCGCCTCGCCGAACTGGTCTAGTTTTGACTTCTTTAATGGGGAGAACTAGTCCGGTGCTTTATAGAGTGCTGGATTCGTCCAGATTCTTTTTCGAAGGTTCGGTCCGCAACTTCCAGTGTTGGGGACCGGTCCGCTTCTTTGTCTATCGGTTCGGTTCGGCTGGTATTTTTCCCCTGATTTTCCCTTGATTTCTTCTCAACTTTGAAACTTCATAAATTTTCAACTATGACTTGAATTTGGATGTCGTTTCTTCCTACATTCTTGTGGACTAGAGGTCTTCAACTTTCCTTCCAGTTCTATGTCCGACTTCCTGGTGTAAATTTACTGTTTTGATCTTGACTTTCCTTCACTTGTTTCTTTCTTGAGTTTGAGTTTTTATAATACCCCATAATTTTAATGACTTTTAATATGTGTTATATTTTAAATTTCGAACCTTCAAGTGTTGGGGATCAGATGTCGTGACTGCTAGCTAGTGGAAGAGAGATATCCAAAGGCACTTGAGAATGCTCGAATGTACTGAGATTCAACGTCAAATACTAGCCACATTTAAGCTAGTAGGGGCATCTTTGTTGTGGTGGGAAGCTACGACCACTATCGAGGAGAGAGACACAGTGACTATCCAAGATTTTTGGATATGGTTTGATCGGAAGTACTTTCCTTCCGCCATCCAGACAAAGATGAGGCAACAATTACTTAATTTGAGACAGGGAGAGAAAACAGTGGCAGAACACGAGGAAGAATTTACGCGACTAACTAATTTGGTACCAGCAGAGGTACCCACTGAGGAGAGGAGAATTATAATGTTCACTGATGGGTTGAACTATAAGATTTGCTAGCATTTACTGGTAAATCTTTCACTCCGAACTTATGTAGATGTCCTAAATGCTGCAATGCTTCACTGCCACGATAACCGCTTACATGCTCAGGGTGTCAAGCGTGGGTTTGCCTCAAGCCTGCAAGGCAAGACCAATGGGGGCATTTCTAGTGGGACTCAGCCAGGACAGAGTCATCAGCGTTAGGGTGAGCAAGGTTCCCAAACAGGGGATTGTGCTGAGCATTTATGATTTGGATATTCTCGATTTGAAGATAGAGGTAATGGGCAAGGACAGCAGGGCCATCAGGTCCAGAGGCAGGCTCATCAGGGCCAAGGGAAAGGAGGTAATGGACAGCAGGGTCAGGGTCATCAGGGACAAAATGGTGGAAAGTTTGAGAGAAAATGTTTCGTGTACGGCAAGTATGGCCATAAATGACAAGATTGTCCTGATAAAGACAAACTCCCTCAGCAACAAAATGCTCGACAAGAGCAACATACAACCAGTGTTTCCACTAGCTGCTCTTCCAGCTCTAGCTCCGGTGCTAGCATTACCTTCAATTCTACTAGCGCCCGTGCAACAGGGTCAGTATGGGAGTGTATATAACGTCCATCTGGAAGCAATTCAACAACCACCACCCGCGAATGAGGGTATGTTTTCTATCTAAGGAGTTATGAAGCGCATACTGATTTTTGTAGCGATTAATATTGTATGGGCTAAAGGGTTACTTAACTTAGCCTATAGCACTATTATTTACGTATACTCACCAAGGGGGTGTGGGACACCTATATTTTTCAAGTCATCACGTGGGTCTGATTTTTATCATGGAATTACATACTTTAGGCATGTCCGAACATGATGTCACTAGCGGTGTGGTTTGACTTTTGGTATATGAGAGCGTATGTACTACTATAGCCAGCATCTTGTCTTTAACAAGAGAGTAGATGAGTAGACTTTTATTGAGATCGATAAGACCTGTAGAGAAGTTATATACTATTGACTGGGGACCTGAGGAGTTTCGATGACTGACTACTTTAGTTAGTAGTGTATCGAGGGGTTCCTTGTTTGGATTTCGCTTGCGAGACACCCCACGCATGAAACTAACAAACATTGGGAGTTGAATTAAGTTAGGTCTTTAGTATATGATTTTATAACCATTGCGGTAAATCAGAGTATTATGAGGGTAAGCATATCCATTTTATAATGGAAGTTTGTCACGAGGATAGTATAGGGAAGATTGGGTAAAGTTTAAATTCGATTCAGTTGAAACTATATGGTGAGACTTGGTGTAACATCAATAAGGATTTTTGATAATGTACTATATGGGCGGTACGACATAGATTACTTGCGATGTGAGATTTATACTCAGAGTTGACCTTACCAATATGATTTATCTTTCCGAATTTCGGGATGAAATTCTGTTATAAGGGGGGAAGTATGTAATACCCATAACTTTAATGACTTTTAATATGTGTTATATTTTAAATTTCATTGGTTTTAAATCTAAATTTTTGGATATTAAAATGAATGTGATGTTATTGATATTACTGTGAGTTATTAATTCAGTAATTTGAATTTTTAGTCGGATGCGGTATGGGACGTGTCGGGACTAATTTGTTAGATTAAATAGCTAACTTATTTTTACATCAACCTTGTAGTCATCTGGAGTCCGTCATTACATCCGGAAGGGTTGAAATAGTCATACAAGTATATTTGGATGTTGGTTTTGGATCTCGGGTCATTTGGAAATGAAAAGACAATTGAAAAGGGCATTTTGGTCATTTTTAGTGGGGGATGAATAGTGATTTTGGAATTTTATCTTATTATAAATATTTGGAGATTAGTTCTACGTAGTTTCATTTTCTCTTCTACACAAAATTGAGAGGTCATCTTTTTAGAGAGAGTGAAAGGGTGCTTGGGAGAAGAGAAGATTGCTTGGAAATGAGGAGAACCAAGGGCCAAAGGTCACCACCACCAACCACCACCGGAAGTTGACCGGAGAAGGGGAGAACAGCCTGTGTTATGCAACTCCAAAGGATCAGACCTTCATTAGAGGGAATTTATTTAATGATTGCAATCTAGTTTGTATAATGTCCATGTTAGGATAGTTATTAAAAATCAGATTTTACATGTTTGGAAGATAAAAATAGAGTTGTTAATTGATTTCTGGTAAATGGAAATATATAGGAATTAAACTCATGTTGTTGGTAGATAGTAATCCATGAAATAATCATCAATTTGTTGAAGAAATTCTGAGAATCATTGGTTTGATCTTGAAGATATCATGTATATAATTTTCTGGAAAAATAGGATAAATATATGCTTTTAATTCAAACTCTTGTTGATTCTAGGTTGTTTAGATCATTAGAATCATTTAAATATGTTGCTATATAATGTAGTAAGGATTATAAGGAATTTGGGTTGTTAATATGGAGGTTGGAATGATCAAATGATATGAAACCTGTAGTATAAGAATTGCAGAATCTGGGCTGATATCTTGGAGATCGATCGATCGACCCCCTACCTACGATCGATCAACCTTCCCCGAAATGGTGATGTTTTTTCTTTTTAATTCCTGTACTTATCCCAAATATTTTGTAAATCTTTAGTGATTACTAATTGGATATAATGGGACATAGGGAAGATCAGTAACCCCTAGATAAGAATCGATTTAATGTGATTGGGATTTAATTGACGAGAATTATGATAATTATATTGAAAGAAATTTTGGTTGCTAGATTCATGTGTTGGATTCCAATTTGTATGCATGAGGATGAAGGATAGGTCTAGTAAGGGAAATTTAATAAATCACCTAGGAAGCCTTAGGTTTACAAGAGGGTTTAATCCTAGGTGATTAAAGATGTGTTTATAAGATATTAGAAACTATCGGTTATAACCCTAATTAAAGTAGAGGTTAATTCATAGTAATTCTGGAGATAAGATGATATGGACCAGTAGGATATTAGTGATTTTCTTACTGAATAAATATATCGGGGAAAAACCTATTTAAACCTTGAGTAATGAGTGAGACTCTGGGATAATTAAATTGAAGAAGTAAAGTCATAATATTTTAATACGTAGGATTTAAGAGATATAATGCTACGTATGAGAATTATCTTAGGGTACTGTGAGTACCTTGTTGATATTATATTTATATAGGTAGATGATAATGCCTATTTGATTGATTGATAATTTATGTGTATGACATACTTAGCTTACTTGCTATCGATGGGAGGTTTGCACGTGAGGGCAGTCATATCCTGATGAATCCATGGGATCTTTACTTTGTCGCTCGAGAACATAGGCCTATGAAAGACTTATCGGTAAGTTGATAAGTCCGCTGACTATGGGAACGTATGTATGTGCGTGATCCATGGGTATCAGAACTATGTTCGCCTCCAAATTTTTGTGTTGATATTTGTGGTTCGAGGAATCCTTACTGAACCTTTAGTCCCCAATTCGGCGACCAACGATACTGGGATGTGATAGCAGAGTAATGCATGCACTGAAGTTGTGTCTCGAGGTGCTGTATTATATATGTATATATATAATGAATTAAATGTATGTATATATAGTGGGTTGATCAATCTACCGTGTGATAATTGTAGATAACGGGGAATAGAGAAAAAGAATTGAATTAAGTTAATGAATATTTTTTCTTATAGATTTGAAAATCTTAATTCATATTAATCAGAAACGTATATGAATGATTATACTACGTATGGTATGGGACATACGGGGTTATGTGATGGGATAGAATCATATTATGGAAACTAGTTAGGAGGAACCACTAACTAGGAGGTTAATAGGAAACGTTAAGCGTGCACTCTAGATGAGTGGTGAGAATATCAAGAGAGAGTCTGGATACTAACATGTACATAATAAATGCTTTATTGCACTTGTTAAATACTTGTTGTTTTCAAAACTATTTTTACATCGGGCTCTGACCCGTTTCCTTGCATATTCTCTTTTCTATAGTACCTTCTATATCAGGTGTCCAGCAGTAGGGATGCAAACCTTAGACGATTATGAAGAGCTATGGAGGTATGGAGTATTGCTTCGACGCCTAACTTCATTTGATTCACATTATGTAGTGTTATTTTATTTAGGGCATGTCTCCCAGAGGAATTCAGTTATCTCTTTTCTATCTGAGTCAAATAGTTTTGTACTCGTGTCATTTTAATACATTTATTATTATTGGGATTATTGTATTGGATTATTATTTGGGGATGTTAATTCCAATTACATTCAGATTCTTTTGTGTTATTTTTTCGGTTATTAGTGTTGTAGAAGAATATGTGTAGTGTTATTTATAAACTAAAAATGAATTTTGTTGAAATTAAAATTTGGAAAGTTTTTAACACCGACTTAATTGGGTATTGGGTGATTTGTAAATGTTTCTGAAAGTGATGCTAAAGATGAGCCAACTGTATATTCTGTTTTAATTTGTTGTGGGACTGGCCACCCGGTATTTAATTAGGCGGGGTGTTACAGGTGGTATCAAAGCAACAGGTTGTAGTGTCCTTTAGGGTCTGTACGGTTTATTGTGTTTTCAGCTTAGCGTTCTTTGATGTAGAGCCCTGTGAGTAGGATTATTGATTTTCTATTTACGCCTACGTTCTTCAGTTATTCTGTTATATCAAATATATGAGATAAATAAACATAATTTACATCGTACGGGGTGATAAAAGCCTCCAAATTGCGAGGATAAATATGAAGAATTTATGCCTAATCAAACCCCCTAACTTAGAACTTTGATCGTCCCTAGAAATGTAAAAGAATCAAATCAAGGTCAATACACTTATAAGACATGTTATTAGGGTAAAATACCTCTTTCGTGGGCAAGCAATTACATTTAGCATATGCAACAAGCCTTTAAACCCCTAGGCCACCCTAGTAGGACAAGTGGAGTCTCGTGAGGGTTTGTAGTGAATATACCAAAAAAAATCATTTTCGACTCAAAGAACGATCAAAATACTCAAAAATTAGACAATTTAATCTTTCCAAAAATAGTCAACGTAAATTTATATTTATAAGTCTCAATTCGTTGTGTGTGCGAGCGAACCCAAAAATTAAACCACTTATTTCCACTGATTGATCATTACGTTACTTTTTGAAAATTCGTCTTGATTTCAATATCTCATGGGATGCTCTCTCAAATGAATCACTCAGAATGTGGTTATTTCTCCCAGTATGCGTGATATAAAGAGTAGATATAATGGAACACAAACTCATGCCCACAAATTTAAAAGTCATAATTTTTATGATGAAAAGATCTCTTCATCGGAACACGATTATTGGAAAATGGTAAACCTTGCCTCTTATTCACACCAATTGATCTCTCTTATTATCTTTTCACATTTTAGCTCTCCACGCGGTAATCAATTTCGCAATTGAGACTCGGTTAGGACTTTATCGGGTGATAAGGTGTATTGGGTAAAATGGGATTGGTTGGGAAAGTCGAAATTGGAAAATGTCTATATGATATCCGTTAGTCTTTCTTCGGGCTTTTGCTCATTTTCTTTTTCCTTTTTTTTTTAATTTTTCAAAAAAAAAATCTTGCTATTTTTGTTGAGCATGATTCTATTTTTCTTGCCCCTTTTTCTTGCCCATTTTGGATTGAATTTATGAGTTTTCAATTTTCACAATTCCGGGTCAATTGGTTTTTTGTGTTACAAATGAAAAGGAAAATATTTTATGAGGATCAAATTGGGTTTCAAGGGATAATTTTTTACAACTTTTTATGGCTAATATTTTTGGGTAAACAAACGAGGACCTACTCCATTGTCCAAATTGCAATATGCTTTACCATATGCATCTCGAGAATCATTTAACTTTGAGATATTTTAGCGCACTTTTCGAGGCAAAATCACACACATTTCCCATAACCAATCAAAGCAAAGGAATAGAGATCCTCAATGACTTTTTTATAGAAAAATTTAACTTTTAGTTAATTTTAACTCAGATTGATTTAATAACTCAAAATAATGATACGCTCGAAATGTCATCGGGTTAATTAATGTCCACACTTATTCGTCAAGTCGTCAATTTTCGTTCAATTTCCATATTTGGTCAATTTTGGCTTTATGCATTTGATTTTTACAATTTTAGAATTCAAACAATTTTTTTGTGACATTTTCTATGTTTCTAAATTTCAATTTATATTTATTTTGAGGAAGAAAATAATTTTGACTTTTTCAAAATTTTCTAATTTTTTTTGGAAATTTAAAATTTGTGAAATTTTTTAAACTTACGTGCCCCCCCCCCCCCCCCCCTAACATAGACTTTTGCAATTTCCTCATTCAAACAAGAACTAAAAATCCAAACAAAAGAGAAGAGTGAGTAAAAATAAACAAAGGGCAAAATGCAATTTTTGTATTAATAAACAAGGATTATAAGAAATAAATAGAGAAATACATAGCTCGTTGTAACAAGATAAGACAAAAAAGTGCAAAAAAGATAACGAACTACCTAAGGGATATAAAACAACGCAACACGAAAACAGGGCTATTATGGGGGGTGGATAAGAGGTTCCGGGAGCATTGGGGCCATACGGATCATAAAAGTAAGTGGGGGTTAGCACACCCTCACTTACATGAAACTTGTACATCTCGGCTTGAAAGCGGACCATCATGTTTTTGTCTCGACGATATGACTTTCGGTCTGCCCGATAATCCCTCAAAAACTCTTGGAACTCATCTTTAAATTCTCAACACGACGAGTGAGATCCTCTCCCACGGGCTCTTAATCGGAGTCCTCTTCTATGACACCCCGCCTGATTAAATACCAAGTGATCAGTCATTTATTAAATTAAATCAGAATATCCAGTTCGTTCATATTATGCATCAGTGTTGAAAAATTTACTATTAAATACTAACCACCTAATATTTAAAAAGGTTGTTGTCAAAATTTTATCTTTTATTTTATATAAAACTAGGTTAACGAAATAATCAAACATTCACCATTCACATCAATCTCATATGATAGGAAATAACGACAATAAAAAAATTAAATTGGAGAACGCAATTCCAGTCTAAGTCCCAAATACAAAAATCCAACAGAAATAAACCCAAAAACTGAATGAAGTAAATAACTGAATCTAAAATCTCTGAATATCTGAATAGAAAGGGGAAAACATGCCCTAACTAATGAAATAACTCAAAAGGAAGAAATGATAAACATAGAGGCGTCTACTACCAAGGTCATGTAACTTCCACAACAGTTACATCTCGTCAAGTGAATGGATCTCCTATGCTTGGTGTACCTATGGTTGGGCACCTAAAATAATTTGACAAGAAAAGAGATTTGTAGAAAATGGGTCAGAGCCCGAGTTGAAAAAGTTTAAAAATCAGTAAGTGCTTATAATGAGTTTATAGCACATATATTAATCATGTTAGGTTATCGTACTCACTTAAGATGCTCAACTCTCATCTAATGTGCACGCCTAACGTTCCATCAAACCCTACTAGTTTATATTCCCATGCTAACTAGTTTTTTCGCGTCTAACATCTAATCATACCCCAATATTGTTCCCAAGTATTTCCCTCGCAATATACATAATACCTATAATTAACTTCCTTTTAACATGGATGAGTGCCCTTTCAATTTGATATAGTTAAAGTGTTCACCAACTTAGTTCATTTCATATTTCATTATTATACATGTCTACTTAACTCACACAATAGATAGTATCACAAGTCTATATACATACGCTCTATTATATATATATATATATATATATATATATATATATATATATATATATATATATATATATATATATATATATATATATATTCAATACTGCACCCTGAGACACAGCTGCAGTGCATGCATACTCTGTTATCATGTCCTGGTGCATATCTCATTGCATAAAGGACTAAAGTTTCAATCTCTCGTGAACCATCAAAACAACAACACATATTGGAGGTGGACATAGTTCCAAGCCGATGGGCTACACATATACCTACGCACCCATACGACCGTCATCACTATCATTCTCACAAATAACCCGTACCTAGGTTCTATGCTCTAGTGGTACAAATCAAAATCCCACCCGAAGGCTCCTCAAGGCATGATTGTCCACAATGCGCAACCTCCGCTCAATAACAATCAGTGTAGGTATGTCATACACATAATAGTTCATTAAATAAGTATACACACAACTTATTATATTCATTAGGTATTCAAACAACCTTAGTTCTCGAATTTATATGTAGTATATTTGTCCCTACTACCCACAATACTTTAATTATACGATTTACCTCTCTATCGTATATACTCTTTAAGGTTATCTCATTCCAACCCATTCCCTTAGTAGTTACAAAATTCCTCTCACTACAGAATTCAAAAAGAAGCTACTCTAGAATAGCTTAGGTCATATTCTCTCACTTAAAGGAACCTAGAAGTATTTTTAATTCATTTGGGAAAAAATTGGAGTTTTTGAAATCTCATTAGAACCCGGGGATTCTCGTTCGAACGAGGTCGTTCGAATGAGTTTCTCACTTCGAACAAACTCTAAAATCTCTTTAGTAATATTGTTGGAATTCTCGTTCGAACGAGAATTCAGGGTTCGTCCCTGGCTTCCAAAACTTACGTTTTTCCAATTCATTCAATAGAGAAATCACCCAAAACTCATCCCAATTCAAATTCAACAACTCTAAACTATATCCCCTAGTATTAGAACACTTTTCCATCTTTTTTAAACATCAAATCCCTAAAATTTTAACATGAATTTTGAGAAATTTCCTAAATCCTCAACATGTCGTAATTTCATGTAATCAGCATTAATGACCCATTAAGCTCAGATAAGATTTTGTGGTTTCAGTATATCACTTAGGTTTTTAATCCCCAAAATAATAGCTATTCAACTACATGCAATTCCTATATCACAATCATGAATAAATTCCCAATTTGAGTCCCAATTACATGATATGATGATTAATCCATCAACTAAACTAACATAAATCATATGTGCTCTAAAAAACCAGCAAAATAAACACTTGCCTTTTGTGAAGTTCTGATTCGGTGGATGAAATTGGTATAGGGGTGATCCTCTCTTCACGATCTACGCGTTGGTGTAATTTCTGGTGTGAGAACTTGAGTCTTTATCCCTTGGCTCCTATGGAGTTCTTCTTCCTCTTTGGTTCTTTCTCTCTCTCTCTCTCTCTCTCTCATGTAGGTTTGGAAACTCACACATAGCCTATCACCCACGTAATATTCCTTTTTAATTTTCTATTTACATCCATTTTAATTCCCTAAAATCTCAAAAGACTAAAATACCCCTTTGGGGTGTCGGTTCGGCCTAAATTGCCCAGAAACCCAAATAAAACACCCGAGTAGAGTTTTCGAAATATCTCGACCCTTCCGGACTCATTGGTTCACTCAAAATGGTCATACGAGTTACTTAAAAATAAATTATATTATTAATCCAATAAAGTAATACTGACATGACTCACATACGCATCCCAACTAAGTATGTTGTGACTGTCGTATTTTTCACTCTCGGCCATAATAATATTTCCTTAATCATATATTAACTTACTCACAAAGTAATATTCAACATAATTATTATCAATAAATACTAACTCTCGTCACGCTAGTAATTATTACATTTAAATCCGAATTAATTATAAATAAATTTTATCAACTTAATTTATTAATCCTAATTCCATAATTAAAATAAAATACCTCAAAAATATGGGGTATTACATACTTCCCCCCTAATAACGGAATTTAGTCCCAAAATTCAGAAAATAACATAATTAAGGTGTACCTCGTAAAAATAACTTTGGATATTTATCCGGCATATCATCATCGCGCTCCCAGGTAGACACGTCTATTTTATGATGCCGCCACTGCACTTGTACTAACGACACTATCTTTGACCTCAGTTTCCTCTCACTACGATCTATAATCGCAACTGTCCCTTCCTCGTAGGAACTATCGGGTTATAGATCAATCTCTTCTAAGGAAATATGGGTGTGGGACAAGTCATCTCAAAGATATCTCCTCAGCGAGGAAATGTGTAACACATCATGAATCCTATGCAGGTGCTCTGGTAACCCAAGTCTGTAATCAAATGGCCCAATCCGCTCAATAATAAGGAATGGCCCGACCTATATCGATGCCAAATTCCTTTTCTTCCCAAACCGCATTACCCCCTTCATAGGAGATACTCGCAATAACACCTGATCCCCCACACTGAACTCCCTGGAGAACCTCTTGGCTCCGGTGTAACTCTTCTACCTATCTTGAGAAACCCTAATACGACTCTATATCAACTCTATCTTAGCCGAGGTCTCCTGAATTACCTTTCTCCCAAGTATCTTGTGATCCCCCACCTCAAGCTAACACGTTGGGGAATGACAACGTATACCGTACAACGTCTCGAACGAAGCCATGCCAATAGTAAACTGGTAGGATTTATTATAAGAAAACTACACCAGTGGAAGGTACTGCTCCTACCCCCCTCCAAAATCGAGGATACATATCCGCAACATATCCTCCAACATCATATTCGTCTGCTTTGTCTTCCCGTCCGTCTGCAGGTGATATGTTGAACTCAATCGTAACTTCGTACCCATAGCCTACTAGAAACTCTCCCAAAATATGGACACAAAAATCTTATCCCAGCCGGACATAATATCAAGGGGAACCCCATGGAGTCTCACGATCTCGATAATAAAGATCTGAGCATACTGCCCCGTAGTATAATCGATTCGAACTGGCAAAAAATGAGCTACCTTGGTCAATCGATCCACAATCACCCATATTGAATCGTGACCCCTTTGTGATGTAGGTAGCCCTGTGATGAAATCCATGGAAATTCTATCCCATTTCCACATAGGGATTTCTAATGTCTATAGTAATCCTCCCGGTCTCTGATGGTCTATCTTCACCATCTGACAAGTGGCACACTTCGACATAAACTCAGCAATGTCTTTCTTCATGCCACTCCACCAATACCATTGCCTCATATCCTGGTACATCTTATCCCCTTAGGGATGTACCGAAAACCATGAACCGTGTGACTAACCCATCTCTGCATGCCATAGATCCTCCCCCTCTGAAACTACTAGTCTTCCATGAAAGAATAAACCGCCATCCGAGCTCATGGAGAAGGACTCTGCTCCCTTGGCTAGAAGCTGGAGAATTTGATCCTGACAGAAGGGATCCTCTGCCTGAGCCTATATCACCCTGGTAACTATCTCTGGTGTAATCGTCATCACTGACATGAATGAGCGGGTAACTGCATCCTGATGCCTGAGTTATTTCCATATTACCTTCCACACCTCGGCCACCTCACCTGCTAGCCTATGTCTCAACGCGTTTACTACCATGTTAGCCTTCCCTGGGTGGTAATGGACATCGAACGGGTAGTCCTTCAAAAATTCAAGCCACCTATACTGATGCATATTCATCTCCCTCTGCGTGATACTGCAGTGACTTGTGATCCAGGAACATTCAAGGTTTATCTCCCAAGAGATAATGTCTTCATATCCGCAATGCAAACACGACTGCCACTAACTCCAAGTCATGGGTGGGGTACCTCCTCTCGTGAGGCTTAAGCTTACGGGAAGCATAAGTAATCGCCTTTTCCTCCTACTGAAGCACACTTCCAAATCCTAGTAAGGATGCATCAGTGTAAACCAGGTATTCCATCCCTGGACTGATTAGGGCTAGAACTAGTGCTAAAGTCAACTTGTCATTCAGCTTGATAAAATCCAATTGGAAGGCATTATCCCATATAAATGGCACCCCCTTGCGAGTCAAGTTTGTCAACAAACCTGCCATCTTTGAGAATCCTCAAATAAATCGCCTGTAGTATCCTTCCAGCCCTAGGAAACTACATATCTCAGTTGTCGTTATGGGTTGTCCCCATTCCCTCACTGCTGACACCTTCTCGGGATCTTTCGATATCCCTTCCGCATAAATGAAGTGCCCCAAGAACTGAACCTGTCTCATCGAGAACCCATATTTCTCATATTTCGCTTATAACTCGTGCTCACGTAGAGCCTATAAAACCATCCTCAGATTCTCAACATGTTCCTCTTCAGTCCGAGAATAAATCATAATGTCATAAATGAAGACGATGCCAAAATGATCTAAGAACTCTAGGAACACCCTGTCCATCAAATTCATAAATATTGTCGGTGCATTGGTTATCCCAAATGGCAAAACCTTGAACTCGTAAGATCCATACCTCATCAGAAAAGTAATCATAAGGACATCCTTCTCCCTAATACGTAACTAATGGTACTCTGGCCTTAAGTCTATCTTTAAAAAATAAGAAGCTCCCCTCAACTAGTCGAATAGCTCATCGATTCGCGGCAACAGATATTTATTCAGTATCATGACCTTATTCAACTCTCTGTAATCAACAAATAACTGTAGCGACCCATCTCTCTTCTTTACAAGCTTCACGGGAGCACCCCCAGAAGAGGTACTCCTATGGGTGAAACCCTGACCTAATAATTACTTAATCTGATCCCGTATCTCCCTCATCTCTTTCGGAGTCATATGGTAAGGTGCATGGGCTATCGACCGAGTGCCTGGTGCTAAATTTATTACAAACTCTATCATTTGCTAGGAGGTAATCCCGGTATATTCTGAAATACAACAGCGAACTCACGACCAACCAGAATCGAATCAAGCGGTATCACCATTCCCTTAGAGGTCTCATCCTTTATATAATATAAATGGGTTAAAGAACCTCCTTCGGGATGAGGCATCACCACCAAAAACATCTCTTGACCCAATACGACAAACACTATACTACGGTTATAGCAATCAATCATATCCTTATACGTAACTAGCCAATCCATCTTGATAATGGCGTCATACTTTGTGAATCTCTAAGACAAGCATGCCAGTCGGTAAAATCAACCTCCCAATCTCTATGCCTACTCCCCGACATATAGATAATATCAAAGACCTATAGCCCATCGGTGAGTCTACACTAGAAACTGTGATATTCGTCGTTTCTATTAACCCTGTGGCGGGTGCAAAACTAATGGAAATGAAACTATGTGAAGCCCCCGTGTCAAATAATATTCACCCCATAGTCCCCTGAATAGAAAACATACCCTCGACTACGAGTAGGGCCTGATGAATCGCGGCCTGATGGATGTTGTAGACACACCCATACTGCAATTATCCTTATTGCACCAGAGCTGCTGGAATGGCTGGTGAAGCTGGTACCTGGGGTCATGCTGGGAGGGAGGTTGGAAATAGCGATCGTTGGGGCTCTTGACGAGTGCCCTACTGCTACTGCTACTCTGGGGCTCTTCCCCTCTAAGGATAATCCTGGCGTTTATGGCTAGTGTTGCCAAAAGTAAAGTACCTCCCTAGAAAGTGCCCTCCCCTCTTACCCTAGTGGCCATTTTATCCTCCCCTGGCCCTGTCGGCCATGTTGAAATCGATGTTACCCCTTCTGTCCAGGCTGGTCCTGCCTAAAACCTCCCTTCCCCTATCTGAAATCTCCATAACGGAATCTCTTAGTAGGGTCCCCTGATGGGAACTCTGCTAACCCTGACGGACCTGTCCCTGAGCTGCAAGTGCCCCACTGGCACTACTACCTCCGGTTAGGCCCTGCTGGCTGGACTCCATGAATCATTTTCTTCCCTTCTGATGGAAGCGGTGGTCCTGACAATGTAGTAGGGTAGCATTAACCACATCAGAATAATTAGCCAATGAAAGATTCCCTAAAAAATGCTTGTGAATCCTCTAAGTCAATCGATCCATAAACCTCTGGATTTTCTTCTCCTCCGTCGATATCTCATCTGGAAATAAGTTCAGAAGATATGTAAACTCTTCCTCATACTCAGCAACTATCCTCCCTTCCTGTTTGAGGTTTAATGACTTTCGGCTCATCTCGGTCTGCACGGCGAAAGGGAAGTACTTGTGGTCAAACCGCACCCAAAACTCTCTAATAGTCAAGATGTCTCTTTCCTTTGCAGTGGTAATGGACTCCCACCACTGTAGCGTTGCCCCCACAAACTTAAAGAAGGCTAAAATCTTATTTTGCACCTTCGTGTACTTATACATCCCCAGGTGTCTCTGTATATCCTTCCTCCATTGGCTCACCTTCACCACATTTGAACTTAATGTGAACTCTGGAGGATGTTCCTTTTGGAAAGCATCTCTGACGCTCTCCCAAGCATAAGGAAAAGCGTGGACTGGTGCTGGAGCCACTGTTGGTGCCTTTGGTGCAGTCTGTTGTACCACAGTTAACGTTGCATTCACCGTCTGTGCCACAATAATGACAACTTCTGTAACATTCATCATGCCCTGGGCCAGAGCTGGTCGAGGCTCGGGTTGGGCATCCCTATTGACTCGTTATGCACGTCTGGGAGGCATCTAAAATAAGAGAGAATCTTTATAAGTCCACAATACTTATCTCAAATAGCTGAAGACGTAGAATGCGCAATTAATGAATATAACAATCCTAAATATATGGCTCTATATCAAAGAAAGCTATGCGGAAAGCATAATAAGTCGCACAGATCCTAAGGACTCTATAACCTGATGCTCTGATACCACCTGTGATACCCCACCTAATTAAATATCGTGTGATCTGTCCTTTATTAAATTAAATCAGAATATCAAGTTGGTTCAAATTATGCATCACTGTCGAAAACTTTATTATTAAATACTAACAACTTAATATTTAAAAAGGTTTCTGTCAAAATTTTATCTTTTATTTTATATAAAACTAGGTTAACGAACTAATTAAACATTCACCTTCACATCAATCTCATATGATAGGAAATAACTGCAATAATAAATAAAACGGGAGAAAATAACTCCCGTCAAAGTCCCAAATATTATAATCCAACATAAATAAATCCAACAATTGAATAAAGTAAATAACTAAATCTAAAATCTCTGAATATCTGAATAGAAAGGGGGAAATATGCCTAAATTGATGAAATAACTCAAAAGGAAGAAATGATAGACATAGAGGCATCGACTACCAAGGTCTTGTAACTTCCACAGCAGCTACAACTCGTCGAGTGAATGAATCTCTATGCTTTGTGTCCTTGTGGTTGGGAACCTAAAATAATTTGACAAGAAAAGAGATTTGTAGAAAATGAATCCGAGTTGAAAAAAGTTTAAAAATCAACAAGTGCTTAAAATGAGTTTATAGCACATATATTAATCATGTTAGGTTATCGTACTCACTTGAGATGCTCACTTCTAATCTAATGTGCATGCCGAACGTTCCATCAAACCCTACTAGTTTATATTCCCATGCTAACTAGTTCTTTCTTGCCTAACATCTAATCATAGCCCAATATCCTTCCCAAGTATTCCCCTCACCATATACATAATACCTATAATCAACTTCTCTTTAACATGGATGAGTGCCCTTTCAATTTAATATAGGTAAAGTGTTCAGCAAATCAGTTCATTTCATATTTCATTATTATACATGTCTACTTAATTCACATAGTATATAGTATCACAAGTATATATACATATGCTCTATTATATATATATATTCTAGGGTATGGTCGTGCCTGAAGGCACCTTGAATTTTTTTCAAAGTACATAATCGCGAAATGACAAAAATTTTCCAAAGTACGTAATCGCAAAATGACAAAAATTTTGAAAGGGCGTAATTACAAAACGGAAAAATTTCCATTCCCCAACAAAATAATGTAATTTCAAATATAAGAAACTATTTCATCGGGATGAACATTTAATGCAAAACTGTTTAAATAATAATACATTCTTTAAGGTAATTTGGAGTAAAACGACAAAAATTTCAAACCACGTGAACAGTCAACCTTGACAACATGAATTATAAAACGCACATAATAACATCATATAATCATAACAATCTTAACAATAAATGAATGTAAAGCCTAATATAGTCAAACTAAGCCAAATATGCAACTACAATATGTTGATGAAAATCATTTTCTTTGAACATGGGATTTCACCATCCTCATTATCTTCTACATAAAAAATATACCTCCTCCAGATTTTTGATTGAGAACAAAAAAGGAGGGATTGATGTCACATGGACCATTTTTTGTTTTCAGAATAACTGGCTATACATGAACTTCTTTCATCTCTTCCTTATTTCACTTCTTTATTCCATCCGTAAAACCAGATTATTATTGGTCGGCCTTCTTTTGAGTGTGAACTAAGTCTCGTCTTGTATAGGTGGCATCACGAAGGGTTCAACGGGTCTATCAGCAAATGGGTACTCACCTCTAGTAAATATCCTCAATTTGTGATCTCTATTATCACGAAGTTTGTTTCTGGGAAGCATGCGAAGAACATATTTGCGAATGACTTATGTTGGATCCTTAGCCAACTATATACCTATAGTCCAAATATAGCTCAACATCATAACATATATATCCTTAGTAGTCTATAATTTCTGGAAAAAAATTCTACTGCACAAAAGTATAAATCAACGAAAATGCATTACACTGTCATGCAGTTTTCCAACAAGGCATTAATTTGTGTCGTGTGAGGTTCCTATAAAAAAGCCCCAACAATAGGTCAAAACGAATTCTTGTTGTGTCATGTCAAACATATTCTTCGATGTTCATGAGATAGTTAGTGATTTCAATATCTCTCTACGAACCTGTAAATACAAAAAAAAAAAATATGTTGGAGAGGTGATGGAAATTTAATTAGCGGAGTAACATACAAAAACGAAAAAATACAAAGAAAATAAAAAAATAGCGATCTTCATGTGAAAATTTGATGTATTACAACCCAAACTCGAAAGTAGTATTTTTTCAAAAGACAAATGAACTTTTGGTCCGGACATTACAAAGTTGAATCATCACATCTATGTAAAAAAAAATGCACTGAAAAAGAGTAGAGGTACCAAACAGATCTATAAATTCAACCACCTGATGTTCATGGTTTGTGAAATCCATAATAGTACCAACACTTGAAAATGCTGCTAAAAAGGAAATGTTAAGAGGAAAATAGTTTTGAAAACTTCAGTGAGGCCACTGTGACAATTAATTTATTGCAGCCATGATAGCGAGTAATTTTAGGACTAATAAAAACGTGACTGAAAACATCCATATAAGAAAAGGGTTCCAAGTTATAAGCATTGGACATATAACTATGCAAGAAAACTTCTACTAAAGCCACTGTCATACCATAAGCCATCTTGAAAAATCCTATCCTGTAGAAGAATCAAATTAGTTCAGTTCATGTGATTGTAGTAATTAAATGACATAGAGGTGATTAATATGTGAGCAGAAACCATGAAATGTTCTTACCCCCTCGACTGCCACCTTTCATACTGATAACTCAAGTTTTTCACAATTGATCCAAGTCCTTTTTAGCTGCCATAGAGAATGGATTTGCAAATTGAGAGAAATAGAAAAATACCATTAGAAAATGCAAGTGTAACACCCCGTGTTTTTATTAACTATTTTTATTAATTAATTCGAATTTTCAAGAAAAATAAATTTTTTAATTTAATAATTTTTATTGGCTAAATATGTTGGTTATGATTTTTGAAGAATAAAACTTCAAGCGGAATTAAAATCGGAGTTAAAGCGGATTTTATATTGATTTTATAATATTTTGCCTTATAGGCATTTTTTAGGCAATCTGTCAGTTTTTCGGGGTGATCGATCGACCCTCCCAAAAAGCGAGCGCTGTAAGTTGTTTTTAGAGTTTGTGTAGGATTAGGACTCCAAATAAATATATAACCTTGTTAATCCGTAGGGGGACTTCTCATAATCACTTTTTCTCTAGTTTTTCACCAGAGAACACTTCCAAATATTTTTCCTCTCACTCATAATCATCAACCTTCAACAAAATCATGTTTTCGTCACAAGTTTTGGCACAAGTTTTTGAAGGCTTAATTGTGGTTTAATCAAGATCGTTCAAGAGCACTCTTTTGCTAATTTATCGAGAGGAATCCAGATTTCTAATCAAATTTTCAACACGATCTTTACAGGCATGAATACTCTATTCTTTTCCTTTAGTATTATGCGTTTTAAGTGTCGCCTAAACACTTAATTACATGTTTTGTAAGAAAATAATTAGTAACTTAATTAGAGAAAGTGAATACTAATTATGGTGTTGTTTTTATAAAATCTTTTAATTTGAATAATATTCATAACCCTTTGGGTATGTAGGATTCATGAGTGATTTTGGGTTTTATTGGTGTAGGTTGCATGTAGAAAAACCCTAGCTTTAAAATAAATAATTTTTGGGTGCGTACAACTCATGTAATACATGTAGAGATAATAAAATTTGGTTTTGATGAATATATGATGAAAACTTGGTATATTTAATTTAAAATAATTAAATGAGATTAATTGGGTATTCTTGACGAAGTGATAATTAAATTAAAGATTTAATTGAATTTGACTATCATGCATAGTTTTATATATTGATTAATTATGCTTGTTTGTGTGACTTGTTGGTATTATGATGTTGCCTTTGTGATGATGGGTTGTTGGGTATTATTGCTCTCCCTATATTTTAGATTGCCTCTAGGTATGGGACTAGTGGGTATGCCTTTTGATGATTTACGCCTTTTAGGTATGGGACTAGTGAGGGTAGATTATCGCGTTTTCATCATCTTGGGGGTGGGCTGGTTTTTGGTACTTTATCGCCGTTACGCTAGCCTAAGCATGAGACTAGGTCGAAATTTTAAGTTAGAAATTCATCCTATACATAGGTTAGGATGTATTGATAACTTGGGGACCCTTAGGTATGGGACTAAGGGGTATTTTGAGGATCTCACATCGATTAAAAGGGTGGGGTTATTATAAATTGAAAAATTGAGAATTAATGCCTAAGATAAAAACGGGTATTAAAATTTGTGGCGACATAATGTGTCGGGGCCGACAGTTTAAACGGGACAGAGGGCGATTTATGACGTGTCGTGTGTGAAACCTTGTCAGGTGTCGGGGATGACAGTTAAACGGGTCAGAGGGCGATTGACAAGGGTAACCTTGTTATGTGTCGGGGCTTACAGCTTAAATGGGTCAGAGGGCGATTGACAAGGGGAAGTGTGACACTTTAATAAAAAGTGAGAACAATAATAAAAGTTGGTTAATTTAATTAAATTAACATCGTGGGACTTGGGAATTTAAAATCATATTGGTGTGCCTTTTTAAATAGGGATCCCTACGGGTAGTTAGTAATTTATATTTATCGCGTTTAATTATCCCGTTTAATTTAAAATATTCTATTGTGATATTTATTACGTATAATGCTACTGTCTGGATTCAAGGATCCTATTTGAGGGGAGTAGTGTGTATTCTTGCTCAGGGCTTTGGCTCTGACCCATGCGTTGACTAATCTTTTTCAGGATTTAATTTGGAGAAGCCGCATAAGTTTATCGGAGTTATCATTGGAGGTGAAACTGGAGTTATTTACTTTATGGCATAGTTTAGTTAGACTTTCTTTTCCAGTCGTATTATGAGACTTCATTGGAGTTTTATTGGGCCATTCGGTTCCAAAGTTGTTTAGAGGATTTCTGTTGGGATTATTCAGATTTTATTTAATCATTATTGGAGATTGGATTTTTGGAGTTAGCATGTGATGGATCTTTTATCGCTTAGTTATTTGTGATCATTTGAGATTGACTCAATTGTTTATCTTATGGAATGATTTATTTATGTCTCATATCTGTCTCATGCTAAGAATGGTAATTATTTACTCATGCTCGGCATTGTCTTGGTGGCGGCCGACCCCAGAATTAGGCGGGGTGTGACAGATGTTATCAGAGCATGGTCTTAGGTCTTGTAGATTATGAGTCCGTTTAGTTTCTGCATTGCAGATCTTTGATTCCCTTCGTCGATTCGTAATCCTTAAGGTAGAGGGTCTAGCATACGTGTTAGATGTGTTTCTTGTAGATGTGAAGTTTTGAGTTAATAACGTTGTAGGCATTGAGTTTAGAATTAGTAAGCTTGATGTGAGGATCCTTAAAATCGATTTTGGAGATGATAACTATTTTTGGAGATTTTAGTACAGATGTTAGGTATCGAATGTATCGATTTTTGGTGATGAGATTTAATTTGAGGACATTAGCATTTTGATGACTTTCGGCTATCGGATTGAGTAAAGGATTTGTGAGAGCGTGTGGTACGCCGTTATTTTCATAGTTATGCGTATGCATATAGGCAATATATATATATATTATTTTGTTGTTCGTGGGGAAGTGCGCGTAGGATTGGGTGTATGGGCGCCTAATTGTGGTATTCTACAGGTAGGCATATGTGAGCCTTATTTTCTTTTTGCGAGATTTAAGTGTTTTATGTGTATGCTTCGTCTAATTTCGAGGACGAAATTCTTTGCTAGCGGGAAAGTATGTAACACCCCGTGTTTTTATTAACTATTTTTATTAATTAATTCGATTTTTAAAGAAAAATAAATTTTTGAATTTAATAATTTTTATTGGCTAAATATGTTGGTTATGATTTTTGAAGAATAAAACTTCAAGAGGAATTAAAATCGGAGTTAAAATGGATTTTATATTGATTTTATAATATTTTGCCTTATAGGAATTTTTTAGGCAATCTGTCAGTTTTTCGGGGTGATCGATCGATCGACCCCTAGGGGTAGATCGATCGACCCTCCTAGAAAACGGGAGCTGTAAGCTGTTTTTAGAGTTTGTGTAGGATTAGGACTCCTAATCAATATATAACCTTGTTAATCCGTAGGGGGATTTCTCATAATCACTTTTTCTCTAGTTTTTCACCAGAGAACACTTCCAAACATTTTTCCTCTCACTCATAATCATCAACCTTCAACAAAATCATGTTTTTGTCACAAGTTTTGGCACAAGTTTTTGAAGGCTTAATTGTCGTTTAATCAAGATCGTTCAAGAGCACTCTTTTGCTAATTTTTCGAGAGGAATCAAGATTTCTAATCAAATTTTCAACACGATCTTTACAAGCATGAATACTCTATTCTTTTCCTTTAGTATTATGCGTTTTAAGTGTCGCCTAAACACTTAATTACATGTTTTCTAAAAAAATAATTAGTAACTTAATTAGAAAAAGTGAATACTAATTATGGGGTTGTTTTTATAAAATCTTTTAATCTGAATAATATTCATAACCCTTTGGGTACGTAGGATTCATGAGTGATTTTGGGTTTTATTGGTGTAGGTTGCATGTAGAAAAACCCTAGCTTTAAAATAAATGATTTTTGGGTGTGTACTACTCATGTAATACATGTAGAGATAATAAAGTTTGGTTTTGATGAATATATGATGAAAACTTGGTATATTTAATTTAAAATAATTAAATGAGATTAATTGGGTATTGTTGACGAGGTGATAATTAAATTAAAGATTTAATTGAATTTGACTATCATGTGTAGTTTTATATATTGATTAATTATGCTTGTTTGTGTGACTTGTTGGTATTATGATGTTGCGTTTGTGATGACGGGTTGTTGGTATTATTGCTCTCCCTATATTTTAGAATGCCTCTAGGTATGGGACTAGTGGGTATGCTTTTTGATGATTTACGCCTTCTAGGTATGGGACTAGCGAGGGTAGATTATTGCGTTTTTATCATCTTGGGGGTGGGCTGGTTTTTGGTACTTTTTCGCCGTTACTCTAGCCTAAGCGTGAGACTAGGTCAAAATTTTAAGTTCAAAATTCATCCTATTCATAGCTTAGGATGTATTGATAACTTGGGGACCCTTAGGTATGGGACTAAGGGGTATTTTGAGGATCTCACATCGATTAAAAGGGTGGGGTGATTATAAATTAAAAAATTGAGAATTAATGCCTAAGATAAAAACGGGTATTAAAATTTGTGGCGACATAATGTGTCGGGGCCGACAGTTTAAACGGGCCAGAGGGCGATTTATGTCGTGTCGTGTGTGGAACCTTGTCAGGTGTAGGGGCCGACAGTTAAACGGGTCAGAGAGCGATTGACAAGGGTAACCTTGTCATGTATTGGGGCTGACAGTTTAAATGGGTCAGAGGGCGATTGACGAGGGGAAGTGTGACACTTTAATAAAAAGTGGGAACAATAATAAAATTTGGTTAATTTAATTAAATTAACATCGTGGGACTTGGGAATTTAAAATCATATTGGTGTGCCTTTTTAAATGGGGATCCCTACGGGTAGTTAGTAATTTATATTCATCTCGTTTAATTATCCCGTTTAATTTAAAATATTCTATTGTGATATTTATTGCGTATAATGCTACTGTCTGGATTCAAGGATCCTATTTGAGGGGAGTAGTGTGTATTCTTGCTCAGGGCTTTGGCTCTGACCCATGCGTTGACTAATCTTTTTTAAGATTTAATTTGGAGAAGCCACATAAGTTTATCGGAGTTATCATTGGAGGTGCAACTAGAGTTATTTACTTTATGGCATAGTTTAGTTAGACTTTCTTTTCCAGTCGTATTATGAGACTTTATTGGAGTTTTATTGGGCCATTCTGTTCCAAAGTTGTTTAGAGGATTTCTGTTGGGATTATTCAGATTGTATTTAATTATTATTGGAGATTGGATTTTTGGAGTTAGCATGTGATGGATCTTTTATCGCTTAGTTATTTGTGATCATTTGAGATTGACTCAATTGTTTATCTTATGGACTGATTTATTTATGTCTCATATATGTCTCATGCTAAGAATGGTAATTATTTACTCACGCCCGGCATAGTTTTCGTGGCGGCCGACGCTGGAATTAGGCGGGGTGTGACAGCAAGCATATGTCACCTATACGAGGCTATTATTCAGGATAGGCCAGGAATTTTGTGATATATGTACTTCTATGGACATTATACATTGTATAATCTGTATAATATGCAAATTAATCTGCATAGAATAGTACACAATGTATGGATTGTATATATTGTGTACTTCTCTACATGTACTATTCTAAGTAGATTAAGTTTTGACAGTATACAATTTGTACGTCGAAAGTATAATATACCATTCAGTGGATGACTTGATTTTTTTGGGGTGAAATGGATGACTTGATAAAGGTGCCAATCAGAAGGAAATGAGGACGCAATACAAATGTCTGTCTG
This sequence comes from Sambucus nigra, assembly GCA_949130495.1. Classification (NCBI taxonomy): domain Eukaryota; kingdom Viridiplantae; phylum Streptophyta; class Magnoliopsida; order Dipsacales; family Adoxaceae; genus Sambucus; species Sambucus nigra. Next base: position 447,319,014 of record OX422220.1, on the reverse strand, counting down.
ACTGGCAGTAAACATATGACTCAAAAGCAATTGACAGAAGGTTAACTAAAAGGATAAGAATTAATTCAAATCAGACAAATCAGTTTATGGTTTTTTCTTTCCTTTCATCAACCAACAGTAAGAAATTTTCTAGAGACGAAGAGTCTGGCAGCTGAAAATTACATGAATCAATGTGAACAAAATTTTACATAGAACATATATAATACATCGTACTAATAAATATAAGAAACCATTACAAAATTCCCACCTAATTCAAACAAACTATACATGTCAATGAATAATTAGGGACTTTTTGATGTTCTTGTAAAACAGGGTTACAAATTAAAAAGCCTATGTGCCATATGATCAGACATAGCTACAGAGTAGTTGAGAAATGGTTAGACAACTAAATACTATTTCCTTTGATCAAATGTAAATAAATTAGTAAATTGTAAACTTGACATGCATTTCAATATACACACACAATCGATATAAAAAAGATAACTGCTAAACAACTTACTTGGGCATATTAGAAAACACCAAACATATTATTGAAACTTACCTGAACATATTCATCAAATTAACATATAATAAAGAGATATATATGTTCTTTATTAACTTTAGTAAGAATATAGATTTATAATGAAAATAAATTATTGAAACTTCAAAAAAGCATACCTTCAAAAATAGATAATAAACTGACTACCTAAAAAATAGGTCTACCTACGAAACATAATAGGCTACCTACAAAACAGGGAAAATAGAAAGAGAAGCTCAAAGATACCTACAAAACAACAAATGTTGGTATTAATTTTGGATCCCAAAACAGCGAATGTTAGTATTAATTTTAGATCCCAAAATAGCAAATATCAGTATTACATAGTTTAATGTTCGTATTACTTAACATCGAATGTTAGTATTACTTAGTTTAAAAAAAATCAAAAGGGTATTTATCAGTGGTGTGGGGATGACGCTAGAAAATCCAGGAACTCAAAATAACAAAATATAAAACCTAAGCTCAGAGGTATTTATCAGTTCAGCGGTGTGGGGATGAAGCCCGATCGAGAGCCAAAAGGGAAAATGAGTCAAGATTGAAAAAATGAGCCAGAGGAAAGTACCACTACGTCATAACACTGGCTGAAGGCATATGTTTTGCGACACCGTCGTCCTAAGCTCCAGCGAGATTATGGTGAAGTTCGGCAGTAGAGCTGAAGTTTTAAAATTATGTGCAGGTCAGAGACTTAGGTCAGGATATTCTTCTTGAAGTAGAATATTTTTCTTGAAGTATAATACATTCAATACCTTCTCGAAGTAGATATTCTGAATACTTTTAAAATCAAGAAGAATATTTTCAAGACGAATATCCTGTGCAGGTATTGAAGGTATTATACTACACAAAATATCTTGACTTAAGTCTCTGCAAACCACCTTTAAAATTGGGATTGTTGCCTAGCTTAAAAATGTTGAAAAACCTCTGTAAAGCTCTGTTCCTACTAAGCCATCTCTCCCAAATAATGCTCAGAGGAATAATTTTGAAAAACCAACTGGAGGAATCTGAAGAACCTTCTTGTATGCACCACTGAATAACTGTACCATAGATTGTAGAAGGAAGAGAAAAAAATCCCATAAGATTTTTGAATGTAGACCATACTTTAATAGACACTGGACCTATTCCGATTAGGTGGTTCAAGGATTCTGCAGACTTAGAGCAGCAAATGTATCTGGAGGCCATTCGAATACCTACATGTTGAACTACCTCTTCAACTGGCACAAATTTGGACATGACTTTCCAAGAAAACACAAAGATCTCTTGTTGATCCGTTGGCATTTGCAAGTGAGAAGTAAACGTTAAGGGGTCACCAACATTATTGGGACCGACCACTATTCAAATCATAAAACAAACTATGGTGAATCAATCGAATGAAACTTCCATTACATGAGATGATATGGTCAAAAGTTTAATCCTACCATTTAGTTTGATTCACTGCATATATATGTATCACACTTTGACTCCATTCTGCATCTACAATGTTGATTATATCTTTTTCCTCTGCAACGCTGCAACCAAATGGAAAAAAAGACTCACTATTTAGTACATTACTATGAAAAGGATGAAAATAACCTGTGTTTTGAAACTTAAGGCAGATAGATATGTCAAATTTGCAATCTTTAATCGATAAATTTTTCCAAGAACAATTGTTAGTGTGCAAGGACCATAGTCTGGACTCGGTGCATTACACATTCCATCTTCAATGCTAGGTGAACTGAAATTGAAAATTTCCCTTCCTTGTATTAGCAGTGACTAAAAAATGTTGCAAAATCAATATGATCCATAATCAAAATGAATATAAATTTATACTTGAAACTAAATGTATGTGTGTGCGCACATGTACGCGTCGACCTAAAAAATTGTACCCTGTTTATTATGCTTTCAAAATTTATATAGGACCCCGTTGATGTATGTAATTACTTGAGACTCTCCAACCCACACAAAGGCTTGAAAATGTCGCCATATCTTGCAAGGTTAAAAGTCCAATCTTCAATTAAGCTTGATAGAAATACCTAGACAATAATGGAGAGGGTGTTTGTTAATGAATATAAGAAATTGACTTTAACAGTAGTTTTGGGAAACACAAATTACATGATTTGAAATTCAAGTACCATGTATGGTTTACATGTCAATATACATACACATACGATACTGAGAAATATAAAAAATAAATCAATTTATAACTGATGTGACCGAGTCTATAAGTGGTTGTATGGCTTCTTTTTCTACAATGGTACAACTTGAACTCCCTCATGTTAACATCATCTCCAAAATGGAACTTGTCACAAACAAAAGATACATTGAAGATTATGGAATTCTCCGAGAGAAGGGTCTTAGAGGCTGTGAGCGAGCATTGTGATGGTTCAAGCTCCAATAGCCCTTTTCACCTGTTCAACTACCAAATAGTGTGAAAATGACCCCACAAAAATTAGCAACCTCAAAGAAAAAACCCAATCCAACTAATTGATCAGTGTGCAGTTAATCTAACTAAATGTGCCATCTAAAGAAGTTGAGTGTAACCGCTTGAAAATGGGAGTGACTTGCAGTGGTTGTTAGTTAAAGAAGGGTCACTTTTAAGTGGAATTAGTCCTAATGCTTCAGAGGAAAGGCTTATTCTAATGCATGATTCAAATGATAGTGAAACATCATATACATTAATGGCTAATAAATATAATTGAATCATGGTTTTCTATTATCACCCAACACCATTCAAATGTGGCACATTATTACATCACCTAACTCATGAATGAAATGGTTGGCAGTGAGGGTAAGATTCAAGAGAGAACAAAGGTTAATACCTTAAAATAAAATAAAATAAAAATAGAACAAATTATAATAGAAATAATAACAGCTTAACTTTAACTTGAAAACCACGCAATAACTTAAAGCTCCATATTACCAAACATGAAAATATAGAAAGTTGAAAAGAAGAAAATGAAAAGTGACTTATATAAAATTTGAGTTCCAAAGAGGATGAAATAAGAACCATAATACCAAGAAGGAAGCTACCTGGTAGTTTAGAAGAATCATTCACCAAATAGCCCTTCACCTCCATTATAATCATTCATTATAGAAAAAATGAATACCTGATTAGATCAAATAATATTTTAGTCATCATCATCATAATATTTTAGTAAAAAATACCTAAATATAAAGAAGCTAATTAGATCTGCAAAAACTACCTGAATAAAAAAAATCTTCAAAAAATAATCAAAATCCCTAAGAAATGAACAAAATAATGGGAGATTACATGTGCGTGTTTGAATCAAGAACATGACCACATAAACTTATTTTGAACAAAACACTTACAAATAAATAGTACCGCATATTTTTAAGGTAAAATATCATAATATTACCAAATTAAAGTAGAGAGAAAGGGAAGGGGGCTGGTGTGTCTGCATAAGAGAGAGAAACTGAGGGAAAAATGAAGGAGGTGGGTGTGTAGTGTGAGGACGAAACCTGAATCGTTGGAGTGTTTGTGTGTTGTGGGGGAAGTGAAATGGGGAGTTCCCTAAGAGAGAGAATGAGTCATATCGCATGAGGGCGAGGGGAAGGGGAAGAGTATGAGAGGGTTTAAGGTGGGATTGGTGTAGTTTACCAAAATAACCTTGTGTTTGAAATAAAGTGAAAGAGGTGTAATCAAGTAGTGAGAAAAAAGAGAGGGGGAAATCAAAATTTTAAAGGGTAAAAGAGGAAAGGAGAAAAAAATCAAAATGATGACATCATGAATCAAACTTATGACATACATAAGTTTTCTAGTTTATTATATATATATATATATATATATTCAATACTGCACCCTGAGACACAGCTGCAGTGCATCCATAATCTGTTACCATGTCCTAATGAATCACTCATTGCATAAAGGACTAAAGGTTCAATCTCTCGCGAACCATCAAAACAACAACACATATTGGAGGCGAACATAGTTACAAGCCAATGGGCTACGCACATACCTATGCACCCATATGATCGTCATCAATATCAGTCTCACAGATATCCCGTTTCTTAGATTCTATGCTCTAGTGGTACAAATCAAACTCCCACCCGAAGGCTCCTCAAGGCTTTATTGTCCACAACGCGCAACCTCCGCTCGATAGCAAGCAAAGTAGGTATGTCGTACACATAATAGTTCATTAAATAAGTATACACACAACTTATTATATTCATTAAGTATTCACACAACCTAAGTTCCCGAATTTATATATAGTATATTCGTCCCTATGACCCACAATACTTTAACTGTACGATTTACCTCTCTATCGTATATATTCTTTAAGGTTCTTTCATTCCAACCCATTCCCTCAGTAGTTACACAATTCCTCTCACTACTAAATTATGAAAATAAGCTACTCTAGAATAACTTAGGTCCTATTCTCTCTCTTACAGAAACCTAGAAGGATTTTTTAACTCATTTGGGCAAAATTTGGAGTTTTTGAAATCTCATTAGAACCGGGCAATTTTCGTTCGAACGCAGTCATTCGAATGGGGTCATTCGAACGAGTTTCTCACTTCGAACGAGCTCTAAAATCTCATTAGTAATCTCGTTGGAATTCTCGTTCGAACGACCTTGGCAGGTATTCGAATAAGAATTCAGGGTTCATCCTAGACTTCCAAAAGTTACGTTTTTCCAATTCATTCAACAGAAAAATCACCCAAAACTCATCATAATTAAAATTCAATAACTCTAAACTATATCCCCTCTTATGAGAACACTTTCCCATCCGTTTTAAACATCAAATCCCTTAACATGAATTTTGAGAAATTTCCTAAATCCTCAACAAGCCCTAATTTCATATAATAACCATTAATGACCTATTAAATTCATATAAAATTTCGTGGTTTCAATATATCACTTAGGTTTTTAATCCCCCAAAAAATAGCTATTCAGCTACATGCAATTCCTATACCACAATCATGAATAAATTCCTAAATACATTATATGATGATTAATCCATCAACTAAATTAACATGAATCATATATGCTCTAGAAATTAAGCAAGATAAACACTTACCTTTTTGCACTGTTCTAAAAAACCCGCCTAGACTCCGCCTAGGCACGCCTAGGCTTGAGGCTTGGGAGAAATGCCCCGCCTTAAGATTTTGACGCCTTATGCTTGGTAAAACCCTCAAGGCGTACTTTTTCTCTAAAAACAATAATGCTTTAGTGAAACGATATCGCCTTTTATAGATTTTTTTACAAACCGGATCATTATCTCATCTAAAATAATCAAATAGTATTTTTATTTGAAAATATTCAGACATATTTTTATGATATGTACAATTTTAGTATTTTAATAGCCTTGTTATGGTTAAAAAATATTAAAATATATTAAAAAGACCTAAACGCCTTTTCACGCCTTTTTACGCCAAAGTCCGCCTAGGCTTCTAAGGCTTAAGGCTTGGCCTCCACGCCTCGATCACGCCCCGTGTTTTTTAGAACCTTGCCTTTTTGTGAAGTTCTGATTCACTGGATGAAATTGGTATAGGGGTTATCCTCTCTTCACGATCTACGCGTTGGTGCAATTTTTGGTGTGAGAGCTTGAGTCTTTATACCTTGGCTCCTATGGAGTTCTTCTTCTTCCTCTTTGGTTCTTTCTCTCTCTCACGTAGGTTTGGAAACTCATAGATAGCCTACCACCCACGTACTCTTCCTTTTTAATTTTCTATTTTTTGTCCATTTTAATTCCCTAAAATCTCAAAAGACTAAAATACCCCTCTAGGGTGTCGGTTTGGCCTAAATTGCCCCGAAACCCAAATAAAATACCCGAGTAGAGTTTTCTGACTATCTCGACCCTTTCATAATCATTGGCGCACTCTAAATGGTCATACATGTTACTTAAAAATAAATCATCTTTTTAACCCAATAAAGTAATACCGACACGACTCACATACGCGTCGCAACTAATTATATTGTAACTGCCGTATTTTTCACTCCCGGCCATAATAATATTTCTTTAATCATATATTACCTTACTCGGAAAGTAATATTCAACATAACTATCATCAATAAATACTAACTCTCATCACGCTAGTAATTATTACATTTAGATCCAAATTAATTTTCTCCATTTAATTTAATTAATCCTAATTCCATAATTCAAATAAAAATCCTCAAAAATATGGGGTATTACATCTTCCTCATTGTACTCGAGCTCCTCCTCTTCCATCTCAACATCCATGTTTGCTGCAACTTGTATCATCTCCCTTTATCGTTCACTTCGTGTGCGGGATTCTTGCCCAATGGCCTTTGGAAAGCGAGGAAAGGCTCAAGGGGGAAAATATCGGCGTCGGCGAGGATGGATATGATGAATCGGGGATTTGTGAGGGGGGACTTACCTTTGTGATTTATAGTTGAATGAAGAATGTTGGCATAGAAAATACATGCAAGATGGATAGTGATGCCGGGATCGAAAATGTGGTACAGAAGATTGACTTGGAGAGGGCGCATCGCCGAGTCGTTTGATGTTTGGAGAATATTTGTGCAAATGATGTGGAAAGCAATGAAGGATTTTTTAGGAAGGCTCCCCATGGGAAATATCTCTTCATCCTAATCATGTCCAGGTGCAAGGATGATGATGCACCACCTTTCAAGAATTGGCATGGAATTAGTGAGGTATTCGTATCGATTTGGGATTGGAACATCTATGGATTGCAATTTTTGGATTATGATTTCGAGCGAGAAGGGAATGCGTGTCTCATCTACATAAGCCTCAGCCTTGAATTCTCTCGTGCGGATGAGAGTGCCATAGGAAAATTGCACCTCGTCCTCCCAAAATGACGAGATGTGGCTCCTCGAAGAACCGACACCATCCCCTAGGGAAAAATACATTGGTGACCGATTGCGTAAGTTCAGTCCATTTGACTTAGAGCTCAATATGCATTAAGCGGGGTGGAGAGAAGAAAGATTCATGCCATCTTCTTTCTTGGAGGGATCAAAACTCATTGTTGCTATCGGGAAGGATGTTAGTGGAGTCGTATTTTATTAGAAGCGCTCGAGCTGCTCTAGCATCCATGGGAGGAGTCTTCAAAAATCTGGAAAGATAGAGTAGGAGATTAACAAGAAGAATTTGGAGGTGTGGAGAAAAATGGAGGATGGGAGGTGAATTTATAGGTGAGGATATGGTGTGGGGGTTGGAATTTGGAGGGAAATGAAATGGATGGGAATGGGGGATGAATTAGGGATGAAAAATGGATTGGAAATGGAGGGAAGACGAATATGGAGGTAAAGGGGAATAAACATTGGAAAGGAGCAGAATTTTGCACACCGTCAAACCGGTTCAGGTTCTGGTGTGAACCGGTTGGATTCTTTTTTTATTTTAATCATCCGCAGCAACGAACCAAACCGATGGTTATGAGACCGAACCAGTTCAGAACGCTGTTATAATATCCTATTTTCTTCTCCTAAATGCACTAAGTGTGGCCTTCTTCTCACTCTATTTTTTGGACCCTTCCAAAAATGTTCCTACCTATGATTTAGCTCTGAAATACACACTAACTCCCCTCGAAACACTCTACGCTCTCTCATGCTATTCCTTGGCATTCATCTCTCTACGAACTTGCATCTTATGACCTCTAATGACCCTAACCTATAACTAACTAATGTACACAATCACCCCATACACATCGGGGGTGCGATAACCTCTCGTTTCACTCTCACTTAACCCTCTAAACAAGGTTAGAAAACCAAATGGTGTCGACTTCTTCAACACGTGCCTCTAAATATGGTTTTAGGCATTGTCCATGAACTTTTAATGTGTGTCCCCCCTTTGGATCTTCCAATTCAACGGCTATGTGGGGGAACACTTATTTCACTACAAATGGGCATGTCTACTGCAAACGTAATTTATTGGGAAACAAATGTAGGCAGAAGTTGTATAGAATCACTTTTTTTCCCGAATGAAAATCTTTGCATCAAATGATTTTATCACGTGCGAGTTTCATCCTATCTTTGGATATCTTGGCATTCTCATACGCATCATTGCGCATATCTTTCAACTCATTCAATTGAAGCTTGCGAGCTTCACCATCTTTGTACAAATTATACTTCAACCTCTTGATTTCCCAATAAGGTTTTTGTTCTAATTATGGGAGGAGATGGAAAGGCTTTCCATATACGAAGCGAAAAGGGGGCATTTTGAGAGGGTTCTTATAAGCAGTATGATAAGGCCATAGTGAATCATTCAAACGGAGGGAATAATCTTTCCAATTAGGATCGACGATCTTTTCATGTTCTTGATTATATGATTCCCTAGATCGGCTTTCCCATTAGTTTGGGGGTGATATGTCGTCCCAACCTTGTGGACGACTCCATACATTCTTATGAGTTTTTCAAATGGACGATTACAAAAGTTTGTTCTGTTATCTCTAATTACTTCTTTTGGAGCTCTAAAGCAAAAAATTATGTGTTCTTGCAAGAACATAATCACCACCTTATTGTCATTAGTCTTTGTAGCTATGGACTCAACCCATTTCGACACATAGTCTACCGCGACTAGGATGTATAAGAAACCAAAGGAGGGTGGAAAAGGGCCCAAGAAGTCAATACCCCAATAATAAAAAATATCAATGACGAGTATGGGGGTTAATGGCATCATGTCTCGTCGGGTTATGACTCCCATCCTTTGACATCTATCACAAGATTTTCAATACGTATTTATATCCTAGAAAATTATGGGCTAGTAAAGACCGCCTTGAAGAATCTTAGTGGCCATCTTTTTTGTCGAAAAATGGCCTCCACATGCTTTCGTATGACAAAAGTGGATTACATTTGAAATCTCGTCATTAGGTACACAATGTTGGATGATTTGGTCCACACAATATTTGAATAAATATGTATCGTCATAAAAGAACATTCGTGACCAAGTCAGGAACTTCTTTCTCTCTTGCGGTGTACAATTGAAAGGAAAGGATCCCATGACAAGATAGTTAACTGTATCCACAAACCAGGGGAGAAAAGAAGTGGAAAATAATTGCTCATCTGTAAAAAATATTCATCTATGGGTAGGGGATCACTAGTCACATCAGATGAAAGCCGGGATAAATGGTAGGCAACAACGTTTTCTACGCCTTTATTTGCTTCTATGGAAATATTGAACTCTTGTAGGAGTAGGATCCGCCTTATGAGGCGCGGCTTAACATCCTTTTTGGAAAGGAGATATTTAAGTAGCGCGTGGTCGGTAAAGCAAGTGATTGGAAAACAAATGAGGTAAGAGAAAAATTTATCAAGGGCCAAAACTACCGCTATCAATTCTTTCTCCGTGGTAGAGTAATTGAGTTGCAGACCGATTAACATCTGGCTAGCGTAGTAGATGACATGAGCTTTCTTGTATTTTTTTTAGCCCAAAACAGTCCCTATCACAACATCACTCGCATCACACATAAGCTCAAATGGAAGGGACCAATATGGAGCTTTCATAATGGGTGTGTAAACAAGATTTCTTTTTAATTTATCAAAAGACCTTTGGAATGCTTCATTCCAATCAAAGGGGGCATCCTTATTAAGGAGGTTACTCAAGGGTATAGCATTGGCACTAATAAACCTTCTATAAAAAACTTCTATAAAAAACTGCGTGATATTTTATCCTTAATAAATCTTCTATAAAAAACTGCCTGACCCAAGAAATAGCGCACATCCTTTAGCGATTTAGGTGGGGGAAGCTCGGTTATGACATCTTTTTTTTTTCTTATCAACCTCAATTCCTTTGGACGACACTATGTGGCCAAGAATTATTCCTTTGGTAACCATAAAATATCACTTCTCCCAATTTAGTACCAAGTTATTTTCCACACACCAGGTTAGCACTTTTTCAAGATTCACTAGACAAAGGTCAAAAGAGGGGCCGAAAATGCTAAATTCATCCATAAAGACCTTAAGACCTCTTTCAACCATGTCACTAAAGAGACTAAGAATGCACATTTGAAAGGTCGCGGGCACATTACATAATTCAAATGGCATACGTTTGTAGGCAAACGTGCGAAAGGGACATGTGAAAGTTGTCTTCTCTTAATTAAGCACATTTACCACAATTTGGTTATATCAAGAATAACCATCAAGGAAGTAATAGTATGGGTGTACCGCTACTCTCTCTAGCATTTGGTCGATTAATGGTAAGGGGGAATGACCTTTCCCAGTGCCCGCATTGAGTTTTCGATAATCAATGAAAACGCGCCACCCGGTGGTGGTACGTTGGGGAATTAACTCACCCTTGGCATTCTCGACCACATCATTCTCGACTTCTTTGGGTCAAATTGTATAAGACTCAACCATTTGCAATCTGAGATTGGGTAAATAATACCAGCATTCAATAGCTTAATGATCTATGCTCTCACTACGTCTTTCATAGTGGGGTTCAATTGCCTTTGATCTCCCTCGAAGGCTTCACATCCTCCTCTAGGTGGATTTTATGGGTATAAATCAAGGGACTTATACCTTTACAATCCACAATTTATCAACTAAAATCACTTAGGTGCTTCCTCAAAATCGCTAACAATTTACCCTCTTGCTCTTTATCTGGGCTAGAGGAGACAACAATGGGAAATATCTCATCCTCTCCCAAATAAGCATATTTTACATTAGAGGGTAGTTTTTTCAATTCGGGTGTCGAAAATTTTTCATCAGAAGGGGTCGTACACGACGCCCTCGGTGGTAATCCCTTGAATTTAGAAACCTAATTTACATCTCGTAAATCCTCATCCGATGCTCCCTCATCTCATATCGCTCTCAACTTCTCCACCTCCCCCTGAAGTCTGTGTACGTCCCTTCACTCTCAATACTTGATACAAGACATGCTCTTAGGGAACCTCCATCAATATTTCCCTCAATGTGCTCCTCTACTATCTCCTCGATAAGTTCAACTGCATGAAACTCGTCTTCCTCGTCCACTTGCCTAGTGATATTGAAGATATTTGTTTTTAGGGTCATGTTATCGAAAGTGAGTTGCATTTGACCATTGTGAGTATTAATTAATGCATTAGTAGTAGCTCAGAATGGGATATCAAGTATGAAGGGAACATGATTACTCAAGGTGATAGAAGGTGTCAACTTGGACTATCACGTCCTCAATAATTCCTTGTGGTATCTTCACGGTACGATCCGCGAGTTAGAGAGTGATCGATGTGGGCTTGAGGTCTCCTAAATTAAGTTGCCTATATATGGAGTGGGGGGAAATTTTGACACTCACCCCTAATCTTTAAACTTGGGTGGGAGGTCATTAAGTAGAACAGAGCTCATATTTTATGCTAGGAAGACATTCTTTCTCACGTTTATCCTTATTTTCACCGTTAATAAATTTCTTGGATACTCAATGATGATTGCAATCTTGATATGTTTGCATTCATTTCGGCAAACGTGCGAGCATTTTGAGCATTGGTTTCATTTTGAGCATTGATGAATTGGTTCACAACATCTTTGAAAAAACTTCGCGGTGGGGTGATATATGGTGCATTTAGTGGTGCTTGCATATGTGGTGCTTGTTGAAAATGTGGAGGTGGAGGTGGGGCAACGTATGAATTATAATTCAACGCAGCATGTTGTATCCCGTAGCTAAAACCAGGATAGTTCTTCCATGAAGGGTTGTTAGAATTACCATGAGGGTTATTAAAATTCCCCTTAAATCCTATTATCACATCCACTTACTCATTTAACATTACTTTGTAGGCGGGTATCGTTGGACATTCCTTCGTTGAAAGGCCTGCCTTATAAATAGCACACACCTTCTCTTTCATTCCTCTAGTGGATACGGTTGGTTCTTCTAGCCTTAATCTGAGTATGTCTCCCACCTGGTAAAGATAAGACACTGAAGGAGTGGTGGGAGTTTGTCTAACCCAGTTTTGGGTGTTAGGATTGGATGTGTCCCACGCTTGAGTTGTCTCAATGACAAACTTAATATGGTCATCTCCATATCTTTCATCTAATTCCTAAAATGGTCTCTCGCACATTGTCTCAACGAGTAGTTTAGAATATATGCTTAGCCCTTGGTGAAAAAACGATATGAGATGATACTTCTCAAAATCATGATGTGGGCATGTACTAACTAGCTCATTGAAACATTCGTAACATCAATCAAATGGCTCATTTTCCCATTGTCGAAATGTTTGAATTTAAGCTTTGATGGAATTTGGATTTTATTTCCCTCCATGATCTAATTGAGTTCAGTGATAAAGACTAGAGCCATGTCTTTGCTTTATCCTTCAAAGAGAAAGGAAAATGTTTGAGACAAACGACATCTTGTGTGCAAGCTTGATCGCTAAAGGTATCGTATGACTCTTTAAACTCAAGAATGTAGAGGTAAGGGTTTTTCGAATCCATACGATTAAAGGTGAAAAGAATCTGGATCATCCCATTGCGAAAGTGAAATTTTCCTACAATATAGGAAAGTAAAATGCATCCCGGAGTGAGGGTTCTCTTGGGATATAAGAGTTGTATCATGGGACAATAAGATATTTCACCCTCACCTGTACCAAAACTAGCGTTATCCGACATGAATCTCTCTCTAATAGATTCTAATTCCTCACTCGACACGCTCAGAGTGTGACTCAATGTGTGAGTTGTGATAGAGTTAGGCAGTGTAGGAGGTGGAACCCAAAATTGAGGAGCATTTGGAGTGTGTGGGCTAGGATTCTCGTGAATTCTAGTCAGGGTAGATTGAGGAGTTTAGTGAGGATTATTCAGGAAAGAAATTTGATATATGTTATATCTTTTTGGCTTTTTATTTTTTTGCATGCTTTTGAATTTTTGGTTTAATGATTTTTGGGCTTTTTAGTAATTAGAGTAAAATTTCAGAAGAACTCGACCCAACCTAAAGGTCTACCTAATCCCTAGTAATGGTGCCAAAAACTTAATGTGACCCAAAATATGTCTCTAGTGTGTGCTAATTACGATTCAAGTGTATACCGATCGCTCAACTAATATCCCAGTAAACTAGGTATCGAACACAGGGATTAAGACGTATACACGTAATGACGAATGGGGAAGACGCGTAACCTTACCACTGACTCGGATAAAGGAAAGAAAAGATGAGGAATTTTTATGATTATATCTACCAACTAAAACGATTTAAATTAAACTACTATTTAACTACGCATGCAAGAATTAATAAACTATTAATTGATAACTATGAAATAGAAGCAAGGTCAGAATACAATCCCCCAACCCCTTATGAATTCACCAGATATAAAAATAGTCAAGAATAAGACAATTAATTAAGGACATACTTTATTCCTTTCAAGCATTACACATATGAAGGAATGAACCCGCACAATATGAAATCAAGAATCCAAATAAAGTACGTGACGAGATTTTCAATACGCACGTCGTACTCTTAAACACCCCGGTTACCTAGGGAAACAGAGGCTAAAAGTCCTACGATGTTTGTATTAACTATATGACATGTTCCAATGAATTATTTAATTCAAGAATGCATTTTTATATCCATGCAAACCATTTAAGGTTGGGTTTATGCATCCCAACCTTTGAAAATCTAGCCGGACATAATGTAAGTGCTAAAAAATATGATTTTTATGTTGTATGTAATGAGAATCATGATGAAATTAGATATAAACATGTATGAGTAGGTCTTGTCAAAGAAAAAATGAATTACCAAAGAGAGAAATAAAAAAAACAATATTGAACTTTACTTTCCTTGAAGAAAAATCTTGAATTTTATGTCAAAAGAGGAACAAATTGTTGAAAATTAAAAATCCCAAGGTTCTTGTCTTCAAGAATATCAAAAAACTATGTGAAAACTGCTCCACTAATGTCTGGTCATACCCTAATATATATCTACCATGTTTTACTAAGTGTTAAACCTTGGACAAGTCCAACTTTTAGAATAAAAGTAAAAATTTTGCCTCGCCGACCCGGCTTGGCCTTGGCTTCTTTAATGGGGCGAACAGATTCGGCGCTTTATAGAGTGTTAGATCGGTCCAGATTCTTTTTCATTAGTTAGGTTTGCACATTTTAGTGTTGGGGACCAATCCACTTCTTTGTCTACCCGTTCGATTCAGCTGGGATGTTTTTCCTTGATTTTCTCATGATTTGTTCTCAACTTTGAAACTTCATAACTTTTCAATTGAGACTCGAATTTTGATGTCATTTATTCCTATGTGCATGTGGACTCGAGGTATTCAACTTTCCTTTAGGTTTCGTGTCCGAATTCCTGGTGTAAAGTTATTATTTTGCCCTTGACTTTCCTTCACTTATTTCTTTCTTGAGTTTGAGTTTTTTCTTTTCATCACTTGAATAAAATATGTGCAAAATGTAAGCAAAATACCCAAAACTCGATGCACTTGATGGAAGATGTCAGTAGCGAATATATGAGATAAATCAACATAATTTATATCGTATGAGGTGACAAAAGCCTCTAAATTACGGGGATAAATATGAAGAATTTATGCCTAATTAATTCCTTATTTTCTTTTTTACCTAGTCGAAGCCAAATCCGGGGTTTCACACTAACTCATGTTACACCTTGAAATTTTCATTTCATGTCCTTTAAACTTTAACTTTGATTTTCTTCCAAAAATCATATTCATTTAGAACCAATTTGTATTACACCTTTCCCAACATCTTTAATTCATAAAAATGTTCCACTCTAAGTAAAATTACCATTTTACCCGTTTGTTTTCAAACTTACCTTTTACTCCATTTTCACAAGTGTTGATCTATCAAAATACCAATAAGTTACCCGTATTAACTTCTTAAGTGTTTTTAAACACCTTACCACCTTTTAAGCTTTTTGGAGTAACTTTCCTTTCAATTGGAAATATATTTATTCCATTATTTCCGTTCTGATTTCATAAGTGTTAATCTTTCAAACATTATTAACTTATACACGCCAACTTCTTGATGTTTAACCATTAACACTTATTCAACACCTTCATTAACCATATTTTCAAATTAGACATTTTTTATTCAAGAAATATAATTATACTTAAAGATTACTTTACAAGAAAAAAAAATTCTTATTATTATTACATGTAGTCTTACAACTTTATACTTATCACACTTTTAAGCCCTTCTTATACAGTTTGGAGATTGAAATTTCTACTTTCTTTTTCTTTTCATGTTCAAGACCAAGAAAATCTTCTTTAAACTTGTTTAGATGTTTAAAATACTACAAGTTTATATGCATTGAAAGATGGATTTTAAATCCTAAAATCCTATTAAATGGGTTGAACATATGGTTTATTCTAGAAATTCACAACACTTACAAATCATACCATTTTCAAGATTAAAGGACATTATTATTTCTTTAAACTAATGTCCCATTTATCATCAAATCTCCATTTTTGCAAGAAATTTTGAAAGTTTATTTCACCATTATTTTAGTGAGATCAACATTATTTCAAATATTTCATTTTATAAAATCTTAACAGAAAATACACCATTTTCATAAAATCCAAACCTTTATTTCAAGAAACTTTGAAATATGCATTCTTCATTTATTTTCAACAAAAGTGATATTTTCTTCTAAACATTTTTATTCCATAATTTTTTTTATTATTTTTTATTTTTCTAGAAAACCCATCATCATTTTCTAAGCATCATGCTCCTACTATTCTAACAATCAAGACTACAAACATATAAAATAGAGTTTTAATCTAAGAGTATATTTTTTCCACCTCAATGAAGCTCCATCAATGGTAGGCATGGAATGTCAAGTAATATGGCAACCTCCGACCTCCTAAGGTAGCCTAAAGGAGGTTGCCTCACCTAAGAGTATGCTCCATCTAGTTTCCATGCAGAATCCGTTCAAAAACCTACTTCAAACTCCATGAAAGTTACATCTTCATCTTCTTCAAAAACTCCCAACAACACCTTACAAATTTGTAGCTATGACCAACAATGGTGGAAATTGGTATATATGGTCCAAATATGGTGGAATACATATCAAATATGTGGATGTAAGGTGGAGGTGTGGTGGTAGCATGGTGGTTTGTGGTGGAGGGAGGTGGAGGAACACCCAAGAAATGGTGGAAGACTCACCCTCTCTATCTCATTCTTTTAACCCAAAATGAACCTAAATGAGCCAAACACCCCTTATAAAACACCCTCTTTCCATCCAAATCCCATATTTTCCCTTCTGGGCCCACCATATTTTGACAACTCAATGATCCAAGGGCTAGAAACATGGCGGCACGCAAGGGCAAGTCAAATTAAATATTTTCAAGGCATATCGTTCAAATTACATGAGCCTTGTTCAGATGACATGTTCGTGTCATTCAATATATGGCTTCGTGCAACCTTCATACGACCTGGGACTATAAGGCAGTGGGACCTCGTGTGAACCTCGCTCGATCCCCTACTTCAAACGAGGTCCAAATCTCATTCGAATGATAGTAGTCTCATTCAAACCCTTCTTTCTTTTTAGTTTCTCCAAGTTCTAGTTTTTGCACACAATTTTCCTACAATTGTCATCAACCCCACTTCATTATAATTTACACAAAAATTTAAATGAAGTATTAGGTCAAGGTATTACAAACTTCCCTCCTTGGGGAATTTCGTCCCCGAAATTCTCGATCTGTCAATCCTTAAGCTTACGGGGTTCACCAACTTCTATTCTAAGCCATAGAATTCCTCCAAGATAAAATCATCGAAGCTTCCAATACTAAGGACACACTATGCACCCCATACGGGGGTTTCACCAAGTAATCAACATGCGACATGCTCTAACGTTTACCATTTCGCTTACCATAGACATCACCTAACTGAATCCGAGTCCTGACTCACTTTATGATAATGTCCAAATAATTTCTAGTACTACCTACATTAGTACCCAAGGCATACAGGTGCTTCCAGAGGAAACACTCTCTAGCGATCGGCACTCACCCGATGTGAACCGTAGTGAAATCAATCGTCGTATTCATCATTAAAAATTAGTTCTATTTTAGGATTGCATATCCTGCATCACACATATTTTTAGGCTATCCAAAATACACGACTTTCATGGGCTGTCCATTGGCTATACAATGCTAATTTCTCATTTCGAAAAGTGATACACCCACCAAATCATCACCGGGTATTTAACCAACACCTTTTACTGCGGCACTCTGATGACCCTTGTACTACCCTATGTGTATCACCTTAGAGCACTCACTTAAGTCCTGTACTTATCCACTCACTGTGGGAAAGCATTAACGTGCTAAGTTTTCCTCAATTTCTAACACTATACCATATCCTCAAGTCACTATCCTGCTCTTTGAAACTAGAGACACTGGCTGTCGTGCTAGCAAGTCAAAAGGCCGCTAATCCTAAGAAAAACTAATACTATGATCAAATTGTGTTGCCAAAAGTGTAGCCACTCATACATAGAAATTTATGCGTTAACAAGAATACCTCAAATTGGGTGAACACAGTTATCAAGCTGCAGTGACCATACCCAGTCCACCGCGCCCTACTAGGCCCAATTGCGCCATACCACGACATGGAACCCATATCAGTTACCATATATGTGAGAATACCAATCCCCAATTATAGAAATTAATAGGGACACACGAGAGTCCAAAGGAACAAGCATCGGTCTCAAGAAATTTCACCCATAAGCATCCGAATATAATTCACGAAAGCAAAACCATGCCAGAAGTCATGTCACTCCTTCCCGACGTTCTCATCGGGTACTAATCCTAGCCACGTACCCTAGCTTGGGTCACTAATTTTGATGATTCAATCACAACCATTCATTCTCGAAATACAGAAGTAATCATACGAACCTTTCGTTCTCCGGGGAGTAAATGCCCAACTTCCTTGGGAGTAAGGCCCTACCCCTATCATCCTTAACACACAAAAACCATTACAATTGGCAGATGCCTTACACCCACATCTATGTTGACCTAATCCATTTATCTTTGACGATGTCACCAACCTACTAGACCTAGGTTATTTTCTACCTTCTCATATTGTGATCAAAAACCCAAATTCTCATAGGCATTACTCAGTTTAAGAGAGGCGTTCACCTCACCATGTCCTTTAACCACACAAGATTGCCACTAATCTTACTTTTGGTTTCTACCTAAACTTAATTTACATGGCGACCACATCGACCGTCATTGACATTCTAAGGGTAGCAAGTACCACACATATCTACATCTTCTAATTCGTACTAGATTGGCAGTACGTGCCAAGAAATAATCCATACCTTAATAATACTATCCTAGCATATACCGTCGGCACATGTCAATATTCTATCATGCTTTCATATTACCCACCTTGGGTTCTATTTAAAATATCCACCTGGCGTCATCAACCTAAATTGCGAATACATTTCCTAGTGCACCTCGAAACTGAGTGTTATAACACCAATACTAGTTATTTCATGACATCTGAGCATCATTCCTATAAAGAGACAGGATATCATTGATGAGTGCCTTATTTTTCATGAATTATGTCCAAATCTAGGCCTTCTTAGGCCCGTTGTGTCATAAATAATGAGCTTTTAGAGTCTTTTTCGTAAATTAAAAGAAAAATGCAAATTTGAATTAAATTTGATTTAAAATGTAATTTTAATAACTCTTGGGTTGAAAATATAATTTTATAAACTTTATGGGCTTGAAAATATTTTTTAAATGTTTATCTAGGCAAAATAAAGTTATCCTTCAAATTTGGTTGAATTCGGAGTTAAAACAAAAAAGTTATGAATTTCAGGGTCTAAAATGTAAATAAGGGTAAATTGGTAATTTCCTAAACTTTAAGGAGATGAATTTAATTTAATATAAGTTATTTTATATTTTTGCAGGTACCTCTGAAATTTGGTGAATATCCGAGGTCATTTGGTGAAGATATGAAGATTGTGAGAAGAATTGAAAGAAGAAAAAAATCTTGGGTGAAATCATGAAAAAAGGAAGTTAAGAAATTGGCTCTCATTCTAATTGATTGCAGCAGTTATAAAATTGCAGAATGCTGTTAGCTTAGTGGCTTAAGCACGCGCGCGAAAAGGAGAAGGTCAAGGGTTTGATTCTTCCCCCTGACCCTCAAATTTTTTGTTGAAAAAACAGGCCTTTGCCATAAGCCAAAATGCCACATCCAAACATGGCTTTAAGGCCATACATCAACATCCAACAAAAGTCGTATGAGATCATTCCATAATCAAAGGAGCCACCAATTATAAATAAACCCCCTTGGTTTTATTCCGTAAAATACCTTTTAAATTGGTTTTGAATTTTAAAATTTATTTTTACGAATTAAAATAGGTGTTTTATACCCATCCAAATACCCTGCCCCTAAGCCTATTAGTAGGACCCTTAGGTTCATTATTTTGAGAGGAGAGTTGTAGAGATCCACTTTAGAATAATTGTTGGTAGTTTTAGTTTGAGTGCTTTATTTATTTTTAAGGGCCAATAATTATTTTATAGGAGGAATTCTATCAAGAATATTTGTGACACACCATTTGTAAGTTTTTTTATTTATTGAAAATTAGTATTGATTCTTGCAAATTTATTGTGTCTACAATTATGCTCGCTTAATTTCCTTACTAGGACTAGGTGAAATTTATCATGTGTGATTAATATTGTGTGTTATTTTAATTTGTTTTTGTTCCCCATATGTCCTAAATGTTATAAAAAAATCGGTATTCATTTAAAATGACATGAGAGTGCATTTTAAACCTTCGGCATTGTTTGAAAAAAAATCATTTTTTTTATTTTAAGTATGAGAATTTTTTTATGGGTTATAGTTTTATTAAATTGATTCATAACCTATGCTTAAAGACTATATTTTAAAATTTAAAAGTGAACTTTTTAAGGGAATAGGAATTTTAGGCATCTAAATTTAGAGACGTTAAATTTTATTTTGGACTTATAACGTGTTATTTTTCCGAATTAAATACGGTGAGAGTCGATTTAATTTGAGTTATAAAATTGGGGATGAGGAATTTAAATTATTGCACAGTGTTAGTTTAACATGATAAATGAATCCAAATTCCTAGTTTTCACGCAGACTTAATTATATCTCTTGTAGTCCTACGTTTTGTTTGTGTATTTTCTTAGTTTAATACTGAATCTCATCTCTAAACCCATTTAGTTTCGTTGGAAAGTTACAATTATTTTGAAGAAAAAAAAATTGATAAATCCTCGTGGTTTCGACACGTACTTATACTTGCTATTCTATAATAGCTCGTGCACTTGCAGTATTTTATAAAAATTGACAACAAGTTTTTGGCACTGTTGCCCGGGATTTGTTCTATTTTTTTTAGTTGTGACTTTTGGAATGTTTTTTTTTTACTTTTCGCATATTTGTTAGTAAAAATTCATTAAAAAAATTAGAAAATTCTGAAGAAAAAAAAATCAACAACAATATTTATATTTCAGTTTGTAAAAAAAATCAGATTTAAGTTTTTTTTAATAAATAGCACTTTTAGCACTAGTTTATCCTAAAATTAAAAAAAAAATGGAAAAAAAAATTCTGGAAATTTTGTGAATTCGTTTTTTGGTAAGTAGTCCAAAAAAATGAAAATTAAAAAAAATAAATTTTCTTTCTAGTATTAATTGTGCTATTTCCAGAATTAAAAAAAATCATAAGTGCGCATTGTTCTGTTTTTTGTGTTAAATACACCGCTAGTTCGTGTGTCGTGTCATTTTTCTTCTTCTTCTTCTTCTTCTTCTTCTTCTTCTTCTTCTTCTTCTTCTTCTTCTTTATTTGTTAGTATTTTTTTTATGTGTGTGTTGCACTTTAAGTTGGTATAGTTTCTTTTGTTTTTTTTCAGAAGCACATTAAAAAAAAGGCAAAAGTGAAGAAAAATTCGAAAAATTATGCAACGATGCGCGAACGTGAAGAAAACTTGTGCAATCTTGCCACGAGCTCAAGGAACTCTGGGGGACGATTGAAACGTAGGCAATGTTTCCCTCCGATCGATGTCAACTTAAACTTCAACCCAACATAAACAAGTAACCGTAACAATTCCACGTCGGAGGTACATTTTTGTGTGCTCCTACGTGATTTAATTTCTCACTTAATTTAGCATGTTGCGTAAATTGACTTAAAGGCAAAACATG
Source organism: Sambucus nigra (assembly GCA_949130495.1). Classification (NCBI taxonomy): domain Eukaryota; kingdom Viridiplantae; phylum Streptophyta; class Magnoliopsida; order Dipsacales; family Adoxaceae; genus Sambucus; species Sambucus nigra. The sequence goes on along the minus strand of OX422220.1, from coordinate 447,297,497 downwards.
TGTGAAAGACAAGACGGGAATTTCATCACCTTTCCTTGGCCCGAAAATCACTAAGTAACCATGCATTTGCATATCCCGAGCCATCATATTTAAGTCAAAATTAAGTAGACGTTGGCCTTAGGATATCACATAGCTCATAGAAAACCTCTTAACGAGGATAGAATTAAAAGCTACTCCCTCGCAAACTATTCAAATCGATCTCATTTCTCCTTGTCAAGGATTGGTAGTTTTTAATCTGTCTTCGTACCGACCACCTACCTGGAGGAAAAAATGGTATTTGAGGCGATAATCGTGGTTGGTCGTCTTTTAAATTCTCCCCTATCGAAGAGTTGGAGCTATCTAATTAGGGAGATTAATTCGGAGACCCCTGCTATCGTCGATTAACCTCGGAAAACCTAGATTTTAAAATTGAAATTTCCCTCGCCTAAATTAGATAATTCAAATTGCTTTGTGTTGGCTAGGAATTACGTGGTTTAAGTCAAATATTTTTTTTAAATTTTCTTCACATAAAAAAGGGTAAAAAAATCTAGTGAGCTCAGTGTATGCGAAGTTGGTATCGAGATCATACCAGTCGTTTGTCGAGTGTGGAGTCTAGCATTCCTAATACTTATGTAGGTATATTTTTTATATTCACTGAGATGGGTGACAAGTTAGCGTCACGTTCCCTTAAAGATCACCTTTATCCGACTAGAACGAGTCAACCTTCGTGCATACGTCTACTCGATCACACTGCGAATAATTTCCGATTCCATCATGGAACAATCCAAATGTTGCCTGTGTTTCGAGGTACCGACAAATAGGATCCCTACCTTCATATTTGGGATTTCAAGGAGATATATGGTACCATTAAGTATCAACAACTCACTGATGACATTGTCAAACTTAAATTGTTCCCATTCTTATTGAAAGACAAAGCCAAGAGTTGTGTTAACTTGTTAACACCCGAATCCATCACCACTTGGAACGAAATGAGTGCCGACTTCGTGAAAAAATTCTTTTACAATCGAAAGACAGCGTCATTACATCACTCCATCAAGACGTTTAGCCAAAAGGAGGGAGAAGTATTGTGGTTGAGAGATTCAAGGATTTGCTACTGAAATGTACGCACCATGGGATTGAAATGGGACGTCAAGTCCAAATTTTGTATGAGTGGTTCGATTGCAATACTCTAACTATGCTCGATTCACTATGTAACGGTGATTTTATTGAGAAAAGTAAGGCCGAGGCTTGGTTATTCCTAGAAGCTGTAGCGAAAAAGTCTCAGTGATGGGCACCCAATAGAGAATCTAGGTCCACCACGTCCAATGAGGGTTTCGATAACCAAGTCGAACAAAGTTATTATTTAAGTGCCAAAGATTCCACATTAGCCCGACGTTTAGAAGCTTTAGAGACGAGCAAAGAGGGCAATCGAGATGCACCTACGGTTGTATAACATTTCGGTTCCCCTATGTGTATACTTTGCGATGCATTCGACCTCTTAGACGAAAATTCTCCCGCCCTTCCAACCCACAAGGCACGTACCGAGCAAGCTAATGCCCTTTACCAAAATAGGCCAAAGTATGACCTATATTCCAATGCATACAATCCGAGGTGGTGAGACCACAATAATTTTTCATGCTCCATGGGTCAATTCCAAGAAAGTGGAGGTTAATCTTCTCGTAATCCACCTCCGGGTTTCCAAAATAATGCCCCCGAACCATCGTATCCTTATTCTCAAAAGATCTAAGATTTAGAGGATACGATGAATTTGCTTGCCCAAATTACCCTCCAATTCCAGTAAAACACTCAAAATGTCCTCCAATCCACCCAACAGAGCGTGCATGCCAACACTCAATCCATAGCCAAACTCGAGGTTCAAGTGAGCCAACTCGTGAACATGTTGAGTGAGAGGAACAAAAGAACATTCCCGAGTCAACATGAGACCAATCCTAAAGGTAATATACCTAAAGGTCAATATTTTATGCAAGATAATGTCGGCTCATCACAAACCTAAGAGGATGTCAAAGCCATCATCACGCTTAAGTCCGATAAGGAAGTAGAGAAAAACGTTTCACCACCCACCGAGAGAGAATCCAAGAAAAGTAAGGAGAAGGAATATCCACTCGTGGATCAAACTTCCTCTCCACCCTCATCTTCCAATCCATCTGTAGAGACCTATGTTCCAAAAGATCTAATTCCCCAACAATTTGTGTGGCAAAAGAAGAAGCCACAAGTTTATTAGATGTTGGAAGTGTTCAAGCAAGTACAAATTAATATCCCACTGCTTGACGCTATACAACAAGTCGCATCCTACGCCAAATTTCTGAAGGACCTTTGTACCTTCAAGAGAAACACCAACATTCCAAAGAAAGCTTTTCTCGTCGAGCAAGCAAGCTCGATCATTTCCTATAGAACTCTTGTCAAGTATAAGGATCTCGGGACGCCGACGTTCTCTATTAAGATAGGGGAGCATCACTTGAAGAAATATCTATTATACATAGGAGCTATTACCTTCTGTCGTACACCATATACGAGAAACTAGGTTTGGGGGAGTTAAAGCCCACTAAGATGACCTTGTCCTTAGCCGACCGATCTATTAAGGTGCATAAAGGTGTTGTAGAGAATGCCTTGATTAAAGTTGGTGAGTTTATATTTTTGATAGACTTTGTGGTCTTAGATATTCAACACTTATTAAACTCAACCATACAAATCCCGATCATCCTCAGTCGACCATTTTTGGCCATATCCGACGCTGTCATTTGTTATCGTAGTGGGCAACTGAACCTGTCATTTGGGAACATGACAATGGATTTAAATGTGTTTAATATAGAGAATCCATCATCCAACGAGGGAGAGAATGACGTCAAGTACTTTCAAGAAGTGAACGATGTCACTACCCCACAGGATAGTGACACAATCGATCTACGTGCTTGGCCCCTTGATCTGTCTCTAGATATGAGTCTTGAAGAATTTGAGAAAGAATTCGGTATGATTAATGAGGATCTTACTATTGACGTCCAATATTTATTGCACTCTTTTAGCCATTTAGATGAGAGAGACTGGGATGATAGGATGGATCAATTCCTTCTCTGTTAACGAAAACCCGAACCCTTTGAGAGTATGTTGGCGCATGAGATTTCATGTACTAGTGACGACATTGAGAAAATCATCAAAGTATTTCCACCTAGTGATGCATGATTTGTCATACGGAATTATCCTTTTCCACCACATCCACATGTGTCATTTGAATATTTGGATGAGATTGAGGAAATGAGTAGAGTATCGTCTTATTTAGAGCCCAATTTATTCATTCTCGAGTTTTAGGGAAATCGAGGCTTAGCATGTCATTCAGAATTTCATTATGATAGTCTCTTCGAGACTGACAATCTATGTTATAATGTGAATGCTCATCTCGATGATCTCACTCACCACATTCATTATGTTCCTTCATATGTATACTTTGTCGATTGGGTTGACTGATGCGACCACAAATGTGTCTAAAGTGCGTGCTTTATAGGCTCAAGCGCATGCCTGTCGCGTTAGTAATAATTCGATAAGTCAAGATCGTCTCCACAGGGAATAAAAATTGGCAATTCAAAATACCATAGGAAAATCTTATTTAACCTTCAAATGATTCCTCAAAAGAAAAGAAAAGATGATGAGTGGTGTTTTGAAATTTCCAAATGGTGATGAAATGAAAATTTAAAATGAACTACGTGAACAAAAACAACTAAGAATTGTAAAGAGAACAGATATGAGTATGAGAGGAAATAGGTTAGGATATAATCCCTCAATCCCTAGTAATTTACCGTATAAAATACTAGAATTGTAAATTAAAATATTAACTAATCCAGTCTTTATAGATACTAAGCATTACATATATGAGGGAACTAGCCCGCATCGTATGAAATCAAAGGTAAATAAAAAGCGGTGTAGAATAATTACATTTGCATAGTATTCTTAAACATACCAAGTACCTAGGGCAAGAGAGATTAAAAGATCTACTATGTTCATATAATATCCTTACACGATTCGATCACTTTTTAATTTAAATTATATTTTCTACATAGGTAATTTACCTAGGAATGGGTTCATGCATCCCAACCCTTGAAGATATAGCTAGACATGGTTTTATTAGATGAAAACAACATTATAACTATGCATGGAATCATGTATCTAAGAAACATTACAACAAAAGAGAATTGCAAAATAGTTTAGAATCGAATTGAAAGTAAAATAAAGAAACAAATAAGAGAATTGAAATTGATACTTGAATTGAAGATTGAAATTGGTAATCAAAACTTGGACTGAAATTTGAACTTGAATCTATAATACTCCTTTGCCTCCAAATTACAACTAGGGTTTTTAAATCCTAAGAAAGTATGAAAATTATTTGCCAAAAAGAACTCTCCCTTTTCTCTAGGGTTTGGCCTTTTATAACACCCAAGTATCATTTTTACAGTTAATAAAAATTAATTATACAAGGATTTCCACGAGTTGAAACTCTTCAGCCTCTACAATAAATCCCAGAATTCGAATTGTCGGACCGGTCCTGATCCCATCGGATCGGTACATTTTTCCATTAGGCGGATCGATTCTTTTTTTATCTACCGAACCGATTCGACTTATACCAGATCAGTTCTTTTTCTATCGGTTCTGTATCAATCCAGGGTCTACTGGAATACTGACATTTCGGATCGGTCTGATCTAACCCAGATCGATCCGATATTCTTCAATTTTGACTTTTTCTTTCCAACTTTGACTTGTCATAACTTTCGATCCCGAGCTCCGATTTGACTGTCGTTTCTTCCTACACACTTATAAGATGATGACCTACAACTTTCATTAGGCTTCAAATCCGAACTCCTGGTGTAAATTTACGTTTTTCGCCTTTGACTTGCCTTCTTTTAACATTTTCCTTTCTTCCGGTTTCTTTATTTCTTTTCTTGTACTAAATACCTGTAAAATTAGTAAGAAATACACGAAACTTGGGGTACTTGTTAGAAGAAGTCATTAGAAATGATATGGGATAAAAGAAATTCAATTACGTTGTTCGAGATATTAAAATGACTAAATTAAGGGGCTAAATTCAGAAGAATTTATGCTTAGTCAAATCCCCCTAACTTAGAACTTTGCACGTCCAGGGCAATGTAAATGAAATAAGTTGATTTTTAAAATTCCGTTTATTAAAATAAAATTCCACTTTCGCAGGCAAGCGATTGCATTGAGCATATGCAACAAGCCTTTAAGCCCCTAGATTACCTTAGTAGGACGAGTTTTGTCTCATGAGGGTTTGCAGTGAATACACCCACAAAATTCTTTATTGACTCAACTAAATATCAACATACTTAAAAATTATACAGTTTAAACTTTTCAAAAAAATAATCACCATAAATTCATATTCAAATGTCTCAAACCATAGTGTGTGTATGCAAAGCCAGAAATTAAACCTCAAATTTCCACCGATTGAGCATTACGTTACTTTCCGAAAAAAAAATTTGATTCAAATTCTTACAGATGCACTCAAAAACAAATCACTCGAATTGTGGTTGTTTTCTCTCGGTATGCATGATATAAAGAGTAAATATAATGGACACAAATTCACACATACAAAATTGAAAAGAAGGAAATATCTGGTGAAAAGATCTTATCATCGGAATACAGTTATTAGGACATGACAAACATCATCTCGTAATCACACCATTTTAATCTCTTTTATTATCTTTTCATGTCTTAGCTCTCAATGTAGTAATTAATTTCACTATTTAGACTCGGTTAGGACTTTTTGCATTAAAAAGTGTAAAGGGTAAAAATGGGAATGGTTGAATGTTCGGAATTGGAAAATGTCCTTATGATGTCCATTAGTGATCTTTCGGGCATTTACTCATTTTTCCCTTTCTTTGCTTATTTTCATTTATTTCTCTTTTTTTTTCTTGCTATTTTTTTGTTGAGCATTTTTTTCTGTTCTTCTCTTGCCCCTTTTTATTGCACAATTTGGACTTACTTGATGAATTTTCTCAATTTTCACAATTCCGGGCTATTTTTGGGTTTTTCGGGTTATCAAACGAAAGAAAAATATTTTATTAGGCTCAAATTACGTTGCAAAGGGATGATTTTTTCACAACTTTATTATGGCTAATATTTTTGGGTTAAACAAAAGAGGGCCTACTTCATTGTCCAAATTGCTAATCACATTACCATATGCATCTTGAGATTAATTAAGTCTAGAGATATATTTAGCACGAATTTTAAGACAACATTTCACACATTTCTGATAACCGGTCAAAACAAAGGATTAAGATCATCAACGACTTATTAAAACACTGAAAAGAACTTTGAGTTAATCATTAACTCAGATTGATTTAAAAACTCATAAAAAATTGAAAGGCTCGAAATTAGCTGTATTTTCTTGTCACTAGGAGTGCGGGATTCTTGCCCAAAAGGCTTTGGTAATCGAATAAGATCTTAAAGGGGAACAATCCCGGCGTCCTTAAAAATGGAGGTAATGAGACGACCATAAGGACGAGGTACCTTGCCCTTTTTTTCCAGCGCCGCATGAATGATATCATTATAACATGCACGGTCCAGATTGATAACAGTGTCATGGGAAAATAAGTGATACACCATAGTAGCCTGACGCGGACGCATAGCCGAATCATTTGAAGTTTGCAAAATGTTAGCGCAGACGATGTGAAAAGTGATTCGGGCCTTGTCAGGTAAACGACCCACAGGAAAAGTCTTTGTATTACAAACCAAATCGAGAGAGATGCAAGACATAAAAACATGTTTGGAAATAGCTAGATCATGACTAGGATAGGAAAATGAGGCTGGAGTGATCACACCCTTGGACTCGAGTTTCTGGGCCAGAATGTCTAGTGAAGACGGTATCGGTGTCGAGTCAATAAACGCTTGAGATTTGAAATCTACTGTACGGACGAACGAACAATAAAATAAAAGTACTTCATTCTCCCATACCGCCTCTCATGGTTCATTAAAGAATCTGCACCAGCCTCTTGACATGAACAGGCTGGTAACAAAATTAGGAAGCTGATCCCAAAGCACCTGACGCTCAATGTGGATTTTTCGCGTAGGACCAAAGAAACGGCAAAACCAAATTCCTTCATGACGGGAATGATATTATCCATTACCATTTGCCATCACTTCGATGGAATTATATTTCTGGGCTTCAGCCATTGGAAATGAAGGATTGGACAGAAAGATAGAGTAGAAAATGGAGATGGATGTGTGAAGAAAAGTCGGAATGAGAGGTTGGTATTTATAGGTGTGATGGGTGAGAGTGGGGAAGGATTTGGTGGGAAATAAGGGAGGGAAAGAATGGGGAGGGGAGTTGTATGAAATTTTGGGGAGAGGAAAGGATTGGGGGAAAGGAGGTCTTAACCTCAGGAAGGAACACAAACTGCAGATATCCAGACCGATCCGATGTCTTTTATTTTTTTTTCGATTTTAACTGACAGGATCGATTTCTTTTTCTACAGGACGGATCGGTCCGATGTCGGATCGATTCTTTTTTTAAGGACGGGCCGATCTGATGCGGATCGGTTCTTTTTTCAAGGCTGGACCGATTCAGGTTTTTAAAAATTGTCTGCTTCCCCTGTTCAGCTTATTGGTCACTCTTCTTTCAATTTTTGACTAACCCAACCTACCTACCAGTGCACATGGACTTCGAAACTTCTCAAAACTTCCATCTAAACCCGAAATGCTCTTATGATATGTGTATGACTCCCGCCTCTGACAGTGGCACATAACTATGAATTCCTAATTATCCTAAAATCCTATCACTACTATACACAACATTCACCCCATACACGTCGGGGGTGCAACGGCCTCTCCTATGTTGCTCAGTCAATCCCCATAAATGGGGTCTGACAACCAGATTGTGTCAGCCTCCATAACAATCGCTTCCAAATACGGCTTGAGACGATGTCCGTTAACCTTGAATGTGTTTCCCCCTTTTTGATCCTCTAATTCAATAACTCCAAGGTGGAACACTTCCTTCACAATGAATGGACCTGACCATCGTGACTACAATTTGCCGGGAAACAAATGTAACCTCGAGTTATAGAGAAGTACTTTCTGTCCTGAATGAAACTCCTAACATCGGATGATTTTATCGTGAGATAGTTTCATTCTTTCCTTTGAGAGTTTAGCACTTTCATACGCATCATTCCGTATTTCTTCCAACTCATTCAACTGCAGTTGGCATGCTTCACCGGCTATTTCCATGTTAAAGTTCACCCTTTTAATAGCCCAATACGCCTTGTGTTCAATTTCAACTGGGAGATGACAAGGTTTTCCATACACAAAATGAAATGGGGCATCCCAATGGTATTTTGTATGCAGTTCAGTAAGCCCAGAGTGCATCATTCAATCTGAGAGACCAATCATTCCTATTGGGTTCGTCTGTCTTCTCTAAGATATTCTTGATTTCCCGATTCTCTAGATCGGCTTGGCAATTCGATTGAGGGTGATAAGTCGTTCCAACCTTATGGATGACCCCATACTTTCTCATTAGCTTTTCCATTGTCCTATTGCAAAAATGAGTTCCATCATCACTGATGATAGCCTTAGGAACTCCGAAGCGAGAAAGTATGTGTTCTTTAATGAATTTTATCACCACCTTATTGTCATTCGTCCTTATAACTATTGCCTCTACCCATTTTGAGACGTAGTCTACTGCGGCGAGGATGTAAATAAAGCCAAAATAGGGTGGAAAAAGTCCCATTAATTCAATTCCCGAGCAATCAAACAACTTTATAATGAGTATGGGGGCTAATGGCATCATGTAACGACGAGTAATAACTCCCATTCTTTGGAATTTATCACACGATTTATAATAACTATTCACATCCCAGAAGATCATGGGCCAAAAGAGATCGCTTTGCAGGATTTTAGTGGCTGTTTTGTTTCTAGAGAAATGACCTCCACAAGCCTCCGTATGACAAAACTCGATTACCCCTTGAATTTTTTCATCAGGTACACATTTTCGGATGATTTAATCGGTGCAATTCTTAAACATATATGGATCATCATAGAAGAACATGCGTGACCAAGTAATGAACTTTTTTCTCTCTTACGAAGTCCACTTGGAGCGAACGACCCCCGTGACAAGGTAATTCACTAAATCTCCAAACCAAGGAAGAGAATAAGTAGCAAATAGATTCTCATCCGGAAAATACTCATCTATGGGAATTGGATCAATAGGTACGTCGAACGAGAGCCGTGACAAATGGTCGGCAATGACATTTTCTACACCTTTCTTGTCTTGGATCGAGAGATTAAACTCTTGTAGGAGTAGGGTTCACCTAATTAGGTGCGGTTTGGCATCTTTCTTGGTCGAAAGATATTTGAGTGCCGAGTGATCAGTGAAGAAAATAATGGGTGACCCAATAATGTAAGAGAGGAATTTGTCGAGAGCAAGAACAACTAACAGTAATTCTTTCTCCGTAGTGGAGTAGTTAAGCCGGGGGCCAAATAATGTCCTACTAGCATAGTAAATAACATGAGCTTTCTTGTCTTTCCTCTGTCCTGAAACATCACCAATTGCATAATCACTTGCATCACATATAAGTTCAAATGGGAGTGACCAATCCGGAGCTTGCATGATAGGAGAAGAAATTAGCATGCCTTTTAATTTATCAAATGTTTCTTGACATGCTTTATTCCATTCAAACGAAGTTTCCTTCATGAGAAGATTACTCAAGGGCCTAGTGATGGCGCTAAAGTCCTTGATAAATCTCTTGTAAAATCCAGCATGGCCTAGAAAGGACCTAACATCTTTAAGTGATTTTGGTGAGGGTAGCTCAGCTATTACTTCAATTTTTGATCGATCAACCTCAATACCCCTAGATGAGACTATGTGTCCTAGAACTACGCCCTCAGTAACCATAAAGTAGCATTTTTCCCAATTGATGGCTAAGTCTTTTTCCACACACCGGAATAAAACTTTTTGAAGATTAGCTAAACATTGGTCGAACGAGGGGTCAAAAATACTGAAATCGTCCATAAACACCTCTAGCCCTTTTTCTACCATGTCGCTAAAGAGACTCAACATGCACCTTTGAAAAGTCACTGGCACATTACATAATCCAAACGGCATACGTTTGTAGGCAAACGTGCCAAACGGACATGTAAAAGTCGTATTTTCCTGATCAAGTATGTCCACTTCAATTTGATTATAGCCAGAATACCCATCTAGAAAAAAATAGTAAGGATGGCCCGCTACTCATTCAATCACTTGGTAGATAAAAGGCAAGGGAAAGTGGTCTTTTCTTGTTCCAGCATTGAGCTTTCGATAATCAATACAAACATGCCACCCGGTGGTGGTGTGTTGAGGTATTAATTATTCCTTGGTATTTTGAACCACAGTCATACCCGACTTTTTCGGAACGACCTGAATTGGGATCACCCATTTACTATCAGAAATGGGTTAGATAATCCCAACATCTAACAATTTAATGATCTTCGCTTGAACTACATCTTTCATGGTTGGGTTCAGTCGCCTTTGCATTTCTCTCAAGGGCTTCACCTCCTCCTCGAGGTGGATTTTATGGGTAAAAATTAAAGGACTTATACCTTTCAAATCTGCTATTTTCCAACCAAAAGCACTTCTATGCTTCCGCAAAACTTCCAACAACTTACCCTCTTGCTCTTTTTGTAAACTAGAAGAGACAACAACAGGAAATGTTTCATCATCTCCTAGAAAAGCATATTTTACATGAGAGGGTAGTTTCTTTAACTCAAGACTAGGAAATCTATCTTCAGAAGGGATCATGCGTGATTCCCGCAGGGGTAATTCCTCAAATCTATAAATTCAATCATCATCTCTCAACTTCTCAAAAGTCGCTTCTTCTTGTAACAAAACTCCTAACTCCTCCACTTTACGCTCAAACTCAGTATAGGAACTCTCAATCTCTTCACTTTGAACTAAACAAACTTCAAGTGAATCCCCACCTATGATCTTCTGAATGTTCTCATCCACCACATTTTCAATAAGCTCAACCCCATGAATTTCATCCTCATCACCCATTTGATTAGCAACATTGAAAATATTGGTATCGATGGTCATGTTTCTAAAAGTGAGTTGCATTTGGCCATCCCTCGAGACCAATATAAAAATATTGGTCTCGAGGGATAAAAATAGATGGCCTAAAATTATGGGAACATGATTACTAGAATGAGGAAAAGGCTCCTTATACCAAATGACAAAGTCTACAGGGAAGTAGAATATGTCCACTTGAACGATCACGTCCTCCATAATCCCTCGAGGCACTTTCACTGTTCGATCTGCTAACTGTAGAGTAATTCATGTAGGTTTAAGGTCACCTATATCAAGCTGCTTATAAATAGAGTATGGAAGGATATTCACACTCGCACCTAAGTCTAGAAATTTTTTTTCCACTCTACGCTCTCCAATAACATACGAGATTGTGGGTGCACCAGGATCCTTAAATTTTGGTGGAAGATCATTAAGAAGGACCGCCACATTTTGTTCCAATAAGACGTTCTTCTTCACCTTAAGCCATCGTTTGATAGTCAAACGATCTTTGATAACTTTGGCATAGGCGAGAATTTTCTAGATATCATCCAGAATTGGCAAGTTTAACTTCACTTTCTTTAGAACATTTAACACTTCGGTACGCGAGGCTCCCTTTTTGGGTGGTGCCAAGCGTTAAGGAAATGGGGCAATAGTGGGCGGTTTTACTTCAACTTCAGGCTCTCCTTCTTCATCCTTATTCATATGCAATGGGGTCTCCTCATACACTGAAACTTCTTTAGCTTTAGATTCTTTTAGTGGTGTTGGCACTAGATCAATTACGCGGCCACTTCGCAGAGTCGTGAGAGTTTGACATTGCTCCGATGAATTCGATGATGTAGAACTAACCATGGTTTTCCCTTGAGGAGGTCTTTGGGCTTGAGCTAGGAATTTACCCTTCTCTTGAGTATTCAATGCAAATTGCAACCTAGATATGCAAGTATGAATTTCCATGAACATTCGATCATACTTAGCATTATTCTCCTTTTGGGATTAGATGAGTTGATTTAGATTATCCTCAAGAGATCACCTAGGAGGAGTAACAAACAGACCAGGAGATGGTGTTTGCATAGGGGTTTGCATGGGAGAAATTTTGCTAAAATTGAGGAGGGGGTGGAGGCATTGCAACAGGTGAATTAGGATTAATCACACTTTGTGGTTGTGCATAGTTGAAACCAAGATGATTCCTCCATGATTGATTGTATGCATTCCCCTACGGTACATTAAAATTTCCTCGAAACCCTCCAATAGCTTCTACTTGCTCAGTGTACATTTCCTTGTAGGCAGGTATTGAGGACACCCTTTTGTAGAATGACCAGCCGCACAAATGGCATATACTTTCTCCTTTCCAGCTTGGATGGGTCCAATAACTTCTCTCAATCGAACCTCAAGTATGTCTCTGAAACTTTTTTCTAATGGGTCAAATCGATCATCTAACAATGTGTCCTTGTCGAAGTGATAAATACATGAGGCAACATGCGAGTTGGACACTTATCGATTTTTGTTTTCACTATGGGGGTCGGAAACATCCCATGCTTGCGTAGTCTCTTCTACGTATTTCAGATGAGCCTCAGCATCGCTCGAGTCTAGCTCCCAAAATAGTCTTTCACACATTATCTACACGAGTTGTTTAGATGCTATAGTAAGCCCTTGGTGACAAAAAGAAATGAGGTGATGTTTTTCAAACCCATGATGTGGGAAACCACTAACTAACTCCGAAAATGTTCCCAATACTTGTCGAAATCTTCATTCTCATTTTGGTGAAAAGCTTGAATTTGAGCTTTGACAGAGTTGGTTTTATGTTGTGGAAAGAACTTGGAGAGAAACTTATTCTGCATATCTCTCCAGGATAAAATAAAATTCGTGGGTAGTGACCATAGCCAAGTCTTAGCTTTATCCTTTAAGGAAAAAGGGAAAAGTTTTAACTGGATAATATTTTGTGGGTACGTTTGATCACCAAATGTCTCACACGCTTCTTTGAATTCTCTAATATGGAGATATGGATTTTTAGAATCCATACCATGGAATGTAGGAAGAATTTGAATCATCCCATTACGAAAGTGTAACTGACCGGCATTATACAGAAGTAAAATCCAAGCAGGGGTGACAGTTCGCTCAGGAAATAAGAGATCTTTTATGGGAAGATACGGTAGCTCTTTCTCCCTAGAACCAACACTACCATGCACATACATATTTCTACCAAATTATTCAGAACCCTCACTCAGTGTTTGACTCAAAGTGCGAGTTGTGATTGAATTTTGAGGTGAAGGACGTGGAACCCAAAAGTGTGGAGAGTCGGTGGTATGAGAATTGTCCGAATTACCTCCAACAATGGGATTTTCGTGAACTTAGATTGGAAAGGAATTTTTCATGTAATCTTATGAGAGATGAAATAATTTTTTTTATATAGGAATGAATCAATTAAGGATTAATTTCACTTTCATAAGTGTCACCAATTTACGCGATCCCCGGCAACGGCGCCAAAAAACTTAACGCGACCACAAATGTGTCTAAAGTTCATGCTTTATAGGCTCAAGCGCAAGCCTGTCGCGTTAGTAATAATCTGATAAGTCGGGATCATCTCCATAGGGAATAGAAATTGGCAATTCAAAATATCTTAGGAAAAGCTTGTTTAACCTTCAAATGATTCCTCAAAAGAAAAGAAAAGATGATGAGTGGTGTTTTTAAATTTCCAAATGGTGATGAAATGAAAATTTAAAAACAATGAAGAATTATAAAGAGAATAGATATGAGTGTGAGAGTAAATAGGTTAGGATACAATCCCCTAATCCCTAGTAATTTACTGTATAGAATACTAAAATTGTAAATTTAAATCTTAACTGAATCCAGTCTTTATAGATCCTAAGCATTACATATATGAGGGAACTATCCCGCATCATATGAAATCAAAGGTAAATATAAAGCGATGTAGAACAATTACACTTTCATAGTATTCTTAAACATCCCAAGTACCTAAGGCAAGATAGATTTAAAGATCTACTATGTTCATATAATATCCTTACACGATTCGATCACTTTTTAATTTAAATTCTATTTTCTACATAGGTAATTTACCTAGGAATGGGTTCATGCATCCCAACCCTTGAAGATTTAGCTATACATGGTTTTATTAGATGAAAACAACATTATAACTATGAATGGAATCATGTATCTAAGAAACATTACTTCAAAAGAGAATTGCAAAACAATTGAGAATCGAATTGAAAGTAAAATAAAGAAACAAATAAGAGAATTGAAGTTGATACTTGGATTGAAGATTAAAATCGGTAATCAAAACTTGGACTAAAATTTGAACTTGAATCTGTAATACTCCTTTGCCTCCAAATTACAACTAGGGTTTGTAAATCCTAAGAAAGTATGAAAATTGTCTGCCAAAAATAACTCTCCCTCTTCTCTAGGGTTTGGCCTTTTATAACACCCAAGTATCATTTTTACAGCTATTAAAAACTAGTTATACAAGGATTTCCAAGAGTTGAAACTCTTCAGCCTTTACAATAAATGCCAAAATTTCGAACAGTCAGACCGGTCCGGATCCCATCGGATCGATTCATTTTTCCATTAGGCAGATCAGTTCTTTTTTTTATGTACCAGACCGATTCGACTTATACTGGATCGATTATTTTTCCACCAGTTCTGTATCGATCCGGGGTCTACTGGAATGGTGACATTTCAGATCGGTCTGATCTAACCCGGATTGGTCCGATATTCTTCAATTTTGACTTTTTCTTTCCAACTTTGACTTGTCATAACTTTCGATCCAGAGCTCTGATTTGACTGTCGTTTCTTCCTACACACTTATGAGATTATGACCTTCAACTTCCATTAGGCTTAAAATCCAAACTCCAGGTGTAAAGTTATGCTTTTTCCCTTTAACTTACCTTCTTTTGTTCTTTTCCTTTCTTTCGGTTTCTTTCTTTCTTTTCTTGTACTAAATACCCTTAAAATCAGTAAGAAATACACGAAACTTGGAATACTTGTTAGAAGAAGTCATTAGTAATGATATGGGATAAAAGCAATTCAATTATGTTATTTGAGATATTAAAATGACTAAATTAAGGGGCTAAATTCAAAAGAATTTTTGCTTAGTGATTGACTCTCGATTGTTCAGACTTTTTTTTTATGATTCAACGCATGTGAGATCGGTGGGGAGTTGGTAACACAAGAGGAAATTCACTGGTAATATCGTCCTTTTACTTTTGTACTTTGTTTACTTTGTCCATATTTTTAGTTTGAGCATACATTGAGGACAATGTAAAATTGAGGTTTGGGGGTAAGGATTGATGATGCTAAGATTCAGCACCACCAGATAAGTGAAGATGAGCTCAAACAGTGATAACAATGGCAGCCATGGAGATATATGTGTGTAAATGTATAGAAGGGGATGAGTATAAGAGGAATAAGACAACGATGTATAGTGGTTCAGCCAATTAGGCTAACATCCATTATGAGTGTGTGATCCGTTAAGTATGGGCACTAATGGCCTTGGATACAATGCACATAAGCTCCCTCTCTCTCTATTGTGTGCAATAAGAGTCTTAGATAGGGTTACAATTATCGATCCCTTTGCAGGGTTGTAGGTGACAAGTATATATAAGTCTTGGGGGGTGTATTGTACCCCCCAAGCATGCATGGTGCATGTGAGTTATGATCTAGCCAATCCCCTACTGACACCTGGAGGCACCACCTGTGGTTAATGATGTCATAATATTCCCTCATGTGAGGGTATGATATTGTTATAACGGTCTTCCACGTGCCATATGAGCCCCACGCACACTATTCCACATGTCTCCCAAATCACGCGCTGCGATGATGTCACCCTCGGCCGATAATACGAGGCCGAGGGCAAAGTTCTTATTAGCAATGAGGCAAGCCTTATTCGGGCCTCGTACTATCATACCCTCGGAGGGTCGTTTGAGCCATAATGAGGGTTCGGCCCCTTGAAGGGTCGTCTGGGCCTATTGATGAGGGGTCGGCCCCTTGAAGGGTCATTTGGGCCTGGTGATGAGGGGTCGACCCCTTGAAGGGTCGTCTGGGCCTGGTGATAAGGGGTCGTACCCTCGTATGATCATCTAGGCCATAATGAGAGGTCTGCCCCTTGAAGGGTCATTCGGGCCTCGTCCAGATGGAGGAAGCTCTCAGCTTGGTCGAGGGTATATATGGGTATATCAATCACCCCCCAGCCCTTAGCCATCGATTTTGTAAAGATGGTTGGGCAATAGTGTTATTTGAGAGATAAGTCTATGATCAGTTTGGTGAGTGACACTTGTCAAGTTGATGTGACACCTAGGCAGATATCCACTGTCGTTCCAGTTTCCCAGGCGTGGCGGCTGCACACTTGGCCTAGGACTTTGTTCCCTAATGATGCCCTTCTTCGTGGCCTATGCCATGCATTGATTATTGGGATCACTTATAATAAGGTATTTAAAGGATTTTTGAAATAATCATTTTATTCTTCTTCTTCGTGCCCAAATTTTCTCTCTTTAGTTTTTTAACAGACTTAAACCACCATTTCTACAACATCAACGTTTCGAGCTTTGGTAGTCTCGTTGTTCTTTCTCAGGTGATCCCTCTGCCCTAGTGCCGTCTTTATCTTCCATTGCTATTTGGTTTCTTGTTTTAGGCCTGTAGGACTGGATATTTCTTTGGCTATTTCATAACCTTCCGGCGTTCTTCTTCGGAGAGTTATTCTTGAGTGTTCTTGATCAAAACCCTTTATTTCTTTGGTTTTAATCCAAAAGTGCTGCTTGGTCAACTGTAAGACTATTTATAGTTAGCTTAGCCAAATTCTTTTAAGTGTGGGGTCTTCCCCTTAATGCTCAGGAGGCTTTCTGATTTAGCCGAGGAATTCCCATCCCCGAGAGATAAGTTCTTCGTAGAGATTAGACGGATATAGGAGGAGGAGGAGGAGGAGGAGGAGGAGGAGGAGGAGGAGAAGGAGGAGGCGGAGGAGGAGGAGGAAGAGGAGGAGAGAAGACGAGGGGCTGACCCCAATTGGGTACGACTCATTTTTTCCATTCCATTAGCCACTATCGTACCCCTGAGTCCTGCGGGTCATCTGGTCATCCAGCCGATAGTCAATAGTGCGAGGGAAAAATGGATCATAGAGCATCATCGCCGACAGGTGCTAGCCCTTCTGGGAGGGGAGATACAACCACTCTCAGCCTAGGCCGACATACCCTGGGCATAGCTCCTTCTGAGGATGTCCCTATAACAGTGTTGTCCCCCCTTGAATTTCAAGTAGCCTTTCCCGATAGTCCTCCAGTGGTTGGGGGATCTAGGGACGAGAGAGATGAGGATGACAATGAGGGTTCTTCTGATGGTGATGATAGTCAAGTTGACACTTTAACTTCTTCCACTTATGTATCGTCATTCAAAGACCATGATCTCTTAGTATGGAGGCATCTCTTTGGCATATAATCCAACATAAGTATTAGGGTTCCTACTGAATCTGAGAAAGTCTTCGAGGGTGACGAGGGAGAGATCGTTGTCTATGAGCAGATGTTAAGGGTCGGTGTTAGTCTCCCTCTACACCCTTCCATAGTCAATATCTTGTCTGCCCTTGGGGTTTCCCCTTCTCAACTTCCCCCAACTCATGGAGGACTATTCTTGGGTACATCTCGCTTTGGAAGAATTCATTTACCGACGAGCCTTCGGCCGATGTGTTTTTAGCCTGTTAAAATATCACCTCCACATCCAAAAAGCTTGGGTACTTTCATCTAGGGGTGAGGAAGTCTGATAAAAAACTTCTCCACATGGCACAAACCTCTAACCATGACTGGAAAAAGATATTTTTCTTCATTTTCGTGGATTAGGAATTCGCCGACGGGGTTTAGCCTTTGGACGACGATCAAAGAGCCCCGAGGAGATGGTCTAACCCTTCCTTAGTTTGTAGGAGAGGGTCATCATTGACTATCTGAGAGAGCGAGGGAAAGAGGGAGGACTTGCAAAATTTGATGATTTGATGACCCCTCGCTTCCTCAAAGAAGATGGTCTGAGGGTCGTCCCCTTGACAGAACTATGTGAGTACTTTTTTGCTCAATCTTTGATTTTTTCCAAGTGTTTCATCTTTGTCTGTATCTTTATGATATGTCGTCTCCTTTTCAGGATGTCCTGTAAATATCTCTGACCATCTTTGGGAAATAACTGCCCCAAGCTTACTATCTGGTTTGGGAAAGAAAAAGGGAAAGGAGCCTCAACAACCTCCGAGGAAGACCAAGGTCGTATGGCCCACACATGTTAAAATAAAGGAACAAGATGTATCTATTGACCCTCGGTTGGATTCAAGGACGAGGGCGAGGGTGGAGACGTCTGAGGGGACCGACTCCTCTTTCAGTATGGGGGCCTATTGGTCTCAGAATTTGACATTTTTGAAGGCTGAACCCTCTTCCCTCATAGACAATCTTAGGGCAACCAAGGCTTCTATGTTCTCTGCTCCCTCGGATGCTGATTACGACTTTTTATCTAATATTCCCTCGACAAAGGTGTACGATTATGGTCTGCATATCCTGGCCCATGTATTTATTTTTACTTTATTTCCTCAATTAACTTTTCAGTAACTATTCCATCAGCCCCTTAACATGTGCCTTCTTTTGTGCAGTCCGTTTGTGCTTTTACATCAGCTACCAAGTGGATGGTCGAGAACCAACAGAAGTTCCATGAATCCGAGAGAGCCATCCAGCACGAGGCTGATCTGAAGATCGAGCTTGAGACTACAAAGGCCGAGTTGGAAAATGTAAGGACCTAACATGCAAGGTTCCTTGATGAGCTGATGAAGCAGCATGATGTAGATCTAAAGGCTATGGATGACCTCTTGAAGGCGAAGGAAGAAGCCTTGAATGCCCAGTTCAAAAGTGAGCTAGTCGAGGCAGTGAAGAAGGGCAAGGCCGATGCTGTGGAGGCCTACAAACTCTCAAATGAGTTTCAAGACTTCGGTCTTGAGTACTTGGAGAGGGGAATCAGGACGACCTGTCAGTGGGTCGTCCTTAAGTTTATCGATGTCGTCTCTTCAGTTCGTCACTCTCTTGAGGCAGTTCAATTGGACGACCCACTGATTGCTAAGGCTCTAGCCCACATGGAGTCTCACGTGAACGTTGAAGGCACCGGCACTTCTGAAGATCAGCATGTCTTGGTTACTGAGGAGACTCATCTTATCGATGTTGAGGCCCTGCCCTCTGATGTTACTCAATAGGGTGGATGTTTGTAGCCAATACCCTCTTCATGTATCAAATTTTTGTACTTTATTTTTATTGGATAAACATCTATAACATTTTGTAATATAATGCCTCTTTTTGTCTTCTATGCTTGTCTTTTGTGCGATTTATCTTGTGATGTTTTAAATTGACAATATCACCAACTCCTCCCTCGTCTTTCTTGAGGGTAAATGGCGGGGTCGTCCCCACCATTTACCCTCATCATAGCCGAGGGTGGTTTCCACCAATTAAATGATGTTTTGAATTTAAAGTCCCCCCTCGTCTTTCTTGAGGGTGAATGAGAGGTTGTCCCCGCCATTGACCCTCATCATAGCCGACGTTGGTTTCCAGCAATTAAATGATGTTTTGAATTTAAAGTCCCCCTCGTCTTTCTTGAGGGCGAATGAGGGGTCATCCCCGCCATTGACCCACATCATGGCTGAGGGTCGTTTCCACCAATTAAATGATGTTTTGAATTTAAAGTCCCCCCTCGTCTTTCTTGAGGGTGAATGAGGGGTCATCCCCTCCATTGACCCTCATCATAGCCGAGGGTGGTCTCCACCGATATAATGGTTTTATATTTCAAGTCCCCCTCGTCTTCCTTGAGGGTGAATGAGGGTTCGTCCCCACCATTTACCCTCATCATAGCCGAGGGTGGTTTCCACCGATATAATGGTTTTATATTTTCAGTCCCCCCTCGTCTTTCTTGAGGGTGAATGAGGGGTCGTCCCTGCCATTGACCCTCATCATAGCCGAGGGTGCTTTCCACCAATTAAATGATGTTTTGAATTTAAAGTCCCCCCTCGTCTTTCTTGAGGGTGAATGAGGGGTCGTCCCCACCATTACCCCTTATCATGGCCGAGGGTGGTTTCCACCAATTAAATGATGTTTTGAATTTAAAGTCCCCCTCGTCTTTCTTGAGGGTGAATGAGGGGTCATCCCCGCTATTGACCCTCATCATATCCGAGGGTGGTCTCCACCGATAAAATGGTTTTATATTTCAAGTCCCCCCTCGTCTTCCTTGAGGGTGAATGAGGGGTCATCCCCGTCATTGACCCTCATCATAGACGAGAGTGGTTTCCACCGATATAATGGTTTTATATTTTAAGTCCCCCTCGTCTTTCTTGAGGGTGAATGAGGGTTCGTCCCCGCCATTGACCCCCATCATAGCCGAGGGTGGTTTCCACCGATATAATGGTTTTATATTTTAAGTCCCCCTTGTGTTTCTTGAAGGTGAATGAGGTGTCCTCCCCGCCATTGACCCTCATCATATCCGAGGGTGGTTTCCATCGATATAATGGTTTTATATGCTAAGTACCCCTCGTCTTTCTTGAGGGTGAATGAGGGGGCGTCCCAAACATTGACCCCATCATAGCCGAGGGTGGTTTCCACTGATATAATGGTTTTATATTTCAAGTCCCCCTCGTGTTTCTTTAGGGTGAATAAGGGGTCATCCCCTCCAGTGACCCTCATCATAGCTGAGCGTGGTTTCCACCGATATAATGGTTTTAGATTTTAAGTCCCCCCTCATCCTTCTAGAGATTAAATGAGGGGTCGTCCCTGCCATTAACCCTCATCATAGTCGGGGGTGGTTTTTTGAAGATGATCCCTATCATACTAGAATTGACAAACACAAGATGAGAGGCCAATATGATATTGTCATTAACATTCTAAGTATTCTGTTGGAGCAACACCCATTACAACTGTGGTCTGATAGGACATTACAACACTACTGATAGTATTTCTTCAAATGATCTACATTCCAAGGGTTGGAAAATGGTTCCTCTTCGAGGTTCTCTAGTCTATATGTTCCAGGGAAAACTTCATCAATGGCCCTATATGGGCCATGCCAATTTTGGTGGAGCTTGTTAGGCTTTTGCCAAGTCTTTTTCAGGACTAATACCCCCACTGCGATTGGCCTTTGCTTCACCCTCTGGTTATAAAATCTGGCAGTCTTTTGTCAGTAGGCAGCCTGCCTTATCTCGGCGTCTTCCCTTCTTTCCTCGATCAGGTCAAAGTTAAGTCTCCTCTCTTCCATATTTCTCCAGGGGTCATACATTTGGACTCTATGGGTAGGAAACCCAATCTCGGTGGGGATGACGGCTTCTGAGCCATATACTAGCATAAACGGGGTTTCACTGATAGGAATCTTCGACGTCGTCCTGTAGGCCCACAATACAACGTATAACTCCTCAACCCATCTTCCATTTGCCTCCTCGAGTCTTTTCCTCTAAGAAATCTCCCTCAGTGAGGGAACCCTGTCTAAAGAGATATCTTCCCTCTTCATTTTTGGCCACTTTTTCTCTAGTTGTGCTTGTCTCAGCCTTGTCTTTGGATTGGTCGATGACTCTGCCTTGTCGAGTATCTATCTTATCAAGGCTTTCCTCTTCTGCCTCATCATCCCCCAAGTAAATTCAGTCACGAAATCAGCTAACGCTTGCCCCTTAATGGCCATCCTTGGTTGATATATAATGTCAAACTCTCCCAACTCTATAGCCCATGGCATTAGCCTCCCTAATTTTTCTGGCTTGTGCAAGACCTGCCTAAGAGGAGAGTCAGTGAGGATAACCATTGTATGGGACTGGAAGTATGGCTTCATATTTCTTGATGCATGGATCAAGGCATAGGCTAACTTCCCCATCCTTATGTATCTTTGCTATGCCCCCTAGAGTGCCTTACTGTTGAAATATACGAGCTTTTATACCCCGTCTTCTTCTCTCATAATGGCTGCGCTGATGGCTGATTCTGAGACAGCTAGGTACACATATAGTCGTTCACCCTGTACTGGCCATGACAACAACAAGGGAGACCCTAAGTATGTCTTTATCTCCTTTAAAGCCTCATCACACTCCTCACTCCATTCAAAGGACTTTCTGAGAATTTTAAAGAATGGTAAACACCTGTCTGTGGCCCTGGACACGAACCTATTCAAAGCTACAACTCTCCCTGTGAGCCTCTAAACGTCTTTGATGGTCTTCGGGGTCTTCATTTCTATGAGGGCTTTATCTTTTTAGGATTATCCTCGATGCCTCTTTGGTTGACAATGAACCACAAGAACTTCCCTGCTCCAACCCCGAAGACACATTTGGCCGGGTTAAGATTCATTCGGTACTTGTCCATTGTGTTAAAGGTCCTCTCGAGGTTGTCCTGATGACCCTCTGCCTTCAAACTCTTGGTCAACATGTCATCTACATAGACCTCCATGGACTTCCCAATTTGGTCTTCAAACATTTTATTCACAAGGCATTGGTACATTTCCCCGATGTTCTTCAGGCCAAAGGGCATGACCCTATAACAGTATGTCCCTTTATTGGTAATAAAAGTCATTTTCTCTGAGTCTTCAGGGTTCGTGAAGATTTGGCTGTACCTTGAATAGGCATCCATGAAGCTCATGAGCTCATGGCCTGCAGTAGCGTCTACCATCTGATCAATGTGGAGGAGAGGGAAGTTGTCTTTGGGATAATGTTTATTGAGGTCTGTAAAGTGTACGCACATCCTCCCCTTCCCGTTGGCTTTTGGGACTATAACTGCGTTGGACAGCCATTCGGGATAGATGAACTCCCTGATAAACTACGCATCTTCTAGCTTCTTGACCTCATCCCCAATGACCTTATACTTCTCTCGAGAATAAATTTTCCTTTTCTGCTTTACTGGATTTTCACCCTCTACCATGTTGAGCTTGTGGCTCATAATTTTGGGATCGATCCCCGGCATATTTGTGTGACTCTATGCAAAGACACTCTGTATCCTCCTTAGCATCTTGATGAGGTCTTCTTTTATATCTATCTTCAGAGCTTTGTCAACTTGGACAATTTTTTATGGCTCATCCTCATTGAGGATGATGGATTCTACCTCTTTCGAGGCTTATCTTTTCTTGAGTTTTTTCTCATCCAAGGGGTCAAGGGTGTCAATATTGTAAGTGGATGTTGCCTTCTTGTGCGCCTCTCTTTTTTCAATAGAATTGAAGTAGAATTCCCATGTCGTCGTCCGGTCTCCCTAAACTTCCCCTACCCCATAAGGGGTCAGTAATTTAATCATCTGATGAACCGTAGATGGCACAACCTCAAACCCCTTGAGGGCCACTCACCCCAGTATAATGTTGTAGGCTGGGAAGACATCTTTGTCCATCACAAAAAAGTTGACCTTACTAGTAAGCCATCTCGGCCACTCGTCCTCCATCCTAATATCGGACTCATACACTCCTAGAGGGTGAACTTTTTCCCCATTGAAACCAATCAATGGGTGATGTTATGGGATGAGTCTATCACAGCTGAGACCCAAGGATTTGAAGAACGTCCAAAACATTACATCTGCAGAACTACCTCCATTGACCAGGATCCTCAGCACCTCACACCCGTTTACCCTTGTACTGATGACGAGAGGGTCGCCATGTGGGGCTAAGAGGCCTTTGAAGTCCATCCTTGAGAATGCCACTATCAGGGTACCCATGTTAACTTTCTTTCTATTCTCTGACTTTCCTTACAGTGAAGTTGAGTGCACAGTTTTTGTCACTGCCTTGGCCTCTGCTACATGGGTCTTCCTGTTGACGACCTCTGACCCTCCTCCTGCTAGACCCCCAGAGATCATTCCAACATCGAGCGAGATCATATTAAGTCTCTTGACTGGTCCGTGATCTTCTCTCAAAGGGAGGTCAGGGTTGTCCTCATCATCCGAAGTGTCGTCCCCTCTTTTTGGAGGATCTTCTCTACATGTATCACCTCTCTTCTTTCTGGGGTCGTCCCCTCGACCCCTTTTGAAGGAGACTTTATCAACGTACTTCCTAAGATTCCCTTCTTTTAGCATCTTCTCGATTTCATCTTTCGGAGCAAAACACTTGTTGGTGACATGGCCACGGTCTTAGTGAAATTCACACTATAGATTATTGTTCCTCTTGTGGGGGGTTGCCCTCAGCTTCTCAGGACACTTTAAGGACCGGTCACTTTTTATCTCATTCAGGATATGCTCGCAGCTGACCGTCAGAGGGGTGTAATCAACAAATTTGTCATCTGCCAACCTCTTCTTCCCCTCTTTGTTCTTTTTCTGGCACTTGCCCCCACTGTTGCCTCCTTTTTCGTCTTCGTATTTTGCTGCCATCGCCTCTTCGACATTCATAACCTTTCCAGCTATTGACAACAATTCAGCCATTGTCCTCGGAGGGTCTTCAACAAGCTTTCATAATAGATTTTCCTTCTAGAGTCCTCCAATGAGGGATGTCATGGCTATGCTCTCCTCATAGTCTTCGACCTCTAACTTTTCTTTGTTAAATCGGGCTATGTATTCTCTTAGGCTCTCAGTCTTCCCCTGCTTAACATAAAGAAGGTGTGTGGTCTTCTTTTGTGGCCTCACTCCAAAGAAAAAGTTATGGATGAACCGGTCTTCCAACTATTTGAAGCTTTCAATGGAGTTCTTAGGGAGAGACATATACGAGACGTGTGCAGCCCCAGTCCGAGTGCCAGAGAAGGCACGACACTACATTTCATCTGAGATAGATTATATATCTGTCGCTGATTGGTACATCTCAATATGGTGGAAAGGGTTGGTACTCCCGTCATACCGAGTGGTGACCGCTGGTGGCTTGAACTTGGGCGGCGTGGGGAAGTTGACTATCTTCTCCACAAAGGGTCAACCTAAGGAGTATCCTCTCTGAAGAGGGACCCGACTTTTCAGAATATCACCAATCTTATCTTCCAACCTTTGGATCGAGTCGTTCTAGGGCCTCGTAGGGTCAGCTTGGTCGATGCTATCCCCAGACGCCTCTTTGAGGTGAACGGAGGGTTCCGTTGTGGCAGGTCTGTGTCGACTGTTTACTTCCCCTTGACCATCGTCCCATCGGCCTGCATGAGGTCGGCCATATACTGCCTCCCTTCTGGACCTCGCAATACTTCTCGATCGGGACAATTTTTCCCACAGGTCATTTACTGGGCCCAGCCTCTCAAAGGCCAACCCCCTACTCAGACGATCAAAAGCAGAGCTCCTCGGGCGATCGTCAGGATTTTACCTTCCACAGTTCCCTCTGCTATCCTCGAGAGGCCGCACAGTATTGTTGGAGACCTCATATGGCTCCCAGCACTCTGTGGGGCCTCCTCCCCCTCCAGATCATCATACCTATCTTTTGGGCAAGGTTTTCCTCGCCTCCCCAGGCGTAGACACTGGGGGTCAGCAACATCCCTCCGCCATTGAGTTGGTGGAAAGTCTTTACGTGGTGCCTGGGGTGTTCCCCTGGACTCATGATTCCCTGGAGCTGCCACTGGAGTAATCATCTCCGGTGAGACTCCCGGTGGTCTTAGTATGTTTTGGCTAAGGGCTGTGAACTGCTCCTGCATAATTCGCTGGCTTGCTGCTAGAGACTTCAAGGCGACCACCAAATCAGCCATCTCAGACTGAGGTGGTGGTTGACTGGAACTGGGTCCTACTACACTATCCATTGGAGGAAGAGGTGGTGGTGGCATCTCCGGTGCCATGTGTTTGAGCTACAGAGGACTGAATAACCAAAAGATTGAAGAGCTTGAAAACCCTAATGGGTCTCTTTTAATGCTGAAACAGCTCCACAAAGGGAAAGATCTGGTTCACCAACAGAGTGCCCGGTGGGGTCAAGCTGTATAAAGGAATAGATGTCTTCTCGTTCCCATAGACGGCGCCAAACTAATGATGCTTAGATTTAGCACCACTAGATAAGTGATGATGAGCTCAAACAGTGATAACAATGGAAGCCATGGAGATATATGTGTGTAAGTGTATGGAAGGGGATGAGTATAAGAGGAATAAGACAACGATGTATAGTGGTTCAGCCAATTAGGCCTACATCCACTGTGAGTGTGTGATCCACTAAGTATGGGCACTAATGGCCTTGAATACAATGCACATAAGCTCCCTCTCTCTTTACTGTGTGCAAGCAGAGTCTTAGCTAGGGTTACAATTATCGATCCCTTTGCAGGGTTGTATGTGACAAGTATATATAGGTCTTGGGGGGTGTAGTGTATCCCCCAAGAATGCATGGTGCATGTGAGTTATGATCTAGCCAATCCCCTACTAACACCTGAGGCGCCACCTATGGTTAATGATGAAATAATATTCCCTCACGTGAGGGGGTGATATTTTTATAACGGTCTTCCACGTGCCATATTAGTCCCACGCGCACTGTTCCACGCGTCTCCCAAATCACGCGTTGTGATGATGTCACCCTCGGCCGATGATACGAGGTCGAGGGAAAAGTTCCTGCTGGCAATGAGCTACACCTTATTCAGGCCTCGTACTATCGTACCCTCGGAGGGTCGTTTGAGCCATGATGAGGGGTCGGCCCCTTGAAGGGTCATCTGGGCCTGTTGATGAGGGGTCATCCCCTTGAAGGGTGGTCTGGTCCTGTTGATGAGGGGTCGACCCCTTGAAGGGTCGTCTCGGCCTGGTGATTAGGGGTTATACCCTCGTATGATCGTCTGGGCCATGATGAGGGGTCCACCCCTTGAAGGGTCATCCGGGCCTCATCCAGATAGAGGACGCCCTCGGCTTGGCCGAGGGTATATATGGGTATATCAAGGATGGAATTTTTGAAAAGAAAAAAAAAAGAAAAGAATTTCAAAAAAAATTAGTATAATTGAGTTTAGAAACGAATTTCTTAATATAGAATTAAGTCATGGATCTCTCAACTTTTGTTTGTTTTATACATTAGCCATACAATATGATCGAAAATGGATATTGAGGCGAAAGTTAATATGCTTAACGAATAAATTTGGAGATTTTGACCTAGTGAGATTTTTGTGCCATTCATTATTTTCGAGACATTTAAATAAATCCGAGTTAAAATAACTCAAACTTTCTTTTAGTGATAAATTCATTGATGATCTCAAATTCTTTGTTTTATTAGATTACTGAAAACAAAAAGTCAAAATGTGAATCTTAAAGCACTAGAAGTCTTAGTAAGTCGTCTTGAGATGCAAATCAACTAAATGAAAATAGAAAAATGAGATTAGGGCATCCTTTGAAAGCCCGAAATTAAGCCCAACTCCACCTTTTTTACATTATTCAGTTGCAAGCTTATTTGAGCCAAAAATAAAATAAACCTTTTGTTGAAAACCTATTATCCTACCCAACTCCAACTGGGAGTTTAAAGCCCATAAAAAAAACATACCCAATTTCGGGGAATTTTAGAGAGGAATTACGGTGGGAAAAAGGAAAAAAAAGTTTGCAAAATAATGTGTGAAAAGAAAAGAAAAAAAAAGGGGGAAGAAAGAATGGAAAAAATATTAAAAAAAATGTGAGTTTGAAAAGAAAAAGCGAAAGAAAAAGAAAATAGAGGTTCGAAGAAAAAGTGCCTAAAAGTCAAAATACGAAAAATCTCTATATTCTTAGAATTTTTCGAACTCCAAAGCCATTCCTTCTACCTAAAATCGGAGCCTACAATACAACCAAAGAAAGTCCTAATCGATCTCAAGTGAAATTATTCATATTATGGAGAAAAGATGAATATGATCTATGGTGTGATTCAATATTTTCAAAAAAGTAATCGATGTTTCATTCATGAGATTATATTCATCCAGTATAAAAAGTCCATTTTTCATCATGTATATGTGAAAACTGTTTATTTAAATTTATTCTTTTATTAACATATACCGAGAGAAAATAACCCATTTTTGAGTGTTCGATTGAGAGTGCATCCCGTGAGATTTTAAAATCAAAACGAACTTTCGAATAAGAAATGTAACGATCAAATCTTTTGAAATGGACGGTTATATTGGCTATGCACACACACAAACGATAAGTTGAGATTGAGAAATGAAGTTCTACAATATTTATGAAGTTTGTATTTAAACTTGATTATATTAATTTTGAGTCTTTTTTGTGTTAAGTCAAGTTTTTGAATTTTGTGGTTATATTCACTGCAAACCCACACGAGATAAAACTCGTCCACTAGGGTGATCTAGAGGTCTAATGTCTTATTGTACATGCTAAGTGCAACCGTGACTCCTACGAAAGTGAGTTAGATTTTAAAGTTTTAGTTTTGCTCGAGGACTAGCAAAGTTTATGTTTGGGGGTATTTGATGAGTGCATTATTTTTGCATAAATTTTGTCCAAATCTAGGCCTTTTTAGGCCCATTGTATCATAAATAATGAGCTTTTAGAGTCTTTTTCGTAAATTAAAAGAAAAATGAAAGTTTAAATAAAAATTGGGTTAGAAATATATTTTAATAACTCTGGGGGTGAAATTGCAATTTTAGAAACTTTATGTTCTTAAAAATAATTTTTAAATGTTTATCTAGGCAAAATAAAGTTCTCCTTGAAATTTGGTTGAATTTGGAGTTAAAACGGAAATGTTATGAATTTCGGGGTCTAAAATATAAATAAGCATAAATTGGTAATTTTCTAAACTTTAAGGGGCTGAATTTAATTAAATATAAGTTATTTTATATTTTTACAGGTACCTCTGAAATTTGGTTAAGATCCGAGTTCATTTGGTGAAGATATGAAGATTGTGAGAAGAATTGAAAGAAAAAAAAATCTTGGGGTGAAAGCATGAAAAAAAGAAGTTAGGAAATTGGTCCTGGTTATAATTGACTGCAACAGTTATAGAATTGAAGAATGTTTCTAGCAAAGTGGCTTAACCACGTGCGCAGAAAGGAGAAGGTCAGGGGTTCGATTCTTCCCCCTGACCCTTATTATTTTTGTGAAAAAAAGGCCTTTCTCATAAGCCAAAATTACACATCCAAACATGGCGTTAAGGCTATACATCTACAGCCAGCCAAAGTTGTATGAGATCATTCCATATCTGAAATTTTCAACATCAGATAAACACTAATCAAAGGAGCCACCAATCATAAAGAAACCCCCTTGGTTTTAATCCATAAAATACCTTTGAAATTGATTTTGAATTTTAAAATTCATTTTTAACAATTAAAATAGGTGTTTTATACCCATTCAAATACCCTACCTCTAAGCCTATAAATAGGACCCTTGGGTTCATTATTTTGAGAGGAGAGTTATAGAGAGCCACTTTAGAATAATTGTTAGTAGTTTTAGTTTGAGCGTTTAATTTATATTTGAGGGCAATAATTATTTTATGGGAGGAATTCGGTCAAGAATATTTGTGACACACCATTTGTAAGTTTGTTTATTTAATGAAAATTAATATTCATTCTTGAAAATTTATTATGTCTACAATTATGCTCGTTTAATTTCCTTACTATGGCTAGGTGAAATTTATTTTGTGTGATTAATATTGTGTGTGATTTAAATTCGTTTTTGTTCTCGATATGTGCTAAATGTTTTTAAAAAAAATCATTATTCATTTAGAACGACATGAGAGTGAATTTTAAACCTTCGTCATTGTTTGAAAAAAATCATTTTTTTATTTTAAGTATGAGTACTTTTTGATGGGTTATGCTTTTATTAAATTGATTGATAGCCTATGCTTAAAGACTATATTTTGAAATTTAAAAGTGAACTTTTTAAGGGAATAGGGATTTTAGGTGTCTAAATTTAGAGACGTTAAATTTGATTTTGGACTTATAACGTGTTATTTTTTCGAATTAAATACGATGAGATTCAGTTTAATTTGAGTTATAAAATCGGGAATGAGGAATTTAAATGATTTCACGGTGTTAGTTTAACATGAAAAATGAATCCAACCTCTTAGTTTTCACGCACATTTAATTGTATATCTCGTAGTCCTACTTTTTGTTTGTGTATTTGCTCAGCTTAATACTAAATCTCGTATCTAAACCCATTTAGTTTAGTTGGAAAGTTACAATTATTTTGAAGAAAAAAATTGATAAATCCTCGTGGGTTCGACCTGTACTTACACTCGCTATTCTATAATACCCCGTGCACTTGCGATTTTTTATAAAAATTGACAACAATCATCTTACCTTAAGCATTACACTTACCCATATATGCCAATTCAGGAAACCTCACCCGACATGTAGACTATACGAATCTTCTAATTATTGACCAACAATCTTAATATCATCACCTAACCCTCAACACAATCACTACTATGATTCTAATGCTTCTTTCTACCAGAATTAACCGATCTCCTATGAATACCAAATGCATTCCATGTAAAAGTCCGAAACCTGACAAGATTTCATCATTTGTACATTTACCATTGTCGGTGCGCTCAACAAACCTTTTAATACCCACATTGCGATTACTCGATGCTCGCAAAGACACTAGCCTCCGAGCTTCTACTTATAATACATCTTAACCATCAAACACCTCAAGGTGTCACAACATTAGATTCTTATCACCAATGACACCACACAATTAGTCCAACGGGCACTCAAGCATACCCTTAAACCATACTCACACTAGGATTTCCTCAAACTTAGACATTACTTTGGTGGCTAAAAAGAGCCTTTACACTTAGGTACTAATCTTATCTTTCTTCCAAACGACTATGACCACATGCCACGTACAACCCACAACCAGCGCTACTAAGGATTATGGTAGGGTACAGGATATCGGCTAGAACCTATAAACCTCAAGGTTTGCCTCGTCTAATCCTCAATGAATGTTCAACCTTGACAACTAAATTGCATCACTACATAAACATCATGCCATTTGTTAATCTACAAGTTAACACAACTAAATAGATCTTGGTAGGATATAGGACGTCAGTATTGCCTATAAATACCAAGGCCTGCACCATGGATGCCACGAGGGATCATATTCCTCAATACCACATTATAATCAAGATTCACTAGACCCCACTCCTCAACCAAGGGAACCAATACATTGAACGTCACTCAATCATCAAACATTTATATATGAAATATACAACCTTTATTTCTAGGTCTCAATGAATACTACTCACTGTTTCCACTACCAAGTCTACTCTCATCATCAAAGTTACCACACAATACATCTCATGCAAAGGATCATCGGTTTGACTTTATTTCCTTACAAAACTTCATATGTTCACCGGACTACCATCAATCACAATATTACCCCAAGGATCGAGTTTTCATAATTACATTATCGGCGTTAACGATCCGTAAGCGCCGCATCTAAAGATTATATACCTTTTAATCACTAATTATCAGTGTTTAGTCACGACACCCTAATAATAAACATATATTGTTGACTATATACAATTTGTGCCACCTGCCTAATAGGTGTCATCTCACTCTATTAACATATGTGAAGGCTTTACGTAATCAATGATTAGAACATAAGCACCACCCACTAACAACCACGGTGTAACGACTATTGACTTGAATGGACACCCATAAATTACTAACAAATATAATCACAAGCGCAGAAGTAATTAATAACTATCAACTTAATCGCATGGCACATGGCACTAACTTAGTTATCGTGCTAACCTCTTTGACTTTACCGTCGAGGACAAGAACTAAACCATCACCAATCTACAGTGACCAACCCAAAACTACACCGACGTTGAAAAAGCCAATAATGACCTCATTATGTCACTCTCGAAAGGAACCTTAAACCAATAACTCTCACCGGTCCGAATTCATGGGTTACTCGTAGTCAACCCGATTCGACCCAAGCGTTAGGTGTGAAGTGAGTAGTAGTCTAGTTGTATTTTTAATAGCGTTTCACTTGTTTAGTATGTGATTCATTTTTCAAGTCAAACTACATGAGGGACCCGTTGGAAGTACCCCTGGAGTCCAAACACGCAAAGCTACTAACATAAAATTAAAATAAAATACTTACCTGTATAATGCTCTCCAAATACGAACCCGCACCCAACCTGGCCTAACAAATACGAAGGTGTAAGCGAATGACTAGTGGGAATTGTCACACCCCTCCAAATTATGGCATCGGCCGCCACCAAAACTAAGACGGGCGTGAGTAAATAAAATATCATTCTTAGCATGAGACAGATATGAGACATAAATAAATCAGTCCATAAGATAAACAATTGAGTCAATCTCAAATGATCACAAATAACTAAGCGATAAAAGATCCATCCCATGCTAACTCCAAAAATCCAATCTCTAATAATGATTAAATAAAATCTGAATAATCCCAACCGAAATCCTCTAAACAACTTTGGAACCGAATGGCCCAATAAAACTCCAATGAAGTCTCATGATACAACTGGAAAAGAAAGTCTAACTAAACTATGCCATAAAGTAAATAACTCTAGTTGCACCTCCAATGATAACTCCAATAAACTTATGCAGCTTCTCCAAATCAAATCCTGAAAAAGATTAGTCAACGCATGGGTTAGAGCCAAAGCCCTGAGAAAGAATACACACTACTCCCCTCAAATAGGATCCTTGAATCTAGACAGTAGCATTATACGCAATAAATATCACCATAGAATATTTTAAATTAAACACAGTCATTATAAATCACTAACTACCCACAGAAATCTCATTTATAAAGGCATACCAATATAATTTTACATTCCCAAGTCCCATGATGTTAATTTAATTAAATTAACCAGTTTTATTATAGTTCTAACTTTTTATTAAAGTGTCAAACTTCCCCTTGTCAATCGCCCTCTAACCCATTTAAACTGTCGACCCCGACACATGACAAGGTTCCCCTTATCAATCGCCCTCTGACCCGTTTAACTGTCGGCCCTGACACATGACAGGGTTCCACACACGACACGACATAAATCGCCCTCTGGCCCGTTTAAACTGTCGGCCCCGACACATTATGTCGCAACAAATTTTAATACCCATTTTTATCTTAGGCATTAATTCTCAATTTATAATCACCCCACCCTTTTAATCAACGTGAGATACTCCAAATACCCCTTAGTCCCATACCTAAGGGTCCCCAAGTTATCAATATGTCATATCCTATGTATAGGAGGATTTTCTAACATAAATCTTAACTTAATCTCGTACGTAGACTACCGTAACGACGATAAAGTAATAAAAATCAGCCCACCCTCAAGATGATAAAAACGCAATAATCTACCCTCACTAGTAACATACCTAGAAGGTGAAAATCATGGCAGGTCTACCCGCTAGTCCCATACCTAGAAGGCATCCTAAAGTATAGGGATAGCAAAATTACCCAACAACCCGTCGTCATAAAGGCAATATAATAATACCAAAAAGTCACACAAATATGCATAATAAATCAATGTTCCAAACTATGCATGATAGTCCAATTCAATTAAAACTTTAATTTAATTATCACAACGTCAACCATACCCAAATAATCTCATTTAATTATTTTAAATTAAATATACCAAGTTTTCATCATATATACATCAAAAACAAAATTTCATTATCTCTACGTGTATTACATGAGTTATACGCACCCAAAAATTATTTATTTTAAAACTAGGGTTTTTCTACATGCAACCTACACCAATAAAACCCAAAATCGCTCATGCATCCTACGTACCCAAAGGATTATGAATATTATTCAGATTAAAAGATTTTATAAAAATATCCCCATAATTAGTGTCCACTTTTTCTAATTAAGTTACTAATTATTTTTAAGAAAACATGTAATTAAGTGTTTAAGCGACACTCAAAACGCATAATACTAAAGGAAAAGAATAGAGTATTCATGCCTGTAAAGATCGTGTTGAAAATCTGATTAGAAATCTAGATTCCTCTCGAAAAATTAGCAAAAGAGTGTTCTTCAACGATCTTGATTAAACCACAATTACACCTTCAAAAACTTGTGACAAAAACTTGATAATGAAGAAGGTTGATGATTATGGGTGAGAGGAAAAATATTTGGACGTGTTCTCTGGTGAAAAACTGGAGAAAAAGTGATTATGAGAAGCCCCCCTACGGATTAACAAGGTTATAAAGTTATTGGGAGTCCTAATCCTATACAAACTCTAAAAACAGCTTGCAGCGCACGTTTTCTGGGAGGGTCGATCGATCTACCCCCAGGCATCGATCGATCGATCATGACTAAAATCTGACAGTTCGCCCAAAAAAATTATAAGGGACAAAAATTATAAAATCAATATAAAATCCATTTTAACTCCGATTTTAATTCCGCTTGAAGTTTTATTCTTCTAAAATCATAACCAACATATTTAGCCAATAAAAATTATTAAATTCAAAAACTGATTTTTCTCAAAAATTCTAATTAATTAATTAAATAATAAATAAAAATACGAGGTGTTACATACATCCCCACAACCAAAGAATTTCGTCCTCGAAATTAGACGAAGCATTCACATCATCACGCAAATATCGCACAAGAAAATAAGTCTCACATATGCCTACCCGTAGAATACCATAATTGGGCGCCCATACACCCAATCCTATGCGCACTTCCCCATGAACAAAAAAATCATATATATATATATATATATATATATATATATATATATGCATATTCATAACTATGAAAATAACGGCGTACCACACACTCTCACAAATCCCCCACTCGATCCAATATCCGAAAGTCATCAAAATGCTAACATCCTCAAATTAAATCTCAACATCAAAACTCGATACATATGATACCTAACATCTGTACTAAAATCTCTAAAATAATTATCGTCTCCAAAATCCATTTTAAGGACCCTCACATAAAGCCTACTATTTCTAAACCCAATGCCTACACGTCCTTAACTTAAAACTTCACATCTCCAAGAAACACATCTAACACATATGCTAGACCCTCTACCATTAGGAGTACGAATCAACAAAGGGAATCAAAGATCGGCAATGCGGAAACTAAACGAACTCATAACCTACGAGACCTAAGATCATGCTCTGATACCATCTGTCACACCCCGCCAAAACTAAACCGGGCGTGAACTAAATAATTGTCATTCTTAGCATGAGATAGATAAGAGACATTAATAAATCATTCCATAAGATAAACAATTGAGTCAATCTCAAATGATCACAAATAACTAAGCGATAAAAGATCCATCACATGCTAACTCCAAAAATCCAATCTCCAATAATGATTAAATAAAATCTGAATAATCCCAACAGAAATCCTCTAAACAAATTTGGAACCGAATGGCCCAATAAAACTCCAATGAAGTCTCATAATACGACTGGAAAAGAATGTCTAACTAAACTATGCCATAAAGTAAATAACTCAAGTTGCACCTCCAATGATAACTCCGATAAACTTATGCAGCTTCTCCAAATCAAATCCTGAAAAAGATTAGTCAACGCATGGATCAGAGACAAAGCCCTGAGCAAGAATACACACAACTCCCCTCAAATAGGATCCTTGAATCCAGAAAGTAGCATTATACGCAATAAATATCACAATAGAATATTTTAAATTAAACGCGATAATTATAAATCAGTAACTACCCACAGAAATCCCATTTATAAAGGCACACCAATATAATTTTACATTCCCAAGTCCCATGATGTTAATTTAATTAAATTAGCCAGCTTTTATTATAGTTCTCACTTTTATTAAAATGTCACACTTCCCCTTGTCAATCGCCCTCTGACCCGTTTAAACTATCGGCCCCGACACATGACAAGGTTCCCCTTGTCAATCGCCCTCTGACCCGTTTAACTGTCGGCCCCGACACATGACAAGGTTCCACTCATGACACTACATAAATCTCCCTCTAGCCCGTTTAAACTATCGGCCCCGAAATATTATGTCGCCACAAATTTTAATACTCGTTTTTATCTTAGGCATTAATTCTCAATTTATAATCACCCTACCCTTTTAATGGATGTGAGATCCTCAAAATACCCCTTAGTCCCATACCTAAGGGTGCCCAAGTTATCAATACGTCATATCCTATGTATAGGAGTATTTTTTAACATAAATCTTAACATAATCTCGTACTTAGACTACCGTAACGACGATAAAGTAATAAAAATCAGCCCACCCTCAAGATGATAAAAACGTAATAATCTACCCTCACTAGTCCCATACCTAGAAGGAGAAAATCTGAAAGGTCTCCCCGCTAGTCCCATACATAGAAGGCATCCTAAAGTATAGGGAGAGCAAAATTACCCAAAAACCCGTCGTCACAAAGGCAATATAATAATACCAAAAAGTTATACAATTATGCATAATAAATCAATGTTCCAAACTACGCATGATAGTCCAATTCAATTAAACCTTTAATTTAATTATCACAACGTCAACCATACCCTAATAATCTCATTTAATTATTTTAAATTAAATATACCAAGTTTTCATCAGATATACATCAAAAACCAAATTTCATTATCTCTACGTGTATTACATGAGTTATACGCACCCAAAAATTATTTATTTTAAAACTAGGGTTTTTCTACATGCAACCTACACCAATAAAATCCCAAATCGCTCATGAATCCTACGTACCCAAAGAGTTATGAATACTATTTAGATTAAAAGATTTTATAAAAACAGCCCTATAATTAGTGTCCACTTTTTCTAATTAAGTTACTAATTGTTTTTAAGAAAACATGTAATTAATTGTTTAGGTGACACTTAAAACACATAATACTAAAAGAAAAGAATAGAGTATTCATGCCTGTTGTTGATGTAAAAAATTAGATCACTCCAATAATTCAATCACAGATAAATAAATGAGACAGAGAATTTTAAAGTGGTTCAGTCTTATAAGAATGGCCTACGTCCACTGTTGTTTTATTGTTGAGTGTTTGGGAATTCTCGATTACAAGTTCTATCAAGAAATTCCTCTCTCGATTCCCGGGTTTGGATTCGGGGTCCAGGTTCCCCTTACAATGGGGATTGTACAATGTATTTATATCTCTGAGGCTGTAATGTGAAAGGGTAATACATTAAATGATATACATATGAAAGGGTAATACATTTAATGCCCTCTTTGCGTGTGCGTCTGAATGATAAGCATTTAATGAGTCAGTTGAACTGTTGGTTATCCAGCTATTAATGCTTTGTTCGAGATGCAGCTCGGACCGCCGAAGCTTCTCGGTACTTAAGAGTTCCTCAGAGCGCGTGAGTTCCTCGGGGAACTAGTCTTCCTCGTTGTAGTCTTGTTCCTCGGAGCGCGTGGGTTCCTCGGAAGTGTCGGTTGTTGCCACATAGATAGCCACGTGTCTTCATATGATTGGTCCATGTCAGCAGATTAAATTTGGTATCAACAGAAGCCCCCAATGTTTCATAGTTCGAAATTTGAGGAGTATGGAACATTCTTTCTCGGAATATGGTAGCTTTAAATAGTCTTCCTGATTTTTAGGAGCGTTTCCCTTGTATTTATTTCTCCTTCCCAATTCATAGAATCATGCTTTTTTGGACTTTTCTGCGTGCTTCGATTCCCGCATCACTTTCGTCTTTTTAGCCGCTGTTGTTCGCTTTGATTCCCGCGCCACTTTTCATCTTTTTAGCCGCTGTTGTCCGCTTTGATTCCCGCGTCACTTTTTATGTTTTTAGCCGCCGGTAACGTAATCATCCTTTTTTGTAATCACTACTTCACCATTTCCCAAGGCAAGGTATTTAAACTTCACAGACACTCCCATCGTCTTCTACCTTTTAAAATTTTTATCTTCGAGTTTTACGTCGTCTCTTCCTACTCTCTTGTGCGTTCATCTTTTTAGTCGTTTGTTGTCAGCAAATCCATTTTTTTCCTGTAAGATCTTCTTCCTTCTTCTTCATTTCTTTATTCACCATGGTTTACCCTGTTAAGTCTCTTGAGAAGTTTCGTTATGATTTCTCCATTCCCTCATTGGCTGTTTTGGAAGAGCTTTCTGAGCCTTCTAATTACTTCCATTTGGCTGAGGGACATTGGTTCCCCAGTCTCTTTTTTGCTGAGTGTGGATTTTCTTTTCCACTAAATCCCTTGTGTCTGGAATTTTGTCAGTACTTTGATGTTGTTCCTACACGAATAGCCCCTAACACATGGAGGATAGTTAATGGGGTGCATAGATTAAATCAAGTGCATGGAACTCGTATAGGAATTCCATAAATCATGTACTGCTATAGATGGGAAGTTAATGATAATAATTTTTATTTAAAAACTAGATTTTTAAATAGAGCCTTAGTATTCAATCTCCATGATGCCAATAGGGATTACTTTGAACACGGGGTTGTCATAAAAAATTGGCAACACCCTCCATTAACTGGATATGAGGTTTACCAGAGTCCCAGATGCCCTCCTTATGGCAATGGGATAGGTTATTTTTATTTCATTTTATTTATTTTGAAATCATGTTTCTTTTATGTTTGATAAAATGTGCCATTGATAACAATGTTTATTTATTTGCAGTTGATAGCAAAAGAAAGTGCCCAAAGGAAGCAGATGTTAATATAAGACATCTGAAACTTATCTGGAGTCTGCATCAGAGTGTTGCCGACGAGCATACTAGGTCGGCTTCGTATCTGCTCCAGTACAATAGCTACACCACTTCTTTCACTGCTCGTCCAGTGATAAGTGAATCAGAGCCAGTAACAGCTTCCACCAGCTCATCGCCTGAATCCCATATTCCTTTAAGTGAAAGGATGAAGAAGATAAGACCTCCTACCCTGTTTGAGAAAACTGCCTCCGGTTCTAGGGAGGTAAAAAGGAGTAGGATTGATGTCCCAAGGGAGGGGACGAAGAAGAATGATGCACCTTCCTCAGCTGCTGTAGTTGTGAAGGTTGCTAAGAAGCCTGTAGTGGCTCCGAGAAGGTCTGCTGCTCCTAGAGAGGTGATTGTGATATCACCGACCAAGGGTTCTTCCTTATTTGAATCCGTTCCTGTTCCCCCGAGGAGGCTGAAGAAAAGCTCCTCGGTCAATTTGGCTGATACCATCACTCAGCCCCCAGTTGCTGGAACTGGGGTTTTAACTTTTGTTCCTCCGAGCTCTGCCATGAGCTAGGTAAAATCATGGATCATTTTCGAGGTCCAAGGTACTAAAGAAAAACTTACTCAGGATATGTTCACCTCGCTAGCTGCTCGTCACCTTGCTTCTGTACGTCTCTTTACTTTGAATTTTTCATATTTCCTTTGTCATTTCTGTTTCTAACTTGCTTTCTTTTTCTGTTCACAGTTGACGAGCTGCTTCAATATAATCCTGAAGAAGGATGAACCGATTAAGGCTTCTTGCTCCTCGTCCAGTGTGGAGGGAGCTCTGGAAGAAGCTACCAAGTCTCGGGCAGATTCTCGCCAGAAATATGCTGATGACAAAGTTGTCTGGGAGAAGAAGCTTGCCTCCTCCGAGCAAGAAAAATCTCGGGCTGTTGATGCCTCCAAGGAGTTGGAGAAGAGAATAAATGCCTTGGAGAATGCAAATAAGGATCTTGAAGAGAAGCTAAAACTGCAGGAGAGTTTGAAGATAAACTCAAGGCTGCCGAGGAGGAGTTGGTTCAACTTCGGGAAGTAGGTCGGCAGAAGTAGGAAGCTGAGCAAAAAATGAAAGCTGCTGATGACTTGCTGTCCTAAAAGCTTGCCTTGGAGAAGACCAAGAGGAAGATGGTTATGAAGAATTCCTTCAGCTCTGGCTGGGACAAGGGGTGGAACAAGGGGTTGGCTGCCATGGTGTTGCAAGTGGACTATGGTAGTCTCAAATACTTTAGGGATGGATGGGTTGCTTCCCTTTAGGAGATGAAGGTCGATGAGTCTTCTGAGCTCTTCCAGAGACATATCCCTGGTCCCCCTCCAACTCCAGAAGAGTTATTATAGGACGAAGCTACCTCCGAAGAATCTTCGATGGTGATGGGAGATCATGCCCTAGCCACCCAGCCTGCTGCTGAGGAAAATCAAAAAATCATTTCTTCCTCTGAGCAAATGCTTATTCTCCCCGAGCAACTATCCCTTCCCTCCGAGCAATCTACCTCTTCATCCCAACCTCCCGAAAAGGTTTTGGGAGATAAGGAAAAGGTGTAGTGTTGTTCGGGTTTCTCTTTATTTTGTTTCTCTTTATCAAATGTAACCCAGAAGATGTAACTCTGAACTATGATCTAATAAAACTTGAACTTTTTTGCATATTGTTGTCTATCTTTCATTCATACTCTGCTTATTCTTCTTATTGATGATTGCTCTTCTTTATCTGCTAGTTTCTAGCCAGGATGGAACTGCTATCTGCCCATAATACAAAGTTATTGCGAAAATGTAATGAATACTTCAAGGCTGGTCACACAGACCTGAGTGCTGCACAAGTTGTCGACATCCTCAGCCAGGACACTTCAGAACAGGCAATGGAAGCATATCAATATCTGAAGTGTCTGCTTGATCGGGTTGTAGCCAATAACGTTGCCTATTATGAAATGATCGAGGATCTTCAAAGCACCCTCGAGGACCTTCAGCTTCAATACAAAGAATCCACTGCTTTAGTGCATGAGGGGTACGAGAAGAAGTACCAGCAAATCATTGCCGACAAGGGCTACGAGAAGCTTTTTGCTGGGTACGATGTAAGATAGAGAACCTTGAGAGGTGAGGTCGAAGAATGTAGACAGATTGCTGACTTGCTGGAAAAGGAAAACAACAACCTACAAAAGGAGCTGTCACAATTGAAGTCTGCAGCTTCCACTTCTAGTGCCTTGATCCCAGTGACCGACGAGGGATTTTCGTTCTTAGAGGTTGAGAACGCCAAGTTGAGGGACGAGTTGGAGACTTTGAAGAGCTCTGGCACCTCTTCATCTTCTCGTGGTCGAGAAAGAGATCCTCGGGGACGAGCAAGAGCAGCTCGGGTTCTTGTCGAGGAATAGAGGACTCAGTCTACCTTAGAGAACCAGGCTTTCCAATTAATGGCGAAGAACCAGGCATTGTCTGATATCTCAAAGAAGATTAGGGACCTGGAAAAACAGCTCTCTACCCAGAAGTCAGTCTTGGAGAATAAGGAGCTTTTCATCAAGAATCTCCACGAGCAGATGGAGAGGCTAACATATCAGTTCCACAAACAGCCCAGGGAGTTCTGGATGGCTGGATACAATGAAGCACTATTCCACTTGGACCATCGTATCCAGAATGCCAACAATGAGGGCTATAAGCAAGGATGGATGAATGCCTTAGGTGTGTTGAAGCTTGAACAAGGTCATTATCTGTGGGACTATCATGATCCCGGGTTACTCGACTTGCCTGTACCACCATACAAACTGGACATGAGTTGAATCCCTGCTCGGGCCATCCCTCGGAGATTAATTTCAAAGTATCTCGGTGACTACAATTTACATTCTCAAACCGAGGCATCTCGTCCCGAGCATCTCTTAGATCGACCATCCGTGATGAATGTAAGGATGTTGAAGGATCTCAACTTCATCAATTCTCCTCTGTCTTTAAATGATCCGCCTGCTGGCGAGGAACCTGTGTCAAAAGCAGAGGGGAAGAGACCAGTAGAATAGGAATTTTTGATGTAATAGTTAGTTGGCATTTCAATATCAATGTACTTTTCATTTTATTATCAATGTAATTTATTTTGAATTCAATGAAAGACTTTCATTTTTGTTTGCAAATCTTGATTGCATTTGTTTTGTAATTATCAAACACTTTATATTTGTGCATATTTGTTAAAAATATAACAATAATGTGTTGTTTGTCAACCAACTCAGTAACAATTAAAAAGTTACAAGTATCAATAATGTTGCTCGATCACTTAATAATAAAGTAATGAGTATAAAAATGTTGTTTAAAATGTTTCCAACCAACCAAGGTTGTTAGATTCTCCATGTCGACCAACTACAGTTAGTGGGTTTTTATCCCCGGCCAGCTATAGTTAGTCTTTTTGAAATAATTTTACCCATAAAATGTTTCCGACCAACCAAGATCGGTAAATTTTGCTTGTCGACTAACTATAGATGGTGGGTTTTTATCTCCGACCAGCCATAGTCTAAGATCGGTAAATTTTGCTTGTCGACTAACTACAGATGGTGGGTTTTTATCTCTGACCAGCCATAGTCAGTAGACTTTTATCGCTTTCTGGATGTAATCTTACCTCCCGACCAACATAAGTTCGCATTTGCAAGCATATTTTGTTTCCTAGCCAAACAGGTCGGCATTTTTAGGAATATTTCGTTTCCTAGACAAACAGGTTGGCATTTTTAGGAATATTTTGTTTCCTAGCCAAACAGGTTGGCATTTTTAGGAATATTTTGCTTCCTAGCCAAACAGGTTGGCTTTTTTAGGAATATTTTGTTTCCTAGCCAAACATGTTGGCATTTTTAGGATTATTTTGCTTCCTAGCCAAACAGGTTGGCATTTTTAGGAATATTTTGTTTCCTAGCCAAACAGGTTGGCATTTTTAGGAATATTTCATTTCCTAGCCAAATAGATTGGCATTTTTAGGAATATTTTGTTTCCTAACCAAACAGGTTGGCATTTTTAGGAATATTTTATTTCCTAACCAACCGAAGTTAGCATTTTAGGAATATTTTGCTGCAGAGCAGTCTGAGCTTTGCCGAGTTTTGCTGAGTAGTGTGTAGCACTAGTATTCCCCGAAAAATTCTCAATAAAAGGAGAGACTTTAGCAGAATATCTTCATTTTATTCATACTGATGGAACTGTGTTACATATACATCACTGATAATACTTGCGTATGTGCTCTGCGTTCCATGCATTCTTAAACTCCTCTCCTTCTAAAGTTGCTATTCGATAAGTTCCTGGTCGAACAACTTCTGTAACTTGGTATGGTCCATGCCAGTTTGCTTCCAGCTTATTGTGCTTTTGAATTACTTTCTTCATCACATAGTCTCCTTCTTTCAGGTCGCACTTCTTCACCCTTTTGTTGTAGAACAAAGCTGTTCGCTGCTGGTAAGCAGCATTTCTAATGGCTGCTTCTTCTCTAACTTCCTCGATCATGTCTAAATCCAATCTTCTCATTAAGTCGCTGACGGCGGAATTAAAATTTAGTACCCTGTGTGTTGGGAGGCCCAACTCGGCAGGTATAATGGCTTCAGTTCCAAACGCCAGCATATATGGTGTTTCTCCAGTTGCTACTCGGGGAGTAGTTCGGTAAGCCCAGAGTACTGTTTGTAGCTCGTTGATCCAATTCGATTTTGTATCATCCAGTCTTTTCTTCAAGCCATTTAGTAGCGTTCTGTTTGTCACTTCAGTTTGTCCATTTCTTTGAGGATGGCCTGGTGTTGAGTGGACCTTCAAAATATTTGATTGATGACAATAGGCCGCGAACTCCTCGTTATCAAATTGTGTTCCATGGTCTGTGATGAAAGCATGGGGAAGACCATATCGACAAATGATGTTCTTCCAAACAAATTGGAACACCTTCTCATACGTCATATCAATGAGTGGCTCAGCTTCTACCCATTTAGTAAAATAATCCACTGCAACGACGAGGTACTTGAACCTTCCTCGGGTCGTTGGCAGTGGCCCAACCAAGTCAATTCCCCACATGGCAAATGGCCAAGGGGAAGTTATGGGTGTCAACAATGCTTGTGGAGTTCTTCGAATGGAGGAAAAGCGCTGGCACATGTCACATTTCTTGGCATAGGCTATACAATCAGTCCTCATTGTCGGCCAGTAGTATCCCTGCGTCATCACCCTTTGTAAAAGCGTCCGACCTGCTGCATGTGCTCCACAAGACCCTTCGTGGATCTTTTCAATTAATTCTTTCACCTCGAAGGGGTGTACACATCTCTGCAAACCTCCCATAATTCCTCGTCTATATAAAACACCATTAGTTAATACATACCGAGCAGCTTTAAACTTCAATTTCTTGGTTGCGAACTTGTCAATTGGTAATTCTCTTTCTTCAATATATGCCCTGATGGGATCCATCCAAGATGGTCCTAAATCAAGGGTGATAAAGTTCATCGTCAGATCTTCATTTATACTCCGACCAGCTAGCACTTCAATTGGGATTGTTCGTCGTAGCTCGGTGCGAGTAGCTGATGCTAGTCGAGCTAGGGCGTCTGCTCTCGCATTCTCCATTCTTGGTATTCTGACCAGCTGAATAGCGGCAAATTCTGACACCAGTTCCTTTGCCTTTGCATGATATCTGATCATTAATTCTCCTCTAACTGCATATACTCCCAACATTTGATTTATGATCAATTGAGAATCACTGAAGTCAATAATCTGTTGCGCCTCCATAATTTTTGCTAAACCAAGTCCTGCAATCATGGCCTCATACTCAGCCTCATTGTTGGAAGCTTTGAATTGAAAACGCAAGGCGTATTCCATATCGACCTCATCTGGAGTGCTCAAAACTATCCCCGCGCCACATCCTGTACTGCAAGATGAGCCATCTACATATAGTCTCCATATAGGTAACTCGTCTTCAAATTTCTGATCAGTTAGAGTTCCTCGATGAAATATTTGTTGCTTCATTTCATCCTCCCCAGATATTTCTCGCTCTTCGTCGATCATTTTTTCTTGCCCTTTTACCAACCGGAGTTGGTCTGAGCTTGAATTTAATGATTCTGTAACATCCACTTGCCCTTTTACCAACCGGAGTTGGTCTGAGCTAGTTTTTTTTGATCCTGTAACATCCACAGGTTGATCAGCGAGCAACTCTTGTTTCTCGTCCGGAGTCCTCACAACTATCTCTGTGTCACGTC
Source organism: Sambucus nigra (assembly GCA_949130495.1). NCBI lineage: Eukaryota > Viridiplantae > Streptophyta > Magnoliopsida > Dipsacales > Adoxaceae > Sambucus > Sambucus nigra. Next base: position 447,252,910 of record OX422220.1, on the reverse strand, counting down.
CTGTAACATCCACACGCCCTTTTACCAATCGGAATTGGTCTGAGCCTGTGTTTGTTGATCCTGTAACATCCATAGGTTGATTAAAGAGCAACTTTTGTTCCTCGGAGTTATCAGGATAAGTGAACTCCGCTATAAAATCCGCTACAGTCTGCCCTTTAAGTGATGATCTGGGTTCATAGACTATATCATATTCACCGAGCTCTATTGCCCAGTACATCAGTCTTCCTGATTTTTCTGGCTTATGGAGGGCTTGCCTCAATGGTATATCAGTATATACTACTATGGTATGAGCCTGGAAGTATGGCCTCATTCTCCTACTTGCCTCAATAAGCGCCAGTGCTAACTTTTCCAGCCATGGATATCTGATCTCTGCTCCTCAGAAGACCTTACTTGTGTAGTAAATTTGTTTTTGCACTCCATTCTCCACTCTAATCAACGCCGAGCTAACCTCATTCTCGGACACTGCAAGATACAATTACTATTTTTCTCCCATCACTGGCCTGGACAACAGTGGAGGTGCTCCCAAGTATCTCTTCAAGTCTTGAAAAGCCTTCTCGCATTCATCATTCCACTCAAAAGTCTTTCTGAGTGTCTTGAAGAATGGGAGACATCTATCAGTTGCTCGTGACACAAATCTGTTGAGTGCCGCTACTCGTCCTGTGAGACTCTGTACTTCCTTCTTCGTCGTTGGAGATCGCAACCCTAATAGAGCTTTGATCTTTTCAGGATTTGCTTTAATGCCTCATTGATTGACAATGTACCCGAGAAACATGCCTTCTCGTACTCCAAATATGCACTTCGTCGGGTTCAGCTTCATTTGATATTTATCTAGTTGATCAAAAGTCTGACTTAAGTCAACTAGATGATCGGCAACTTTCTTGCTTTTCGTCAGCATATCGTCAACATAGACTTCCATATTGTCACTGATTTGTTTAGCAAAGACCTTGTTCATTAGCCTCTGATATATCGCACCTGCATTTTTCAAACCAAAAGGCATAACATTATAACAATAAGTTCCCCTAGGGGTAATGAAAGAAGTACTCTCCCTATCTTCAGGTTTCATTTTTATCTGATTGTAACCAGAATAAGCAACCATGAAGCTTAGCAACTCGTGTCCCGAGGTAGCATCCACCAGTTGATCAATTCAGGGTAATGGAAAGTGATCCTTCGGGCATGCTTTGTTGAGTTCGGTGAAGTCTACACACATCCTCCACTTGTTTTTCTTCTTCTTTACCATCACCACGTTAGCTAACCAATCTAGATATTTAACATCTTCAATGAAACAAGCTTTCTGGAGCTTCTTGACTTCCTCCTGTATAGCTTGATTCTTCTCGGGACTGAATACTCTTCTTCTCTGCTTCACAAGCTTGATCTCCTTATTCACATTGAGCTCGTGACATAAGAAGTTTGGGTCTATCCCAGGCATATCTTCATGACTCCACGCAAAAGTTTGTCTTCTGCTTCTAAGGAAAGTTATCAATTCCTGTTTTAATGAGGCTTCCAACGATGAACCTATTTGAGTATTTCGCTCAGGGTGCTCGTCGTCCAGAATGATGTTTTCAGTAGCTTCCACCACTTGACCCTTCACGAGTTACGACTCATCTCGAGGATCCAATGTTTCAATTTCTGTACCTTCATCCACTTGATAAGTAGTGGTCTTTTTCTTTGATTCTTCTAGTTCTTCTTGCTCGGCGGATGAATAATAGCATTCCCGAGCTACTTTCTGATCACCTTTCATAACTCCTACTCCAAAGTTTGTTGGAAATTTTAGGCACTGATGCACTGGAGATGGCACATCCTCAAACTTCTTCAATCCTACTCTTCCCATGATGATATTGTACGATGATTGGACATTCTTGTCCATCACGAAGAAACGTATTCTTTCTGTCCGGCAAGCAGGCCACGTACCAATGAATATATCCAACTTGATCATCCCAAGTGGAAATACTTTCTCGCCAGCAAAGTCGATGAGGGGTCTGTGGTAAGGCTCCAGTTGAGATAGCTTTAGATTTAAACTATCGAAACACGAGTAGAACATAATGTCTGCCGAGCTACCATTGTGGACCAGCACTCTTGAAATCATTACCTCCTTCATTCTCATTTTGATCACCAGCGGGTCATCATGAGGATATAAAACACCTACAAGGTCATTTTTTGAAAAATCGATGACCAATTTCTCCTTGTTCACCTTTCTCGGGCGATCTTCCTCAGCTAGATTTATTCGCTGGATGTATGAGCAAGCTTGAGCCTCATCGAGGTAAGCTTTTCTTTCTTCAGTAAGGTATCCTCCTCCTGCATCTCCTCCTGTAATAACATTACAATCAAATGACCCAAAGCATATTGAAAATAGCTCTCGTTCTGGCTGCCTTGGTTTCTTGGGAATATCGGGGTCATCCTCTGGATCAACTTCATGGTTTCTCTTCTTGTTCTCCTCTGCTCGACGATGAGATCTAGATCTCTCTCTAGTTTGATCGTTGTTTCTTCTTTCGCCTCCCCGATCAACATACATTTCTAGCTTTCCTCGTCGGATGAGTGTTTCAATCTCATTCTGAAGAGCTATGCAATTTTTGGTCATATGGCCATGATCCTTGTGGAACTCGCAATATTTTTCCCTATTCCTCGTGTCAGGGTCTGCCTTCATTTTCTTTGGCCAGTTTAACTCCTTTCTGTTCTTAATTTCTTCCAGGATGTGGTTGATATTTGCCTTCAAAGGTGTGTAATTATCAAATTTCCTCAAGACCTCCCATGACGACCTATTTTTGGATTGTTTGTCACCACCATTGTTCTTATGTTCTTTCTTCTTAGCTTTATTACCTTCCACCTTGGTTTCTTTGGCATCCATATTCTTCTTCGCAGACATAGCCTCCTCGGCATTCATAATCTTGGACGCTTTTCCCATCTGGTCCGACATGGTTCGAGGTGGATCTTTGGCCAAAGTGTAGTACAACTTGTTTGGCAGTAGTCCACTCATCAAAGCGGTAATCGCTGTCTTCTCCTCATAATCAATGACTTCGAGTTTCTCATTATTAAAACGAGTTATATAATCTCTGGTACTCTCACCAGCTTTTTGTCTAACACTTAACAAATGTGCTACTCGTTTAACACATTTGAGCAGATCCGGTAAGTGTTCCCGAGAATGCTCTCCATCTCATCTCATCTGGGACAGCATAGATGTCGGCAGAAGCTTGGTATTGTTCTATATGAAGGACAGGGTCAGTCTTCCCATCATACTTGGGAGTCACAACAGGTGCTTTGAACTTTGATGGTGTTGGAAAATCAACAATGTCCTGGACAAAAGGTGTTCCTCGAACAAAGGTTCGTTGTAGAGGGTTCTTGGCCTTAGCCATTTCCCCTAATCTATCCTCCAGCCTCTGAATCGATCCATTCCATTCATCATTTCTATCCTCGGGCCTATTGGTTCGAGCAACTTATTGCGTTGAAGTGGCTTCCTGGGATTTATCTTGACGAGCAGCTGGTCGATTATAGGATCTATCTTGACGAGAAGCTGGTCGCAACTGGGCAGATCCTTCCCTTAAATCTGATGGTCGTCGAAAGCTCATCGACGCTGCATTAAGAGGACTTTTGTTCCTCCTAGGACCTAATCGGTCGAAAGGAGAAACCCTACTTAATCTTTCTAATGCGCTGGTCCTTTCTGGGGAGAGGGTGACACGTTGTTCAGTATCTGTGGCTCGCACCGACGAAGTTCGCCCAGGTTGATAAGAGAAATCATCAGATTCCTCATTGCGATGTGAATCGGTACGCCTAGTACATGAGGATGGTGCGCGGGTATTTCATTGAATGCTTCGTGGTCCGGAATGGGCTGATGCACCGCCATGGAGGATTTGGATGAGTTGTCGCATTGTTTCTTGCATGACGGTCTGGCCCTGAGCCCGATTTGCCATTATTCTAGTCAGATCTGGAATAATTGGTGGAGCAGATGGATTTGGTGGGGTTCCAGCGTTTCGATTGCTGGATTCAGGAATATCTGCCATTGGTAATGGATTGTTTTTTATGAAAAATGATATTATCAGTCGTTTCCCACAGATATCGCCAATCTATTGATGTAAAAAATTAGATCACTCTAATAATTCAATCACAGATAAATAAATGAGACAAAGAATTTTAAAGTGGTTCAGCCTTATAAGAATGGCCTATGTCCACTGTTGTTTTATTGTTGAGTGTTTGGATATTCTCGATTACAAGTTCTATCAAGAAATTCCTCTCTCGATTCCCGGGATTGGATTCGGGGTCCAGGTCCCCCTTACGTTGATGTAAAAAATTAGATCACTCTAATAATTCAATCACAGATAAATAAATGAGACAAAGAATTTTAAAGTGGTTCAGTCTTATAAGAATGGCCTATGTCCACTGTTGTTTTATTGTTGAGTGTTTGGGAATTCTCGATTACAACTTCTATCAAGAAATTCCTCTCTCGAATCCCGGGTTTGGATTCGGGGTCCAGGTCCCCCTTACAATGGGGATTGTACAATGTATTTATAGCCCTGAGGCTGTAATGTGAAAGGGTAATAAATTAAATGATATACATATGAAAGGGTAATACATTTAATGCCCTCTTTGCATGTGCGTCTGAATGATAAGCATTTAATGAGTCAGTTGAACTGTTGGTTATCCAGTTATTAATGCTTTGTTCGAGATGCAGCTCAGACCGCCTGAGTTGCTCAGACCGCCTAAGCTTCTCGGTACTCAAGAGTTCCTAGGAGAGGCATTCTTCCTCGGAGCGCGTGAGTTCCTCGGGGAACTAGTCTTCCTCGTTGTAGTCTTGTTCCTCGGAGCGCGTGGGTTCCTCGGAAGTGTGGGTTGTTGCCACGTAGATAGCCACGTGTCTTCATATGATTGGTCCATGTCAGCAGATTAAATTTGGAGTCAACACCTGTAAAGATCGTGTTGAAAATCTGATTAGAAATCCGGATTCCTCTCGAAAAATTAGCGAAAGAGTGTTCTTGAACGATCTTGATTAAACCCCAATTAAACCTTCAAAAACATGTGCCAAAACTTGTAAAATCAATATAAAATCCATTTTAACTCCGATTTTAATTCCGCTTGAAGTTTTATTCTTCGAAAAGCATAACCAACATATTTAGCCAATAAAAATTAATAAATTCAAAAATTGATTTTTCCCAAAAATTCTAATTAATTAATTAAACAATAAATAAAAATATGGGGTGTTACAGGAATATATAAAATATAGTACAGAAACGAATGGCAGAAAAAAGACTCTAACATGTTATACCTACATGCTTGTGTGTGTGCATGAAACTCTTTTACTTCTGAAAACATTGTTTTAGTTTAATTAATTTACGTCAATATCATAAAGTAATCATCGTTAACTTGATATTTATACCTTTATTTAAGACCCACGGTCAAATTCTTGAAAAAACAACACTATATTTAATCAAAAATCATTTCTTTAACGAGATTGCTATTTTTATTCAAACAATATACTCTGGTATTTTCATTTGAAAATCACACTTTCAACACACGCGAATAGTGTGTTTGGAAATACTTATTTAACCTTTGAAAACCTTTCACAACACACCCTTGTGTTAATTATGGTTAAACCTTCTTAGGTTGTTAAACTCACCCGTTTAACCATCATACTTTACCGTTTCCTTACTTTATGGACACTAATCAATTTACACATTTCTTATACATTTTAACCTTTATCGAAACATTTATTAATTCATTCAAGTTAGGTTGTTTTAACACAATTTCACCACAAAACCCATTTCTTGACATGTTCCTTATGCCTTTGTCTTTTCTTGAAATCTTCCAATAAATCGCGTACTTTAACGGGCCCCACACCGTCGGTGATGCCACCATATACTCGGGCCAGTGGTTTTGGGTCTTTCACCCCAAGGCTCTGGACCATCCTAATTATCCCGGTGTCATCCGAGTTCCTTTTATGTGTTTTAACATTTTACCAATATCCATATTATGCCTTCTTTCCTTTTTTACCTGGTTGAAGCCAATCCTAGGGTTTCACCCCAGTTGATGTTACACCTTAAAATTTTCATTTCATGTCCTTTAAACTTTAACTTTGATTTTATTCCAAAAATCATATTCATTTTGGAGCAATTTGTGTAACACCTTTTCTAATATCTTTATTTCATAAAACTGTTCCACTTTAAATAAAAGTGCCATTTTATCCATTTGTTTTCAAACTTACCTTTTACTCCATTGTCACAAGTGTTAATTTCTCGAAACACCATTAAGTTACCCATACTAACTGCTTAAGTGTTTTTAAACACCTTAACACCTTTTAAGTCTTTTAGAGTTACTTTCCTTATAATTGGAAATATTTTTATTCCATTTTTTCCTTTTCAATTTCATAAGTGTTAATCTTCCAAATATTATTAAGTTACACATGCCAACTTTTCAATGTTTAACCATTAACACTTATTCAACACCTTCATTAACATATTTCCAAATTAGACATTTCTTTATTCAAGAAATCTAATTATACTCAAGACTACTTTTACAAGAAAATACCATTTTCTTTTTATTATTACATGTAGTCTTACAACTTTATACTTATCACACTTTTAACCCCTTCTTATATACTTTGGAGATTGGAATTTCTACTACTTCTTTTTATTTTCATGTCGAAACCCAACAGAATCTTCTTTAAACTTATATACATGTTTAACTTCAAAATACTACAAGTTTATATGCATTGATAGATGGATTTTAAATCCTAAAATCCTATTAAATGGGTTGAACACATAGTTTATTCTACAAATTCCTAACACTTACAAATCATACCCTTTTCAAGATTAAAGGACATTATCATTTCTTCAAAACTTCAAACAAATGTCCCATTTTTCATAAAATCCCCATTTTTGCAAGAAACTTTGAAACTTTGTGTCACCGTTATTTTAGAAAGATCAACATTATTTCAAATCTTTCAGTCCATTAAATCTTTAACATTAACTTCTAGAAAATACACTATTTTCAAAAAATCCAAACCTTTATTTCAAAAATCTTTGAAATATGCGTTCTTCATTTACCATCAATAAAATGATATTTTTTTCTCAACATTTTTATTCCATAAAAATGTTTGTTATTAATTTTGCTAGAAAATGCATCATCATTTTCAAAGCATCATTCTCATAATATTCTAATAATCAAGACTACAAACACATTAAATAAAGTTTAATCTAAGAGTAGAGTTTCCTACCTCAATGAAGCTCCATCAATGGTAAGCATGGAACGTCAAGGACGATGGCAACCTCTCACCTCCTAAGGTGGCCTCAAGGAGGTTTTCCCACCACAAAGCATGATCCATCTAGCTTCCAAGAAAAATCCCTTTAAAAACCCACTTCAAACTCCATGAAAGTTCCGTCTTCATCTTCTTCAAAAACTCCCAACAACACCTTACAAATTCGTAGTGATGCCCAATAATGGTGGAAATGGGTGTATATTGTCCAAATATGGTGGAATACATAATAAATATGGGAATATAAGGTGGAGGTGCGGTGGTATCATGGTAGTTTTTGTTGGAGAGAAGGGGAGGAACATCCAAGAAATTATGGAAGACCCAACCCCTCTATCTCATTCTTTAAACCCAAAATGAACCTAAATGAGCCAAACACCACTTATAAAACAACCCAAATCCATCCAATTCCCGTTTTTGCCCATCTGGGCTCACCCAATTTCGACAACTCAACGATCTAAGGGTCAGAAATGTGACAACGCACAAGGGCAAGTCAGATTAAATATTTTTAGGCACGTCATTCGAACGATATGTCCATCTCCTTCGATATATAGCTTCGAGTGACCTGGAACTGTAAGGCAGTGGGACCTCGCGTGACCCTCGCTTGATCTTGTGTTTCGAACGAGGTGCAAACCTCGTTCGAACGACAGTAGTCTCGTTTGAGCCCTTCTTTCCTTTTACTTTCTCCAAATTCTAATTTTTGCCCACAACTTTCCTACACTTATCTTTAACCCCACTTCATTATAATTTGCACAAAAATTTAAATGAAATATTAGAGCATGGTATTACATTAATAGTTTTTAATTACTAAAAGAATTGTGTTAAAAAAATCTATTAAAAACACTACACATCAATTACCTCAACGTAACCAATTTATTAGAGTATTCATATGCTATAATTGATTAAGCCTAAATTTTTTGCATTTATCCCCGTAATTTAGAATCTTTTAATATTCCGTGCGATGTAATTCGAGTTGATTTATCTCATATTATTGCCATTGACATTATCTAATGAGTACAAGAGTTTCATGTATTTCTCGTAGATTTGCAGGTCCTTAGTGCACAAGAAGAAAAAGGAAGAAAGGGCAAAAGATTAATTTGCATTCAAAATTCGGATGAGAAGCCTAAAGAAGAGTTGAAGACCTCGAGTCTACTAGCACATAGAAAGAAACGGCATCCATATCCGAGTCTCAGAGCATAAGTTACAAAGCTTCAAATTTGACAGAAAAATCTAAAGAAAGGAGGAAGTTCTGTAAAAGCCAAACCGAACCCATAGAGGCTAAAAGGAACAGATCCAGATGTTGGACAAGTTCTATAAAGACCAAATCGAACCGGTAGAGTGAAAAATGAACCGTTCCAGCAGTGAAGAATGTTTCTATAAGGACGGAACCAAACCGATAGGAGCAAAAACGAACCAATCCGGTTGTAGGAAAAAGTCTCTATAAAGATCAAAATGAACCGATGGATCTAACAGGATCAGTTCGACTATTGAATTTCTAAATTATCCACTTCCAAAATAAGAGTTGTACATGGTTGGAACTCTTGTAAAGGTAAAGTGTATATATTCCAACGTATTTCTAGAGTTAAGGAGGTTCTTTTAGAGATAATTTAGAGTTCTTTTAACTTAGAGAGAGAAATTAGAGAAAAACCTTAGAAGTTTTACAAGTTTTGTTTTGCAATTCAGAATTCTACAAATGAAGTTGTTCTTTCTTCTTCTTTATTTTAATTTAATTAAAGTCATGCAAAGTTTATTGAATTCAAAGTGTTCTTAGTTTCTCTTTCTCATCTAGTTAATTTTTACATCATGATGGTTTTGATTTCCTGCACTCTAGATAATATTGGTTTAGTTAATTGTAGTATGCTAGGCTAGTTTTCTAAGGGTTGGGGTGCATGAACCCAACTCGATGTAGTTTGCACGTATAAAAAATTAGTTTTGAATTAAATGTTGATTGAATCTTATTGTGTAGTGAACACAATCGTCGTAGATCTTTTAACCACATTTTCCTTAGGTAACCGAGGTGTTTAAGAATGCTATGTGCCTGTTTACTATTGCAGCACCGCTTTATTCTTTCTCTTGATTACATATGATACGGGCTTTGTGACACCCCGCCTAATAAAATACCGGGTGATCAGTCCTATACCAAATTAAAAGAGGAATCCCAGTTGGATCATCCTTAGCATTACTGTCAAAAACTTTTTAAAACTTACTAACCACCTAGTATTCCAAAACTTGGTGCCAATTTTAACTTTTTGATTAAACAAAACAGTACATGCGGAATTAAAATATTAACCATTCACACAACTGAATGAAAATAAACTGAATCATATATACACAACTTGCCGAGTAAATCAACGGCCACCAAAGAAATAATCCATTACAAATATTCAACACCTGAATAAATTACACCTGAAAGTTATACCGAGAAGTCTGGGTGACAGGCCCTAAATAAAACTAAAACTGATACAAGATTCCTACTCTAGGAATGAATGAATGATGCGTCTAATCCAAACTCCTGCTAGCATCCACATATGCCGCAGCTCCGTGTCCCTGGAATAGAATATCAATCCTGGCATCCCTGTGGCTGGACACCTAAAAGGTTTTGAAAATAATTTTATAGCAAGGGTTAGAACCCAAAACATTTTGAAAATATTTAGCAAGTGAATTAATTGATGAGTACGGTGGAGTAGCGCATATCCTAGACCGTAGCGAGCGGAAATTACGATCCAAGGTAGTTCCACTAGTTATAGTACAGTGGGGTCATCACAACATTGATGAGTCTGTAAGGACACAAATTTCAAATTGAGTCCATATATAGTTTTGGCTCAATTCCGGACAAAAATATTTATTCATAGGATAGTATTTAAATTGTAATATTCTCAAGCCTATGAAGTGTTTGTTGAAGACGTAGCGGCAAAGAGTATAAAGCTTCATCAATATGTTGGTTTGTGTGCCTCGTTTCTACATCATCAACCATAGTTCCATGCACCCAAGGTATGAATGCAATATTATATATATAGGAGCTTGGAACAAAGTTTATTGGGTGTTAGGTTTTGTAAAAACTGTGTTTTAATTTTCAAAAAGAATTAAATAAAACTTTAAAATAAGTTTATAAAGTTTTCTGAGCTAAAATCGAATTTTCCAAACTTTCGGGTTTTTCGTTCGATAGAGTCGTTCGAACGAGATTGTCGTTCGAACGAACCTGCCAACGAGTTCCCACCAAAGTATACTGGTCCGTCATTCGAAATGTCGTTCGAACGAGATTGTTCGTTCTAACGAGATTTCCAACGAGATTCTAACGAGTTCAAACTGGAACGTCGTTAGAAGTCTCGTTCGAACGAGATTTCGTTCGAACGAAAAGTCGTTCGAACGAGATTCCAGGCGGGAACAGTTTTTTGGCAGTTTTGCACCCACTTCCCCACTTGGTTTTTAACCAACTTTTTCAGTCTTTAATATGTGCGGGAAGAACATTTTCTAATCTAACTTTTCCAATCTAGTTTAACTCTTAGAAAGAGTTTGAGAGCAAAAATTGTTTAGGAAAATGTTCATGTTTTGAGTGAGATTTTTAGAGAAAAATTTCCATCACTCTAGTATTTACACCCAAATGAGTTTATTCCAAGTTCTTATATACTTATTAATTGCTTGGAGTTTGGCACCGATTTTCTCTACGCCGAATTGAAAGAGAAGTTTTGGTTTGCTTCTACATCCAATAAAGAAGAAGACGTTTTGTTGAGATTCTACCCACTTGGAGAAAGGCTCCATGTATGGGTGACGGTGACCATATAAAGTCCCATCGGTGGATTCCGAGACCGTGGTGGTGTTCCAAGGTTATCCGCTAGGAATAGGTGTCTACAAGAAGAAGCGTCGGGGCTTGAGAGGGATCGAGTCGTGCGTTGTAAGTCTATATGTCTTGGACGTGTAATTCCGTATCTAGTGGATTTGTGGCTAGGGCCGTCCGAGGTTGTTTCCCATCTTGGGTTTTTCCTCATACATCGCGGCGTGGTGTGATTGGTTTATTTTATCTTGCATAAATAAAGTAGAACGCATGCTTAGAATAATTCAAGATAAAATTCGGTTTAAATCATCACACTCACCTTTAATTGGGACTAAATTAAATATTGGGTAAAGTCTATTTAATTCACGTCATTTGCTAAAATTTGGTTTCACCTAATTTGCTAATATTGATAAATATGACTTGGGCAAATTCTAGGACTTGGATTAATTAATTGGTTTAAGTGAATATATTAATTGTTTAATCATACTTCACTTGGTTGCAATTTTAATTTTGTTTTAATAAATCAAAATTCGTTGTTTTAAAGTTGAACCATCTCCTAACGCTTCTGAATCGAGTTTTTTATAAAAGGAAATTACAATATTTTTAATTGTGTTTAATTGCGAAAATTAAACTTATAAAATTCGGGGTTCCAGAATTTACAATTGGTATTAGAGATTCGATTTTAGAAAAGCTCAACACTTACAAATTGGTATCAGAGCTTTGATTTAGAAAAGCTCGCACTTTCAAATTGGTATCAGAGCCGGAGCGCTAAGTTATCGCGTTAAAGATCCGTTTTTCGACTTTTTGTATTTCCTTACCTTTTTAGGTGGTTCAATTTTTTATCACTCTCATATTTTTTTCTCTCTCGATGTGACGTCTTAATGAAAATTTGTCCAATTTAAATGAAAATGATATTTTTGATTTTCGAGAGGAATTAAATGGGCTTAACAAATGTAACGAAAATTTAAAGGAATTAAATTTGAGATTTGTAAAAGAATTAAATTTCTTGAAAATGAAAATTCTTGTTTTAAAGCTCACATTGAGTCTTTGCAAATCTCCTTATCTCAAAAAGATATTTTTCGTGAAAAGCTCATGGACTTGCATTCAAATTTTGATATTTTAGAAAAGTCCAAGAAAGAGAGTGAAAATCGTGAAACGACTCTTAGGGACAAGTTTGCTCATATTGAGGGAGAGCGTGTTAACCTTCTAGGAATTATTGAAAATTTAAAGAAGGAGTCCCATAATTTTGAGGTCCGAAATTTTAAAAATGAAAAATGATTTTCAAGACTCTAGTAGTACTTCTAATGGTTCTAGCACATCATGCTCAAACTCTTCCATTGCTAAAGCTAAAACCATTGTTTGTTTTAGAGGGTCAACCTTGTCCAAGGACTTTAAAAAGGGTCACACCTTAGGTAACATTCCTCGTGTTTACACATGCTTGCATTGTGGTAGGAAAGGTCACCATAGGTCATATTGTTTTGATCTTAAAAGAAGTCCAAGGAAATCTTTATCTAGCATTTCATTATTTCCCAATCCCCATCATTTTAAATATAAATCTATATGGGTTAGGAAATCTCTTTTAAACGCGCTAGATACAAGATTTGTTGATTCTCATTTACTATCACATGAAACCTCCCTTTCTAAATTTAAAGGTTTAATGTGTTAGTGTTTTATGCATACTCTAGCTTTTTGTGCTTCATATTATATATCATTGCTAGATGTATGCATGTTTAGTCTTTTTCTAGTCATTGCCTCATTCCATATCATATGCTAGAAATTATGACTTGTTTATCTTTTTGTATTATATTTTGTGTTTGAATCAATTGAAAAATATAAAAAGATTCTTGTTTATCATTTGTGTTTTATTTATTTCATTTAAGCTTAATGAAAAATACAAATGATTTTTTGTTTATTCTTTTGAGTACATATATTTATTTTTGGTGAAAAATGTTAAAAACTCAAAAAGATTTTTTTTGTGTATGTTTGTTTGACACACTTTATGTGGCATATATTTGTGTTTGAATCCCATCTTTTACGCTCCCACGTGGCTAGAACTTTTTGTTTAGATTTTCAATCCTTAAAAAATGTTATTTACCATGTTTTATATGGAGTTGTTGGATTTTGTGTTGTTTAAATGGATTCTATTTTTATATGCCTCTTTTCACACATGCACGAGCTCTTTTGAAATCTTATTGTCACATGTTATATTTGAGCTTTTTGAGGTGTTCTCCTACCAATTTAGTCATCTACATATCTATGACCTAGGAGGACTAGTGCATGTCAAAATCCGTTGCACGTGAGCTTTGTGAGATAAAAATTATATCTAAATGTGCACGGGGATGTAACACCCCGCCTAATAAGATACCGGGCGATCACTCCAATATTAAATTAAAACAGGAGTTTCATATGGATCATTCTTAGCATCATTGTCGAAAATCCATTTAATTACTAATATCCTATTAGGTGAGCGTTAAAAACTTTTATCTAACTACTCTTTTTAGCGACCAATTAAAAACATCCACAATTAAATGCGTAATTGAACTGAAATGAAAATGAAATAAATTAAAATAACCGAACACTCGGTCCAAATATACAACCATATCGAATGCTGTACTGAAAGAATAAATAAATGCAATTGAGCCATTGGCTCGAATGTTTATACAGTACCTCCTATCTAGAGTACAACGATGGAAGCGGCTATCAAAAACCTGCACGCATCCACAGCTGCTGCAGCTGACGTCTGACTCGAAAGAATTTCCATCCAGGCGTCCCTGTGTCTGGACACCTATATATATATATATAGTATAGAGAAAGAAAGGAGAGTAGACAAACGGGTCAGAGCCCGAATGTTTGAAAATATTTTGCAAGTGCATAAATGCTTTATTTTTAGAAAAATAGTTTTATCTCATATTTAAATTGGTATCGCACTCCCATGAGATACCCCTCACCTCTCCTCTAGCAGTGCACTCCTAGCGCATCCCTCTAAACATCCTAGTCAAGCTACCCTGCTAACTAGTCTAATACCCAACCACTATCCACCCTAGATAGACCAACAGATGTAGTAAGGGCTAAACTTCACTCAAATCTCGACACTATGCCATGTTCGTGCGTGGGGTGTCTCGCAAAGCGAAATCCAAACAAGGAACCCCCCCGATACACTACTATGCGGCAAGGTCGATCGCCGAGATACGCCAGTCCCTCAGTACAGAATATATATAAATAAATATGTATACCACAAGTAATACTAATATTAGAGCACTAAGGATTAAACTTCTCCCCAGTCTCAACACAGTGCCATATTCGTGCGTGGGGTGTCTCGCAAAGCGAAATTCAAACAAGGAACCCCCCCCCCCGATACACTACTATGCGGCACGGTCGATCGTCGGGATCCATTAGACCCTCGGCACTCGATTCATCCATATATATACATATACATATTTTACCATAACCATCCGGATCTATCTCCCGGAATGAGAATCCATATACAAAGTATTTATCAATACTTAACCTTTTCATTTCAAAAACTTAAATTTCCCTTCTCATATCCAGGAAATGTATTTAAAAGCCAATTCATTATCATGAATTGCTTGAATAAATTATATACCTTTTTAAAAGCCAGTTTTAGTATCATAAAAATGCTTTTCCTTTATCAATTATCCCATTTCCCTTTTTATACTCAGGAAATGTATTCAAAGACATTTTCATTATCATGAAGATGATTTGATCATAACATATGCTTCCACATCCCTTCTTCCATCCGGGAAGTGTTACCGAAGCCAATTTATATATAACCCATTTCCCTTCCTATATCCAGGAAATGTAATTAAAGCAAACCCATTATTATGAATTGCTTTAATATAAACGCGTTCTAAGACCGCCCGTCCGGATTTCTCCACTGTGCGCGCCCCTAAATGGCTATCATCTTCCAGGGCCTCCAAGACAACCTGGGATCCTACATCGCAAGACGTCGGGAAGCGGCCATGTGCCTCCGGGATAGTCAAGACCACACCCGGAATCTCCTAACCAGCGCAGAAAGATATAACAACAAACGCTCACATGGCCTATAGGACTATATCCACCCTGCATCATTAGCCAGGGGGCTTCGCCATACGAACGCAACTTCCCTTATGATAGCGATTTAGAGAGGTGTGTAATCCATATTTTATTAATTATGAAAAACATTTCTCTTTCCATTTTGAAAATATTCATTTTTATATTTTCAAAATCATTTCCATCATAATATATATATATATATACCTAAATCACATAGTATGTACATATCCTATATATTCTTCCTAGAATATATATAAACAGCCATAGTGGCCTATAGCTTCTAGCGATGACCAATAATCCCAAAGATTCCCTCGAGGAATTATAACCATGCTTTCATATAAGCATGATACTAAACCCAAAGTATTTCCTTACTTTGTTCAATACTAATTACCTCAATCATCTCTTAAAGGTTTATTTATCCTCAAAACCCTTATTTAGGAATCCCCATAAAATCCCAAATGGTAATTCAACTTCCCATACTCTTAAAGGGAGAAAACTAGAAATTCTGACCTAAGCGAATCGATTCGCCCCTTTAGCGAATCGATTTGGGTGGGCGAATCGATTCGGTTCCCAATCCGAATCGATTCGGAAAGTATTCTGCAAACAGGTCTATAAATGGCGAATCGATTCGGTCTGTACCCGAATCGATTTGGCCCATTGCAGAAACCCAATTTCCTTTAGGCGAATCGATTCAGCCTGTACCCGAATCGATTCGGCCAGTTCGAGGGCTACAGTTTGGGCGATTTTTCAATCTCCAAAATACCCAAAATTCAATCCAATATCCATATAAATCCTAACTTGGTTTTATTACTACAAACCCAAAGTTTTTATATCTCCTCAAATTCTTTAGAGGTCCTAACAATTCTTTTGAGAACCCCTAATATCTATCTCCAATAAGTTCTAACTAATGATTTCAATCTCGGACAGCTCTCCGTAGAAAAATCACTATAAATCCAAAAAAAATAAGAAAAATACGCGGTCGGCGCCCACGCGACCGCGTCGAAGAGATCTACAATTTTTATTTTTTGACCAAGAGCCGAATCGATTCGCCTCTAGGACGAATCGATTCGGCAAGCACGCTGCCTCTACTATTCATCGTCTTCTCCGAGACGGTTTCGGCCATTAAAGCTTCTCCCAAGCTTTTGTCGCCTAACCCAACGTTCTACAACCTCAACCAACTACAAATACACCTATAATACGGGTTCTAAACATCCTAGAACCCGGAATCACCAATTAATTTCAAGAAAAACCTAAGTTCTCCAATTTATCATTTTTAGGGGTTTATTCGTTTTAACTCTCAAAAACCCGTTTTATCCACGAATACCCAACCCAAAATCATTAGGGTTTGTTATACCAACAATGATATGAGATATTTATGTTTAAAAACAAATAAAGCAAGTAAACACTTGCCTCGTGGATATAATCCGACGACCTCGAGTCGAATCCGGCGGAGTTTGGCCCAAATCTTCCTTTTTCTCCTCCTTTCTTCCTCCTCTCTCTCTTCTATCTCTTTTCTTTCTTTTATCTTCTCTTTTCTCCCCCTCTCCCTCCTTTTATAAGGAGAAAAGGGTTTAACCCCTTTAAAACCCAAAACAACTCGTTTACCCAATTACGAGCCTATTTAACTCCAAAATTACCCGAAACTCAATTTCGACAATCGGACACTCTTTTCCGACTATCTCGGACATTCCGAGACTCATGGCGCAGTCAAAATTTCCATCCGAGGTACTTGACCGCAAATCACTATTCTAACCCAAAAATAATTAAGTGCGGTATTCTTACTCAAAATCTTACCTCTTTTGTCGCTATACTCCACGGCGACATATAATTAAATTACTTCGACCTATATAGTCCCAAAATAATTTATAACACCCTTCGAAAATATTTAAATCCTCGAAAATCCCAAAAATCACTATTTCGAGAAATTCTCCAAATTCCAAATTATACTTAATTATGGAATTTAATCATCTCCAAAAGGGCGGGTTATTACATACTCCCCCCCTTACAACGGAATTTCGTCCTCAAAATTCAGATGCAACTTACACCCTCTAACTAGGATTACTACAAATCCTAAGACCTCAAGGAAAAGATACTAACCTAATGGTTCCTAACCATACACTATGCGGCTACCGAAATCATAAAGTGACTCTAATACGTCACTTACTACCCATCCTCTAAAATGCCTCTTGGCATGGATTTCAATCTTATATACTACGCGGTATATAAAACCATCTCACCAAGGTTCCCATACCTTTCCAACTTCTGCATATCTGCACATCCATAGCGAACGTCTGACACGTAACACTCTCTCCCAGTAAGGGTCTTGATTGGGCATAAATATTGTATATTTATTCCCCTAATTTCAGTACTTTTGTGAACCCGAGTGATGTAACAGATATGGATTTGATTCACTTTTATGCTTCTAACCTTCTTGGCGAGTATTGCGTGTTTCGTGCTTCTCCTATTGGTTTTACAGGTTAATTATGCAAGCAGTGCAAAGGAGGAAGCAAGACAGTGCAAGAAAAGCTAGGAAGGCAAGTTCAAGGGCATTTTCGTAATTTTTCAGCCTTAGTCCGGAAGTGGGTCCAACTAGAAAGTTTAAGATCTTTCAATTACAAGAACACCATAAAAAACGTCACCTCAATCCGAGCTACGATGAAAGAGTTATGACCCCTTGAAGTTGCGGAAAAATCATAGAAGAAAGGCTAGGAAGGAAAGTTCAAGGGCATTTTCGTAATTTTACAGCCCGATTCTGGAGGTGAGGCCTTCTGGGAAGTTGAAGATCTCGGAACAACGAGCACACTGGAAAAAACGGCACCCAAATCCGAGCTACGGTTGAAAAGTTATGCTCAGTTGAAGTTGAAGAAAAATCCAAGAAAAGAAGAGAAAAACCAGAAAAAAATCTAAGTGTTGAGAGCAAGACCAGGCTGGTACATGCGAACCGGTTCGCTGTACCTGCGAACCGGTTCGCTGTACCTGACACGCGAATTTTGTCTTTCATTTGGATTGGTCTCCAAGTCTCCTAATAGGTTTTAAACACTCCAAACTTGTGGGGAACGAGGGCATTAACCTAGGAGCAGCTTTTAGGGTTATTTTTAGAGAGTTTTGGAGAGAACAAAAGGAGAGAAATATCTAGGAACATCAAGGGCACAATTTACTTCAAGAATTCATTGTTTCGGGTTTGTTTTTACCAGTTTTAATTCAAGATTCTTGTTCCTCATTATTGTTCTTGCATGCTTAGTTTTCCTAATTGATTCAACTTGTTTTTGCATCTACAATACGTAGTTACATGTTTATAACTAGTTTCATCATGAATTCTTACTCATGCAACGTCATTATTTCATGCGTTAGTCAAGTTAACATGTCCGGCTAGGTTTTTCAAGGTTGGGATGCATGAACCCAACCTGATGTGTTAGTGCATGTGTATAACGTCGATCCGCTGAATTTAATGATTAATTTAAATCGTATCGCGTAATTTCTTAAGAATTGTAGATCTTTATATCTCGTTTGCCTATGGGTACTCGTGATGATTTAGTGTACAATTTGAGTGTAATTACCGCGATACCGATTTACTCATCCTCAGATTAGGTATGACGCGGGCTTGAACCTCGTATACATAATGCTTAGGAGTACTAAATTCCGGATTTGAAGTAATCGGATAAATTTATGATCAACGTTATCACTGCATTACACTAGGGTTGGGGGAGTGTATTCCCATCCTGTTTTTCTCATCATTTAGTTAAAAGTTTCAGTTTAAGTCTGCATTCTTCATTTAGATAATTTAGTTAGTTGCATATTTTATCATAATTCCATAATTGCGTTTAGTTTAACCAATCCCAAAAAGCCAAATCAATCTTTTTCTTTTCTTTTTAGAGTCATCGCTAGGATTCCTCAATCTTATCCCGTCGTCACAACTCCGTTGTCCTTTTTCCCTGAGGATCGATACCCGACTTGTCGGATTATTACTTGAACGATAGGCTTGCACTTGAGCCTAGAGAGCACACACTTTAGATACACATTCTGAGTCGTGTCAAGTTTTTGGCGCCGTTGCCGGGGAATTAGGTAGACTTAGGATTAGATCGAGTTAATCCAAAACTTTGACCAAAAAAAAAATCAAAAATCCAAAAAAAAAAAAATAAAAAAAAAAAAAAAAAAAAATCAAAAAAAAAAAAATCAAAAATCCAAAAAAAAAAAATAAAAAATAAAAAATAAAAAAAAAAATTTCAAAAAGATTCACAATCATCATCTCTCCTGAGCTTAATGCAAAATTCTGAAACCACTCCCACACCCCATAATACTCCAACCAGCATTCACGAAAATCCACTTGTTGAGTATAATCCTGACAGTCCCCACACTCCACAAGCCCCACAGTTCTGGATTCCACCTCCCACACCGTCACACTCCATCTCTAGCAACACTCCCTTCTCCTTCGTAGGACACACTTCGAGCACACCCAGTGAGATCGCCGAGTCATCAAGTGAGAGAGAGATGTCGCAACACAGTAATGCACCTACCGGTGAGGACGAGCCCCCGTACCGCCCGTTGAGAGAATTCTTATATCCCGAGCGCACTGTCACTCCGGGATGCATTATACTCCCGTATAATGCCGGGCAATTTCGTTTCAAAAATGGGATGATCCAGACACTACCACATTATCACGGTATGGATTCTGAAAAGCCATACCTCCACATAAGGGAATTTGAGGACGTGTGTGATACTCTCAACGATCAAACCTGCACACAAGAGGTGATCCGCCTCAAACTCTTCCCCTTCTCGCTTAAAGATAAAGCTAAAGCTTGGCTGTGGTCTTTACCTCCAAGCTCGATTCCATCCTGGAATGAGCTACAGTCTAAATTTCTCAAGAAATTCTTCCCAACACATCGAACAATCTCTATAAAGGCTCAAATTCAAGCATTCAGGCAACAAGAAAATGAGCCATTCCATCGATGTTATGAACGTTTCAACGAGTTAGTGGCTTCATGCCCCCATCATGGATTCGATCCATCGCAAATCATCTCCTTTATCTATAATGGGTTGAATCTTAACTCTAAACAGCTTGTTGAAACCATGGGAAGTGGTCCATTTGTCGATCTAGATGCCCATGACGCTGATCTTCACATGAGGTATGTCGCCGAGACTACCCAATCCTGGGATACCTCTGATCCGAACGCTCAAAACCGAAATCGACAATCTACCACCGCTCCGTCGACGTCCGGTCTATTCCACGTAGATAAGAATTCTATGTCGGACTGTCGGTTGGACACCATTGAGAAAGGACTGCGAGACTTATGTGAGGTAGTTGGATCTATCAAAAATCCTATCGTAACGGTGTGTGCGATTTGTGAGGCGGGACATTCAACTGAGGAATGCCCGACGATACCCGTCTGCAAAGTAATATTACAAGAGCAAGTTAGTGGAATAGGAGGCTTTAAGGGTAATTTCGGTGCCCCGCACGGGAATTCATACAACCCTTCGTGGAAAAACCATCCCGGTTTTAGCTACGGGCAACAACATGCCGCAATGAACCCTCCTTCACATATTGCACCTCCTCCTCCACAATAATTTCAACAAGCTCCGCACATGCAGGGACATATGCAAGTACCACCACCTCATGGAAATTATATCCCGCCACAACGGAGAACTTTCGAGGATACCGTGAATCAATTCATTACAAACCAGACCGCAACCAATGCCAAATATGATCGTCTGATCGGCGACATAAATGCGAATCTGTCTAAAATACAATCCTCGTTAAGTGTTCAAGAGAAGGGCAAATTCCCTGACCAAGGCCAAAGACCTCTCCAAGGTCAAACTAGTGTTAACTCGACACTCCATGACCATCCTGAGCAGTGTAGCGCAATTACCACTCTACGCAGTGGGAGGGTAGTTGACTTGTCACCTCCCCCACGAGACATACTTAAAGACAAGGAGATTTCGCCCGGCACGAAAGAGGCCGAAGATGTCCCCTTGAATGAAGGTGATGAAAATGACACTAGTGAGCCTGAGGTAGTAGCGAAACCACCCACCGCGGCACCATTTCCTCAAAGGTTGATTCCTTCACAGAAAGGATGCCCACGTGATGAAGTGCTAGAAGTACTTAAGCAAGTGAAGCTAAACTTGCCCTTCCTTGATGCCATCAAGCAAATTCCAGCCTACGGCAAAGTTATCAAAGATTTGTTGACGGTAAAAAGGAAGATGAAGGTTAAAAAGAATGTCTTTCTAGCTCAGAACGTGAGTTCCATTCTACTAATTGATCTCCCGCCTAAATTCAAAGATCCCGGTGCACCCACCATATCATGCATCATTGGAGATAATAAAATTGAGAAAGCCCTACTTGACTTGGGAGCAAGTGTAAACATACTTCCTTACTCCATTTATAGGCAACTTGACTTGGGCGACCTCAAGCCCACTAAGGTCACTCTCCAATTAGCGGATCGAACCGTGAAGATCCCAAGAGGCATAGTCGAGGACGTGATCGTCCAAGTTGACACTTTCTACTTCCCGGTAGATTTTGTCATTTGGGACACGGAGCCCTCATTTAACTGGAGTAACCATGTTCCCATCATCCTTGGGCGCCCTTTCTTAGCTACGGCTAACGCCATCATTAATACTCGGAATGGGCGAATGCAACTCACCTTTGGGAACATGACTTTAGAGACCAACATCTTCCATGTCACCCAACATACGGAAGAAGAAGATGACCTTCACACGGTGAGCTTCATAGATGAGGTTGTAGGGGAGTACTTTGAGGAAAATGATTGTGGAGATGCTTCGGGGTCCTGCTTAGTGTCGAGCCATGAGAATGAGAGGTCCCACAAGAGAGAGCCGTTAGGGGTGTGCCCTATTTCATCAGGTAATAGTGGTAGATGTGACGATGAGAGCAAAGAGGGGGAGAGGTGTGTTGTGACCGCAATTGAAAGAGAGAGAGAGGGGGTAGAAGAGAGAAAACTAGTGGAGTTGGAGATCGAGCAAGTAAGAGAGGATGTAGGCACTACGAGAGAGGGAGAACTAGGCGACATGAGCATGGAAGATTTTGAAAGAGAATTCGGGAAGGTGGATGAAAGTATTACTATTGAAGGCCAATCCCTATTGGATTCATGTAGTCACTTAGACGACAGTGAATTAAAAGCAAAAATTGATGAATTCCTTCGTTGTGACAATCCACCCACAACACTAGAGGCCCCGAAGGCGAGTGAGGAGAAAAGTTGTGGTTCATCCGACTTAGAGCCCGACCCATGCGTCTTAAAAATTGAAAGAAACCTAGGTGTCCCCTCCGAGTCAGTGCACGTTGACCATGCTTTGAGTCAGCATCACGAGGATCCCTTTCCAATTAGTCACGACGAGTCTCCCGGTCTATCCTTTATCTATGGGCGAGGTCCCAACTTGTTTCGATTATTGGAATATGATCCTAGGACGGGAGTGACAAGGAGAGCATCAACCCCCATAAGTGGGGTCGGGTGAGTTTATGGAGAGATGAGAGGTCGTCGCACCCCCGACGCGTATGGGGTGATTGTTGTCGTATTTTTGAGTCATGCATGAGTGTCATATAGTGTCTTGTTGCATTTTTCATATTTGTTTGTTTTATTTTTCCGCACTTTTCATTCGCCTTGAGTTAGATTTTCGTCCTTTTTGCTTGAGGACAATGCAAAAGTCTAAGTTAGGGGGGGTCACAAGTGCGTATTTCTAAAACTTCACAAATTTTCAAAAATGCCCAAAAATTTCCAAAAAAAAATCATAAAATTTTGAAAAATCCAAAAATATTTTTGTTCAAAATAAATAAAAATTGGAATTCAAATTTTTCAAAAATATCATTAAAAGTCAAATTGGAGTCTCAAATTGTAAATACCCAACTTACACAAAGCCGAAATTGACCAAAGATGGAAATTGTGCGAAAATTGACGACTTAACGAATAAATGTGGAGATTACCAAATCCGGTGAGATTCGAGCCTATCACGTTTTGCGAGATTTTAAATCAATCCGAGTTAATTGTTAACTCAAAGTTCTTTTTAGCGCTTAATAAGTTGTCAAGGATCTCAATTTTTTTCATTTGATCGGTTTTGAAAAATGTGTGCAATGTTGCCTTGAAAATCGTGCCAAATTAGTCTCTAAACTTAAATTCACCTCGAAACGCATATGGTAACGCAATTGACATTTTGGACAATGAAGTAGGCCCTCGTTTGTCACCTAAAAATATTGGCCAGAAAAAAAGTAGCGAAAAATTATCCCTTTTGTAACCCAAATTGAGCCGAATATTTTTCCCTCTCGTTTGACAACCCAAAAAACCCAAAATAGCCCGGAATTGCGAAAAATGAAAAAAAAAATCAGAATTTAAGTCCGAAAAGTGCAACAAAAAGGGGGCAAGAAAAAAAAAATAGAAGAATGCTCAACAAAAATAGCAAGAAAAGAAAAATAATAATAAAAAAAAAATAGAAAAAGAAGAAAAAAATGAGCAATAGCCCGGAAAATGCACAAACGGACATCACGAATGATTTTTCCAATTCCAACCTTCCCTACCATTTTCATTTTACCCAATACAACCTTTAACCCGAGAAAGTCCTAACCGAGTCCAAATTGCGAAAATTGAGTACCGCGTGGAGAGTTAATACACCAAAAGATAATATAAGAGGTTAAATGCGCGAAATAGAGGCAATGTTCCCATTTTTAAAACCGTAATCCGTTGAAGAGATCCTTTCACCATAAAATTTCCGTCTTTCTAATTGCATGCGTGTATTTGCTTCCATTACATTTACTCCTTATATCACGCATGCCGAGAGAATATCCATAATCCGAGAGATTCGTTTGTGAGTGCATTCCGTGAGAAATTGAAATCAAAACGAATTTTCGGATAAGTAACGTAATGATCAATCGATGGAAATTGGCGGTTATATTTCTGGCTTCGCACACACACACTACGATTTGAGACTTGTAAATATGACTTGATGATGACTATTTTATGGAAAAGTTTGAATTGTACAATTTTTGCGTATTTTGAATTTTCTTTGAGTCGAATTTTGTGGGTATATTCACTGCAAACCCTCACGAGACACAACTCGTCCTACTAGGGTAACCTAGAGGTTTAAAGGCTTGTTGCATATGCTAAATGCAATCGCTTGCCCGCGAAAGTGGCATTCTATCCCAATAAAGTCCTTGAAGTGTCCTTAACTCTTACTTTCATTCTTTTACATTGATCGGGACGCGCAAAGTTCTAAGTTAGGGGGGTTTGATTGGGCATAAATATTGTATATTTATCCCCCTAATTTCAGTACTTTTGTGAACCCGAGTGATGTAACAGATATGGATTTGATTCACTTTTATGCTTCTAACCTTCTTGGCGAGTATTGCGTGTTTCGTGCTTCTCCTATTGGTTTTACAGGTTAATTATGCAAGCAGTGCAAAGGAGGAAGCAAGACAGTGCAAGAAAAGCTAGGAAGGCAAGTTCAAGGGCATTTTCGTAATTTTTCAGCCTTAGTCCGGAAGTGGGTCCAACTAGAAAGTTTAAGATCTTTCAATTACAAGAACACCATAAAAAACGGCACCTCAATCCGAGCTACGATGAAAGAGTTATGACCCCTTGAAGTTGCGGAAAAATCATAGAAGAAAGGCTAGGAAGGCAAGTTCAAGGGCATTTTCGTAATTTTACAGACCGATTCTGGAGGTGAGGCCTTCTGGGAAGTTGAAGATCTCGGAACAACGAGCACACTGGAAAAAACGGCACCCAAATCCGAGCTACGGTTGAAAAGTTATGCTCAGTTGAAGTTGAAGAAAAATCCAAGAAAAGAAGAGAAAAACCAGAAAAAAATCTAAGTGTTGAGAGCAAGACCGGGCTGGTACATGCGAACCGGTTCGCTGTACCTGCGAACCGGTTCGCTGTACCTGACACGCGAATTTTGTCTTTCATTTGGATTGGTCTCCAAGTCTCCTAATAGGTTTTAAACACTCCAAACTTGTGGGGAACGAGGGCATTAACCTAGGAGCAGCTTTTAGGGTTATTTTTAGAGAGTTTTGGAGAGAAGAAAAGGAGAGAAATATCTAGGAACATCAAGGGCACAATTTACTTCAAGAATTCATTGTTTCGGGTTTGTTTTTACCAGTTTTAATTCAAGATTCTTGTTCCTCATTATTGTTCTTGCATGCTTAGTTTTCCTAATTGATTCAACTTGTTTTTGCATCTACAATACGTAGTTACATGTTTATAACTAGTTTCATCATGAATTCTTACTCATGCAACGTCATTATTTCATGCGTTAGTCAAGTTAACATGTCCGGCTAGGTTTTTCAAGGTTGGGATGCATGAACCCAACCTGATGTGTTAGTGCATGTGTATAACGTCGATCCGCTGAATTTAATGATTAATTTAAATCGTATCGCGTAATTTCTTAAGAATTGTAGATCTTTATATCTCGTTTGCCTATGGGTACTCGTGATGATTTAGTGTACAATTTGAGTGTAATTACCGCGATACCGATTTACTCATCCTCAGATTAGGTATGACGCGGGCTTGAACCTCGTATACATAATGCTTGGGAGTACTAAATTCCGGGTTTGAAGTAATCGGATAAATTTATGATCAACGTTATCACTGCATTACACTAGGGTTGGGGGAGTGTATTCCCATCCTGTTTTTCTCATCATTTAGTTAAAAGTTTCAGTTTAAGTCTGCATTCTTCATTTAGATAATTTAGTTAGTTGCATATTTTATCATAATTCCATAATTGCGTTTAGTTTAACCAATCCCAAAAAGCCAAATCAATCTTTTTCTTTTCTTTTTAGAGTCATCGCTAGGATTCCTCAATCTTATCCCGTCGTCACAACTTCGTTGTCCTTTTTCCCTGAGGATCGATACCCGACTTGTCGGATTATTACTTGAACGATAGGCTTGCACTTGAGCCTAGAGAGCACACACTTTAGATACACATTCTGAGTCGTGTCAGGTCTCCTTTCCTCGGTGTAATACTCACCTATGGGTCCTTCCAACCTGTGAAATTCCAAACTCCTAACCTCGGCATCGCTAACTCTATCGAGCCTACATCCTACAATGCTACTATCTATGCGTTACCCTACCTATACGAAACTAATATAATTTTAAGAATGTCCCTAATGCCCAAGGCCTCTCTCAACTCCCGACAATTGCTTGGTTTCATGCGTGGGACGTCTCGCCAAGGCGAAATCCAAACAAGGAACCCTCCCGTTACACTACTCCTTCGCGTAGTCGGTCATCGAGATATAGCGACCTAAGGCACACAAGCGGGACGTCCTAAATCCTACCGTGCTAATCCTACAAACGCATTTCCACTATCTTATCCTTCCGCCCATACAGAAGGAAACCTAACTAATCAAAGTGCCTACTCGTGGTAGGAACACTATGTACATCACCCCGATCACAGATTTTCTCTAAATTTGCCTTCTTATAAAGGCCTGGCAATCATCCTCAAATCAAATTTCTCTAAATCCGACCTCACCCACCCACTTGTGGCGAGGGGACCACTTTAGTGCTTTTCCATAGCACAATATCTCCATAAGTATATCAACATCATGTGGCTCATAGCCTATAGTGGTTCATCCACACTATAAGACCTTTCCACAAAATCAACATCCTTGCATCCCATAACAGCTCCCCACTCCCGACGCCGTTAAGAGTCATGTGTGGAGTGTCTCGCAAAGAGAAATCCAAACAAGGAACCCCTCCACACATTAACCCTTGACTTCGTTGGTTATGGAGTTCTGTCATTTAAACATGCAACCGGGATATCCCTATCCCCTAATCAATTAAAAAAAAAAGGTGGTTTGAACTCCTATCTCAAACTAAGAGTCATACCACCCTGCGCTCGCACTCATTTTAAGTCCTTGCGCAAACAATAATGAGCTTTATGTTCAGCTCAACAATAATCCTGCGGCCTTAAATCATATATAAGGTTGCCATATACCCAAATCACGAAAATGAAGCCTCTACTCATCGAAGTTTCGTAACCCACAATAAATAAGGTGAACTCAACCTATATCTAGGTGAGTCATCGCAGCAATAACCTGTTCCCTCCAGGAACCATGGACACGATAGACTTGCCATTTTTAGTCTGCTATCGCTCCGAAAATACACCATGATGTGTTATACTCATCATACCACCATGCTCGTATAGACATATAAAACGATCATCACTAACCAGATATGTATATATATACCATATATCAGCACCCGCCTCTATGGCGAATGAAGAAAAATAAAACTCCGCTACTGCGGACAACACATCGGCATACATGATATAATGTTATCGATACCGCCATAACTCAAATTACCCACACGATTATAGGGCTAACTAATACCGCGACTTTATCTAGCCACGACAAATATACCTCCTCGGTTGAGGTAAAACTCATAACAACAACTTCATTTTAACAAATTCCCCGAGTGGATGTCCAACCATGGGGTCCTCGAACATACCCATTCTTTAGTGAGCCCATCCTTCTTGGAAAGGACTCAATATTCATTGCACCTAACTCACCTAGGTACAAAGTTCACTTCGCCATAATACTCTTTATTCACCGTCGGCCTCTGGCTGAACCTTAGGCGAATAATTCCCAAAACTGCATTCTTCTTGTCCTACTGATTCCTGGGGACTCACAGTTAGAACTATCCGTAAGATCCCTTTCGAATCCTTATTTCACTGGGAAATCCAACTTTAGTACCACACTCTACTACGGCGGTACTATGGTACTCGTAACTACTATGCTTTAGTAGTCGTTGAGATAATCTTTAACAATTACCATAGGGAGAGTGACCTCTACTAAGGTCCTCATCCCAACCTTCTACCAGCTGCACTAGCTAAGCCTCACCTCCTGCTGCCATCCAAGCTCCGCACAGGATTCTCAAACGAGCGCATAAAAGATTTCTATAATCTTCTAACATGGCAGGAGAACGAAATCTCACAATAGAAATCAACAATCCTAGTCCTGAGGCTCTATAACAAATGAGAGTAACGCTGGAAGCGTAGTACGCCCGCACATATTCCTAAGGACACTAGAACCTGATGCTCTGATACCATCTGTAACACCCCGCCTAATAAGATACCGGGCGATCACTCCAATATTAAATTAAAACAGGAGTTTCATATGGATCATTCTTAGCATCACTGTCGAAAATCCATTTAATTACTAATATCCTATTAGGTGAGCGTTAAAAACTTTTATCTAACTACTCTTTTTAGCGACCAATTAAAAACATCCACAACTAATGCGTAATTGAACTGAAATGAAAATGAAATAAATTAAAATAACCGAACACTCGGTCCAAATATACAACCATATCGAATGCTGTACTGAAAGAATAAATAAATGCAATTGAGCCATTGGCTCGAATGTTTATACAGTACCTCCTATCTAGAGTACAACGATGGAAGCGGCTATCAAAAACCTGCACGCATCCACAGCTGCTGCAGCTGACGTCTGACTCGAAAGAATTTCCATCCAGGCGTCCCTGTGTCTGGACACCTATATATATATATATAGTATAGAGAAAGAAAGGAGAGTAGACAAACGGGTCAGAGCCCGAATGTTTGAAAATATTTTGCAAGTGCATAAATGCTTTATTTTTAGAAAAATAGTTTTATCTCATATTTAAATTGGTATCGCACTCCCATGAGATACCCCTCACCTCTCCTCTAGCAGTGCACTCCTAGCGCATCCCTCTAAACATCCTAGTCAAGCTACCCTGCTAACTAGTCTAATACCCAACCACTATCCACCCTAGATAGACCAACAGATGTAGTAAGGGCTAAACTTCACTCAAATCTCGACACTATGCCATGTTCGTGCGTGGGGTGTCTCGCAAAGCGAAATCCAAACAAGGAACCCCCCCGATACACTACTATGCGGCAAGGTCGATCGCCGAGATCCGCCAGTCCCTCAGTACAGAATATATATAAATAAATATGTATACCACAAGTAATACTAATATTAGAGCACTAAGGATTAAACTTCTCCCCAGTCTCAACACAGTGCCATATTCGTGCGTGGGGTGTCTCGCAAAGCGAAATCCAAACAAGGAACCCCCCCCCCGATACACTACTATGCGGCACGGTCGATCGTCGGGATCCATTAGACCCTCGGCACTCGATTCATCCATATATATACATATACATATTTTACCATAACCATCCGGATCTATCTCCCGGAATGAGAATCCATATACAAAGTATTTATCAATACTTAACCTTTTCATTTCAAAAACTTCCATTTCCCTTCTCATATCCAGGAAATGTATTTAAAAGCCAATTCATTATCATGAATTGCTTGAATAAATTATATACCTTTTTAAAAGCCAGTTTTAGTATCATAAAAATGCTTTTCCTTTATCAATTATCCCATTTCCCTTTTTATACTCAGGAAATGTATTCAAAGACATTTTCATTATCATGAAGATGATTTGATCATAACATATGCTTCCACATCCCTTCTTCCATCCGGGAAGTGTTACCGAAGCCAATTTATATATAACCCATTTCCCTTCCTATATCCAGGAAATGTAATTAAAGCAAACCCATTATTATGAATTGCTTTAATATAAACGCGTTCTAAGACCGCCCGTCCGGATTTCTCCACTGTGCGCGCCCCTAAATGGCTATCATCTTCCAGGGCCTCCAAGACAACCTGGGATCCTACATCGCAAGACGTCGGGAACCGGCCATGTGCCTGCAGGATAGTCAAGACCACACCCGGAATCTCCTAACCAGCGCAGAAAGATATAACAACAAACGCTCACATGGCCTATAGGACTATATCCACCCTGCATCATTAGCCAGGGGGCTTCGCCATACGAACGCAACTTCCCTTATGATAGCGATTTAGAGAGGTGTGTAATCCATATTTTATTAATTATGAAAAACATTTCTCTTTCCATTTTGAAAATATTCATTTTTATATTTTCAAAATCATTTCCATCATAATATATATATATACCTAAATCACATAGTATGTACATATCCTATATATTCTTCCTAGAATATATATAAACAGCCATAGTGGCCTATAGCTTCTAGCGATGACCAATAATCCCAAAGATTCCCTCGAGGAATTATAACCATGCTTTCATATATGCATGATACTAAACCCAAAGTATTTCCTTACTTTGTTCAATACTAATTACCTCAATCATCTCTTAAAGGTTTATTTATCCTCAAAACCCTTATTTAGGAATCCCCATAAAATCCCAAATGGTAATTCAACTCCCCATACTCTTAAAGGGAGAAAACTAGAAATTCTGACCTAAGCGAATCGATTCGCCCCTTTAGCGAATCGATTTGGGTGGGCGAATCGATTCGGTTCCCAATCCGAATCGATTCGGAAAGTATTCTGCAAACAGGTCTGTAAATGGAGAATCGATTCGGTCTGTACCCGAATCGATTTGGCCCATTGCAAAAACCCAATTTCCTTTAGGCAAATCGATTCGGCCTGTACCCGAATTGATTCGGCCAGTTCGAGGGCTACAGTTTGGGCGATTTTTTAATCTCCAAAATACCCAAAATTCAATCCAATATCCATATAAATCCTAACTTGGTTTTATTACTACAAACCCAAAGTTTTTATATCTCCTCAAATTCTTTAGAGGTCCTAACAATTCTTTTGAGAACCCCTAATATCTATCTCCAATAAGTTCTAACTAATGATTTCAATCTCAGGCAGCTCTCCGTAGAAAAATCACTATAAATCCAAAAAAAATAAGAAAAATACGCGGTCGGCGCCCACGCGACCACGTCGAAGAGATCTACAAATTTTATTTTTTGACCAAGAGCCGAATTGATTCGCCTCTAGGACGAATCGATTCGGCAAGCACGCTGCCTCTACTATTCATCGTCTCCTCCGAGACGGTTTCGGCCATTAAAGCTTCTCCCAAGCTTTTGTCGCCTAACCCAACGTTCTACAACCTCAACCAACTACAAATACACCTATAATACGGGTTCTAAACATCCTAGAACCTGGAATCACCAATTAATTTCAAGAAAAACCTAAGTTCTCCAATTTATCATTTTTAGGGGTTTATTCGTTTTAACTCTCAAAAACCCGTTTTATCCACGAATACCCAACCCAAAATCATTAGGGTTTGTTATACCAACAATGATATGAGATATTTATGCTTTAAAACAAATAAAGCAAGTAAACACTTGCCTCGTGGATATAATCCGACGACCTCGAGTCGAATCCGGCGGAGTTTGGCCCAAATCTTCCTTTTTCTCCTCCTTTCTTCCTCCTCTCTCTCTTCTATCTCTTTTCTTTCTTTTCTCTTCTCTTTTCTCCCCCTCTCCCTCCTTTTATAAGGAGAAAAGGGTTTAACCCCTTTAAAACCCAAAACAACTCGTTTACCCAATTACGAGCCTATTTAACTCCAAAATTACCCGAAACTCAATTTCGACAATCGGACACTCTTTTCTGACTATCTCAGACATTCCGAGACTCATGGCGCAGTCAAAATTTCCATCCGAGGTACTTGACCGCAAATCACTATTCTAACCCAAAAATAATTAAGTGCGGTATTCTTACTCAAAATCTTACCTCTTTTGTCGCTATACTCCACGGCAACATATAATTAAATTACTTCGACCTATATAGTCCCAAAATAATTTATAACACCCTTCGAAAATATTTAAATCCTCGAAAATCCCAAAAATCACTATTTCGAGAAATTCTCCAAATTCCAAATTATACTTAATTATGGAATTTAATCATCTCCAAAAGGGCGGGTTATTACAGGGGAAGGGCTCCGAAAGGATGAATTAAATCCTTTGCGATAGTAAGCCACCGTTTATTGGATTTAAAAGAAATACGTGATCCAAAGGCCTAAAAACAGAATATTTGGCATTAAAAAGAAAACAATTGCCAAGGCATATGTTTGTTTGATATATTCATTCAAAAGCAAAAGAATATATATGCTTATTGAGGGAGACTTGGATGGTATATCAACGGTTTGCACAATGTCCGTTTATCCTAGTTGTCTTTAATGTCATGACTCAATTTGGTTTGTAGAATCATCATCATGCTAGGCTTGTATGCATTGTGTATGTTTGTTCATTGAGTTCAATCTATATTGTCACATGAGGTTATATTTAAATGTGATGAAGTTTGCAATCAAATGAGAACTCCGTGAATGTTTCTTAAGTGATTGGGTCTAAATTTAATCGTTACTAGTTCACACCCCAACACTTCCGTTTGCATATGACACATTTTTGCCATACGAGTGTACAAACTTATTGTATTTTTGTGTCATGTGTGTGTTTATATCTATATATATGTGCGTGTGCATTTTTGATATATTTATAGTCCATATATATATGATAGTTTGTTTTGCCTTTGCCTTGCTTTTGTTGCCCATATGCTTTCATGTCTTATCACTTAAAGCTTCAACATGCTTTTATATTTGTTCTTTATCCTTTGTCTATTCCTGAACAAAAAGGGGGAGAAATGATAGGGGGAGAAATGGTATCTAATCCTATTATTAACGTATCTTAGTTTGGGGGAGATTTATCTTAGGGGGAGACGTCTTTCTAAGTAGGTCAAGGGAAGAATTAATTTAGGGGGAGTAATTAATTAAAATTGCATTCAATACTTTGATATTCCCTATGCATTTGATGAGTTTGCTTAAGTGTGCAGGATTTCTTCTAAAGCGGCATTGTTTAAACGGCAAAGCGTTTGATCCTTGGGTTGAGTCAAGTTTCGGTGGGTTATGTTTTGATTCTAGTGAGCTTGACGGACCTTTAGGATTTTTGTTTGGTTTTTGTCCCGGAATAGCCAAAGGGGGAGATTTGTAAGGACACAAATTTCCAATTGAGTCCATATATAGTTTTGGCTCAATTCCGGACAAAAACATTTATTCATAGGATAGTATTTAAATTGTAATATTCTCAAACCTATGAAGTGTTTGTTGAAGACGTAGCGGCAAAGAGTATAAAGCTTCATCAATATGCCGGTTTGCGTGCCTCGTTTCTACGTCATCAACCATAGTTCCATGCTCCCAAGGTATGAATGCAATATTATATATATAGGAGCTTGGAACAAAGTTTATTGGGTGTTAGGTTTTGTAAAAACTATGTTTTAATTTTCAGAAACAATTAAATAAAACTTTAAAATAAGTTTATAAAGTTTTCTGGGCTAAAATCGAATTTTCCAAACTTTCTGGTTTTTCGTTCGATAGAGTCGTTCGAACGAGATTGTCGTTCAAACGAAAATGTCGTTCGAACGAACCTGCCAACGAGTTCCCACCAAAGTATACTGGTTCGTCGTTCGAAATGTCGTTCAAACGAGATTGTTCGTTCTAACGAGATTTCCAACGAGATTCTAACGAGATCAAACTGGAACGTCGTTAGAAGTCTCATTCGAACGAGATTTCGTTCGAACGAAAAGTCGTTCGAATGAGATTCCAGGCGGGAACAGTTTTTGGCAGTTTTGCACCCACTTCCCCACTTGGTTTTTAACCAACTTTTTCAGTCTGTAATATGTGCGGGAAGAACATTTTCTAATCTAACTTTTCCAATCTAGTTTAACTCTCAGAGAGAGTTTGAGAGCAAAAATTGTTTAGGAAAATGTTCATATTTTGAGTGAGATTTTTAGAGAAAAATTTCCATCACTCTAGTGTTTACACCCAAATGAGTTTATTCCAAGTTCTTATATACTTATCAATTGCTTGGAGTTTGGCACTGGTTTTCTCTACGCCGAATTGAAAGAGAAGTTTTGGTTTGCTTCTACATCCATTAAAGGAGAAGACGTTTTGTTGCGATTCTACCCACTTGGAGAAAGGCTCCATGTACGGGTGACGGTGACCATATAAAGTCCCATCGGTGGATTCCGAGACCGCGGTGGTGTTCCAAGGTTATCCGCTAGGAAGACGTGTCTACAAGAAGAAGCGTCGGGGCTTGAGAGGGATCGAGTCGTGCGTTGTAAGTCTATCTGTCTTATAAGTGTAATTCCGTATCTAGTGGATTTGTGGCTAGGGCCGTCCGAGGTTGTTTCCCGTCTTGGGTTTTTCCTCGTACATCGCGGCGTAGTGTGATTAGTTTATTTTATCTTGCATAAATAACGTAGAACGCATGCTTAGAATAATTGAAGATAAAATTCGGTTTAAATCATCACACTCACCTTTAATTGGGACTAAATTAAATATTGGGTAAAGTCTATTTAATTCACGTCATTTGCTAAAATTTGGTTTCGCCTAATTTGCTAATATTGATAAATATGACTTAGGCAAATTCTAGGACTTGGATTAATTAATTGGTTTAAGTGAATATATTAATTTTTTAATCATACTTCACTTGGTTACAATTTTAATTTTGTTTTAATAAATCAAAATTCGTTGTTTTAAAGTTGAACCATCTCCTAACGCTTCCGCATCGAGTTTTTTTATAAAAGGAAATTACAATATTTTTAATTGTGTTTAATTGCGAAAATTAAACTTATAAAATCCGGGGTTCCAGAATTTACAATTGGTATCAGAGCTTCGATTTTAGAAAAGCTCAACGCTTACAAATTGGTATCAGAGCTTTGATTCAGAAAAGCTCGCACTTTCAGAGTCTACCTGGGAGCGGGAGGAGGATATGTGGGAGCAATATCCAGAGCTTTTCATCACAGGTATGACCTAATTTCGGGGACAAAATTTCTTTGTAAGGGGGGGAGTATGTAACACCCCGCATTTTCATGCATTAAATATTTAATTAATTCGGGAATTTAAAAATTACTTGTGAATCGTAATTTAATTGAATTAATTAGGGAAATATTATTTAAATATTAATCGAGGAATAAATGGTTAATATTTACGGGAAGTTATTTACTAAGTGAATAGTAATTATTTATTTAAGTCATTTCGAGTATTAATGACAGGGTAGGCACTTATCTCAACCGGGAGTCGGTATAGACTAAAGGGGTGAGGGGATGAACATTTTTATAAATAAATTTGGATGCCAATTCTAAGTGTACGGTTGAGTCCGGATAGGCCGAGATTGTCGGAAAAGTGTACCTGGGGGTAGTAAACGGGTCATGGGGCGTTTTTGGACATAGCCGGGCCCACACGGGTGCATTTGGGTCATTTGGGCTTGGCCCATTAGGCAAAAAACGGGATTTAGGTAAATTAAGGAATTTGGAGGAATGATATAACGGCTGATAGAGTTTTAGCAAAAGGCTAATTGGATTAAGGAACCCTAATAGCAGTTAAAGACAATTTTGGGATCACTAGAGAGCCAACAAGGATCATCTTCAACCTTGGAATTCATCTCCAAATCAGACACTGCGAAACCTAAGGCAAGTGGATAACTTGCAATAGTATTAAATCTGTTTTGAAATTCATATTCATGTGATGTGTTTGATCAAAAATTCGTTTTGGGTGTTCATGGCATAAACATGAGGTTTTGAAAAGTGATAATCTGATTTACGAATTTTAATGAAAATTCTGGTTGAAATATGATATTATGAACTGATACATATCTGGTAGGATGATATCTGGATAATTAGAAACGAATTTGGTGAAGGGATTTGGGATGTAAATGGGTTAAGGGTTAAAGATGAATTTTCCCCAAATCCAGAAACTGTAGTTAATGGACGAATTAATGATGTTGGTGGACATTCTGGAGGTCCCTAATAAGGTTTCTAACATGTATTAATGCTAAGAGGGCTTGAGGTTACTGGTAGAAGGAATTAGGGTTTAAGAATTTCCGTCCATGGCTGATTCAGTCTTCGCGAAGAAGACGAAGACCTGTTCGATCGATCGATCGAAGGTCTGGGGTCGATCGATCGAAGGTCGGCAGATTTCGGCAATTCTGCCCAGTTATGTGTATAAAAGAAAAATTTATATAATAAATCCTTATGTAATTAATTATGGATAAATTAATACATGAGTCTAAACCTAATTAATAATGTGTAAAGTTAATTAGGATTTGAGGAAAGTTTTGGGTGACACGTTATGATTATAAATTCGAGAGTCAGGAATTTAGACTCGAATGAGGTTATTTAGGGCTACGAGAGTAAGTCCAAATTTATGGTGGGAGCGACACCAAAGGTGACTAAATTAATTAATGTGCAAATTAATTAATAGATAGGGTTGGACCATAAACTCTTAATAAATAAAACAGGCTGGTGTTACGGATTTAGTACATGGTGTAGCCGGGACCTCTTATTTTTATATATATATATACGGTGTGTGATAGTATATATATATAGTGTGTGTGTGTGCATTAATATTAGAGATTGAATATTACTATTATATACTCTAGTGCTATAGGGGGAGGTTGCGCGTAATGGATGAATCCCCTAGCTTGAGGAGTAGGGCGAGTATAATCCCAGGTCATAGCCTCCGTTATATGGGTGAGGGGCATCTCACTTTCAGGCAAGGAATATGACCGCCTCCAATTCGTATGTTAAACTAAGTTAGTGAGAGAATCTAACTTGGATAACTAGGTTACGTGAATACACCTAGTGGGATAGCACTTGGGAAAATTTATATTTTGTGAGTATTCTTACTCGGTCGAAAGTTGGCATTAAATGTTATTTCAGTATGTTTGTGAATACTGTAATATGATTGAATTATATAATTAGGTAAATAATTATATAGGGAATAATTAATACATAGTGAAAAATGTATTAGGTGTATAACTGATGTGAATGTTATATGGAATTAAAAGGAGTAATGATTTAAATAAGTTGACGTTTATAATAACTTAAAAAAAATCATGATGTAAGGCATACTCGTTTAGAGTTGGTAAAGTTCAAGGGTTAAAATAAACAATGGGTCAGGGCATAGGACCTAGTAAATTAATTGGAAGCGTTAGTAGTGCACATTAGGGGAGGGGTGAGGAAGTCCTCAAGAGAGTGCGGCACTAACTAAAATATGAAGAGCATGCATATTTATTTATTACTGCAAGTTAATCATTTGTTAAATGTTTTCAAATGTTTTTGGGTACTAACCCTTGCTATAAAAATTTTAAAAACCTTTTAGGTGTCCAACCACAAGGGCGCCAAGCTTGACTCTATTCCAGGTATCCTTTGCTGCAGCACATGTGGATGTTGCGGGGTTTTGATAGACGCCTCCTTCTTCCATTCTTATAGAGACTCTCTAGTAGTTATCTGAGCTTGTCGCTCACAGTTCATTTATCAGTAGTAGACTTGATGAGATGCTTTCCTGATATTTACTTGTATTGGTTATTTGGCCCGATGGTTTATTCAGTTAGGTATTTTATTTGTGGATGGTTATTTTAATTAACCGTGATTGTGTATTATTGTATGTTCCGCATGAGTTTTAATTTAATTAATTGAAAGATAAAAATTGGCACCAGTCTATTTTACTCACTTAGGTGGTTAGTAATTTAAAAAAGAAAAGACGACAGTGATGCTAACAATGGAACAACTGAGAAACCTTTTCTAACTTGATTTAGGACTTATCACCTGGGATTAATTAGGCGGGGTGTCACAGGCTTGTACCCTCATATATGTAATGCTTGGGATTAATAAAGACCGGGTTTAATCAATTATCTAATTCAAAAGATAGTTTTATATACGAGAAACATACTAGGGTTTGAGGGATTGTATTCCAACCTACTTTCCTCATTCGTATATAATCACCTACAGTAGTTTTAATTTTTCTCACATAATTTAATTAGTTAATTTAAATTTAATTTTCATTTAGTTAATAGAAAGTAATCTCCAAATTAATCACCTTTCGTTTATTTCCTCGAGTCATTTTAGGGTTAATCATCTTTCCTACGTCGTCACGAGCGATCGCCCTATTTCCCTAAGGATTCGACCTCGTCTTACCGGGTTATTACTTACGCGATCGGTTTGCACTTGAACCGCTATAAGAACGCACAATAAACACATTTTCAGTCGCGTCAACTTTTTGGTGCCGTTGTCGGGGAATTAGGTAGACTTTTAGGTTAGGCCAATTAATCTCTAATTTGACTCTAATTCTTAAAAAGCCAAAAAAAATTCACAGAAATTTAGAAAAATAAAAATGCGTGTCACGTTTTTGAACTGCCCACTTTGAAATGTTTTATTTTAACTCGTTCAATGTCTTTAATTGTTATGATAATAGTGGGAATAAGGAAGTCGAGATTTATGAAGAGTGGATAAATAAAACTAAAAATAAGTCTGAAAATTACACTCCTAAGACAATAGGTGAAGCCATCCAAATTCTTCAAAATGAAAGGCGTGAAAACGAAAGACTTAAATATGAATATCGGGGAAAAAATCATTTTTGAGAGAAAGAGTTAGATGCATTATTTGAACCCAATGAGTATTTTTCTTACGATATTTTTGAAGTTGAAAAATGTTTTCAATCAAATGAAAAATCCAAGGTTTTAGAGCCAAGGAATCCTACTTTGGATGAACTCTTTCTTATTAGAAAAAAATCATTTGGATGACGTTACTGCTATAGGTTTGAAAATTATAGTAACTAGCAATGAGATTGATACTTATTGGGAAATCTTACAAGAGGTCGAGACTTGCGTTTCACCTAAACATTTTGAGGACGAAATCATTGAGAGTGATCCAAGTACTTTTGAATTTCAAACTCTTACCAATATTTCAAAATCTATTGAGGTTGAAGATCCTTCACTTCCTAGTGTCCCCACTATTATCAAACCATTAAACCCATTATAATAACCAGAGAAAAGTCTTGAGGACGCTGACCCAATTCTTGAACGAGAATGTTTGTTTGAAATGCTTCATCTTATGGGCTATTCACTTACACACGTCACACCTCCAAATCCAATTGAAAATTTTGGGGGAGAGAATTTTGAGGACAAGGACCCTTTGCTTGAATTATTTTCTAAGATGGACTCTTCCTTTTTGTGTGCTCCGCTTCCCATACGACTTGAAAAATATTTGGGAGGTGATTCTATTTTTCTTGGATCCCAATTTTACTTGTCCCCCTTAGCATCTGAATCCCCCATCATCCCTTTAAACTTTTTAATTCGTGATGGCCAAATTCTTTCGCTTTACACATGCCTTCCATTATTCAAACGAAATTCTTATTCTCTGGAAGAAACGCATCCTAGTGAGGGTAAACCATTAATCCCTCAAAGTCAAATCGTGTTTTGGGTGGAGCCTAAAATTTTTCGACTTCTTGTGTATGGTTTATTAGAAGTCCAAATTGTAGGTTGTAAATAGTTAGTTTTATTTATTTATTCCTTTTTGTTTTTTTATAGTCTAGTGTGATCAGTTAAAGTTTTTGTTATTTTTTTTTGTTATGCTTGGTTCTAACATATTTTGTAGATTCAATGGACTTGTACTTATCGGGGATCGCTCCATTTGGGTAATATCTTTCTTTTCCTCTCTTTATGTTATGTTCTTCGTTCGCATTGAAGACAAGGCAATATTTAAGTTAGGCGGTGTGGAATATTCTTCTCGTTTATTGTTTAGATTCATTGATTTGATCACATGTTCGTTCCAAGTATGTTTTTTTAGAAAAGTTCACAAATTTCAAAAATTTCCCAACAAATGGAAAAATTATGAAAAAGCCAAAAATATTTTTCCTCAAAATAAATAAAAATTAGAATTTAAATTTTTCAAAAATGTCACTAAAATTTTGTTTGAAGTCTCAAATTGAAAAAAATCAAATGCATAAAGCCGAAATTGACCAAAGATAGAAATTGAAAGAAAGTTGACTACTTTACGAATAAGTGTGGAGATTAATTAACCCGGTGAGATTTTGAGCCTTTCACTTTTTCCAAGTAATTAAATCAATCTGAGTTAATGGTTAACTCAATGTTTAAAATAAGTCGTTGATGATCTCTAAATTTGTGCTTTGATCGGTTATAAGAAACGAGTGAGATGTTATCTTGAAAAATGCGCTAAAAATATCTCTAAACTAAATTAATCTTGAGACGCATAGGGTAATATAATGAGTAATTCGGATAATGAAGTAGGCCATCGTTTGTTACCCAAAAATATTAGCCATAAAAAGTTGAAAATTCTTCCCTTTACAACCCAATATGAGCCTAATAATTTTTTTCCTTTTCGTTTGTAACCTGAAAAATCCAAATAGGCCAAAATTGTGAAAATGGAAAATTCAGAAATTAAGTCCAAACAGTGCAATAAAAAGGGGTATGAACAAATAAAATAATGCTAAAAAAATAGAAGAAAAGAAAAATAGAAAAAAATTCTTATAGCAGTTCAACTACAAACCGATCGCGTAAGTAATAATCCGATAAGATGGGGTCGATCCTCAGGATAATAGGACGATCGCTCATGATGAAGATGGGAAAGATGACTAACCCTAACTTGACTCTAGAAAAAGAACAAAAAGATGATTAGGCATATATTCTTCACATTTATCCCCTTAATTTCAATATTTTTATGTTCCCGTGCATTGTAATTTATATGGATTTATCTAATATTTATGCTACTAACCCTGTTTGGCAATTATTTCATGTTTTGTGTGTCTCTTATGTGTTTTACAGGCATGTCATGCAAGAAAGTGCGAAAGATAACTCGAAACAGTGAAAGAAATCAAGAAATGTGGAGTTTAAGGGCATTTTTGTAAATTTTCAGCCATATCTCGGAGGTGGGGATAGCTAGAAAGTTGAATATCTTGAAATTACAAGAACACTGGAAAAAATTTCACCCCAATCCGATCTACGGTGAAGAAGTTATGCCCATTAGAAGATGAGAAAGAAATCTAAGGCAAAACTATTAAGGCCGAACCGAACTGATGTTCCAAAACCAAACCGGTTTGCCTTTTGTCACGCTCCATATCCGTTAAAACATTAGTCACGCTTTTAAAGTGTGATAAATTTTCAGAAGTGAGATTTTTATTTTGGCCCTAGTTTTTAGCCAAAAGATTTTTAGCGTTTGAGGACTCTTCTAAACGACCCAAGACTTATATATACTCATATTAGGATTCTTTTAAGGGATATTTCATTCATGTAAAATCTCCTAATAAACGAGAAACATCTAGGAGAATATTTTACACGTTTGCACCTTAAATTCAAGAGCTTTTTCGGTTTTTCTTCAAGATTCGATTTCTTCTTGCGTATTCATGTTCTTTAATCTTGGTAACCTTTATTTCCAGCACTTTGATTATTATTTCATTATGTTTTCATGCATATTAATCTATTTTTACGTAGAGATTTACAATACCATGTCCACCTAGATTTCTAGAGGTTGGAATGCATGAACCCACCCCGATGTGGTTTGCATGAATAAAAAATTAGTTTTTGAATTAAATAATTATTGAATCGTGTTGTGTAGTGATCACAACCGTCGTAGGTCTTTTAACCTATTTTTCCCTAGGCAACCGAGGTTTTTAAGAGTGCGATGCGCGTGTTAGCTATTTCGACACCTC
The DNA here is from genome assembly GCA_949130495.1 of Sambucus nigra. Taxonomy (NCBI): domain Eukaryota; kingdom Viridiplantae; phylum Streptophyta; class Magnoliopsida; order Dipsacales; family Adoxaceae; genus Sambucus; species Sambucus nigra. Next base: position 447,211,545 of record OX422220.1, on the reverse strand, counting down.
TTTACTCTTGCTCTTGATTATGTATGAAGTGGGCTAGTACCCACATATATGTAATGCTTGGGATTAATAAAGACTGAGTTTAATCAATTATCTAATTCAGAAACTAGTTTTATATTCGGTAAACATAATAGGGTTCGGGGGAGTGTATTCCAACCTATCTTCATTATTCATATTGAATCCATTCCAGTAGTTTTAATTTAGCTCACGTAATTTAGTTAGTAAGTTTAATTTATTTTTCATTTAGTTAGTAGAAATCAATCTCCAAATTAATCATCTTTTTGTTCTTTTTCTAGAGTCAAGTTGGGGTTAGTCATCTTTCCTATCGTTGTCGCAGGCGATCATCCTATATCCCTGAGGATTCGACCCCGTCTTATCGGGGTTATTAGTTACGCGATCGATTTGCACTTAAACCGCTATAAGAACGAACTATAGGCACATTTTTAGTCACGTCAATAACTATACATGCATAGCACAGTAGATGTGGTAGAGAGCATGAATCTTAAATAGTTCCCAAAGGCAACTGTGGAAAATCAACATCATATATAATTTCACCCACTAATAAAACATCAATGTTAGAAGAAATTTGTATAAGAATAAGACATGTCGGAGAATATTGAGCCAAAAATGAAAAAATCATATCATTACTCTAGAAACATTTCAATCAATCGCGCATCGAAAATTAATCAAATTAAATATCAACCCAAAAAATAACATAGTACGTGGCATCAATATAACTAATAGAACAATAATACTTATCCTCAAAATAATTACTTAGCTCGAGTTCTTGATCCTAACCATGAAATGTTTCAAGACCAATAGATATCAAAAATATTATTGCATAATCTCTAGTTAGATTACATGAATGAAACAACTTACAAAAGTGGGTGGGGAGAGAGGGGCGGGATAAGATAAGTGAGAAGAAGTAGAGAGGGACTGACTATTCCACCTACAATTAAGTATATTTAGAGGCTCCTGACTATTCCTTGAAACCAACAGCACTAATTGTGAATATCATTTGGAGATATATAACTCAATAACAAATCCCTGAGATAAATTCAGTAAGCTAAATGCTTGAGAGCTACACATCCCTCAAATGGCCATTTCCTGTAACACGATATAAAGAGGTTGTGGAGGAGTATATTCTATAACTTAAAATCTTAAAAGCTACAAATATATGTATTGAGATTTATCTTCTAATTTCGGTAAAGGGTATGGCAAAATAAATTCATAAAACATTCAAGTATACTGACCCAGAGTAGGCAGGAGAACTTCTAATGGTGTCTCAACTCTGTTCCAATGAGAGATAAATGTGTTCCATCAATACCACATAAACTAAAGACTAGTAAAATTAGGAAGATGATTCAAATTTTGAAACAAGCAGTTGTAAAGTGACATATAAGTGTATTTTCATCTGGATATAACATCCACGGACAAAGAATATGTAAAAAAATACCTATATGATTTGTTATAAGAAATATAGACAAATTCTCAAAAATGAGAGGAAAACAGACCCTCCATTACTTATAATCCATCAAATAAACAAGTTGACAATCAGTTTGCACAAATGGGAAAAAAGAGACAACCACCATTTTCTACTGAATCATTTTATGCGGACTCTTATTTGGGACTCAATGGGTGCGACTCACTAATGTATCGCGTCCGCATTGGATCATATCTAGGACCAACATTAACGGGGTCTAAACACGATCCAACAGAGGTCACGACGCATTATCAAGTCATACCCACTGAGTCACAATTGAGAGTCAACCTAGAATTATTATTTTCTATTACCCAATATTGTCAGAAAGAACATAACAAGCTTAAAATTTCAAGAATATTTTTGTAGTGTCCCAATTGTTTTTTTGGAAAAAACGATTACACATAAGCTTGGCCTCATGAATATGTGGGAATAAGACATGAAATCCCATTGCTATATCTACTATGATGTGTGAAAGATGTTAACAGTTTTAACTCTTATGCCATTAAATTTATCGTACAGCACACAGCAGTAGGCAGTCATCTAAAGATAGCCAGTTGAGAAATTTACTCTTACTAAAGTTTCCTTTTTTCACCTTGTAACTAGTGGAGCATATTCACGAGTCGCTATAGGGAAGAGTATATCCAAATATCATGACAATAAAACAGAGCATCTATTCATAGTCCTTAAGATTTCTTCTCCAACTATAATCAAATGATTAGCCCATTAAGTAAACAATTGACAGAGGCAGTAACAACAATAATGAAGAAATGCTTATGTTTTAAATGTGTAAATTTTTTGAAATTTGATATCCAATTCAAACATGTTTTTCTAAATTTAACACATCATAGGAAAGATGACGCATTCTGACGCTCTAAATTAAGAAGAGTAAGTGAACTAGACCATGACTACTTGATAGAAAATCAGTAGATAAGCATATTGTAATTCAATATTGATTCCCCACGTCATGTGAAAAACTAACAAAATTTAAATGGTTAAAATACTAAAATGTCTAATGGGGATAAGAACTCACTTGATCATAGTTTATTCTTCACAAGAATGCCACAATGTGAAGTTTGGATCAGGTGAGCCAAGAATCAAAATTTGAGAAAACATACGTTAACATCTCCTAAATGTCGCTTATAAGATTTTTCCATCGTGTGCAATTGGTACCTATGTAAAGATAAATATCAAACAATTAAATAAAGTTCGGAGTTAATGGGTTTTAAACATCCTGCACATTTTCACACATATGTATGTGCTAGGTAACTTATATATATATATATATATATATATATATATATGGTAATAAAAATTATAACAGAGAATCGAAAGTGAATAATAACATATAAATGACCTGCCCCCTCCTCCTTTATCTGGACTTGGGACCAACAGTGCAAAGATAAATCATTACATTGGAGGAGTTAAACAAGTTTTACCTAACGTAGCAATTGACATTGATGAGAAAAACAAGCATACGAAAAATTTAAGAACTAATATCAAAAACATTAATCCAAAATTATCTTCCATGCCATACAATTTAATAACTATAATCCAAAACATTAATCCAAAAGTATCTTTCCTACACTAAAATATGCCAAACTAAGATAAATATTCTAAACATACTTCAACCAACCTTCCATCCCAATAACAAATCATCCATATTAAAAGTCTGCCAAAGTTTCAAAATAATTTTGAGGAGCATTATACAAAGAAACATCAGGTTGAAGCGCTTTCTCAACTCAAACTACATTTTCTCCGAGTCTAAAGCATTTGAAGTGACACATGTTACCAATATGTATCCCAACATGCCCCTTTGTCAATTCTACACCAAACCTATCAACTAAAATGACGAGGGATTTTTTTGAAGGAGGGGGGGGGGGGGTGAGAATATGAGTGGGTTTGAGAGTGGGAGTGGGAGTGGGATTGTTGATAAGATCACTCAAATTCTGAGATAAAGTGATAGGACGATAATCTGAAGTGAAACCAAACCCTCTCTATGGAGTCACCCCTAGAGGGGAAATATCCTTTTTATTTTCCAAATTTCACATATAACATATGCAACATACTAGTAACCTCTTTTAACTGGGAGTGAACATTAGATATCTCATTCTTCATTGAGGCAATTTCTTAATTTCCCTTCAAATGTTGTGAAAAATTTGCTTTTGCCACCTCCGTTGAATTAATTGCTTCTTAAAGACGTAGGACCCCACTCCATGCATTCAAACTTTAACATCCTTTCCAAACACTTTTGGTAACACATCATTGTCATAATTCTCAAAAGAGTCGCTACTACCTTCTCCAATCATACATATGGATTTTTTTCTCTTTCGCGGCCTTCACTTCATCATATATTATTTTAAATAAAGTTGCTAATCATTTGATAAAAGTTTAACTTAAAATTAAAAAATTCAACAATAATAATATTGTATTCAAATAGAAAATTTTGGCACTTTCTAACACAGTTTTATGAATTTGTATATATCCTGATAACCAATTGTCTACACTCCTAATTTGTACTTCAGGCTTAGTTTTTTGCTACACATTGTTAAAATTAATTAATTAGCTAAGAACAACAATTTTAATATTAAAATAAAATAAAATGATACACTCCAACAAGTATTTCTTTTGGGCATAAGTATGATGCCCGAGACAATGGATATACTTCGACTTTGTGCAGTTCTCAACATTTTTTTAGTTTTTATTGCCTCTTTTTTCTCATCATTTTCCATCTCAATAAATTTCTTCCATATTTCAGGATTAACACCTCCAGGCTCAGCGCCATCATCCTGCAAAGGAGATCATAATGTATTTTTGAATGTCCTGAATTTTTGGGACCATGTCTTCTCCACTAATGGGCGAGCCACTTCTGGTGGAACATTAAAATCAAATTCTCTCTGCTATCATTTGGCAAAACAAAAGGAGTTAGAAAAATAATAAATAGCAAAAGAAGAAAAGAAGAAAAAAAAAGAAGAAACGAATTATAAGATCATATTTTCCATCAAAACATTCCAAACATCATATTTACATTTCTTTGGAACGTGTCTCCAGTCCGAGAAGTGAATCAGGAAATTAGCCCTCACAAAACCCTCGATACGAGAACTCCACATCTTTGCATTATCACCGACTATAGACTCGTCATCTTCAAAAATGACTTTGGTTTTCTCCTTTGGGGTTTTGTCCATCGAAGAGGGAGGTTGTTCTAAACCTTGACATTTTAACTTTTTTTAAATTTCAAAACAAAGCATTAGTTTCAAAGTAATATTATAGTAAAATATAAGTTAACAGTATACATATTGAATTAAAATCATACAACTAATGCATCATTTATCCTTATTAACATATTACTAATTATGATATAAAGACAATACTTATGGCAAGAACAGTTTAACTTAAAGTATCAGGATAGACCATTAAAAAAATCATGTCAACAACTTATGCAAAAACGCCACTACATTGAATTAAAAGTGCTACAATTCACCAAAATTATCGCATTATCATCTAGTGTAAAAACAATATCTAGACTTTGTCATATTGCTTTAGCAGGTTCTCCAAATGAGTTTTTTCTTTAGGAGTAAATTAGTACACAGTTGATATCTCTAACTCATCTACTCGACTCGTTAATCTCTTTGGGGAATGTATAATAATCCACTAATTAGTAGTGTTAAGATCTTTTTAGTAAAAAACTTGATCATCAGAAGCAAGAATTGCAGGCTCATCAAACTCTTTACTGCTACTCTTGAACTTATCAAAATTAACCATCACCTTATTGGAGTCTGAAAAATGTTTACAATTATTGATCTTGTCCTCTACCCTCACCCAATTACAATAAAACAATACCTACTTAAATAGCATAAGTCTAACTCAATTATTTTCCTGATAACTCCATAATACATTATCCAATCATCTTTAAGATTTTTATCACTTTTTCTTGCCCAAATTTGAGTACAAGCCTTCATGCAAACACCATTGTCTTTTGTGACAACAATATTTCCCTGATACTTAGGAAATAATACAAAGCTATTGGTGCGATATTTCTTTGTATGTTTTAATCTTATGTTTTGGCCCTTGCACTAGCCGCCACAACATAGCATTTGTCTCCTTCTCTATAGAAGTGACAAGGTACACAATAGAAATAAAATAATAGATATAAAGTGAGTCTAAATAATAAATAATGTATCGTAATGTGTTATTAAAATCAAGAGCACCTTATCACATAACCACGGAATGAAAGCTGAAAGAAGTTTGCATCTCTACTTCTGTTAATTGGCTCCCGTTTCCTTTACCACGTTAAGTGGATTTCAGTAACATTTTATATTCACTATAATTTATTCACATAAGTTTGTGTATTAGTATTAAGTGTGAATTTTGATAAATACTTATTTAATTTATCAAACCTGTAAAGTTCTTTAAGACCATCAACGCTAAGTCAAAATAGGACCCATTAACGTATTTTTTTGAAACTGTTTAGGTTCCGACATCACATTCTTATCATCTAACAATGGTCCTTCATCAGAAAAATCTCCACCTTCTTTTAAAAATGCTTCATGATACGTTTGTGGTTTTCATAAGAAGAATTAGGCATGTATTCCATGCAATACCTAACAGATTCAGCAATAACATAGGACTCCATAATTCAACCTTCAATGTATCACTTATCGCTAGGTATATTTTAAAATCCCGCATCTTCCTATTTAAGTTAATAAGAAAAAATATATATGTGATATATTCATTAACAATGATCTATACATATATCCTTGTGTTTGTGTTTGCGAGAAAATAAAAATTAATATAAAGAGTTTATCATTCAAACGGATACATCTAATGTGTTCGTATAGGAACACAAGTCAATGCTTCACCATTTAAATGACCAGTAAGGCAGATAATAATATTAAAAAAAATTGGCAAAAAGTGTTTCTCCAATACACACAATTCCTCTACAATCTTAAGGCTTTTAAGCACAATATTTTGAAAAATAAGCTCAACTACTAAATTTCTCTTCGTAAATCTTTGTATTTAGAAAATGCATGCTGAAGCAATACGGGAAACAATTACTCCATATTAACTTGATGGCCGTGTGACTTCATTGAGTGCAAATCGGGTGGGTTAAGGGTAACAATATTGTTCAAGTTGGATAAAAAGTTAGAAAGTAGCTTTAAGTCTTTCAAAATTTGACAAAATTGTCATTTCTCTTCTTTATCCAATATAAATGATACTTTCAATTTCATCCCTTTCCCACTTTTCTCATCTTCTCGCATCCATTGACCATTATGCATGCCCAAGTCTTTCATATCCTTCCGCGCATTTATTGTATCTTTAATTTTTATTCAATCATCGGGGATTGTACTTATTAAATGCTTTGCAACATTCTTCTCGGTGTGCATCGCATCAAGAACATATGAAATTTTATGAGTAATCTAAGAATCCAAGTCAGACAAAATTGACCTTTTATACCAGGACTCCTTAACTTCAATATTATAATTTTCATTTGCATTACCCTTCTTTTGCTTCTTACTAAAAACATTTAGAGGCTTTCCTGGTGTATACTCGATGCAACGTAACTTCTTTAAAAGTACATCCCCATTCAACCAACGTCTATGCGGTGTATACTCTGTTGACCTAAGCCCCAAACTCCCACATTTCCTAAAAGGGCGATCCATGTGAAGGAAAATATGATAGTTTGTATAGACTATCTTACTGCTGTGCTTTAGTCAAATGGATGGAGTATCATCCAACAAGCAGGGAAACTTTATAACCATGGATAACACCCCCATATAAATTCTCATATGTAGGAAAACCATGAATCCCCAACAATAACATAGCTTTTAATATAAAAGGTTACATCTCATATATATCATAAGCTAGAACTCCTACTTCCCATAATTCCTTTAACTAATAGGTGAAGAAAAAAGTCGATGTCTTGACCCGATTCCTTTGGAACAGGTATTAAAAAAGACAATATTTAAAAATCTCTATTCATGCACAATGAAGGTGAAAGATTATTCTACACCTTGATAACAAGCCAACAGATGTAACTGGAAGACTGAATACCATGAGAACTAAACCCATTAGTTGCTATTGAGAGCCAAACATCGTTCCTTATTTAGCAAATTCAAGTAATTCTGATTTGAAACTCCTCCGTTGGGATGAATCACATGAATGCTATTGGTAATCCCATGACGTAGTTGGACTATGGCGCCATCTCATTTCTCGTGCTATAATATCTCATCAACCTAAAAATTAGAGGAAAATGTCTCAAAACCTTTTTAAGTTATTTGGAAATCCTTCCCCATTTCCTCATAGTAACTGTATACCATGATTCTCCACATTGGGGGCTTTCATCCATATATTTATTCTCTTTTCCAATACAAGACACAGTTATTGAAGCATGCATTAATGTATTTAGCCTTCATCCCCAAGTCTTTTATCATAATATTCATCTTTCGATATTCTTTCGATAGTATATTACCTTTTAGCATACACCTTTTTAAGATAGAGCAGAGTGTCGTGACACAATTTTCTGACCAACCAAATTGGTTTTTTAAGTTATGAAATTATACAGTTGAAAAAGAGTTGTTTCAGGACCCTCACATGAAGGATATAATTTCTCCATTGGTGATCTCTTATATTCATTATACTTATCATCTTCGACATGATCTTCTTTGGAAACTCCCGGCTGACCACATTCAATATTTACATGAGGTTCTCCATGCACTCCATAACAAACATTAACAAGACTTTCCACTCCAACACCTTATTCTTCGATGTTTTCTTATATTTGTTTTCCTCAACTTATTATACAGGTGAGGGATCAATAGTGTTCACGGATGTATTTTCACAATGAAAAAACCATTCAATATATAATTGATGTATAAAATTTCTCCACACAAATGTCTTTTGATGTCTTTCTATTTGAAATGAAACTTGTTGTTGGACAAGGTATCCTTGTTGACCAGTGAGTAATGTTTTCTTTCACAAATTTAGTAAAATCTTCATTGCTCTTTAAATTCAAGAAATTGCCTTTGTTCTCTTCAGTCATCCATTATTTAGTAACATTCTATAAAATAAGATAAAACGCACATTAGCAAATTGCAACTATAATCTTCGGTATCATATCAAGTAACTAAAATACATCATTCATCATGATCTCTATTTTCAACTAACGTGATTATTCATGGGATTTATTTTGATTTACTATAAAACATAAGATGTGTATTGCAATAAGTGCATTGGGTAAAACTTAAATTAATCAACTTAAGATACAAAGATATTAAAATGATCCTCCTCGTAACGCTCAACCTAAAATAGGTACTTATCCTAAAGCCCATATTTTTTACACCAAATAGATATCAACAACTTTGGTTAATAAATAAATACATAGTATAACTATTTGTATGTATAAAGTTTAACCTCAAATTTTCACCTTGTCAATAACATTAGCTATCATAACTTAACATTAAATTTCTAAGTAAGAAATTTTGGACTGTGTATAGCACATTACTATTAGAGAGACTTTTTTGGTAAAATAACATACATAAGACTAATCAATATTATTAATGGTCATAACATGATATCAACGGAGTAAACAATGGTTACATGATTTGAAATTAAAAAGTAATACTTTAAACAAAGTTTAATTTGATCAATTAAAAAGATTTGTATAGATATATAGACAAATATAGACGTTGACATATAGGAATATGGTAATCGATCAAAATAAAAGCCCTAATTTAAGATCTACCAGACTCACCAAAACAAACCAGCAAAACAAAGTCATGGCATTAAACAATTGACCCCCACCGAAAAACACAATTTCTATCATATTCAATCTCCAAACAAAAAATGTAATAGTAATAAGAATCTTACTAGATATAAAATAAAAAATTTACAATTTGTATGAGACTATCCTTAAAGTTATTACAACAGTACAATCTTAGGATCCGTATTGAAAGGGGAGCCCATACTTAAAAATTTAAGTTTAGTAGTTAAATCAACCTAATATTTTATTTACTATGAATCTTTAAGGCATTTGATAAGAAAGTTTATATACACCATGACATAAGGAAAGAAGTATCACAACAGAATAATAATTTTGTGTTGAGTTAAGCCATTATTTGCCTCGACCATAACTTACACACTCCAAGGGTCGAACAAATCAAACATGTTAGACCTTTTTCTCGTGACCCAAGCTCTAGGATATAATTCATGCCTAATGTCCTAACCTCAACCACGTAATAAGAGGTGAGTCGTGCCTATGTGCTAACCACTTTTCATGACCATAGGTCGAAGTCGGAGGCCAGATGCATGCTTGAAGTGGAAAAAAACTATTTAAGTTACCTCATGCCTTCTTCCTTACTGCTAAAGGATAAAAAAAAATATTTCATAAGAAAATATCGAACACAGTGACTATAATCTAGGTCTAGGATCAATAGAAGGATTCTTAAGCCCTTGAAATCCGAGCTATCCGATGGTGAAAAAAAAAAGATAATTTTAGACGACTATAGTAGATCCAACAATAATGATGCAATAAAAAGAATCTGTAAGGACACAAATTTCCAATTGAGTCCTTTGTTGTTTTGGCTCAATTCTGGACAAAAAACATTTGAGTCATAGGATAGATTTATTGATCATCCTTCAAGCCTATGACGTACTATAGTTGAAGACATAACGGCTAAGTTTATAAAGCTTCATCAAATGTCGGGTTAGTGTGCCTAGTTTTTACGTCATCAACAATGTTCCAATGCTCCTAAGGTATGAATGCATTTGATGTATATATATATATATATAGGAGCTTGGAACTTAATTGGGTCTAATTTATAAATTTCATAAATTAATTTTAATGACTTTGTTTTACTCAGAAAAATATTTTTTAGAACTTTCCATAAAAAATTTGGGCTTAAAATTAATATTTCATTTTTTTGATTTTCTGGAATGTCGTTTGATAGACACTGGAATCTCGTTCGAACGAGATTTCCAGGTCGTTCGAACGAACTGACATCTCATTCAAATGAGATGCCAGGTCGTTCGAACAAGATTTCTGACGAATTTCATTGTTCCATTCTGGAACTTCGTTAGTAAATCCGTTCGAACGAAAAAGTCGTTCAAACGAGTTTTGGCAGGAAATTTTTTTGAGCAATTTTTGACGGTTTTCCCACTTTTTCCACTACTTTTCCCCACTATCTTTTGCCAAATTTGATAAGGTGCGGGAACCAACTTTTAGAACTAACTTTTTCATATCCTACAACCTCTAAGAGAGAGTTTTGATGAGAAATTCAAAGAAGAAAAAGTTCTTTGTTTAAGTGTTATTGTTCTTCAAGAAAAATATTTTAAACACTTGTTTTACACCCAAAGTTTGTTTATCTGAGTTCATCTCTATATATATACTTTGCTTGGAGTTTGGCACCGGTTTATCTCTAAATATCGAAGAAGAGATTGTTTGGGTTTGCTTATAAATCCCACAAAGAAGAAGATGTTTGCGTTGATTTACCCACTTGGAGAAAGGCTCCTAGTTCTGGTGACGGTGACCATATAAAGTCCGATCGGTAGATTTCGAAACTGCGGTGGAGCTCCGTGGTTATTCTCAAGGCGGCGGTGGATACAAGAAGAAGCTTCGGGGCATGAGAGGGATCGATTCGAGTGTTGTAAGTCTTAATGTCTTGTATTTGTAAAACCATACTTAGTGGAGTTGAGACTAGGGTCGTCCGAGGTTTTTTTCCCGTTGTGGGTTTTTCCTCGTACATCGCGGCATAGTGATTTATTATTTATTTTATCTTGCTATACTCACCTAGAACGCATGCTTAGGTAATTCAAGATAAAATTTGGTTTTAATCACTACATGTTTAATTTGGTGCTAAATTAAATACTGGGTAATGTTTAATTAATTTAATTCAAGTCATTTAATTTAATTTGATAAAATTGGTTTGGACAAATTTGTTAAAAATGAAAAATATCACTTAGGCAAATTTGTGAGGACTTGGATTAATTAATTTGGTTTTAGCGAAATTTAAATTAGTGTGTGTGTTTTAATTTTATTTCACTCTGGTTTAATTTTAATTTGGGAAGAAATTAAAATTGGTTAAGTTGTTTTAATTGAACCATCGTCTTATTGCTTTCGCATCATTCTATAAAAGGAAATTATCACTTCTCGTGAAGTAGAAAAGAATTTTATTTAAAATTGGGGGCCTTCGCGCACTTTTCAAATTGGTATCAGAGCCAAAGCGATAAATTATTTCGTTAAGATCCTTTAAATATTTTTGGCTAAAATGGAATTTTTCCCATTCTCAAAATTCCCTATTTTCGATGGTTCTAATTATGCGTATTGGAAAGCGCAAAGGAAATAGACACTTAAATCTATCAACAAGAGGGTTTGGTTATCTGTAGTTAACGGGTGGTCTCCACTAACTCATTTAGTAGATAATGAACGTGTTCCCAAACCGACCGATAAATGGAGTGAGAATGAATTTAAACTTTCAAATTTTAATTCCCGAGGTTTAAATGCCTTGTTTAGCACTATCACACCGGATGAATTTCGACGCATTATGACGTGTGAGATCGCTAAAGAAGTGTGGGATATTTTACAACTCACTCATGAGGGTACAAGTGTCGTTAAGGCTTCAAAACTCCAAAACCTCACCACTCAATTTGAAACTATCAAAATGAAGAAAAAGAAACTTTTGATGAATTTTATGCTAGACTTTCAGATATTGTTTAATTCATCTTTTAATTTGGGAGAGAAAATACCCAACAACTGAGTTGTAAAGAAAATTTACAGGTCCCAACCGGATAGATTTATTCCAAAAGTGACCGTTTTAAATTCTTTACCAACTTTAGCCTCTACGAAATTAGAAGAGCTTGTAGGTGATTTACGAACCTATGATCTGGACATGTTTCCCTCTAAAACTGAAAAGAAAATTAAAAAGGGCGTTACTTTAAAAGCCCGAAAAGAAAAAAAATAAGTAGTAGAGTGTGAAAGTGATAGTGACTCGAAAGACATGGCTATGTTTGCTAGAAAATTTTGAAAATTTCTTAAATTGAACAAAGATAAATTTAAAAATTATTTTAAGAAATTTGATAAATCTAGGCATGACAAAGCCGAGAAGATCCCTAAAACTTCTAATGAAAATGTAAATAGGTACGAGTCGAAAAAATGTTTTGGTTGTGAAGGGTATGGACAGAGGGTATTTGAGTTCCCCACTAAACTAAGGAGAGAGGGTAAGAAACCAATTTCTTCTAATGCAACCCTTAGTGATAGTGACAATTAAGAGGGACCCGATTCCCCCACTAAGCCCAACTTTGTAGATTTTATGGATAGTCATGTGAGTGATAGTGAGCATTCCTCTATTGATGAGATTGCAACACATGACACTTCCAAGGTCATAGTTTATGATTCCCTTATTTTAGATGGTAGTGAGAGTGAAGAAGAAAGATACAGTGAAAATGAAGAAGAGGTTGATGTGAGTGAACTTCAAAATGATTTTCAAGAATTATATGAAGAATCAATTAAATTAAAAAGAGATAATTTGAAGTTAGAAGCTTGTTTGAAAGAGCGTGTCAAGGTCGTTGATGAGAGTGCGTTAGTGGAAGACCTTAGGACACGAGAGAGATCTCTTCGAGAGAAGCTAGAATATATAGAAGGCGAGAGATATAGAATTAGAGGTTTAATGGAATCCTTCAAAAAGGAGCTTCTCGAGTTTGAAGAAAGAAATGGTTTGTTAGAGTCTAGAATTTTAGAATTAGAAGAGCAATTAAAAGACTCTAATAATGTCAAATTTTATTTGGAGTGTAGGTTCAAAAAATATGCTAAAATCTTAGGCATAGTCCAAATAAAAAATGACACTTGTGGTTTAGGCTTCAATACTTCTAATGAATCTACTCATAATGCCAAAACCAATGTTTTAAGAGAATCACCTAGGAAATCTTTTCGAGATCAATCCTTAGGTCATAATTTTCGACGTGTTTTTACTTGTGCTTATGTGGTCGAAAAGGTCATCTTAGGAAATTTTATTTTGATCTTAAACGAGTTCCTAGAAAATCCCACCGTAAAGAAACTAAGGTAGTCAAGATTCCTACACCCCAAGATAGTCACTCATCATTAGTTTGGGTTAGGAGATCCGACTTGGTATCTTTACAAGATAGGGTATTTGATTCTCATTTACTTTCACATGCTTCCTCCCTTGCAAAATCTAAAGGTTGAATGTGTTAGTTTTATTTGCATACTTTAGCTTTTATGATTCATGTTATTCACCCATGCTAATTGTATGCTTGTTTATTCATTTTCTAGCCATTGCTTTATTTCATACCTCATGCTAGAAATCATGACTAGTTTATCTTTTGTATTTTATTTATTTCATTTTAGTTTGCATTAAATGCAAAATACAAAAAGATTTTTGTTTATCATTTGGGTTTTATCTCTTCGTAATTTAAGCTTAATGAAAAATTCAAATGATTTTTTGTTTGTCTTTTGAGTATATATATTTACTTTTGGTTATAATTTAAAAAAAAACTCAAAAAGATCATTATTTTGTGGGTATTTTAGTTTGACACACTTTATGTGGCATATACTTGTGTTTGAATCTCATCTTTTACGCTCCCATATGGCTAGAACCATTAGTTTAGATTGTCAATCCTTATTATGGTCTTTACCGTGCTTATATGGAGTAATGGATTCTATTTTTATATGCCTCAATTCACACATGCACGAGCTCTATTGAAATTTAACTTCATATGTTATATTTGAGATTTTTTAGGTGTTCTCCTATCAATTTGGTCATCTACATATTTGTGACCTAGGAGGGCTAGTGCATGTCAAAATTCGTTGCACATGAGATTTGTGTGAGATATAAAAAATTGATATATATAAATGTGCACGGGGAAGGGCTCCGAAAGGATTTATTATCCTTTAAGATTGTAAGCCACCGTTTGAAATGGAACTAAAAGAAATACGTGGTCCAAAGGCCTAAAAGAAATTATGGCATTAAAAAGAAAAATTGCCAAGGCCTATGTTTTATTGACATATTCATTCAAGAATAATATATGCTTATTGAGGGAGATTTGATGGTATATCATCGGTTTGCACAATGTCCGTTTATCCTAGTTGTACTTTCAATGTCATGACTCTATTGGTTTGTAGAATCATCAAAAGTCTAGGCTTGTATGCATTGTGTATGTTTGTTCATTGAGTTCAATCTATATTATCACATGAGGTTATATTCAAATGTGATGAAGTTTGCAATCAATTGAGAACTACGTGAACATATTTTAAATGATTGGGTCTAAATTTAATTGTTACTAGTTCACACCCCAACACTTCCGTTTCCATGTGACATATTTTTTCCATACGAGTGTGAAAAGCATATTTTATTTTATGTCATTTGTGTGTTTATATCTATGTATATATATGTGTGTGTGCATCTTTGGTATATCTAAAGTATGTATATATATATGATATTTTTGTTTAGTCGTTGCCTTGCTTTCTAGTCCATATATGACTTAATTCATAATTAGTATCCATCTTGTTGCATTCTTTGTTGATATCACATGCTTAATATGTATGTATCATATTGGTATATATTTCTTGCACCTTCGTTGGTATCCATTATTAGTTGTTGGATTAGTTGTTGCCTATGTGCTTTCATGTTCTTTTCACTTTATGCATCATGTTGAATTTTTTTTATCCTTTGTCTATTCCTGAACAAAAAGAGGGAGAATGATAGGGGGAGAATCGTATTTTAATCCTATTATTATCGTATCTTAGTTTAGGGTGATTTATCTTAGGGGGAGACGTCTTTCTAAGAAGGTAAATTGTTTGATAAAGGGGAGAATTAATATAGGGGGAGTAATTATTTAATTGTCTTTAATATTTTGATATTCCCTATGCGTTATATGTGATTGCTTAAGTGTGCATGAATTATATTATAAGTGGCAACTTTCACCGGCAAAGATTTCAATCCTTGGGTTGTTTGAGTCAAGCATTGTAATTTTATTTTGGGTGGGATTTTTTCTTAGTCTAGTAGAGCTTGACGGTCCTTTAGGATTTTTGTTAGTTTTTATCCCGGAATAGCCAAAGGGGGAGATTTGTAAGGACACAAATTTCCAATTGAGTCCTTTGTAGTTTTGGCTCAATTCCGAACAAAAAACGTTTGAGTCATAAGATAGAGTTATTGATCATCCTTCAAGCCGATGACCTACTAACGTTGAAGACGTAATGGCCAAGTTTATAAAGCTTCATCAAATGCCGGTTTAGTGTGCCTCGTTTCTACGTCAACAATAATGCTCCAATACTACGAAGGTATGAATGCATTTGAAATATATATATATATATATATATATATATATATATATATATATATATATATATATATATATATATATATATATATATATATATATATATATATATAGGAGCTTGGAAATTAATTGAGTGTAATTTATAATTTTTATAAATTAATTTTAACGACTTTGTTTTACTCAGAAAAATATTTTTTAGAACTTTCCATAAATGTTTTGGGCTTAAAATTAATATTTCATTTTTTTGATTTTCTGGAATGTCGTTTGATAGACACTGGAATCTCGT
This sequence comes from Sambucus nigra, assembly GCA_949130495.1. Lineage (NCBI taxonomy): Eukaryota > Viridiplantae > Streptophyta > Magnoliopsida > Dipsacales > Adoxaceae > Sambucus > Sambucus nigra. The sequence goes on along the minus strand of OX422220.1, from coordinate 447,195,496 downwards.
TCGAACGAGATTGCCAGGTCGTTCGAACGAACTGACATCTCGTTCGAACGAGATGCCAGGTTGTTCGAACGAGATTTCTGACGAATTTCATTTTTCCATTATGGAACTTCGTTAGTAAATCCGTTCGAACGAAAAAGTCGTTCAAACGAGTTTTGGCGGGAAATTTTTTTCGGCAGTTTTTGACGGTTTTCCCACTTTTTTCACTACTTTTCCCCACTATCTTTTTCCAGATTTGATAAGGTGCGGGAACCAACTTTTAGAACTAACTTTTTCATATCCTACAACCTCTAAGAGAGTGTTTTGAGAGAGAAATTCAAAGTACAAAAAGTTCTTTGTTTAAGTGTTGTTGTTCTTTAATAAAAATGTTTTAAACACTTGTTTTACACCCAAAGTTTGCTTATCCGAGTTCATCTCTCTCTATATACTTTGCTTGGAGTTTGGCATCGGTTTATCTCTAAATATCGAAGAAGATATTATTTGGGTTTGCTTATAAATCCCACAAAGAAGAAGATGTTTGCGTTGATTTACCCACTTGGAGAAAGGCTCCTAGTTCGGGTGACGGTGACCATATAAACTCCGATCGGTAGATTTCGAGACTGCGGTGGAGCTCTATGGTTATTCTCTAGGCGGCGGTGGATACAAGAAGAAGCTTCAGGGCATGAGAGGGATCGATTCGAGTGTTGTAAATCTTAATGTCTTGTATTTGTAAAACCATACTTAGTGGAGTTGAGGCTAGGGTCGTCCAAAGTTTTTTTTCCGTTGTGGGTTTTTCCTCGTACATCGCGGCGAAGTGATTTATTATTTATTTTATCTTGTTATACTCACCTAGAACGCATGCTTAGGTAATTCAAGATAAAATTTGGTTTTAATCACTAAATGTTTAATTTGGTGCTAAATTAAATATTGGGTAATGTTTAGTTAATTTAATTCAAGCATTTAATTTAATTTGATAAAATTGGTTTGGAAAAATTTGTTAAAAATGAAAAATATGACTTAGGCAAATTTCTAAGGACTTGGATTAATTAATTTGGTTTTAGTGAAATTTAAATTAGTGTATGTTTTAATTTTTTTTCACTTTGGTTTAATTTTAATTTGGGAAGAAATTAAAATTGGTTAAGTTGTTTTAATTGAACCATCGTCTTATTGCTTCCGCATCTTTCTATAAAAGGAAATTATCACTTCTCGTGAAGTAGAAAATAATTTTATTTAAAATTGGGGGCCTTCGCGCACTTTTCAAATTGGTATCAGTGCCAAAGCGATAAGTTATTTCATTAAGATCCTTTAAATATTTTTGGCTAAAATGGAATTTTTCCCATTCTCAAAATTTCCTATTTTCAATGGTTCTAATTAAACGTATTGGAAAGCGCAAATGAAATCAACACTTAAATCTATCAACGAGAGGGTTTGGTTATCTGTAGTTAACGGGTGGTCTCCACCAACTCATTTACTAAATAATGAACGTGTTCCCAAACCGACCGATAGATGGAGTGAGAATGAGTTTAAACTTTCAAATTTTAATTCCCGAGGTTTAAACGCCTTGTTTAGCGCTGTCACACCAGATGAATTCCGATGCATTATGACATGTGAGACTGCTAAAGAAGCGTGGGATATTTTTCAACTCACTCATGAGGGTACAAGTGTCGTTAAAGCTTCAAAACATAATAACCTCACCACTCAATTTGAAACTATCAAAATGAACAAAAAATAAACTTTTGATGAATTTTATGCTAGACTGTGAGATATTGTTAATTCATTTTTTAATTTGGGAGAGAAAATACCCGACAATCGAGTTGTAAAGAAAATTTTAAGGTCCCTACCCGATAGATTTATTCCAAAAGTGACTGTTTTAAATTCTTTACCAACTTTAGCCTCTACGAAATTAGAAGAGCTTGTAGGTGATTTACAAACTTATGATCTGTACATGTTTCCCTCTAAAATTGCAAAGAAAATTAAAAAGGGGGTTTCTTTAGAAGCCCGAAAAGAGAAAAAATAAGTAGTAGAGTGTGAAAGTGATAGTGACTCGAAAGACATGTCTATGTTCGCTAGAAAATTTCAAAAATTTCTTAAATTGAACAAAGATAAATTTAAAAATTATTTTAAGAAATTTGATAAATCTAGGCATGACAAAGCCGAGAAGATCCCTAAAACTTCTAATGAAAATGTAAATAGGGACGAGTCGGAAAAATGTTTTGGTTGTGAAGGTTATGGCCATAGGGCATTTGAGTGCCCCACTAGACTAAGGAGAGAGGCTAAGAAACCAATTTCTTTTAATGCAACCCTTAGTGATAGTGACAATGAAGAGGGACCCGATTCCCCAACTAAGCCCAACTTTGTGGCTTTTATGGCTAGTCATGTGAGTGATAGTGAGCATTCCTCTATTGATGAGATTTCAACACATGACACTTCCAAGGTCATAGTTCATGATTCTCTTGTTTTTTATGGCAGTGAGAGTGAATAAGAAAGAGAGAGTGAAAATGAAGAAGAGGTTGATGTGAGTGAGATTCAAAACACTTTTCAAGAATTATATGAAGAATCAATTAAATTAAAAAGAGCTAATTTGAAGTTAGAAGCTTGTTTGAAAGAGCGTGTCAAGGTCGTTGATGAGAGTGCGTTAGTGGAAGACTTTAGGACACGAGAGAGATCTCTTCGAGAGAATCTAGAATATATAGAAGGAGAGAGAGATAGTCTTAGAGGTTTAATGGAATCCTTCAAAAAGGAGCTTCTCGAGTTTGAAGAGATAAATGGTTTGTTAGAGTCTGGAATTTTAGAATTAGAAGAATAATTAAAAGACTCTAACAATTTCAAATTTGATTTGGGGTGTAGGTCCGAAAAACTAGATAAAATCTTAGGCACAGTCCAAATAAAAAATGACACTTGTAGTTTAGGCTTCAATACTTCTAATGAATCTACTCATAAAGTCAAAACCAATGTTTTAAGAGAATCACCTAGTAAAGCTTTTCGAGATCAATCCTTAGGTCCTAATTTTCGACGTGTTTTTACTTGTGCTTATGTGGTCGAAAAGGTCATCTTAGGAAATTTTGTTTTGATCTTAAACGAGTTCCTAGAAAATCTGACCGTAAACAAACCAAGGTAGTCAAGATTCCTACACCCCAAGATAGTCACTCATCATTAGTTTGGGTTAGGAGATCCTATTTGGTATCTTTACAAGATAGGGTATTTGATTCTCATTTACTTTCACATGCTTCCTCCCTTGCAAAATCTAAAGGTTGAATGTGTTAGTTTTATTTGCATACTTTAGCTTTTATGCTTCATGTTATATCACCCATGCTAATTGTATGCTTGTTTAGTCATTTTCTAGTCATTGCTTTATTTCATACCTCATGCTAGAAATCATGACTTGTTTATCTTTTGTATTTTATTTATTTCATTTTAGTTTGCATTAAATGCAAAATACAAAAAGATTTTTGTTTATATTGGGTTTTATCTCTTGGTAATTTAAGCTTAATGAAAAATTCAAATGATTTTTTGTTTGTCTTTTGAGTATATATATTTACTTTTGGTTAAAAATTTAAAAAAAAAACTCAAAAAGATCATTATTTTGTGGGTATTTTAGTTTGACACACTTTATGTGGCATATACTTGTGTTTGAATCTCATCTTTTACGTTCCCATATGGCTAGAACCATTAGTTTAGATTGTCAATCCTTATTATGTTCTTTACCGTGCTTATATGGAGTAGTTGGATTTTGTGTTGATTAAATGGATTCTATTTTTATATGCCTCAATTCACACATGCACGAGCTCTATTGAAATTTAACTTCATATGTTATATTTGAGATTTTTTAGGTGTTCTCCTATCAATTTGGTCATCTACATATTTGTGACCTAGGAGGGCTAGTGCATGTCAAAATTCGTTGCACATGAGATTTGTGTGAGATATAAAAAATTGATATATATAAATGTGCACGGGGAAGGGCTCCGAAAGGATTTATTATCCTTTAAGATTGTAAGCCACCGTTTGAAATGGAACTAAAAGAAATACGTGGTCCAAAGGCCTAAAAGAAATTATGGCATTAAAAAGAAAAATTGCCAAGGCCTATGTTTTATTGACATATTCATTCAAGAATAATATATGCTTATTGAGGGAGATTTGATGGTATATCATCGGTTTGCACAATGTCCGTTTATCCTAGTTGTACTTTCAATGTCATGACTCTATTGGTTTGTAGAATCATCAAAAGTCTAGGTTTGTATGCATTGTGTATGTTTGTTCATTGAGTTCAATCTATATTGTCACATGAGGTTATATTCAAATGTGATGAAGTTTGCAATCAATTGAGAACTACGTGAACATATTTTAAATGATTGGGTCTAAATTTAATTGTTACTAGTTCACACCCCAACTCTTCCGTTTCCATGTGACACATTTTTGTCATACGCGTGTGGAAAGCTTATCTTATTTTGTGTCATTTGTCTGTTTATATCTATTTATATATATATATATATATATATATATATATATATATGTGTGTGTGTGTGTGTGTGTGTGTGTGTGTGCATCTTTGGTATATCTAAAGTACGTGTATATATGATATTTTTGTTTAGTCTTTGCCTTGCTTTCTAGTCCATATATGCCTTAAGTCATAATTGGTATCCATCTTGTTGCATTCTTTGTTGAATACGTATGTATCATATTGGTATATATTTCTTGCATCTTAGTTGGTATCCATTATTAGTTGTTGGATTAGTTGTTGCCTATATGCTTTCATGTTCTTTTCACTTTATGCATCATGTTTAAATTTTTTTTATCCTTTGTCTATTACTGAACAAAAAGGGGGAGAATGATAGGGGGAGAATTGGATTCTAATCCTATTATTATCGTATCTTAGTTTAGGGTGATTTATCTTAGGGGGAGACGTCTTTCCAAGAAGGTAAATTGTTTGATAAAGGGGAGAATTAATTTAGGGGGAGTAATTATTTAATTGTCTTTAATATTTTGATATTCCCTATGCGTTTAATGTGTTTGCTTAAGTGTACAGGAATTATATTCTAAGTGGCAACTTTCACCGACAAAGATTTTAATCATTGGGTTGTTTGAGTCAAGCATTGTAATTTTATTTTGTGTGGTATTTTTTGTCAGTCTAGTAGAGCTTGACGGCCCTTTAGGATTTTTGTTGGTTTTTGTCCCCGAATAGCCAAAGGGGGAGATTTGTAAGGACACAAATTTCCAATTGAGTCCTTTGTAGTTTTGGCTCAATTCCGAACAAAAAACGTTTGAGTCGTAGGATAGAGTTATTGATCATCCTTCAAGCCTATGACCTACTAAATTTGAAGACGTAATGGCCAAGTTTATAAAGCTTCATCAAATGCCGGTTTAGTGTGCCTCGTTTCTACGTCATCAACAATGTTTTAATCCTCCTAAGGTATGAATGCATTTGAAATATATATATAGGAGCTTGGAAATTAATTGGGTGTAATTTATAATTTTTATAAAATAATTTTAACGACTTTGTTTTACACAGAAAAATATTTTTTAGAACTTTTCATAAATGTTTTGGGCTTAAAATTAATATTTCATTTTTCTGATTTTCTGGAATGTCGTTTGATAGACACTGGAATCTCGTTCGAACGAGATTATCAGGTCGTTCGCACGAACTGACATCTCGTTCGAACGAGATGCCAGGTTGTTCGAACGAGATTTCTGACGAATTTTATTTTTCCATTCTGGAACTTCATTAGTAAATCCGTTCGAACGAAAAAGTGGTTCGAACGAGTTTTGACGGGAAAATTTTTTAGGCAGTTTTTTACGGTTTTTCCACTTTTTTCACTACTTTTCCCCACTATCTTTTGCTAGATTTGATAAGGTGCGGGAACTAAATTTTTCATATGCTACAACCTCTAAGAGAGTGTTTTGTGAGAGAAATTCAAAGAAGAAAAAGTTCATTGTTTAAGTGTTGTTGTTCTTCAAGAAAAATGTTTTAAACACTTGTTTTACACGCAAAGTTTTTTTATCCGAGTTCATCTCTATATATATACTTTGCTTGGAGTTTGGCACTAGTTTATCTCTAAATATTGAAGAAGAGATTGTTTGGGTTTGCTTATAAATCCCACAAAGAAGAAGATGTTTGCGTTGATTTACCCACTTGGAGAAAGGCTCCTAGTTCGGGTGATGGTGACCATATAAAGTCCGATCGGTAGATTTCGAGACCGCGGTGGAGCTTTGTGGTTATTCTCTAGGCGGAGGTGGATACAAGAAGAAGATTCGGGGCTTGATAGGGATCGAGTCGAGAGTTGTAAGTCTTACTGTCTTCTGTTTGTAAAACCATACTTAGTGGATTTGGGGCTAGGGTCGTTCGAGGTTTTTTTCCCGTTGTGGGTTTTTTCTCGTACATCGCAGCGTAGTGATTTATTGTTTATTTTATCTTTCTATACTCACCTAGAACGCATGCTTAGGTAATTCAAAATAAAATTTGGTTTTAATCACTACATGTTTAATTTGGTGCTAAATTAAATATTGGGTAATGTTTCGTTAATTTAATTCAAGTCATTTAATTTAATTTGATAAAATTGGTTTGGAAAAATTTGTTAAAATTGAAAAATATGACTTAGGCAAATTTGTATGGACTTGGATTAATTAATTTGGTTTAAGTGAAATTTAAATTAGTGTGTGTTTTAATTTTATTTCACTTTGGTTTAATTTTAATTTTGGTATAAATTAAAATTGGTTAAGTTATTTTAATTGAACCATCGTCTTATCGCTTCCGCATCTTTCTATAAAAGGAAATTATCACTTCTCGTGAAGTAGAAAAGAATTTTATTTAAAGTTTGGGGCCTTCATGTACTTTTCAGAATCCTCTCAAATTATTATGGGCAATAACATTGCCTAAATGAATACAAACACTAAGGAGGTCAACTTTCTAAGACAACATTGAGTGGACACTAAATATCCCATGACAAATATACAAAAATGAAACAAACGCTAATTACTAAATAAAATAGTTTCAAAAATATAACTTGAAATAAAGAGCTTACGAGTGAATAAGACAAAACAAAATATGTTCCCTCTAAAAGAAAAGTTATATTCGGAAATGAAGGTCACTTCACTAAGCCTCTTGGCCACTTCCACTTATCTCATTTGTCCACTATTCATTGTTATACTTTACACTCTCTATCTCTTATATCAAAAACTCTCAAAATGCAACATTTAATTAACAAACCTTAAGGATGTTATTTAAGGCTAGAGGGTTTCTCTAAAGTTTTCATATATATCTAAACTTTCTCCAAATTTTATAACAATTATCAAATATAAAGGTGTCCAATAATATATCTATTTTGTCTAACTAACACAGCCTTATTGAGTGGATGATACTTTCTTTGACATTATTAACATTATGATGAGTTAAATTTTATATAATAAATACAAATTTAAGAACAAGATCAATGGCATCTTGAGCTCCAATTATATCAATTTATTTATTTTCTGCTTAGATCCTTGAATGAAAAAATATACTTAAAATAATTTGTAAAACAATATTTTCTAACAATTTTTTTATATACCTTTCGAGATTAATATTTTCTTAACAATTTCAATGTTATTGAAAAAATGTGTAAACGCCTATACAGATTGTAAAACCGTAGGAAAACGGTGTGTGATTAAAATTATTCGCAACTTTCTAATTTGGCACACTTATATAATTGGAGTTAATATGAACCAAATTAAATCAGCCCCAAACCATTCAACAACGTGTGTGCATGTGTTAATCCACAAATAAATAAAGCATGCGACACAAGTTTAAGGAAAAATCCCCGAAGGGCAAAACCTTTTTTTTTTAATTTCTATAACTCTGACAAGTTTACAAGACCATTGAATTACATACAATCTTGCTTTAGCCCACAAGAGTAACGCACGGTGTATTCGACAAACCTCCAAATTAACGGCTAGAAACAAAACAACAATGGTTCACACGCTGCTATACCACAAGGACCGCAATCCTAGACACGCGGTCTTCTCGGTGTAGGTTATCCTCCACACAAGAGTAAACAACAGAAAAGAGTGTTCTTCAAACACCAAAACAATTCACTAAAGAAAATGGGAGCTTTGTGAATTGAAAACAAAAAAGGATTAAACCCTAAAAGGAAGAAGCCAAAAGAATTATACTTTCACAGTTTTTTCTGTTCTGTAAAACGCTGAGACTTCTTGAAGAAAACGATACCATTTAATGAGTATTTATAATAAAAATGTGCCGCCTCGAAATACAAGCTCATTTGAGCGAGATCAACATGTGGCTCGAATGAAGGACAAATGTCGTTTGAACGACATCGCGCGACATTGCCATGTCGTTCGAACGACATACAGATGTCGTTTGAATGACTGTTGCATTAAAAAATTAATATTTTAATATCCGCTTCAATACTTAGAAAAAGTACTCATTTTCAAATTTTGACGAAAAAGTCTGCTCCAACACTTACAAAATATTTTGTGAAAATATCCCAAAAGCTCTAAGTGAAAAGTTAAAGTATTTTAAAAAAAAAACTTACCAAATTAAACTTCGCTGATTCTTTTTTATGAAGAATATGATTAATTCAGATCCGTCTTGATGTAGATGGATCTTGAATGCTCTTCCATGGTATAGCGGTATATGACATAACAAATTGATAACGGACATATAAACACGGTCTGTGATACCGATTTAAAATTATTCGCAACTTTCTAATTTGGCAAACTTATAGAATTGGAGTCAATATAAACCAAATTAAATCATCCCCAAACCATTGAACCATGTGTGTGCGTGTGTCAGTCCATAAATAAATCAAGCACGCAACACAAGTTTAAGAAAAAATCCCCGAAGGGCAAAACCTTTTTTTTTATTTCTAGAACCCTGAAAAGTTTACAAGACCATTGACTTAGATACAATATTGATTTTGCCCATAAGAGTAATGCACGGTGTCTTCGACAAACCTCCAAAGCAATGGCTAGAAACAAAATAGCAGTGGTTCACATGCAGCTATACCACAAGGACTGCAATCCTAGACACATAGTCTTCTCAGTGTAGGTTATCCTCCCCACAAGAGTAAATGACAACAAAGTGTGTTCTTCAAACAACAAAATAATTCACTAAAGCAAATGGGAGTTTTGTGAATTGAAAACAAAAAGGGACTAAACCATAAAAGGAAGAAGCCAAAAGATTATGCTTTCGCAGTTTTTTCTGTTCTGTAAAATGCTGAGACTTCTTGAAGAAAATGATATGATTTAATGAGTATTTATAATAAAAATGTGTCGCCTTGAAATACGACCTCGTTCGAACAAGATCATCATGTCGCTTGAATGAAGGATAGATGACATTTGAATGACATCGTGCGACATTTTCATGTCATTCGAACGATGTACTGATGTCGTTTCAACGACTGTTGCGTCAAAAAATTAATATTTTAATGTTCGCTTCAACACTTAGAAAAAGTACTCATTTTCAAATTTTGACGAAAAAGTCCGCTCCAACACATAGAAAATATATTGTAAAAATATCCCAAAAGCTCTAAGTGAAAAGTTAAGGTATTTAAAATAAAACCTTACCAAAATAAACCTCGCGGAGTCTTTTTGATGAAGAACATGATTAATTTGGATTTGTCTTGATGTAGATGTCTCTTGAATGCTCTTCGACGGTGTAGTGGTATATGACATAACAAATTGATAACGGACTTATAAAAATATGTTCTTACACATATCTACCCTCCCATTGAATAAAATTGCAAGATCTCAAATTGTTCTTCAAAAAAATCTTCATCAGATCTCAAAGCTTTTCTCATCAGGGTGTGTAACATAATGATCATCAATCTTTGTACCTACACACATGAGATAAAGCAAAAACCTTTGTGATGCATCGAGTTTGAAATGATATAATAATAAAGCATTAATGAATCAAATCTCCCCCATAATGCAAAAACTCCCCCATAACATGATAATTCTTTCTCCCCCTTTTTATGATGTCCCCAAATAGACAGATAAGAAGAAAAAAAAAATCAAAATATGGAGTGTCACGATAAAATGCATAGCAAACAAGGATCAAACTAAGCGCATCCAAAGGTGTATCCCAAAAACATCAACAAACTATTTTTGTATTTTTTAATTTTTCATACAAAAATAAGATATAAAAAATCACACCATGGATTTAAACTAAAACAACCAAGTCATGGAAACAGAATGAATGGGTGTGAAGACATTCGATAGGTAAATAAACTTAATCAATCATATGTGCACGATGCATATGTGTACTACTAATGAATGAACATTAAAAGTATCCGTAGGTGTAAAAATTTGTTGAATTGAGATGACATCAACTTATGAAAATCAACAAATTAAAGTCAAAGTGATTTCCACCCCAATAACGTCCAAACTATGTAGCGTTTTTTCAAGACTTTCAAGGACATGCAAACCCATTTTAATTCTCCATCCAAACTCCCTCATATATATTTTCTTTTTATAGGTGGATAAACTAAATTCTCAAACTTTCGAGAATTGGTGCCAAAAAAAAAACTAACTGGCCCATAATTGGTATGAATTTCTTTTTATTGCCTTTATATTTTTTCGGGCCCTTTTAAACCTCTTTGGACCCTAGATAATAACATTCCTCAATTTTTTAGGTCCAATATAAACTATGGTTTAATCGCAAAGGATAAATGATAATCTTTCGTAGCCCTTCACCATTTTCAAACAAAGCACACAAACTCACAAACGGCTCTTACATGCACAACTTTCTTATATCATGCTTGGTTCGTTTTAAGGACAGGATTGAAGTGAAAACACCCAACCAACATGTGATAAGACAAGCACAATTATCAAACAAATCCGTGCATGTGTGTAATAAAGGAAATTATGAGTCAAACATGTAGGAAGTAACACTTAATTACATCTTAATGACTCCAAACATTACAAAACACATGGATGAATTGACATATTGTCTCAAAACACTATCAAATAATCACATGAAAAATGGAATGATGTTGTGACTCGGTCATCCTAAGTGTCCATCCATAAACGGTGCAAACAAAATACAAAAATCTTTTTGAGAATTTGAAAAAATTTATCAAAAGAAAATCTTTTTGTATTTTTCAAAATGTTTCAAAAGAAAAAATTTATACAAAAAGTACATGTCACAACGCTAGCAAACATACATATCATGAATAAAAAACTAGCGTATGACAAACATGCGAACACACTCATCTATATGATATGGCAAGAGAAGAATCATGTGAAAGCAAACGGAAATCAACTTGTCTAAAATCTAGTGCCACTAAAAGTGATTTCCTAACCCAAATAGATGTGAAACATCGTGTGGGGGTTTTAGGAACCAAGGGAACACTAGACATAAACTTCCTATGACTTTTTTCAAGATCAAAATAAAATCGCCTAAGGTGACCTTTCCTACCACAATATGAACATGTGTAAACGAGAGGAATGGTACCTAAAGTGTGATCTTTTATAATGTCCTTGGGATTAATAGACCCTCTAAAACATATAATATTTTTGACTTTAGCACTAGAAGCATGAGAACAAGATGATCCATTACCATCACTGTCAAACCTACTTTAACCGTTTAAATCATTTTTCCACTTCAAAATATTTGATTCACGCAACAAATTAGACTCTTCAAAAGACAGGGATTTCTTTTTCAAATTTTCAACAATTTCTAAAAGGGTATCTCTCTCCCCCTCAATTAAAGCAAACTTTTCCCTAAGAGTCTCTTCATGTGCCACAAACTCATTGATTAAAATATTTTTATCATCTTTGGAATAAACACAAACCATCGAATTTTTAAGGTCCTCTAATTTTTTTTTCCTAAAAATAGGACCTTATCATCACTTTCCTTCTTGGACAATTTTAAAGCAACAAAGTCATGGTCCAAGGAAACAAGTTTCTCACGATAAAAATCTCTTTGATTTTGAACCGTTTGCAAAAGATCCATCGCGGATTTAAAATGAGACTTTTCTTTTTCCAAAAAATCAATTCTTTTAGCAAACGTTAAATTTAAACTATTTAAATCATTAAAACTTTTACTCGTGTCATCAAAGGGGGGCATCCGATTACAAAAGTGCTCCATCGAAAAATTGTAATTTTTCACAAAACTAATTTTTCAAAAAAAATTAATATCACACAATTTTTTCGAAAGATAGGAATACGCGATAAATTAGCGTGACCTGCTCTAATACCAATTTGATGATGTGATAAGTCAAATTGTATCAAAAATAAATAAATCCTTGAAAAAATCAGGATCACGTGATAAATTAGTGTAACCCGCTCTGATACCAATTTGAAAAAACGTATAATTGCCTATACAAATCTACCCTCCCATTGAATAAATTTTCAAGATCTCAAACTGTTCTTCAAAAAAAATCTTCATCAAATCTCAAAGCATATCCTCATCTGTGTGTTTTGTTTGTGATTGACTATTCTTGCATGATCATATTGATTTCAATCACACCTAAATGCATGTTTTAGGATTTAATTGAAAAACTGAGTTTAATTGAATAATTAATTCATTTGAATTCACGCGCACTCTTCAAATTGGTATTAGAGCATGTTGCACTAAGTTATTGTGTTTTGATCCTAATTTTTCACAAAATGGCTTTTGGTGGTTTTGATGATCTTCGATGTCAAATTTTTGAAAAAGTTAATTGAAAAATTTACAGAACTCTTGTATTGAAAATGGCTTTTGGTGGCTTTTGGTGGTTTTAAATTTTCTATTGAAAATGACTCTAATAGGTGTCCTTGTTTTGAGGGTGTTGGTCACACGTTAGATGAGTGTACCAAAAATTTAAAAAAGAAATTGAATAAATCGGAATCTCGTATTTCTACCCTTAGTGATAGTGATTCGGAAGAAGAAGTCTTTTATGCTTCTAGGCGAGAGATTCCCATCCGTGTGATTAGTGATGAGAGTGAGGGTGAAAAGAGTGAGGAGGAAGAAGAATTGAGTGAGTTGCAAGTTGCCTACAATAATTTGTATTTTGAATCTTTAAAGACAAAAAAGACAAACTTGAAACTTAAAGCTGAATTGAAGAAATGTGCTTTAGATAATGATAATACTGATGCGTTGATTAAGGATCTTAGGGCACGTGAGGAAATGCTTAAAGAGAAATTAGGATATGTTGAGGGTGTGAGAGATAGTCTTCAAGGTGTGATGGAAGTTATGAAAAAGGAACTTTTAGAGTTTGAAGACTGTAGGCATTTGCTTGAATCTAGGATAGGTGAACTTGAGGTGAAATTGAAAGATTCAAGTAAAGTGAAATTTGATTTGGAGTCTAGGCCTGAAAAACTTGATAAGATATTAGGCACCGTTGAGATAAAAAAGGATAGGGGTGGGATTGGTCTCGAAAAATATGTTGCACCCATTCCCACACGTATGAGAGAGCCTCCTAGGATTGTTAAGAAAGAGGCACCTAAGTTTGTTAGGAAAGAGCCCCTAGGAACCTCATGAGAGAACCTCCTAGGATCTTTTGGAGAGAGCCACCTAGGCAAAATTCGGAGAGAGAAACCGAGAAATTTGAGGAGTGGGCCACCTTTAGGTAACACACATCGCCCGATTTACACTTGCACACATTGCGGTAGACTTGGTCATCTTAGGTTCTTTTGTTACAAGATTTTAAATGAACCTAAGAAGGTTAATAAAAAAATAAATTCGATTCCCGAAACCCCCACGTGTCGTTACAAATCTATTTGGGTTAGAAAACCGGATTTAGAGGCATATGGTCTTTTTGTTCACAACTCTCGTTTGCTTGCATGCGATTCACCCCATGTGAAATCTTTTGGTTGATTGTGTTGGATGTTTTTCATACACTAGCTATTCATCATGTTATATTCTTTCTAATGTTATGATCCACTTTTATGTAGCACACATTGGTTTATTTGTTACATTTGTGTGTTTCGCTACTGTTTTGGATCTGTTTGCCCCTTACAGGTACTGTTTTCACAAATTTTTTCACTGGGCAAAACTGTATGATTTTTCTGGGAATTCTAGGAAGTTTTGATTTTCTCGTTCGAGTGAGATCTATAGGTCATTTGAGCGGCAGCTCTGTCTCGCGCGAAGTCGCATCTCGTGATATGCCCTTATCGTTCAAACGACAGAGCTAAGTCGTTTGAGCGACTTCTCTGGAAATTTTGTTTTTGCTTCCCTTCTGATTTCAGTGCCCGGTGTTCATATGCTTAGGTTTTTGGTACTGATGGGTTGCTTCTGGTCAATTTATATACAGTTATTCTTGGTATCCATGCTTAATTGATAACACTGCATTGCTCATTTATCACATCTGCTTTCATTGTGGATTCTCTTGTGTGATTACTGTTTGCAAGCATAGGATGTTGCTCATATCGATATTATATGCCTATTGTTGGTTGTATCATTTTGTAGTTATATTTTTTCTGTTTGAAAAATTTTAAAAATAGTTTGGGCTTGGATGTTGAAGACACCTTGTAATTCGGATTCGTCTTTTGTAGATGAAAACTTCATTAATTCTTCGAAGATTGTAGCATTATACGACATAATTAATTGATAACGGACTTATAAAAATATGTCCTTACAAATGCTCGAAATTGCAAAATCCTTTTGATTTCTTCTTTTAGGTTTTAATCCCTTTTTGTTTACAATTCACAAAAAATCCCATATGCTTGGGTGAATTATTTTGGTGTTGAAGAACACACCTTTGATTTTGTTTATTCTTTGAGGGGAGAACTCTACAATCGGAGAGCTATGTGCTATTGTGGAGGGAGTCCTTATAAAGTTCACACTTATGGAGAAGACGTTTTCTTCTTCATTGTTGACCATCTGGAGTTCTTGCGGGAGATTCCAGCCGACGACATTTCTAGATGTTGCTTTGAAGGTTTGACAAAGACACCATGTGTTACACTTGTGGGCGATTATCGGGTTATATGTAAGTCAATGGTCTTGTGAATTCTTCAAAGTTCTAGAAATAAAAGGTTTTGCCCTTCGATGATTTTTCCTTCAATTTGTATTGCATGCTTTACTTATTTATGGTTTGACACACGAACACATTTATATGCATGTTTAGGGGCTGAATTAATTTTGTTTAAAAATATACTCTAATTAAATAAGGTTTAATTGGAAACTTGTGGATTAATTTAAACCGGTATCACACGCCGCATTTATTCGTTTTTACAGTTATCAAATTACAAAGTTGAACAAGCCAAAAATGTAATATAACAAAATAATATCCTAATACCTGATCGTGAAAATGAGGTTTTTAATGATTTCTGTGTTGTGCTGATCGAGAACTTTTAACAAACCAAACGATAAATAACCTTTGTACTGACAGAGAATTGTTTTTGAAGACGATGCCAAACCAAATAAGAAATCACCCGTTTGACTTACTTGTGATGATCAAACGAAACCGAGAGAGAGACGAGAAGGTATAGAGAGATGAATAGGTATAGAGAGAGACGGGGAGGTATAGATAGAGAGACAAGAGAGAGTTGGAGAGTGGGAAAAAACACCCACATGGCTCTCCCACTCTTTTTCTTAAATGCCTTTCGCATAGAATTCCAATACATTTGAAATGATTTTTTTCCTATTGATAATGGATTTTGTCCATTACAAATGTGTAACGAAAAAAATTCAGTACAAATGGAAAAAAAATCTTTTTACAATTTTCCTCTTTAGATGTAGTGGAAAGAGTTGGATATTGCTTCTCTTTTACATTAATCTGCTTCATTCGTGTTACATAAAATAATCCCACTTGTTTTGAGATGTCTGAAGTTAGGATCTCTCATATCATTGACTTATATGATAATGTTTTGTAAAATTAAACCTGGGATAAGGATTAGCATGGACCATCGAAATCAATGTTTGTAACTACTAGGAGCAACCATTCTTTGGCACAAAGTACCCTGCAGAGACACCAATGTTTGTAAATGCGATAAATAAAGTATTGAGCAGAATTAAGAATCCACTTTATTTGTTGGATATCATAACTCTCTCATAATATAAAAAGATGACCACCCCATCATCTATAGCGGGGGCCACCTCGGCTTGGACTACAGCCACTAGTGCTTTCCTGGCCTCCTAGATATATGGAACCAACTTCTTTATGCGACTCTGTTGGGTTGCAATCTGACGGGTGATGTAAAAATATTCAAGAATATTGTGGTATTAGTTTTCTCATGTAATTAAGGTTGGTAATTAGTAGTGGAAAAATGTTGTCCAAATAACAAAACAATCTATATTAGCCCAGTCATCTAAATATGAGGTCATATTTAAAAGCTATGAGTTAAATATGGGATTTATATTTAAAAGCTATGAATCAAATATAGGGCCATATTTGAAAGCTAAGAATCAAATATAGGGCCCAATTTTAAAAGATACGAATCAAATATAGGGCCCATATTTGAAAGTTGTGAGTAAAATATGAGTTGTTTTTACATATAACCTCGAATTTTAATTCTTACTTTAGTAGAAAAACAATGGGTTGTCCCAACCCATATTTGGTCCGCCCATATTTGGCCAACCCAGATTTAACCCACCCATATTTGACCCAACCCACATTTAGCACACCCCATATTTGACCCTCCCAAATTAGGCCCAACCCATAATTTTGCCAGTGCTATTGGTAATTAATCATTTAATTGTAAATGAATTTATTAATTTGGCAGAAAGGGTTGCCTGAGTTTAAAGGAGGTCTCTACAAGGTTTGTTGTTTTCTTATTTTTTCCCCTGTTTGGTGAAATATGAAACAAGTGGGGTAGTATTTGATATTATGAGGAGCAATAGCTCATGTAATTTTTATTTTTCAAAGTGTTGGAATTGACTTCTTATCATGCCAACTAGAAAGGTTAATGTTCAAATTTTAAACAACATTTATTGTCAATACTACACACTTCTCTCGCGCTGTCATACTTTGATATATATGTTGAGAAACTAGTTCCATTTGATTAATAAAGGAAACTGTAAGGACATTGTCCGTCACAATTTATTATATCGTATACCTTTACAAGTCTTCAAAGAAAGGAGGAAGCTATCATGTACAAACTTTGTATCCGAATTACAAGTGCACTTTATATATTCAAGCTTCGTCGAGATAATTTTAGTAAAAATATGCTTAAAGTTCCATATGCATTTTATATATTTAAAGTGTTGGGATTTTTTTTTAAAAAATATAGTTAGAACTCTTTTTTGAATAAAAGAAGTTTTATTTAACAACAAAAAAAAGGAAACAAAAGTGTTTCTAAAATTAAAGAAAAAAATGTTTTTTTTGCTCCTAACACCAACAGGTAGTGGCCACGCAAAAAAAGGAGGCATTGTTTTTAATATTCTCAGCAGGTAGTGATGTTTTTAAAAAAGAGTTTGGCAATTCAAAGTTTACTACTCTATATTCTTTGGGCGCCGTTTTTTTTTGTAATCATTGGCTTATGATTCTTTCAAATGGTTTAAAAAAAAGAAAAAAAATCCTTAAAAGCCAAGTGCCCTTCTCATGTCCACGCCGCTGTAAGTGTTATAAAAGTGGACCAAGGTTGTGGTTATCATTATCTAATGATTAGTTTATTCCAAAAGTTTTCTTTTTGTTTCATAAAAGTTTGTTTTATCAAAAAGTGGGGTTTCTTCTTAAAGCATATCTTGGTTTATTTCTTTTGTAACACGCATCAAGCAAATGGATGAAAAATAGTAGCGTGCCAATGTTTAACTTTAACCAAATTCTTTCTATAAAAATGCCATGCATGAAGAGTTTTGTATAGAGAAGAAAAGTTTTGTTTTGATAGAGCACTTTTCAAAGAGAAAAAAAATTATTTGTCTTCTATAAAATTTTCACTTCTTCTCATTTTTATGGGTTCAAAACTTGTGTCCATTTAGTTTATAATCCCAAATACTTTTTATGAATTATTTTGTGAAACCCAAGACATATTTTTCTGAAATTTTATGCTGGTGATTTTAGAACCGTTTTTGGTACTGATCGAAGACTCCGATCATTGGATCTTTGCTGAAGAGAGAACTGCGTGTTCTTGTGCAGTAGCTGCGGTTGTTCCATTATTGATGATGCCGAGCGACCCCTGCGGGTATTCGTGTGTCAAATTATTTCATTGCAAGTTGTGATTTACAAAATTATAGTGAAATAAATGGTTTTTCCTTCGGGAATTTTTTCCTGAAATTTTGTGTAGCATGCTATATCTTATTTATGGTTGGACACACGCACACACGTAGTTGCATGTTTAGGGGCTGGATTAATTTGGTTTAAAAAAAATAGACTCTAATTAAATAAGTGTGCCAAATTGGATATTTGCGAATTTAATCAATTATCACACCGTCAAATTGGTATCAGAGTCGGTTACGCTAATTTATCGCGTATTCTTGTTTTTCGTAAATTGTGTGATATAGATTTTAAAAAAATCAATTTTGTAAAAAATCCCAATTTTTCCAATGGAACGTTCATTTAATAAGATGCCCTATTTTTTACGGGATTAATTATGCCTATTGGAAAGCTCACATGAAATCTAGTTTAAAAGCTATTGACGAGCGTGTTTGGTTGCTTTGCGAAAATGGATGGAATCCTCCCACTGTCACCGTTGAAAATATCACATCTTTAAAACCTGTGTCATATTTGATTGAGAACGATTTTAAAATGTCGAATTTTAATTCTCGTTTACTTAGTGCTATTTCTGGAGCTGTCACTCCTGATGAGTTTCGCCGAATTATAACATGTGCCATGTCTAAAGAGGCTTGGGATGTTTTGAAATTGACACATGAGGGTACGAACGCGGTTAAAGAATCAAAATTACAAAATTTGGCAACCCAATTTGAGACTATCAGCATGTTTGAGTCTGAATGCTTTGATGATTTTTATGCAAGTTTGTCGGACATTATAAACACCAGTTTTAATTTGGGTGAGGTGATTGATAACACGTGTGTCATTAAAAAGATTTTGAGATCTCTCCAAAAACGTTTTATTCCTAAAGTCATTGTTTTAAACTCTTTGGGAAATTTGAAATCACTTAAGTTGGAAGAACTTGTAGGAGATCTTCAAACCTATAAAATTGACATGTTTACCCAAACCGTTAAGGCTAAGGATAAAGGCGTTGCTTTGAAAAACCCATTTTAAGAAAAAGAAAGAAAAAATTTGTGAGTCCGATTCTGAGGGAGACTTTGTATGACACCCCGACTAATTAAATACCTGGTAGCTACTCCTTTATTCAAATTAATTCAAAATGTCAAGTTGGTTCAGTTCATAGCAACATTGTCGAAAACGTTTTAACAATTACTAGCCACCTAATATTTAAAAACTGAGTTGTCAATTTTAATTGAATTCGATTTACAAACTACCAAATTAAATTTATGAATTACTGATACCACAACCACATCACAGTCACAATAAACAACGATGTAATAAACTGAATCTGGAGGAATACACCTCATAACAATCCGAATACTGAAATAAACAAATACAAGCCTGAATCATTAATTTAATTACAACCCAAAAATATAAAATAAAAACTGAGTAAATAAGATGTCTCTGAAAGGAAAGGGGCGACATTCCCTACAGATGAATAAATCTGAAATATAGTCAAGATAGAAAGTGGAGGCGTCTACTATCAAGGTCCTGTAACTTCCACAGCAGCTACAGCACGTCATCGGAATGGAACTCCTACGCTTGGTGTCCTTGTGGCTAGGCATCTAAAAAGTTTATTACAAAAATAGATTTGAAAGCAAACTGGTCAGAGCCCGATTGTGAAAAACAGTTTAAAATACAACAAGTGTTTAATATCTTTAAACCATGAATATAAAGTACATGATAGTGCATGCACTTATATGAGTTCCTCACCTCTCAACTAATTGTGCACTCCTATCGTACCCGTACCCGTACCCGTTTTAGTTATTCCCATATCTAACTAGTCCAATACACAATCTAACATTTCTATACAATTCACGATTTAAGTCCCGACATCTTAATTTAAACAGAGAGTTTTACTTTCCTTCTTAGTTCCCATATTAGTCACGCTAATCACTAGAGATTTTTCACTTTTAACTCTACTAAAATGTTGCTATTATTCACGCTTACATTTATTCATAACAGTTCATTTCAATTAGCAGTATATTATTCTCATCATAAATATATATTGCTGGCACCCCGAGACTAAGCTGCGGTGCACACATACTCTTCTATCCAATCCCGGTACATCACGTACATAAGGACCACGTATTCCGACTCACTTAAGAATCGTTTTCAATAAACAACAAATACACATAATGGAGGCGAACATAGTTCACATCACATGGGTCACGCACACACCTACGCTCCCATGATCAGCAGACTTATTAACTTCTCAATAAGTCCTTCTCTGACCTATGTCCTCGAGGTACCAATCTAAATCCCCCCGTAGGCACACAAAGATTAGATGGCCCTGATCGAACGTCGACCTCCCGTGATAGCAAGTATGGTAGGTATGTTATACACCAATAACTACATATACCAAGCATTCACACATCTTCCGTATCCCATAATATTAATAGAGGTATATTTCTCATTCTTATACCATCATTTAATGTTATACGTTTACAAGTCCCCGATTTATATGCATTAAAGTTATCAACTCTCCTCACGACGAAGTTTTAGATATTTATATCCTAACCCATAAACATCATCAGGTTTACTACAAAACTCTAAGTTTTAATCCTCGACGTACTTCCAATCTCACAACTATATCCACAAATCAACAAGGGAATGATTACACTCAATTATATAAGTCTTCTGGAAGTTTTAAATAAATTCAGGCCTGAAAGGCATTCTCTCAACTCGTTAGAAATCTCATTCGAACGAGGTCGTTCGAACGAATGGCTTCGAACGAACTACCAACTCGTTAGAAGGGGTACTGTCATCTCGTTAGAAGTCTGGTTCGAACGAGGTCGTTCGAACGACCTGGGCATGTCTTCTAATGAGATGGCAGACTTCGCCCAGAAATCTCCAAATTCATTTTTTCTTCATTCTTCTCTTCTCTAAATCCACCCTAAGACTATCCAAATTACGTTTTCATGTTTGTAAACTATTTTTAGTCACCCTAGATCATTCCTTTACATACTTTTGGAGTCAAATCTTACAAATTAACATGCCAAAGTCTTAAATCCCCAATTCTTATCCCAAACCCTATGAACTTGAACCCAGAATTTAATTTCATAAAAAGACTCCTTATTAATCCGTTTTCAGATCATCAAAAGTTATGTTTTGTATATTGAATTCGTCCATAGTCATTCTACATGAAAATTCCTACCCCAAACCATAAGTTACACAATAATTCCATTGGGTGTTATCATCGAAATTTTCAAGACATAAATAGTTTTCTACACTACACATGGAAGAAATATTCAATGCACTTAAAAATATCAAATCACTTGCCTTAGATTCGTTCTTCAGATTGTTATCGATGATTCAAGGTTGATTCTCTCTTCTTTCCGACCACAAATCCTTTCCAATTTCTGGTGATGGGGAGATGGTTTGGTAAAGACCCTCTAGCCTCTCTTCTAACTTCTCTCAAAACCTCTGTAGCCCACTCTCACACTTTTGGCTGATAATGGCCTTAGTGGCTCTTTTAATAATATTTAATTTACTTCAAAAATTCGTGGGTTTCAATTCCTTTATTTTTAAAATTACCAAAATACCCTTCTAGGTTGCCGATTTAGCCTAAAAATGTCCCAAAACCCAAACTAAACCCCCGGCTAGTGTTTTCTGACTATTTCGACCCTTCCGGACACGTTGGCGCACTCAAAATGATCATTCAATTGATAAAAATGTAAATTAATTTTTAATCTAATTAAATTCATTCCTGACGCGACTGACACGCACGTCCCAACTTAAGTTTCCAAATTGTCGTATTTCAGCCTCGCGACAACTTTAATATTTTCAATACTCATGAAATATTCAATTTTATCATCATAATCAAATACTAACTCACATCTCGCTAGTATTTATATCCGGAATAATTCCCAATTAATTCTCAATTAATTTAATTAATCCCTTAAATAAAAATCAATAAAATTACGGGGTATTATATACTTCCCCCCTAATAACAGAATTTCATCCCGAAATTCGAAACTAAAGAGTACCTGGTAAAAATAACTCTGGATAACGTTCGCGCATCTCATCCTCGCCCTCCCATATGGACTCCTCGGCATTATGATGCCTCCACTGCACACGTACTAACGGTACTATCCTCGACCTCAGTTTCCTCTCGTTGTGGTCCAGAATAGCAATCGACCCCTCCTCGTAGGAACTATAAGGCTGAAGATAGATGTCCTCTAAAGCAATGTGAGTATGGGCCAAATCATGCCTAAGATATTTCCTTAGCGAGGAAATATGGAACACATGATGAATCCTATGCAAGTGCTCCGGTAACCCAAGTCTATACGCAACTAGCCCAATCCTCTCGATGATAGTAAATGGCCCCACGTATCTTGGTGTCAGTTTCCCTTTCTTCCCAAAATACATAATCCCCTTCATAGGAGATACTCTGAGTAACACCTGGTCCCCCACCTTTAATTCTCTGAAGAACCTCTTGGCATCAGCATAGCTCTTCTGTCGGTCCTCAGCTACCCGAATACGGCTCCGTATTATCTCTATCCTTGTTGAAGTGTACTGAATCACTTCCGTCCCAAGGAGTTTGTTATCCCCCACCTCTAACCAACATGCTGGGGAACGACAAGGTCTACCATACAACGCATCAAATGGGGCCATGCCAATGGTGAACTGGTAGGAGTTATTATAATCAAACTCCACCAGTGGAAGGTACTGCTCCCAACCACCTCCAAAATCTAGGATTCACATACGTAACATGTCCTCCAACATCTGATTTGTCCGCTCTGTTTTCCCATCAGTCTACGGGTGATAAGCCATACTCAGCCGCAACTCCGTGCCCATGGCCTCCTGGAAACTCTCCAAAAATTGTGAAACAAATATCTTATCTCGGTCAGACACGATATTTAGAGGCACCCCGTGAAGTCTCACTATCTTCGCAATGAAAATCTGGGTATACTGTCCCGTAGTGTAGTCTGTCCTCACGGGTAGAAAATGAGAAACTTTGGTCAATCGGTCCACAATTACCCATATGGAGTCATGACCCCTCAGTGACGTAGGTAACCCCGTGATAAAGTCCATGGATATGCTCTCCCATATCCATATCGGAACCTCTAACGGTTGTAGAAGTCCGTCGATTTCTGATGGTCCACCTTTACTAGCTGACAAGTGGCGCATTTAGAAACGAACACGGCGATATCTCTCTTCATCCTGCTCCACCAATACTGTCATCTCATGTCTTGGTACATTTTATCCCCACCAGGGTGTACCGTGAGCCGTGCGACTCTGTCATCACCTCGTGTCGCAAGTCTTCCCCTTTCGAAATGACCAGTCTCCCATTGAAGCGTAATCCCCCGTTTGAGCTAATGGTATAGGACTCGGCTCCCTCTGCTAGTAATTGAACTATCTGCTCCTGACATAACGAGCCATTTGCCTGTGCCTTTATCACTCTCGTAATAATTTGAGGTGTAACAATCATCACAGAAAAGAACGATCGGGCCACTGCATCCTGGTGTCCCAACTCCTTCCACTTAGATTTCCACACCTCGGCCACCTCATCTACTGGCCTACGGCTCAATGCGTCTGCTACCACATTATCCTTCCTTGGGTGATATTGGATATCGAACTGATAATACTTCACAAACTCAAGCCACCGACGTTGACGCATATTCGGCTCCTTCTGTGTGAAGAGGTATTGCAGAGACTTGTGGTCTGTGAACAACCGAAATTTCTCCCCCAGGAGATAGTGTCTCCAAATTCGAAGAGAGAATATGACTGCCGCTAACTCCAATTCGTGTGTGGGGTAATTCCTACCGTGAGGCTTAAGCTTACGGGAAGCATAAGCTATGGCCTGGCTCTCCTGTTGCAGCACACCTCCAAGTCCTTGTAAGGATGCATCGATGTAGACTAAATACTCAACTCCCGGTCTGGGCAATTCTAACACAGGCGCTAAGGTTAATTTGTCCTTCAAATCATCAAATGCCAACTGATAGGCATCGCTCCAGATGAATGGCACACATTTGCGAGTCAGATGTGTCAAAGGACCCGCTATCTTTGAAAAACCCCGAATAAACCTCCTGTAGTATCCTGATAAGCCCAAGAAACTACGGATCTCAGTCGGTGTCGTGGGCTGTCCCCACTCCCTCACCGCGGATACCTTCCCTGGATCAACGGATATCCCTCGATCTGAAATGATATTTCCCAAAAACTGAACCTCCTTCAGCCAAAATCCACATTTCTCGTACTTTACATATAGCTCGTTTTGACATAGCGTCTGCAAAACCTATTTCAAATGCTCGGCGTGCTCCTCTTCTGTCTGGGAGTAAACCAGAATGTCATCAATAAAGACAATGAAGAACTGGTCTATGAACTCTCTGAATAGCCTATTCATCAAGTCCATAAACACGGCTGGAGCGTTGGTCAAGCCAAAAGGCATAACTCGAAATTCGTAGGAACCATATCTCGTTAAGAAAGCAATCTTCGAGACGTCATGTTCCCTGATACGCAACTGATGTATCCCGATCGCAAATCAATCTTTGAGAAGAAACAAGCTCCTCTCAACTAGTCGAATAAGTCATCTATTTGGGGAAATGGATACTTATTATGTATCTTGACTTTATTCAACTCCCGGTAATCTACACATAATCTCAACGATCTATCCCTCTTCTTTACGAACAACACAGGGCCACCCCACGACGAAATACTCCTTCGGATGAACCCCTGACCCAATAACTACTCAATATGATCCTTTAGTTCTCTCATCTCCGCTGGAGCCATACGATACGGTGCGCGGGCAATTGGCTGAGTTCTCGGTGTCAAATCGATAATAAAATCTATCTCCCTACTAGGAGGTAATCCAGGTATATCCTGAAATACATCAGCGAACTCCCTAACGACTGGAATCGAATCAAGTGGTATCACTACTTCCTTATAGGTCTCCTCCTCTATATAGTACAAGTGAGTGGATGATCCTCCCTCGGGGCGAGGCATCGCCACTAAAAACATCTCCTGCCCGGGAATGGCAAAAATAATACTCTTACTGAAACAAACAATCATGGACCGGTACGCAACTAGCCAATCCATACTAACAATCGCATCGTACTCAGTCATCTCTAATACTAGCATATCAGCGGGTAGAGTAAATCTCCCTATCTCTATACCCACACCTCTACAAATAAGGGAAATCGCGGAACCCCTACTCAACGATGGATCTACGCAAGTAATCGTGCTCTTCGCAGTGTCTAACAACCCCAAAGTGCGTGCAATTCTCGTGGCAATAAAACAGTGTGTCGCCCCCGTATCAAATAAAATATACCCCATAGTCCCCTGAATAGAGAACATACCCTTAATGGCAGGTGAATCCTGTGGGACTGCGGCATGATGGAGTTGATAAACTCGCCCGTACTGTAGTTGTCCCTACTAGACTGGGACTGCTGGGATGGGTGGCAAAGATGGCATCTGTGGTGCTACTGGGAGGGCAGAGAGAAACATAGGTTTCTGGGGCTCCTGTCGAGCACCCTGCTGTTGTTGCTGCTGTGGGGCCCTGCCCCTATCAGG
Organism: Sambucus nigra; assembly: GCA_949130495.1. Taxonomy (NCBI): domain Eukaryota; kingdom Viridiplantae; phylum Streptophyta; class Magnoliopsida; order Dipsacales; family Adoxaceae; genus Sambucus; species Sambucus nigra. The sequence goes on along the minus strand of OX422220.1, from coordinate 447,169,928 downwards.
ACACTCATGGCGCTTGTGGCCAATATTGCGACAAATGAAGCATTTCCCCTGAAAGTTTCCCTCTCTCTGACCCTGATGCCCACGGCCCTAGTGGCCGTTGCCATTCCTCCCCTGGCTATGTTGGCCCTGATGAAACTGTTGTTGTTGGCCCTGCTGGCTGTGCTGACCCTGCTGGCCCTGACGAAAACCTCCCTGACCATTTCTGAAACCCTCAGATCTGAACCTCTTAAAATCCCCTTTCTGGGAACCCTGATCTCCCTGCCTATGCTGACCCTGGGCAGATTGTTCCCCGCTGGCACCATTTCCCTCTGTCCTACCCTGAGGGTTGGACTCTCCTGACCGTTTACTCTCTGACATGTGAAAGCGGTGGTCCTGGCAGTGAAGCAGTGTTGCATTAACCACATCAGAATAAGTGGCCAACGAGAGACTACCCAATAAGTGCTGACGGATCCTACAAGTTAACCCATCCATGAACTTCTGAATCTTTTTCTCCTCAGTCAGAATCTCATCAGGAACAATGTTCAAGAGATTTGTGAATTCGTCCTCATACTCGGCCACGATCCTCCCCTCCTGCTTGAGATTCATTAACTTCCTCCTCATTTCAGTGTGAACGGCTAATGGAAAATATTTGCGGTCGAACTGCACCCAGAACTCCTGTATAGAAAGGACATCTCTCTCCTCCAGGGTGGTAATGGACTCCCACCACTGCAACGCTGATTCTACTAGTTTAAAAGTAGCCAGTATCTATTTATGTACCTCCGTGCACTCGTACATCCTTAAATGTCTTTGAATGTCCTTCTTCCACTGGATGGACACAACAACATCGGAGCTACCTGCAAACTTCGGAGGGTGTGCTTTTTGAAAAGCATCACGGACACGTTCCCAAGCATACGGGAATGTATGAGCCTGAACTGGCACTACTATCGGTGCCTGGGGTGGTGCCTGCTGCACAACTACGCGGGCAGCATTTACCGCTTGGGCTACAATAGCGTCAACCTCTGTGGCATTCATGATGCCCTAAACTGGTGCAGGCTGTGGCTCAGGCTGAGCATCCCTGGGAACTCGTTGTGCACGTCGTGGAGGCATCTGAAATGAGATTAAAGTCTTATAAGTTCGCAGTCATTATCTCAAAATAGCTGAAGAGAGAATCATACACAAAAGAATACAACAATCCTAAAATATAGGGCTCTACATCAAAGAAAGCTCAGCGAAAACATAACAAGCAGTACAGATCCTAAGGACACTAGAACCTGATGCTCTGATACCACCTATGACACCCCGACTAGTTAAATACTGGGTAGCTACTCCTCTATTCAAATTAATTCAAAATGTCAAGTTGGTTCAGTTCGTAGCATCACTGTCGAAAACGTTTTAACAATTACTAACCACCTAATATTTAAAAAGTGAGTTGTCAATTTTAATTGAATTCGATTTACATACAACCAAATTAAATTTATGAATTACTGATACCACAACCACATCACAGTCACAATAAACAACGATGTAATAAACTGAATCTGGAGGAATACACCTCATAACAATCCGAATACTGAAATAAACAAATACAAGCCTGAATCATTAATTTAATTACAACCCAAAAATATAAAATAAAAACTGAGTAAATAAGATGTCTCTAAAAGGAAAGGGGCGACTTGCCCTACAGATGAATAAATCTGAAATAGTGTCAAGATAGAAAGTGGAGGCGTCTACTATCAAGGTCTTGTAACTCCCATAACAGCTACAACACGTCATCGGAATGGAACTCCTACGCTTGGTGTCTTTGTCGTTGGTCACCTAAAAAGGTTTTTACAAAAATAGATTTGAAAGCAAACGGGACAGAGCCCGATTGTGAAAAATAGTTTAAAATACAACAAGTGTTTAATATATTTAAACAATGAATATAAAGTACATGATAGTGCGTGCACTCACATGAGTTCCTCACCTCTCAACTAATTGTGCACTCCTATCGTACCCGTACCCGTACCCATTCTAGTTATTCCCATATCTAACTAGTCCAATACACAATATAAAATTTCTATACGATTCACGATTTAAGTCCCGACATTTTAATTTAAACAGAGAGTTTTACTTTCCTTCTTAGTTCCCATATTAGTCACGCTAATCACTAGAGATTTTCCATTTTTAACTCTACTAAAATGTTGCTATTATTCACACTTACATTTATTCATGACAGTTCATTTCAATTAGCAATATATTATTCTCATCATAAATATATATTACTGGCACCCCGAGACTAATTTGCGGTGCACACATACTCTGCTATCCAATCCCGGTACATCACGTACATAAGGACCACGTATTTCGAATCTCTCAGGAATCGTTTTCAATAAACAACAAACACACATAATGGAGGCGAACATAGTTCACATCACATGGGTCATGCACACACCTACGTTCCCATGATCAATAGACTTATTAACTTCTCAATAATTCCTTCTCTGACCTATGTCCTCGAGGTACCAATCTAAATTTCCCCGTAGGCACACAAAGATTATATGGCCCTGATCGAACGCCGACCTCCTGTGATAGCAAGTATGGTAGGTGTGTTATACATAAATAACTACATATACCATGCATTCACACATCTTAGTATCCCATAATATTAATAGAGGTATATTTCTCATTCTTATACCGTCATTTAATGTTACACGTTTACAAGTCCCCGATTTATATGCATTAAAGTTATCAAGTCTCCTCACGTCGAAGTTTTAGATATTTATATCCTAACCTATAAACATGATCAGGTTTACTACAAAACTATAAGTTTTAATCCTCGATGTACTTCCAATCTCATAGCTATATCCACAAATCAACAAGGGAATGATTACACTAAATTATATAAGTCTTCTGGAAGTTTTAAATAAATTCAGGCCTAAAAAGGCATTCTCTCAACTCGTTAGAAATCTCGTTCGAACGAGGTCGTTCAATCGAATGGATTCGAATGAACTACCAACTCGTTAGAAGGGGTACTGTCATCTCGTTAGAAGTCTCGTTCGAACGAGGTCGTTCGAACGACCTGGGCAGGTCTTCTAACGAGATGGCAGACTTCGCCCAAAAATCTCCAAATTCATTTTTTCTTCATTCTTCTCTTCTCTAGATCCACCCTAAGACTATCCAAATTACGTTTTCATGTTTGTAAACTATTTTTAGTCACCCTAGATCATTCCTTTACATACTTTTGGAGTCAAGTCTTACAAATTAACATGCCAAAGTCATAAATCCCCAATTCTTGTCCCAAACCCTATGAACTTGAACCCAGAATTTAATTTCATAAAAAGACTCCTTATTAATCCATTTTCAGATCATCAAAAGTTATGTTTTGTATATTTAATTCGTCCATAATCATTCTACATGCAAATTCCTACCCAAAATCACAAATTTCACAATAATTCCATTGGGTGTTCTTCATCAAAATTTACAAGGCATAAACAGTTTTCTACACTACACATGGAAGAAATATTCAATGCACTTAAAAATATCAAATCACTTTCCTTAGATTCGTTCTTCAGATAGTTGTCGATGATTCAAGGTTGATTCTCTCCTCTTTTCGGTCACAAATCCTTTCCAATTTCTGGTGATGGGGAGATGGTTTGGTAAAGACCCTCTAGCCTCTCTTCTAACTTCTCTCAAAACCTCCGTAACCCACTCTCTCACTTTTGGCTGATAATGGCCTTAGTGGCTCTTTTAATAATATTTAATTTACATCAAAAATTCGTGGGTTTTAATTCCCTTATTTTTAAAATTACCAAAATATCCTTCTAGGTTGCGGGTTTGGCCTAAAAATGTCCCGGAACCCAAACTAAACCCCCGGCTAGTGTTTTCTGACTATTTTGACCCTTCCGGACACATTGGCGCACTCAAAATGACCATTCGATTGATTAAAATTTAAATTACTTTTTAATCTAATTAAATTCATTCCTGACGCGACTGGCACGCGCATCTCAACTTATGTTTCCAAATTGGCATATTTCAGCCTCGCGACAACTTTAATATTTTCAATACTCATGAAATATTCAATTTTATCATAATCAAATACTAACTCACATCTCGCTAGTATTTATATCCGTATTAATTCTCAATTAATTCTCATTTAATTTAATTAATCCCTTAAATAAAAATCAATAAAATTACGGGGTATTACACTTTGATGATTTGGCATTACTTGTAAAAAATTTCAAAAAGTTTCTCAAAATTTCTAAAGAAAATTCTTCCAATAAAAAGATATTTTTTGAGGAAAAAAAAAGGAAAGGCCAAAGAAGGCGGTGAGAGGTAAGAAGAGAATGACTCAGATGAGGAGTGTGAGGAGGAGTTTGAGAACGTGACTTATTTTGAATGTGGGGGTAAAGGGCATAAGTCGTTTGAGTGTACTACGAGGCTTAGAAAGAAAGGAAAGAAAGTAGCCATGCCCGCCCCACTTAGTGATAGTAGTGAAGGTGAGGGTGATGAGACTAGTGGTGAGAAGTTTCTAGCTTTTTTTAGTCGTGTGAACACACACACTTTGTCCCAAAATAGTGCACACGAATGCGATAGTATTGATTTGAGTGCTTCAAGTGAAGGAGAAAGCGAGAGTGAAAGTGGAGATAAAAGTGAGCTCCAAAAAGCGTTTAGAGATTTGTACATCGAGACCTTGAAAACAAAGAAGTATGATGGAGATTTAGTTCGTTGGGTTTTAGATTTGGAGAGAGAGAAGGAGTTATTAAGGAAAGGAAAATGTGATTTAACCTACACGTTGTCTAGTCTGACGACACGTGTATCCCAACTCGAGAGTGATCTCGAATGTGCAAGGGAGGTCAAAGTCAATTTTGAGAATGCACCTAAGAAGGTTGAAAAGATAGTTCTTAAGGTTAAAGGTGAGAAGTTAGGAATAAATCATGACGGTGCTTCTACTTCCTAATTATCACCCGAGTCGGTTCCCACTTTAGTGTTAGATTCATGTGAGTCTCACCTTAACCCACCTGAGCGTCCCATTCTTATTAGAAGATCGCGTCCTAGAGTTTTTGAGAAAGGTGTTCCTAGGCCTATATATATTTGTTCCCATTGCAAAATGAGAGGACACCTTAGGGAATTTTGCTTGAAGTTGGGTTATGTGTCACGTTTTGGTACTACACATGTTTCTGCCACACATGCACCCACACATGATACTTTACATGCTCCTGGAGACTACATGAGAGAGTTCGCACATTTAGGTGAGCAAATTAAGTTTTTAGTCAAAACTTCACAAGATTTTATGGAGGTTTTTCATAAGTTGTCACCACCTTTGGAAAACCCCTCCGCACCTAACGATTGAGGTTTGACTTGTTTACTAGCATAGGATGATTTTCAAGATGTCATTATTTACCTATTGCTAGTATGTATCATTTTTGTATAAATTTTTGCTTTTGAAAAATACAAAACGATTTTATTTTGATAAAAATTTTAAAAAATCCAAAAAGATTTTTGTATTTTCTTTACACCGTTTATGAATAAACACTTAGGATGACGAAGTCAAAACTTCATGCCACATCCATGTGACTGTTTGATAGTGATTTGAGATAATATGTTGTGTCATTCATGTTCTTTACAAAGTTTGGAGTCTTCAAGTTTGACTCACTTAGTCCTTTATTGCACACATGCACGGATTTGTTTGATGTTTGTTCTTGACAAATCACATGTTGGTTACGTGTTTTCATCTCAATTATGTCTTTTACAACGAACCAAATGCGATAAATCAAGATAACAAAAGGTGTGCATGTTTTTACCGCTTTTTCGTAAGTTTGTGTGAATTTTCTCAACGGTGAAAGGCTACGAAAGGTACTCATCTATTCTTTACGATTAAGCTGCCGTTTAAATTGGACCTAAAAAATTGAGGAATTTTTATTATTCGGGGTCCAAAGATGTTTAAAAGAGCCCAAAAATATTGAAAGGCTATAAAAAGAAATACATGCCAATAATGGCCCATTAGGTTTATTCTCCAATTCTCCAATGTTTGAGAATTTAGATCACCTCAAAAAAGAAAATATATATGAGGGAGTTTCGTTGGAGAATTAAAACGGCTTTGCACATCCTTAAAAAATCTTGAAAAAGATGAAATCGTTTTGGACGTTATTGGTGTGAAAATCATGTTGACTTTGATTTGTTAATTTTTATTTAAGTCGATGTCATCTAAATTCAACCATTTTTCACCCAAGGGCTATTTTTTATGATCATTCGTTAGGAGTACACTTATGCATCTTGCACATATGATATGATTGAGTTGATTTTCCTATTGAATTTTTTCACACCCATTCATTCCGTTTCCCTGATTTGGTCGTCTTCGTTTAATTTCATGGTGTGACATTTTTTTTGTATAAAAAATTTGAAAAATTCAAAAATAGTTTGTTTCCTTATTTTTCATGACACCCCATTTTGCATTATGAGATTTATTCTTTTCCTTGTCTATTTCGGACAAATAAAAATGGGGAGAACGAATTATGATATTATGGGGAAGTTTTAGTATGGGGGAGTTTTGATTGTGCTAACATTCATTATGTCTATATTATTTCAAACTCAATACATCACGAGATTTTTTATTTATCTCATGTGTGTAGGAACGAAGATTTAAGATCAAATTGTTGCACACCCTGATGAGAAAAACTTGGAGTTTGGAAAAATTAATTTTTGAAGAAAATGTTGAATGTTTGAAGACTTGTCATTTTATCTTTCCATGAATGTCTTGGGAGGGTAGATTTGTATAGGTAATTTTTGTGATTAATAATTCGGATTTTTTATTTTGTACCGGCATAGACATAGGGGGAGATTTGTAAGGACATTTTCCATCATAATTTATTATGTCGTATACCTATACAAGTTGTCATAGAAAGGAGGAAGCTATCATCTACAAACTCCGTATCCGAATTACAAGTGCACTTTATATATTCAAGCTCCGTCGAGATAATTTTGGTAAAAATATGTTTAAAGTTCCATATGCATTTTATATATTTAAAGTGTTGGGATTTTTAAAAAAAAATATAGTTAAAACTTTTTTTTGAATAAAAGAAGTTTTATTTAACAACAAAAAAAAGGAAACAAAAGTTTTTTTAAAATTAAAGAAAAAAATGTTTTTTTTTGCTCCTAACATGTAGCAGCCATGCAAAAAAAAGGAGGCATTTTTTTATATATTTTTAGCAGGTAGTGAGGTTTTTAGAAAGGAGTTTGGCAATTCAAAGTTTATTGCTTTAGAGTAACACTACACCCACACGGTTTCTTACCCGTTCCCCCTACCCGCCTAACAAAACAAAAAAAGGGCCCACCACAAACCAAGCTAATTATTAAGCAAACCCACAATCTCAAAAATATAAACTAAAAAAAAAAACAGTGATCTGAACACTTTGGCGCTAAACATCAAACAATAAACAATAGGGAGAACACTTTGGCGCTAAACATCAAAAAACAGTGATCTGAACTATTTCGTTACCACAATTCTCCGGCCAGCAACAGGTATTCTCCCTTTCTCCCTCTCTATTAAATTTGTAAAGAGTAGCACTAGGGGGACCCAGAAAAAAAAATTCACTTCGTAAACTTTTAATGAGTATAAGTTTTTAATGCAGATTTTGATGCCCTGGCAGGACCCGCAACAATAAGGTATAAGCTTTTAATGCACTGGGTTTACGAAATGGATTTTTTTCTAGGTCTCTCTAGATTTATTCTTTTGTAAATAAGTATTGTAATTTGGTATTTTTTTGCTCTTAGTGTCATTGGTAATTTTGTTCTTAATGCTATGAAAAAAATTGTAGGATCATAAATGATATCTTCTAGTCCCTCTATTAAATCTGTAAATAAGCATTGTAATTAGTATTTTTTGTTCCTAGTGTCATTGGTAATCTTGTTCTAACTGCTATGAAAAAAATTGTAGGATCACAAATGATATCTTCTAGTGATGAAATGGATGATATTTTCGTTAATGATGAGGAATATGAAAATGAAAATGAAATAGTTGAGGCCAGTGAAATAAGAGATCCCGAAGTCGGAATGGAGTTTGATACATTTCAACTATTTTTTGACTACTATAAAAAATATGGTAACGAAAAGGGATTTCCTATTAAAAGAAGATCATCGGGAAAAAATGCAAACGGAGGGATGGACTTTGTTGTAGTAGCATGCTCTCATGCCGGAAAACCAGAAAGCAACACAAAAAATATTTTTAAAAAGCGCCCGGTTGCGAGAACTGATTGCAAGGCCAAAGTAAGAATTTTATTTTGCTCCGATGAAAAATGGCGGGTGTCGGTTGTAAATTTGGAACATAATCATAGGGTGAGCCCCGGAAAAGAAAGATTTTACAAAAATAATCGGGTTATAAGTTCTTTTGTTAAACGAAGGCTTGAAATGAATGACAAAGCAGGTATCCGACCATGCAAGAATTTTACTTCATTGGCAATTGAAGCGGGTGGACATGAGAATTTGCCATTTTTAGATAAAGATTGCTATAATTTTATTGATAAGGTGAGGCGGTTAAGACTCGGGAATGGTGATGCTATGGCCCTTCAAAACTACTTCATGAAAATGCAAACCGACAATGCCAACTTTTTTTACGTGATGGATTTCAATGCCGAGTGTCGGTTAAAAAATGTATTTTGGGCAGATGCACGAAGTAGGGCCGCATATGAAGAATTTGGGGATGCTATCACATTCGACACTACGCACTTAACAAATAAATATGAAATGCCATTTGCTCCATTTGTTGGTGTAAATCATCATGGTCATTCAATATTATTGGGGTGTGGATTAATATCTAATGAAGATGTCAAGACATTTACTTGGATTTTTAAAGCATGGCTAACATGTATGAATGATCGGCATCCCTCCGCAATTATTACTGACCAAGACAAAGCAATGAAAAAAGCTATTGAGGTCATTTTCCCGGATACACGGCATAGATGGTGCTTGTGGCACATATTGAAGAAATTGCCCGAAAAATTGCGAGGTTATAATCAGTATGAATCAATGAAGTATGCAATACAAAATGCCGTTTATGATTCATTGACGCCCGTGGAATTTGAAGAACGTTGAAAATTATTCATTGAAAAATTTCAACTCCATGATAATGAGTGGTTGAATGGTTTATATGAAGAGAGGAACCGTTGGGTCCCTGCGTTTGTGAAGAATACTTTTTGGGCGGGAATGTCATCGACTCAAAGAAGTGAGAGCATGAATGCATTCTTCGATGGTTATGTGAATTCAAAAACGACACTAAAACAATTTGCCGAACAATATGAAAATGCATTGCGAAGTAAAGTGCAAAAGGAGGAACAAAGTGACTACAACTCCTTCAACTCTTTCATCCCATGTATTACACGGTATGCAATTGAAAAGCAACTTCAAGATGCTTACACCACTTCAAAATTTAGAGAATTCCAAAACGAGTTAACCGGGAAGCTTTATTGTGAAATATGTCGCATTAACGAGGAATGTGGTTGTGTTAGATATGACATTTCTGAGGACATGATTGGAGAGACAAATCGTCGTGCAAACTATTTTGTGTGGTTTAAGGAGGATGATTGTGATATAAATTGCACTTGTCAATTATTTGAATTTAGAGGAATCTTATGCAGGCATGCTATTACTGTGTTGATTAATAAAAAGGTTGAAGTTATACCAGATAAGTACATTCTTCGTAGATGGCGGAAAGATGTTAAGAGGAAGCACACAAAAGTGAAAATCATATACTCCAATTGGGCGTTTCACCCTGAAAATGAGCGTTTTGACAAGATGTGCAATGCCTTTTATGAAGCTGCTGACTTGGCAACCGACAATGAAGAAAAGACAAAAGTGGTAATGAGTTGTATTAACGATTTGATTAATAAATTAAATAATTTTACTGTCACGTGTGATAGCAGTGAACAAAGCCCCGTGAAAGTTGACCAAATGTCATTTCCAATCAATATTCATAGTCCCGTGGTCATCCGTGGTAAAGGTCGACCGCCCTACAAAAGGAAACTGTCTAAGGTAGAACAGGTTGTTAGAAAGAGGAAGGAAAAGAAGAAGAGTAAAGGGAAAGAAAAAATAGAAAACAACGTCAACATTAATTTGGATTTGCAAATGGTTAGTTGTTTTTATTTTTTATCGTAGTGCTATATTTCTGATTATGATTTTATTTGGAAATTTCTAAATGTATGATGTTGTGTAGGCTTCGCAAGCATTGAATGTGTGCGACGCTGATGTAAATGTTGGGAATTTAGGACAATTAACAGGGGACTACCTCACACTTGGTTCACATCTTCAAATTCAGAATCCTTTTTGGGACAAGGCATTTGGACAACATTCACAAAACATATGATGTCCTGCTTGTAACTATTTTAACTGTCTTGTGGACAACATCTGTTTTGTAATTCTGTTTTGTAACTGTCTTATAGTGTTTTGTAATATGTCTTGTAATTCTGCTAGGTAAATACTCTTGTAATTCTGTTTTGTAATATGTCAAATGCAACTTGGAGTCATTTGTTGCTGTCAAATGCAACTTGGAATACATTGCTGTTAGTTTTCTTTTTTTGTTGTTCAGGTATGGGTTGTTTAGAATGTGGAGATTGGTTTGCTGTCAAATGCAACACTGTTTTTTTTAAGTTTGATCTTTTTAAAAATATTTACTTTAGATTGATCGTATTTTTTTTTAAGTTTTGTTGCTGTCAAATGCAACTTGGAATACTTTGTTGTTAGTTTTCTTTTTTTGTTGTTCAGGTATGGGTTGTTTAGAATGTGGAGATTGGTTTGCTGTCAAATCCAACACTGTTTTTTTTTTAAGTTTAATCTTTTTAAAAATATTTAATTTAGATTGACCATATTTTTTTTTTTTAAGTTTTGTGGTAAGATCACTGTTTTTTTTAAAGCATGAGTTTTTTTTTTAAGTTTTGTGGTAAGATCACTGTCAAAAGCATGAGTTTTTTTTAAGCTTTGTGGTAAGATCATTGTTTTTTTTTCTTTAGAATTTGGAGATTGGAAGTATTTTCTTAGCTTGGTGTGGTGGGCCATCCCTTTGTTTTGTTAGGCGGGTAGGGGAACGGGTAAGAAACCGTGTGGGTGTAGTGTTACTCATTGCTTTATATTCTTTGGGCGCCTTTTTTTTTGGGGTAATCATTGGCTTATGATTCGTTCAAATGGTTTAAAAAAAAGAAGAAAAAATCCTTAAAAGACAATTGCCCTTATCATGTCCACGCGACTGTAAGTGTTATAAAAGTGGATCAAGGTTGTGGTTATCATTATCCAATGATTAAGCCAATGATTGGTTTATGCCAAAAACATTTCTTTTTGTTTCATAAAATTTTGTTTTATCAAAAAGTGGCGTACAAGAGGTTTCTTCTTACATCATAACTTGGTTTATTTCTCTTATAACATGCATCAAGCAAATGGATGAAAAACAATAGCGTGCCAATGTTTGAATTTAACCAAATTCTTTATATAAAAATGCCATGCACGTACAGTTTTGTATAGGGAAGAAAAGTTTTGTTTTGATAGAGAATTTTCAAAGAGAAAAAAATTTCTTTGTCTTCTATAATTTTTTCAGTATGTCTTCTTCTCACTTTTAAGGGTTCAAAACTTTTGTCCATTTAATTCATAATCCCAACTACTTTTTATGAATTATTTTGTGGAACCCCATACATATTTTTCTAAAATTTTATGTTGGTGATTTTGGTACCGTTCTTGGTGGTGATCGAAGACTGTGGTCATTGAGGTTTGCTGCGTGTGGATCTTTGTTGAAGATAGAACTGCGTGTTCTTGTGGAGTAGCTGTGGTTGTTCCATTGCTGACGATGCCGACCGATGCCCGCAGGTATTTGTGTGTCAAATTATTTCATTGTAAGTTGTGATTTACAAAATTATAGTGAAATAAATGGTTTTGCCCTTTGGGGATTTTTTTTTGAAATTTTGTGTCGCACGCTATATCTTATTTAAGGTTTGACACACGCACACATGTAGTTGCATGTTTAGGGGCTGAATTAATTTGGTTTAAAAAAATAGACTCTAATTAAATAAGTGTGCCAAATTGGATATTTGCGAATTTAATCAATTATCACACCGTCATATTTTTCAGAAACATAATATTTTTAATTTAATAAATTATTTGATTACTCTCTGTATTTTGGTTGGTGATTTTGAACTAACAGTAAGTTATGCAAAGACATATGAAATTATACATTCTATACCATGCCAAAAACTTGTGTCTATTCTACGTTAAACGTCTATAATTCTACATTTACTTCCCGAATAGACCTAACATTGGTTGAAATGACAACGTCATTCTTAGTCCTAAGGTACTCACACTGGGACCTTACATCTGGAATAGAGTAAAAGAAGGCGAAGAATATGGTCTCCAGGTTTCGATTTCGACCAATCACCAGGTATGAATCATATACACGGTCCAATGCGGGGAACAATGGCTTGCTCTCCAATATTTGTGTGGCCGATGCCGACCTCACCGTGTTTTAACAAGATAATAATGAAGAAAATAGGTCCAAAATGAGTAAAACCAAGCTCTAATCATTTCAAGCCTTGCCCAAATCCTTTAGACTAATCACTTTTAAAAATCGAGAGTCTTGTGAAGACATTATCAGTTCCCTCGCGTTACTTTGGTACCTTTGGGTCTATCCGTTCCTCTTTCCGAGCCAATTCACGGCTGTTTTCACTTTTCACGTCCCAAAGGAGACTTATAACCCCAAAATAATTATATACTAGTTAATTTCAAAAACTGAGAGTCCGATGAGAACACAAACACTTAAGTTACTTTTGTACCTCTTGGGGTGTTTGTGCCTCTCTCGAGGCCATTTGATTCATGTTTTAAGTTTTCATTCACTAAAGTCCGTTTTATACAACAAAACAAGCATATACAAGTAAATTTGGGAAACTGGAGTTCAATTAGGAAACATACACTTCCCACATGTTACTTTTGTGCATCTTGCGGTGTCCATGCCTCTTTTAAGGACACTCGATAGATATTTTTAGTTTTTGCTTCCAAAACGCCATTTTTAACATGCAAAAGAACATTTGCTAGTTAATTTCTAAAACTAGATGTTCAATGACAAAACCGTCTCTTCCCACTAGATACTTTAATACCTCTTGGGGTGTTCATGCCTCTTATTAGGCCACCAAGTTCCTATTTAAAAATTTTGACACCTAAATCTCATTTTTGAACATATAACAGGTGTATACTAGTTAACCTCAACAACCAGGAGCTCGGTGAGGACACAAGCCTTTCCTCAAGTTACTTTGATACCTTTGGATTTATTCATGACTCTTTCCATGCCACTTCATTTATAATTTTCAACACCCAAAACTCACTTTTAATCCCAAAACGAATGTTAGTCAATTTCAAAAATCAAGTCCGTGCCTCATTTCGTGCGACTCGGATCATGAAATATCAAGTTTATCTTTTTATATTCTTTAAAGATAATGACATTCCTTTTTTGTGTTTACTAAATTTTTGTTTAAACTAGTATTTAAATTAATGCTTCTCTTTTTATTTATTGCTTTCAAGTACGACCTCATATGTTGGAGTTTTGGTCCCAACACATAGTGGTTTTAATGTTAAGATTTAGCATTTGATATGGTGTTGAACAACATTGGCGATTTTTTCAACAGTGATGAATTTTTGAATTAACTGAGTTCATCGCATTTATCAAAAAAATAAAATCATAACAAAATAGTAAAATCAAATTAATGGCATAAACTACTTGCAAAGGACATGAATTAATTAACACAAATAAACATATCAATACTTCTAACTAAAATCCACACAAACAAGTATAAAAATATTGTCATAAATTAATCTTAAAATTATACTACAACAACCAATTGATAATTCAGATTTTCAATTGGCTCATCCCCAACCTCCTATCACCACTACAAAAACTAATGATATTAATCAATAACGAAGAATTATATTTACCTTTAATCTATATCAATTCAACGATACTATAACTTGAAAGTATTCAAACGCTAATGAACCCTGTTAAATGCCCATCAATGAAAGACATATGATTGCCATTGAAAGAACATAATTATGATAAAAGGAAAAAAAAATATCTGATTATATTTAATATCTATTATAAAAAAAAAACTCCAGCTATCCTAATACCCAACCAAATACTTTTCTATTACCCTTCCTTTCATTTTAATAGCAATCAAACAAGAAAATTTATAATAAATTGATAACGAAAACAAATTTGATGTCTTCAGCCACAAAACCCCAAATTTTGAAACCCTACCTAGCTAGTCACCTACATAACCATAATCCCACCACAACAAAGAACAGGAGAATATGACTTACCCTATCTTGTGAACTTAACCAGCGGCGAGGGAGAGGGCGAGGGAGAGGGTAAACAAGGGTGAGGCTGAGGGCGTGTGAGGGCTAAGGGTGGATAAGACGACGAGTGGGGTGGAGGGGATTTGTCCCGGTAAGTAAAAAAAAGTCGGGATGGGGTGGGGTTGGTTTTATTTTTATTTTTTTTCTTAGGCTAATAAAAAAAGTTAGAAGCGAGGGAATTAAAATTGATAAGGGGAACCCAAATTGATTTTAGACACTCATAAGGTGCACTATTTGGGACGACTACTAATATACAGTCCATTTAGTATTACTTTTTGGGAGGGGTAACAAAAGGAATTTTAAAAACTAGTAGTTTTTAAGACCACAAACTTTATTGGTCCCAAAAGGTGAATTTTAAGGACTCAAATTTTAACCGTCTCAAAAGGTCCAATCTTAAAGGTACTTTTTTGTAGTGCCCTAAGGGAACTTTATATAGATGCATGGCAGGTATATTGTTGAAGATTAACTTGATAAAAAACTTTGTTACCCTAAGAGTTTTGATTGACCACGATTCTAAAAGTAAATAAAAATAACTATATTCAAATAATGAATCTAGAGTACATATGATGATACTTATGTGGATTTTGAAGGTGGTCAGAATGAGGAGAAATATTTTATGTAGAATATGAAGAGGTTGATTTTCCTCTCATCCAAATCCTTTCTAGATTGTCTTAAATGCCTCGAATATTTACTATATGATCCTCCCAAAGTAATCCTTATGTGTGGTCACTCCGAGAGATAAAAACTTGGTGATTTGTGCGAAAAAACACTTTCTTTCTCCTCACCCCTTAACAAAAATATGAATCATGTATTTGTTCTCCCTCCTTAAGCCTCAAGAATGTCTCATCCATTTAAACCCCTTTACTTGAAGAAAAAGTGAACAATATGATTCATTTTGCCACAAAATTAACATCCATATTCATTTAAAAAAATGAATTTAGGCCCAAATTCCTTCTTTTTCAATAATGGAATTTGTTCTTTATCCATCATTTCAAGAATAAAACTTTCAACTTGTGATTTTGAACATGAAACTTTTAGATCCAAAAACCTAATGCCATGATTTTAGGTTTAAATTTAGCAAGATTTAACAAAATACTATCTAAAACATTTGTTTAATTAAACAACTGAAGTTTGAAATCCTTGGCATAATGCATTTCAAGTTTCAATTTTTTAAAATCAAGTTTTAAAATTTCGTTGTGAAGTTATATATCTTCCTTTTCTTTAAAAATGAATTCATTTTGAAATTTTAAGTTATCACATTTCGTTATCAGAACAACAACCTCCTTTTTGAGTTCCAAACATTCTGTAACAACCCGCTCAAAATAATAACGGGTGGCCAGCCCTATACTACAATAAATCAGGTATCTCAGATGGCTCAGTCTCAACATCCACTGATAATACTAAATAATATAAGCCTAACTACCCAAAACTATTAAAAGTGGATGCCAAATATTTTACAATGCAACCAATAACCAATAATACTACATCTAACAATGAGGAGTGATACATAAAAACTCCAATAATATAAAAGAGTACAATACAATGTAAAAAGTAAAATACCTGAATATGCTGTCGGGTCACAGACTATACAATAATCTGGGAAAGAAATATAAAAGAGCAATTCAACATCACTTGGGTATAAACTCGGTATACAAACTGAATCTTAATCTAGGTACATAAAAGATAGGAATCGACTAAACAAGACGCCGCAACAGTCCGCTACTGCTACATCTCCATGAATACTTTGGACAAATAAACCTCAGTGGCATCCTTGCAGAGGAATACCTAAAATAATACAATATATATACATAGCAGGAGAAAATATAAACGGGTCAGAACCCGAGGTGAAAACATTTTATAGCCAGTGCATTAAAATGCATAATAATTATAAATGCATTATTACATGATTAAGGTGGAGTCGCACTCTCCATAAAAATCCAACTCACCTCTCAACTAAAGCACGCAACTAAACGTATGCACGTGCTCTCCAAATAAATGCCCAAATCTAATTAGGCAAATAAATCTAACTTAAAACCCAGTTGATGCTCATCTAAATTACAGCTAACTTATCTCTTAATTTACACTTATCTAAATTCCATCTAAATCACATATTTCAATTTCAAATCTTATTGATCTCAATTATACGTTCACTTACTTCACATAAATAATTTACATAAACATTCTCTTTATTAGAATTTCTCATATTCTAGTTATGCCATCATTATGCATATAAACATATATGAGTTATTAGCATGTAAGTGCTAAGGACTAAACTACGCCCAATTATCAATACTGCACTACGTTTCGTGCGTGGCCCGTCTCGCAAACGAAATCCAAACAAGGAACCTCCCCCCCCCCCCCCGATACACTACTTCTGGCAGTATTGATTATCAAGATTCATTATGCCCTCAATGCATGATGCATGTAACCCAAATTCTTATTATTCCATTTTAATTAATTTATTATTCCCAATTCTCAACAGTGCATGGCGTTTCGTGCGTGGGACGTCTCGCAAAGCGAAATCTAAATAAGAAACCCCCTCGATACACTACTCCTGGAACTATCGATTGTCGAGATACATACTATATATAAATATGAGCATTAAGGACTAACTTCTCCTCAATTCCCAACATTACACTGCGTGTCGTGCGTGGGATGTCTCGCAAAGCGAAATCCAAACAAGGAACCCCCCCGATACACTATTTATGGCAATGTTGGTCATTGAGGTCCATTATGCCCTCGATACCCAAAGAACTAATCACACCAGTCATATAATAACCATCCAAGCGAGCTATAACTCGAGGATGCAGGTTCTCAATGCTATCATCTTCCAGGGCATCACTCATATTCCATCCTGGGGAACACCGGTAGGACTAAATGTCATCTACTTCGTGGTCACACACACCGACAACATCCGGGAAGCGGTCATAGCTCCTAACCGGCGAGGGAGAACGACACATACCCTCGACTTCTCACCCCTAAAATATAATGTATATCACATAAAAACACAATGGACGACTATGACCTGGGGAATATCCACACTCTGCTCATCGAGCCAGGGTGCTCACCCTCATCGCGCAACTTCCCAATGATAGCAAGGAGGGGGTATGCTTCACTTATATATATATATATACCATTCACATAAGGCATACATACATCATCACATAACATAAATATATATACCATCGTATAAGGTATATATGTCACACTATTACATAATCATAGTACGCTCTTAGGCGTAATTGAATTAATATCATTATTTAGTATATTTCTCTCTCGATATACTAATCCTCGATTCTCACATAACCTCCCCACTTAGTATACACTATGCTATTTCTCACTTGAAGTTCGCACATCACTTCTATTTATATGAATCGTCTCTTGATTCTATTCACGTTGAGGATATTCTCTATATCCTAATGCACTTCAATTAGCGTTTCTCATTTAGGTGAGACATCTCCCAAGTTAATCATTTTTAAGGATATTTTCTATATCCGTATGCACATCAATTAGCATTTGCTATACTTAATCCGAAATATGGTTCAATCAATCATATGAACATTTCAATTTATACCATTTGGGATTTGGTTCTAAAATCCAATATCACTAAGCGCGTTCTCACTCTTTCATATAATTCCATAATTATCTCCAAATGGAAATCCCAATGGTAGTGGGCTTCCCCACTTAGCATATACTATACTCTCTAATCGGTATTCCTCAAATTAAGTTAATATGCAGCCAATAAATTTCTTATAAGGGAAATCTCTAAAAGTCTCCAAAACATACTTCACATAACTCCTATAGAGGTTCCCAATCGATAACCTCGAATGAAACGGAATGAAATTCTCCCTAGAAAAACATTCCCCAAAATGCCATGTTTTCGAATCGATTCGGGCCAAATCCGAATCGATTCGGCCCTGCGAATCGATTCGGCCTCCAAGGAGAATCGATTTGGTTCATAAGACTTGGGACTCTGTCTTAGGCCGAATCAATTCGGCTGGGGTCCGAATCGATTCGGTCACTCAGACCTGTCAATCTGGAACATTCTGAATCGGTTCGGGTTGGGGCCGAATCGATTCGGCCTATTCTCGGGCTACGAAAATGGCTATTTCTTCAAGCCAAAAATCCCCAAAAATCATTTATAATCGTCTTCTCTTCATTCATCATCAATATTCATCTAAAAACACAGTTTAAGTCATTTCTAACCTCAAATACATTATACACACAACAAATCTAAGATTTTCCCGAAAAGTTAGATTTTGACAATTTATCCCAAAACTCAAAAATTATATCTACAAATCATGAAATAAATAGTACACAACAATTATTTAGCAAGTTTAATCACTTGCCTCAAGTTCGTAGGGTCTGAATCCTCCTCGAAGTCACGGATTGGCCGGAAATCCCACTTTCTCCCTCTTTTTCGTCTTCTTTTCTTCTTCTCTCTTTCTTTCTTTCTATTCCTCTTTCTCTCTAAGGAGATTTTATCTCCCGTAGGCTTTTAAGCCTTGTCTCCCAAGATACACACTTTAAATGATAATACACACTTTAAATGACTCGGTAACTTTAATTTGAGCCAAACGAACTTAAAATAGTTTGGGACCTAAATAGACCCCAAGTATAGTCATTTTGACTATCTCGACCCTTCCGGAACTACAGCCTCAGAATTGCTCTTCGAAACACTTTCTAACAACTTCAAATTTTGACCACAAATGCCAATTTAATTATTCTCCAATAAAAATAATATTTATTTCTCCCAAAATGAATAAATTATCGTCCCAAAAATCTCGGGTTGTTACAGACTTCCCCACTTACAAGAATTTCGTCCTCGAAATTAAGCTAAGCCTAATTCTCCAAAGCTCAACTAGTTCCTACTACACTCATCCTCACTAATCCTACACCCAAACCTCCCACTTCTCTCGACTAATTATTTTAATTTATTTTAAGTTTTATAAATCCAATCATAACTTGCTAGGGCGCCCATACACCCTATATTCGAGCTTACTCGTATATACATAATTAGGCTTCTCTTGCCTCAAAAGTTCCATCATTCCATAGATATATAAATTATACTAGCATTTTTAATAGTGTAAAAATTTTGAATGGTCCAAAGAAATAACTCCTCTCAATTCCTGAGATTCACCAATTTCATGCGGGGGAGGTCTCGCAAGCGAAATCCAAACAAGGAACCCTCCCAATACACTAATATATAGCGACGTCGGGGATTGAGAGTTTGTTAAATCCGGACTAGAGTTTGAAAATATTTTGCTGTAAATCATTTTGATATGGCCCAAAGGCCTATAAAAAGAATTTTTTTATTTTAGAAAAAGTTTATTTTAAAAACGGTTTATGTCTTTCGATACATATATAAAATGCCTTATGCCCATAACACAAGGTCTTAACAATCATCATGCATATAACAACATACAACTCATAAAAATTAGCATAATTATGAGCTAAACTTCCCTGCGCCTCAACAATCCACAAATTCTAAATTCTTTTTCAGAAATAATCTCTTTTATCATTTTAATATATTGCCATTTATTAGGCTCTTCCATAGCCAGAATATAATAATTATATAAGTCTAACATGACTTTATAAAAATAAGTAGCTTTATCATTACTACTTAACACACAATAACGATTCTTACATTCAGCACAAAGTTATAGCTCTCTTTCTAGCACATCACAAAATAATCTATTCTTTCGAAAGATAATTTAAATAAGAGCCTAACTTGCTCAAAACTCCCCTTTTAGGGTCATTCCATACATAATAGGGTTATAGCACTACCCTCTTATAACTATCTCCCATACGATATCCCCCAAAACTTCACATAGTAATAATCATATTCACTAAGGAAAATAATTTACATCATCCATCACTAGTCCGATTGCCCCTCCTCATCATTGGGCTCCCACACAAAGTCCCCTGGTCTAAAATGACCTCGAATCTGCTATAGGTGCTGCACTTCCAAAACTTCATCAAAACGTCTTCCTTTACCTCTTTTGGGACAATCTCTCTTTCTATGACCTATTTCTTTACAAAAGAAACATCTACCCGCAAATCCTCTCGACACACCTTGAGGAACAAAATGATGTTATGACTCTCTGTAGTCCGACTTATACCCAATGGCATTACTGGCAGTCTCTTCTCTAAACCCACTTGATGAACTCGAATCTCTAAAGTTCCTACCCTCTTGCAAACGAAGACGATATTGATGACACTGTAATAGTGACGCGTTCACTACCTCGGCGAAAGTCGCTAACGCTGGGCTCTTTACTAATAGTGATGCCCCTTATTAAAATCTTCTCTCACTCTTTCCCACAAAGACGGTCCTGAATGGGTTTGGGCTGCTTGAACGGCAGGTTGCTGCGCCATCGTAGAAATGGCAGCAGTTACCGCTTGTGCCACAATATTGGCAACTTCATCTATAGTCATATTTCTTTGAGGCATTTGGGGTTCCACATTCTCAGCCCCTTTATTTGCCCAAACTGAACGACTTCCCTTCGGTGGCATCTGAAACAAGAACAATTGTATCAGAACGCCTTTCAAATGTTTTCTCATCACAGAAGAAATATGGATGCATGAACACCATCGTCCTAATAATAAGGCTCTACATCAAGAATGCTTACGGAAGATTGTTGTAACCCACACAGATCTTAAAGACACTAGAACTTGATGCTTTGATACCATCGGTGATAACCCTCTCAAAATAATAACGGGTGGTCAGCCTATACTATAATAAATCAGGTATCCCAGATGGCTCAGTCTCAACATCCACTGACAATACTAAATAATATAAGGCTAACTACCCGAAACTATTAAAAGCGGATGCCAAAAATTTAAATATATTATTTAGAACCAATTAAAACCAATTATGCAACTAATAACCAACAATACTACATCTAACAATGAGGAGTGATACATACAAACTCCAATAATATAAAAGAGTACAATACAATGTACAAAGTAAAATACCCGAATATGTTGTCGGGTCACAGACAATACAATAATCTAGGAAAGAAATATGAAAGAGCAATTCAACATCACTTGGATATAAAGCCGGTATACAAACTGAATCCTAATCTAGTTACATGAAAGATAGGAATTGACTAAAGAAGATGCCGCAATAGTCCATTACTGCTATAGCTCCACGAATACTCTGGACGAATAAACCTCAATGGCGTCCTTGTGGAGGTACACCTAAAATAATACAATATATATACATAGCAGGAGAAAATATAAACGGGTTAGAGCCCTAGGTGAAAACATTTTATTACAATTGCATTAAAATGCATAATAATTATAAATGCATTATTACATGATTAAGGTGGAATCGCACTCTCCATAAAAATTGAACTCACCTCTCAACTAAAGCGCGCAACTAAACGTGTGCACGTGATCTCCAAATAATTGCCCAAATCTAATTAGGCAAATAAATCTAACTTAAAACCCAGTTGACGCTCATCTAAATTCCATCTAACTTATCTCTTAATTTACACTTATCTAAATTCCATCTAAATCACATATTTCAATTTCAAATCTTATTGATCTCAATTATACGTTCACTTACTTGACATAAACATTCTCTTTACTAGAATTTCTCATATTCTAGTTATGCCATCATTATGCATATAAACATATATGAGTTATTAGCATCCAAGTGCTAAGGACTAAACTACTCCCAATTATCAATATTGCACTGCATGCGTGGGACGTCTAGCAAGCGAAATCCAAATAAGGAACCCCCCGATACCCTACTTCTGGCAGTATTGATTATCAAGATTCATTATGCCCTCAATGCATGATGCATGTAACCCAAATTCTTATTAGTCCATTTTAATTAATTTATTATTCCCAATTCTCAACACTGCACGGAGTTTCGTGCATGGGACGTCTCGCAAAGCGAAATCCAAATAAGGAACCCCCCAATACACTACTCCTGGAACTGTCGATCGTCGAGATACATACTATATATAAATATGAGCATTAAGGAATAACTTCTCCCCAATTCCCAACATTACACTGCGTTTTGTGCGTGGGACGTCTTGCAAAGCGAAATGCAAACAAGGAACACCCCCGTTACACTACTTTTTGAAATGTTGGTTGTTGAGGTCCATTATGCCCTCGATACCCAAATAACTAATCACACCAGTCATATAATAACCATCCAAGCGAGTTATAACTCGAGGATGTAGGTTCTCAATGCTATCATCTTCCACGGCATCACTCATATTCCATCTCGGGGACCACCGGTAGGACTAAATGTCACCTACTTCGTGGTCACAAACACGACAACGTCCGAGAAGCGGTCATAGCTCCTAATCGGCGAGGGAGAACGAAACATACCCTCGACTTCTCACCCCTAAAATATAATGTATATCACATAAAAACACAATGGACGACTATGACCTGGGGAATATCCACACTCTGCTCATCGAGCCAGGGTGCTCACCCTCATCGCGCAACTTCCCAATGATAGCAAGGAGGGGGTATGCTTCATTTATATATATATATATATATATATATATATATATATATATATATATATATACCATTCACATAAGGCATACATACATCATCACATAACATAAATATATATACCATCGTATAAGGTATATATGTCACACTATTACATAATCATAGTACGCTCTTAGGCGTAATTGAATTAATATCATTATTTAGTATATTTCTCTATCGATATACTAATCCTCGATTCTCACATAACCTCCCCACTTAGTATACACTATACTATTTCTCACTTGAAGTTGGCGCATCACTTCTATTTATATGAATTGTCTCTTGATTCTATTCACGTTGAGGATATTCTCTATATCCTAATGCACTTTAATTAGCGTTTCTCATTTAAGTGAGACATCTCCCAAGTTAATCATTTTTAAGGATATTTTCTATATCCGTATGCACATCAATTAGCATTTGTTATAGTTAATCCTAAATATGGTTCAATCAATCATATGAACCTTTCAATTTATACCATTTGGGATTTGGTTCTAAAATCCAATATCACTAAGCGCGTTCTCACTCTTTCATATAATTCCATAATTATCTCCAAATGGAAATCCCAATGGTAGTGGGATTCCCCACTTAGCATATACTATACTCTCTAATCGGTATTCCTCAAATTAAGTCAATATGACTCCAATAAATTTCTTATAAGGGAAACTCTCTAAAAGTCTCCAAAACATACTTCACATAACTCCTATAGAGGTTCCCAACCGATAACCTCGAACAAAATGGAATGAAATTCTCCCTAGAAAAACATTCCCCAAAATGCCCTGTTTTCGAATCGATTCGGGCCAAATCCGAATCGATTCGGCCTCCAAGGCGAATCGATTCAAGTGATAAGACCTGGGACTCTATCTCAGGCTGAATCGATTTGGCTGGGGTCCGAATCGATTCAGCTGGGGTTCGAATCGATTCGGTCACTCAAACTTGTCAAGCTGGAACATTTCGAATCGATTCGGGTTGGGGCCGAATAGATTCGGCCTGTTTTAGGGCTACAGAAATGGCTATTTCTTCATGCCGAAAATCCCAAAAAATCATTTTTAATCATCTTCTCTTCATTTCTCTTCAACCCAAACATATATACATCATTAATATTCATCTAAAAACACAATTCAACTAATTTCTAACGTCAAATCCATTATACACACAACAAATCTAAGATTTTCCCCAAAAGTTAGGTTTTGACAATTTATCCCAAAACTCAGAAATTATATCCACAAATCATGAAATAAATGGTACACAACAATTATTTAGCAATTTTAATCGCTTGCCTCAAGTTCGTACGGTCTGAATCCTCCTCGAAGTCACGGATTGGCTGGAAATCCCAGTTTCTCCCTCTTTTTCTTCTTATTTTCTTCTTCTCTCTTTCTTTCTTTCTATTTCTCTTTCTCTCTAAGGAGATTTTATCTCCTGTAGGCTTTTAAGCCTTGTCTCCCAAGATAGACACTTTAAATGATAATACACACTTTAAATGACTTGGTAACTTTAATTTGAGCCAAACGAACTTAAAATATTTCGGAACCTAAATAGACCCCAAGTACAGTCATTTTGACTATCTTGGCCCTTCCGAAAATAACTACAGCCTCAGAATTGCTATTCGAAACACTTTCTAACAACTTCAAATTTTGACCTCAAATGCCAATTTAATTATTCTCCAATAAAATAATATTTATTTCTCCCAAAATGAATAAATTATTTTCCCAAAAATCTCGGGTTGTTACACATTCCAAATGAACACATTTAATATTTTCATCTTCTTCATTATCTTCACACTGAAACGTTTTCATTTTGTAAAACTTCCCATGGTTCATTAGAATTGTCTCGATGAATGTGTAGAAATCCATGAATCACTATAGAATCAAATAAAACAAGATTAAGAACAAGAAATCTAGATTTTGCCAAGAATCCTAGGGATCACCCTAGACTCTCTCTAGCTGCCATCTTCCCAAATTATTATTTTTCTTTTAGGCAAGTATTTCAATTTTGAACCATTCAGTTAAACTAGAACATAAATTCCAATTTTTCGTGATCAGGCAGCCCACCAGAATTCCTACTAGAACATGAATTCCAATTTTAAGCAAGTATTTTAATTTTGATGTATGTTTCTGATTTCCATATACTGTTTTGGAATAATTTTTTCTCTGGGAAAATCCTTGTTGATTTTGGGGTATTTCTGGAAATTTTCTTTTTTCGTTCGAACGACATCTTATGTCACGCGAAGATATCGTTCAAGCGACATAATAAAGTCGTTCGAGCGACATCAAGGTTTCATTTAAAATCCATCGTTTTCTCTTCTTCCCTTTTCGTTCTCTCATAACCCTTTCTCTGTCTTCCCGCGGCGACAATAATGTTTTTTTTAAATCGCCATTTAAAAAAAAACCTTAAAGCTTCGATTTGTGCTTCACTAATTCACGTGGTAGCTTTAGCCCTTATCCAGTTTGGATTTTAATTGGTCTCTAGTCGTTGTGTTCCAGCCATTATCCTACTTCGATCAGTGGTTGTGTGTCTCCAACTCCTTCAACACGTTTATCTCGTTTCCTTGAGGTACTCATTGTTTTTTGCTCTTGTCTATGTTTCATTCTATGACGGGTTTAATTTTATCTGATTCCAGGATGTATTCACACAAAAAAACACTGCCTTGGCTAATTTTACCTCTTTGCAGTTTCTCTTTTGTGTTCCTTTTATTTGGGATCAAAATTCATTTATTGAGAGGGTTTGATTGGCCTTTTTGAGTATATTTATATGATTAATGTTGTTATTGTGGTTGGTGTTTACGGTGGTTCGGTTGGATGTTTTGTACGTAGATAGGTTCTTAAGTGTCTGTTACTCGGTGACGATATCCTTTCACACATTACACTCTTCTGGCATGCCGTCTAGATGTCGTGGTGCCCCTTCAGGTCAAATCGATGAGCCGTCACCCTCTTCTCGAGCTCTGAGAGCTTGGGCCTGTAGACCCCAGTACTCCCTAGTGAGATAGGTCACACGTGTTGAGAATGATCACTATTTCTTATTGGGTCTCCATATTACGTATGTTGTTCAGGAGCATGTGTTTCGTTATTCTGAGTTTCATGAGTTAGGTATTTAGAACTGGTTATCTGGTCGGGGTTGGGATCACCTATTTGAGGCTCGTGGGGTTGTCTATCCGGACATTATCCGTGAGTTCTTCTTTCGCGCTCTCCCCAATGTTGAGGGGATTTTTTCTACTGTTTGTGGCATTCCTATTTTCGTCACAACAAATCTTATAGAATCTTTTCTACACCTTCCCCGTGTCCCTGACGTTGTGTTTCCTCGTTATTATGATAATGGACCTACATACGATAATATTTTGCGTCATTTCTTCTAGGAGATTCCCCAGGCAGGTACTACTATGTATCATCACCATATTTTCCCCGCCTTCTGAGTTCTTAATAGGTTGGTGTCAGCATCTATTTATCCTCGGATAAATCATACTCAGATCAGGTCTAACATTGTATATTTTATGTACAATGTCTCTCAGAGGTGGGATATCGATTTATCGACTGTCATGATACGTGTTATATACTCTGTCACCATCAGTGGTACCACTCATATCCGCCCCGCTCATCCTGATGGTATTCTCATTTCCCTCATCTGCACTGCTGCTGGGGTTCCTATTTTAAAGGATGGTCAGCGTCTCCCTATGCCTGTTATTATTGATCATAATACTCTCACACGTTCATAGAGTCATTTGCCACATGCGATGAGAGCTAGAGCTCCACCCACTGAGGGAGCCTTTTCCGATGCTGATCCCTTTCAACTTATTGGTCACACTGTTGCGAGCACCTCTAATTTTTCTTGGCCAAGCCCCTCTACACCTGCACCCACACGTCCTATTAAGGAGGAGGTATATTCTTTACAGGAACAGGTAGCTACCCAAACTCGGATATATGATGCTATTATTACCAGATTTGATGTCGAGGTCGAAGCTCATGTTCGTGCTGAATCCAGGATGATAATGTTCTTTGATGATATACGGCAACGAGAGCAGGTGAGAGGTTCAGGATCGTCTGGACTCATTCATATTTCATTTACATACACTGATGATGATGATGTTGTTGATAATGATACTCCTACAGATGTCTAGCTGTATTTATTTTTCCATTGTATCTCAGACTATGATATTCCTGATGTATTTATTTATTCTCTGATATGATGTACTCTTATGGTCAGTTGTATCATCGTTGGTTTTATTTTATGGCATGGATGTATAGTTTCTTTTGCAGTTTTAGTGATTCTCTCATTACGATTCAGTTACTGCTATATTTTCCTATCCATAGTCATACTGATATTGTTTATCTATCCATGTTGTTTATTCCTATATATTCATGCTTGATTTAGTATGTTTGTCCCACCTTTTATCTATTCCAGGAAAAAAGGGGGAGAGATATGTGATGTAGGGGGAGTATTTATTATGATATTATACTTATTGTTTTGTTCCTCCATAGTTCACTTGGGTATTTATTTGTGTCTCGTGTGTGTAGGTATATTTTTTTCAGAGATTCAAATATGTATTGATACATCACATTCAGAGACAGAATCAGATTCAGATGCTTGCCTTTTAGAGACAGAATCAGATTCAGATGCTTGCCGTTTATTTAGTTTGATTATGTCCTGTATTTTTAACAGTTTGAATTTTGGGATAGAACATGTAATTTTTATGGCATATAGAATTTCTGTTTAGTTTTGTCCTGGAATAGCCAAAGGGGGGGATTTGTAAGAACATATTTCTTATCATGTCCATTTATTGTAATTGGCTTAATTTCGAACAAACTAAATTAAGTCTAGGCTAGTTTTATTATGGAATTTAATTGGAGCCTACGAAAAAGTTCAAGTCCAAGAATGTGCAAATTAAAGCTTTGAAGAAGATTTCAAGTCAAAACGTGTTGCATATGTTTATGATCACTCAGGTATGAATACTTGTGAGCATTTGAGTGATTGAGTATGTTGATTAAAAGTTGGGTGATTTAAATGTTTGGGAATTAAATCTTTTTCTGATTTAAAAATATTTCTGAGTAAAAATAGTTTAAAGAAAATTCGAGGAATTATTTAAAGAAACATAATTTTGTTTAAACATTATCGCTCGAACGAGACAGTGGGTCATTCAAATGACAATCCCTTTTCACATGAATGAGATCCACTTCTCGC
This sequence comes from Sambucus nigra, assembly GCA_949130495.1. Lineage (NCBI taxonomy): Eukaryota > Viridiplantae > Streptophyta > Magnoliopsida > Dipsacales > Adoxaceae > Sambucus > Sambucus nigra. The sequence goes on along the minus strand of OX422220.1, from coordinate 447,141,914 downwards.
TCGAACGAGGTGCCGCCTCGATTTTTGTGTTTTGGTTTTCTTGGACTCTGTGCTGCTCACATATAAATAAAGCGTCTCTGAAAAAGTTTTGATTAGCAAGACAGTTTCGAAAAACCCATTCCCTTATAGTTTTTATCATCCGGAGTTTATTCAAGATCAAACTATTTAATTCCAAATTCTGTGATCTTGAAACGTGTTTACCGAAAAACAATTCATTCATTGACTACATTGACTGAGGTCTTTTGGAGTGCTTGAGGGTATTCCTTGCTGAAGACAGAACTGTGTGTTCTTGAGGAGTATCTACGGTTGTTCCTTTTCTAACGACACCGATCGACACCTGAGGGTATTCTTGTGTCACCCTATTTCATTGTAATCTGTGTAAGTTGTGTCTTACAAATTATAGTGAAATAAAAAGGTTTTGCCCTTCGGGGATTTTTCCTGAAATTGTCTCTTTCACTGCATGCTTTATTCAGGGAGTGGATTTGATCACTTAGATGCATGTTTAGGGTTTAAGAAGTTAAAATTGGTTTTAAATAAAAATTGGAACAAAGTTGTTTTTGCCTAAAGTTCACTCTAAAGGGCCTTCTCATTTATCTTATCATTTAAATGAGGTATACATTAGTGGGAGCTCAATCTACATGTTTCGAACTTGTTCCCAAGTAGCTCCGAACTTATTCTTTATGTTGGGTTGTGATCATTATTAAAAAAATCGGCCCTTAGCTCATCTCTAATGGTATCAAAATTTCTATAATAGAAAAAAAATTGAGCAGAAAAGGATTTATATCCATCTCTTAAATTACTTGGCATGGTCAAGGTATTGAAATTTCTATAAAAGAAAAATCAAACTGTAGAAATTTTCTATTGCAATTTATACATAACATGGGTAAAAGTAATTGGAGGACACATTCACCCAAAAATCTCTACAATTAACACATAAGATATAATCAATTGTTTAAATATCATAATTGGAGATACTATAATGATATAAAACTTCAACAATTGAAGATGACCTTAGATGATCATCACCATACGACCCCATTGGAAGGTGTAAGTCATATTAATGGGAAAAATATTTACCTTGGTGTGTGGACCCAAATGGAGATGATCCATGGGTTGATGTTGATCTAAATGATGATACAAAAAAATTCAGTTCTTAGATCTAAACGGTGATCTAAGTGGTGTCTCTTTAGCCCTCTTCACAAAAACGTGAATAATGTTTTATTTCACTCCTCTCAAACCCTAATGAGCACTAATAATGATTAAAAAAATTCTTACACTGTTATAAACAAGTAAAAAAAGGTGGCCTTGGTCCAAACTGAATTTCTTAAGAATTTGAGCCTAACTACTTGAGTATGTGGACCACATAAGGGACCCAAGACAAATAATAAAATCAGCTTCAAATAAATACTTGGAAGTCTCAATTACCAATACCGTAATATATTTTCACTTTTTATTTAATCATAATTAATTGGATCAAATACCAAAAAGTACCCCAAATATTATTTTAATACACATTTATTTCAAGCCTTTTACTTTGTTCTAAAAAGTCCCTCAAACACCCATTTAACTAACATTTTCTTATTTTTAAGGGATTTCTCTAGTGGCACTCACCCCCTCCCACCCCCACACTACCTGAGCTCCAGCGACCCTCACTGGAGCTCATTTTTTTAATGTTTTTACGTGATGAGGGACTTTTTCAAAAAAAGTAAAACACTTGGACTAAATGTTTATTAAAAAATATTTGAGAAACTTTTTGGTATAAGCCCCTAATTAATTCCACGAAATAATTATGACTATATTCCAATTTAATGAGAAAGCAAAGGTATATGGACTCACTTGTATCTTAGGTCACACACAAAAGATTTAATTTTTACCTAAATTTCATCTCATTTGGAATTAGTAGTGCATGTAAGATAATATCCAAAGCAGAAATAAACCAAACCAAACAGAAGAAGAATATTTGAGGAAAAAATCCCGTTAAGACAAAACCTTTTGATTCAAAACTGTTTAAGATTATGACAGACTCGAATAACTTATAGACGACTTAAAGATCCACTAAATATAATGCACAAGTTCTTCAAATCTTCAACAGAATGTGAAGTAATACAGCACCACCCACAAGAAGTTTCTCTTCCTTTAGTACCCATCAATCAGACTCAGGATTGCAGAATCTTATCTCCTTCAGCGGTAGAGTCGCAACTCCACAAATCATTAATAGAAAAAACTCTACAAGGGTTTGATCTAATGCATGGAACTAGGGTTTGACAAACTTAACAAATCATTTTAGGGATGAAGATTTGGAAAATAAAAGTGTTTCTTTGAAACCAAATTTGTGGGACTTTTGGAATAGGTATAAAATTTTCTTTTCGCCAAAAGATCTTAGAAAATGAGTCCACAAAAGTCCAATTAATAAAAAACATGATTTTTGAGGCGGCAAACTATGTTCTAAAGAAATTAATCTTTCATTCTAACGAGGTTAAGACTCATTCGAACGAGCATCTTAGTTCATTCTAATGAATATCCACCAACCTTCTAACAGGTAACCCTATGCTAAGTAGTGAACACGCGTTAAAAGCTCATTTGATACACTATCTAACGAACTCCACACATCGTTCCAGATACTACAAATTCGTTTGAACGAGAACCAAGTATTGTTCTAACGAGAGTTAAAACTCATTCCAACGAGATCAAAAACAAAAAATTTGATTTTTAAAATTCATTTTAGAAAAAAATTCCTCGAGAAAAAATAAACATATCCGATAATAAAATTGCGTAAGTTTAATTCAAAGATCTTATACCATATAACTCCAAATAATGTTGTGACGGTTTCAAAGCTTGAACTTTGTAACGTTGCTCAGTCACTAACTTGTTTTCAATGATCATGGAAGCATATGCGGATATAATGTTCGGTTTGTACTGGGATACGCCAAATTATCTAAATTATGAGCAATTATAAAATCTCGATCTTACAAATCTCACCAGTTGGCTATTTCGTTACAAAAATAAAAATCAAACCAAATTAAAACCCTAAGACAATGTACTACTAATGCCCTCCCAAACCCAAAAAACGAAAAGGCATTAGAGATTAAGGGCCTATTTGGTTCGCTACTCAGAAAACTCGATTTAAACGATGTTTTTAAAAAAAGTTTTAAAATTCAATTTTTTATGTTTATAATTATTAGTATGCGTTTGGTAACCTTGTTTTTAAATATAGTTTTTTAAAAATTTGACAAAATTGGCAATCATGTATATTTATATTGTACATATATTTATGTGTGTGTGTGTGTGTGTATATATATATATATATATATAAACATAAAACTTTCATATATATATGATACATGTAGGTATAAATACATACATACATACATACATATATATACATACATACATACATAAAAAATTATTTACACGTAGATTTAAATTCCCCACCATACCTCACTAAATATATATATATTTATGATACATGTAGGAATTTAAATGTACATGTAAATAATTTATGATGTATATATGTATATATGTATGTATGTATGTATGTATGTATGTATGTATGTATGTATGTATGTATGTATGTATGTATGTATGTATGTATGTATGTATGTATGTATGTGTGTGTGTGTGTGTGTATGTATGTATGTATGTATGTATGTATGTATGTATGTATGTATGTATACCTACATGTATCATGTATATATGAAAGTTTTATGTATGTTTATATATATATATAATGATATTGCATGTATAATTCACTATAAAATTATATACATACATGAATTGATAATATTTTTTAATACATATGTACAATACGTATATTTTATATTATTCCATACATTAATAATACATGTATAAAACTATATATAAGTATCATGTATCTATTGATAATATTATTTAACTTTATATTATTCCATACATAATTTTGTGTACATGTACATATATATTTTTTGTTTATAAGAATTACACACATATTAATGTAGTATGTATGTATATTATATATTAAGGTATAACTGCATTAAAATATTAAGAATGAATAATTTTGAGTTGAAAAATAAAAAAACAGAAGTTATAAAACACCCTAAACCTGTTTTCTGAAAAACTTGATTATAACACAGAAATATTATAATTTTATGTTTAAAAACAAGTTGCCAAACGCAGATTTTTATGAGAATTGTATTTAAGCACAGAAAACAGAATTATAGTTGCAAACCAAACAGGCCCTAAGTCTTCAATTGAAATTATTCATCTTGTGTGGTCCATGAGATCATCATAAAAGAGGAAGAAACTTACACACTTTAAAAAAGAGAATACTGTGACGCATATGGGAATTTAAAGAAAGTAAAAACTCTCCATCAATTTATTCTCCCCGTTTTTATCCATAATAGATAAAGCGTAAGAAACGAAGCATGAATCATTTTCATTACCTAAATCCAGATGAAATATCATCACAAAGATAATCAGGAAAGAACATAAGATGAAATTTTGAAGAAGCATACCCATTATTTTTGAAAATTTTCAATTTTCTAAGTAGAAAACAAATATATACAAAAGGTATACACGAGTACAACTACATCATACTATGAAATATCACTAAAATATCTGAATCATGAAAGTAGAATGTAATTGGGTAAACAAGTTACATGGAAAAATAAACATAGGCATTCATAACATAGGCATATGAATTTGATGAGATACTTTTAAAGAAAGAACTTAATTCCGGTGTCAGAATGTTGAGCAAGATGAAATTGACTCAACTTATGCAACATGCCATGAATTTAAATGTTTATCAAAATATTAACGCCAAACTATTTAATATTTTTTAGAGAGGCTGTTATTCAAATTCATTGAACTTCTACTTTATAATACCCTAAAAATCTCACATATTTAAAATTTCACTCTAAATTTTTTGAAGATGTCATAATGCTCATGTGTAACGAAGCATCAATGAAACAAAAATGGCATTGTCACTTCTTCTTTTTTATCATTAATCTTTTAGGCTCTTTTCCAAATGGTGGTTTTTAACGCAAAGAGAATTTTCTCTTTTGTATACCCTTTTCCATAACTTAACATCCAACAAATTTTTCAAGAAACAAAATATGGACAGTGGTTCTTACAAGCACAACTTATCTCTTATATATATGGTTTGTTATTTAACACTATTGAGATGAGAACATTGTATTCAACACATGATAAGCAAGTACAATGTTAAAAAAGTCTATACATGTGTGCAATAAAGGTAATAAACGGTCTAGCATGAAAAGAATAATCATTAATGATCAATGAAATACTAGACACGCATAATTAAGAACACTAAATAAAATAATCCATGTATCAAAACTCCATGAAAAAAGTCACATGAATTGATGGAATATATGGGTGATTCGAACATCTTAAATTTATATCCATATATGGTGAAAAATGAAAATATAAAAATCTTTTTGACTTTTTCAAAAAAATATAAAAAAAAAATTGGAATTTTTCAACTTTTTTTCTTAAAAATCGAAAATTGTTTTGGATTTTTCAAAAAATTTCAACATAGAAATATAATGGAAACACAATCTACCAATAGGGACAAATGATGTAATCATGATAAACACCCTACACTAGATAAATTACTTGAACTCAATTAATGAAACAAATACCCAATGACTTCCTAAGATTCTCGAATCTAAGTGCGTCTAAAGCTTTTGTTAAATATTGGTTAATTGGCATTTGATGCTCACAAAGCTCAAGGACACGATCTTCTCCTAAAATAGATCACGAATGAAATGTTCATGTATCTTAATGTGCTTCGCGCGGGAATATTGGATCAGATTACGGGATATATGAATTGCACTCATATTACTATAAAAAAATAGTCATTATGCCTTGGGAAATCCCATAATCTTCCAACATTTGATTAATCCTTAAGAGTTGTGTAAAACAAATCCCGACGATGATGTACTCGGCCTCCGTCGTGGACAAAGATATGGAGTTTTTTCTTTTTGCTCAACCAAGATCTTAGTGCTCTCCTAAAGTAAAAACACCCGCCCGAGGTGCTCCCACAACAATTAACATCCCCAGCCCAATTGGCATCCTAATAGGAAGACAAACTCATCGGTATTAATGAATTACCAAATAACGTAGGAAAGAGTGCCACTCACGTATCCGATGATACATTTAACTACGAGCAACTGAGAGTCTTTCGGGAATGTTTGGTAAAGCGCACAAATTCCAAAGCTAAAGACAATGTTGGGACGACTAGCGGTTAAGTAGATAAGACTACTTATCATGCTCATATAAAGGGTTTGATATATGCCCTTTTCCTAAAGTGTCTTTACTAAGCTTAGTCGATGTACTCATACGGGGTGCATGAGGGCTTAGCGGAGTCTAAACTAAACGTCCTCACTAGGTCCATAGCATATTTGGATTGATATATGAATATTTCATACTCAAGTTAACGAACCTGGAGACCTAAGAATAACGTATAGTCACCAACCATGCTCATCTCAAACTCACTCTTCATCTCCCCCTCAAACGTGTGAGCATGTTGGGAACATGTGGGTATAAATACTATGTCGTCCACATAGACTTGGGCGACCAATATTGCACCAATCTCCCCCCTCATAGATAACATCTTATCCACTCCCCCTCTCTTAACACCACGAGCTAAGAGATAAGAAGTGAGACTCTCGTACCAAGAATGGGGTGCTTGCTTTAAACTATAGAAGTACTTCTTAAGATAAAAGACATGTCCCGGGTGATTGGGGTCTTCTAACCCCTTTGGTTATTCCACGTACACGTCCTCGTGTAAAATTCAATTAAGGAATGCACTTTTGATATCCATTTAGAATAACTTGAACCGTATATGACATGTTATGGCGAGTAGTAAGCATACGGACTCAAGCTTAGCAAAAGGAGCGAATGTCTCGCCAAACTCTATACCATCAATCTGTGTGTAGCCTTGAGCTACCAACCTAGACATATTACGAACTATGGTACCATTCTCATCCATCTTATTATTATAAATCCACTTGGTACAAATCACATTATTCTCAATAGATTGGGGGACTAAATCCCAAATATAGTTCTTATGAAATAGAAGAAACTCATCTTTCATAGCGTATATGTAATGTCCGTCCTTGAGTGATTCTTTAAAATTATAGGGCTCTACTAAGGTGGTGTAGCAAAAGTACCGAACCACAATCTCAAGTTGAGCGTGAGTCTTGACACCTAGTGCGGGATCACCAAGTATAGCGAAAGGGTCATGAATCTTTCAAACCCAAGAGGGTGGATCCACTAATTAAAGTATGGGGCCTACCTGGGTAGTATGAAGAACGATGAGATCGTCATTGGGAGTGTATAATTATCACACTCGGGGTTAGGATCAATAGACGTAAGTGGCTCGTCATCTCTAATCATGTTGTTTATTAACTCCCTAACTTTAGATCTTGTAAGGTTAAGCACCCTATAAGCCCTATGCGATGATGAATATTTTAAAATTTCCCTGCATCGCTTTGGGAGTCGAACATTCCTAAGGGATCTCTATCTCTCAAAATATAGCAAGGACTCCCAAAGACTCAGAAATACGATAGGTTGGGTTTTTATCCCTATCCACAACTCATATGGAATGTGTAACATTTGTGGACAAAGATATTCCCTATTCACCATATGGCGTGCATTATTAACCACCCTTGCCTAAAACCATCTAAGCACGTTTCTTTGAAGAAGCATAGATCTAGCCATTTTTTGAATTGACCATCTCGTCCTCTCAATAATATTATTTTATTGAGGAGTACGAACGTCTGAAAGCTTATTTTTATGCCCACTCCATCACAGTTGTTATCCACTTAGCCTTCCTTAAATTCAGTGTCATTGTTACTACGCATCCAATTAATAGTGACACCATGTTAGTTTTGTATGATATGACACTTAGTTGTTGGGAACTCAATCGCGTCGGACTTCTCCCTAAAGAAAACCACGATAGAGTATCTCGAAAAGTCATCAAATATCACAAGAATGTATTTATTACCACCAATGCTCTCCGTACATGTAGGACCCATAAGATCCTTTTGTATTGACTCCAACACACAAGAGGTAGGAAGGGTATATAACTTTCGATGGTGACTCTTGATTTCTTTTCCTTGTTGGCAAGGACCACAAACCTTGGAAGTTGGTTTTCTAAGAGATGGCAAGCTATGAATTAGGTCTTTTTTCACTAATCTCTTAAGATCTCTAAAGTTCACATAACCTAATCGTTAATGCCAAAGATACATAGAGGAGATCGTGGCATTATTGCTCACAAAGTAGGACTTGGGAATGATCCCATAGCAATTATCTTCGATCCTTACTCCTTGTAGAAAACGTTCACTGGATCGATAATATACGTTACACTCGGACCGATCGAATTTTACCGTAAAGTTTGCATCGCAAAGTTGGTTTATGTTAATTAAGTTCTCTTTCAACCCTTCAATGTATAACACACTATCTAGCTTAGTAAATTAGGGTATCTCATCATAACCACGTCCTAAAATACTAGGCCTACTCCCGTCTCCAAAGGTGACTTTACCTTCCTTGCGATCCATAAGGTCAGTAAAATACGACTTGTCACCAGTCATGTGCCTAGAGAACCCACTATCAAAATACCATTGGGAGTAGAGTTAACCTTTTGTTTTACCTTATCGTTGTTGACTTTAGTCGTAGCGATCTCAAGAGGAATATACATCCTTTGAAATTCTTCCACTAAGTTTTGAGAGGTGGCCAGTAGGAACTCAACTTTCTCTTAAAGACTAGCAAAGTCATTATAGCAGTGCGCGAGAGTATATGTATGCTTAGTTTTTATTAACTCGTTGTAAAATTCCCTAAGGTAACCTCGCTTTTGAAATGGATGTAAACATAGACTTGTTTGGGTCTACCTTGGTTTGGTCGTTTAGGTAGAACTCTCTTTAGTGGGTAATGTCGAGGCCCATACTGATCTACCACAAACTTAAAAATTAGTTTGGGTGAAGCATGAGAAGTGGATTCACTATCGTAACATACACATTGCCTCTCCCTAAAATCTAAAGAGAGATCGGGGAATATATTCCCTACCTTCTTCGATATATCCTCTATAGTAACCTTGACCTCCCTGGCTTGTTAGAGATCTTTATCGAGTTGGGATATAAGAGCTTTGATTTTCTCACGATTATCTAATGAAGCTTGAAGATCTTTCATCAGACTAGCCACTTTGTTGGTCAAGTCCCCATTTTCCCTATCCACTAAAGCAACTCTCTATCCCAAAGATACTCTCACAGAGGTTTCTCTCTCTCTCTCTCTCTCTCTTGACTCTTTTAACACTTTCTCTAGTGAGAACACCTTCAACGCCAAATTCTTATTTTGGTTTTTTATTTTTAAAGGGCTTGACAAAAATCTCGGCGTAAATCTCGTCATAGGCACATCGGAGGACACTTTCTCCCTCATCAAAATCATCTTCTCTCTCACTCTCCTTGGAATGACTAGACTCACTGTCGAGGTCATCATATTTAGAAACGTACTCATCAGGGTGATATGTACTCGATGTACTACATAACAGGCTATGAATGCGGTGAAATTACATCCATGTGATTATTCTTCTTCGGAATCCTCTGACTCGACATCTCTAACACTAAGAGTGAAATTATAGGTGGCTTTTCATTTTCCCTATCTCTTTATTCTTTTGGCAAACTCATGGGCTTTGTGACCACCCTTACCCTCTCACTCATAATACTATCCTCGTCTTTCTTACGGTACTTTCCTCTCTCATTTTCAAAACCTTTCTTGCCCGAATTAAAAATTTTATCGTTCTCAAAAACTTTATTTTATTTGGAAGAATTCTATTTTATTATATTGAGAATTTTTTTGAACTTTTTCATAAAAAGAGCAAGATTAGCAAGATCAAAATCAAATTCGGTGTAGAGTAAAACTCCTCTTTCTTTTTAAATTGGTCTTTCAAAGCAATCCATTTTTCCTTCGGCTTTTAAATTTTACGGAACATATCGATTTCATAAGCTTGAAGGTCTCTTATGATTTCTGATAACCTAAGCATATATAAAATTCCTAACCTAAGCTTGAAGGTCTCTTATGATTACTTTAGGAATATATAAAACATGATTAGGAAGGTTAATTACATGATTAAGTATAAGTTATTAGTTATTAGTTTTTAGTTATAAATTGGTTATGTGTGTTAAACATGTTAATTATCATCTTTAGGGGATGCATGCTCATGTGATATATACGTGGTTTATATTAGATGATAATCGAGCTTATCATTGGGGATAACACGCTTAGAGCATATCACAAGTTATGTGGTTAAATGCATAATAAAATTTGTTTCTAATGCATGATTATGTTTATAAAAGTAAACCAGGGTGTTGGTGCGAAATTTGCAATATTTGGTCTCCAAATGTGGAAGTTTTGAGATTTTTGATAAATTGTTATTTCCCTGCTTCGAGCCCAAATTAGGCGTACTAGTTTTATGATTTGGGAAAACACAAAATATGTGAGGTTTAGATATATGAATTAGGGTTGTTACACAATAAACGATGTGTTAAACGGAGGTTCGAACGAGAAGTTATACCGAAAGTACGAAACAAGGGTAAATCTGTCCATCCCTTAAGTGATATTTGTCTTATTAGCACAACATGTGCTATTTTTTATTGGTTAGAGGGTGGGTGATGGTTTGGCCGACTTAAACATAATAAAACAACCCCTTTGTTCAGAAAATGCATCCATGAACAAGAGTTTTGCGTAAAGAGAGAGAAAGAGAAGAAAGTTAAGGAAGAAATCTTCGGAAAATTTCTATAAATCGAGAAATCCTCGTAAGGTAATTACTTATGTATTAAATTTGGTCACATGGATGAGTTCTACACTTGGCATATTTTTATTTTTGATTTGGATAAATATTTTAATGATACCCATATTGCCTAAGTTTATTAAAATAAGTATGGGTTAAGAACATACGTTAGAACTGGAGCTAGGATCGTAAATGCCTACTTTAAAGTCCTAAATTTACATCATTCTTTTGTAAAGAATTGATGTATATTTATTCTAAAACATGTTTATTATATGTTTCCATGAATTATACCCAAGGTGGAGTTTATGTATGCTTAAATATGTTAAGTTATGCCTTAATGTTCTATTTTGACCAAGTTATGCTAAAAATGGAATAAATCATGGAATACTTATTGTAATTGAGTGATTTAATATGGACAATAAAATATACTCATACATTTAAAACATATCCTAAAATTGTGTAAAAATACCAAGCAATGAACCTTTGGTGATAGTTTGAAGTTTTGGTTTAAAATCTGCCCTAAAGGAGCAAGAATGCGTACCAGGTGTTTGACGTTTTGCTCGACATAGAAAATGAGCCCTAAAAATTATGAAAAATTAATTTATTATTATTTAATGTGTTTAATGGTATTGGGTGGAATATCATGCAAAGTTATGATTTATAAAAATTATGAAAATTTTAGGAAGTTGAAGTTGTGTTGTTGTTTTTCTTGAGAAACGATTTGGAAAAGGTTATAATAAAACGGGCATAACCTTGTCTAGCGATTTCGTAATTTAATTTCGTAAATTGTGTTAGAACCCTAATTACTTGGGTGTTATAGAAACGTGAAGTATCATATTTAATTCCTCCTGAGTTATTTCTGATTGACCAATTGATGTGATGTATTACTGGGTTTGATGTTAATCGGTGTATTCAAATACTAATGACATTGACTTGTTAAGTGGGGAAGGAACTAATACTACCATACCAAGGAAGTAGTTTGGTATTAATCTTAGCACCAAATCCAAGGTGAGTTACCTGTCCTATGAAATATAGATGCTTATATGTTCATATGGAAATGTGTAGTTAAACACATGTGTTAAAATGCTTATGGGAGTGAAGTTGTATTTAGAAAACATATGCATATGATTAAAAATGTTAAGCGATGTTATATAATGATATGGACTAGTGAGTCCTTTATCTAATGTTAAGGACTGGTGGGTCCTACGGGATTCAGCGGCCCCGTTAATCCAATTTAAAGGTTTTTTGTACTCGGGCCTAATTAGGGGATTTTGTGTTCCCTATTAACTGGGAGTTAATTGGACTGGCGGGTCCAGGCTTGTGAGAGTCACACAATTCCTATTAGGTTATAACATTAAAAATAAAATAAAAATGGTTATTTGAATGCGTTATATGTGTGGAATATGGCCATTCACTAAGCTTGTGTTGCTTACACTCCTATAATGTTATATTTCAGGTACGCCTATCGTTTGGAGTTCACTACCATGTTAGGACCATATACCGAGGGAGTGACGTATATATAGTATGGGTTGAATACCAAGAATCTTTTTGTGTAAATATTAAACTAAGGATCTTGGTTATGTAAAGTTGTGTCTTACTTATAAGTTACATGTAAAGGTAGTTATGTTTTCATCTGCACATACCTTTGAAAAAAAAACTTATGCTATTTTTCCTTAGAGATTTAAATTAAACCATTGTTTAAGGCAATTTATCTCCAATTAAAAAGGGTGATTTTAACTTAATTAAGTCGGGGTGCGACAACAACGGTATAAAAATTCACTTGTAACTTAGGTCACACACACAAAGATTTAATTTTTACCCAAATTTATCTTATTTAGAATTAGGTGTTCATGTAAGATAATATCCAAAGCAGAAATAAACCTAATCAAAACCAAATAAGGAAAAAGAAGAATGTTTGAGAAAAAAATCACTTTCGGGCAAAACCTTTTGATTAAACACTGTTTAAGATTATGACTGACTTGAATGACGTACAGACTACTTAGAGATCCACTAAGTATAATGCGCTTGGTCTTTAAATCATCAACAGAATGTGATGCAGTCCATCACCACCCCTGGGAAGCATCTCTTCCCTCGGTCTCCATCAATCAACATCGGGATTGCAGAACCTTTTCTTCTTCAACAGTAGAGTTGTAACTCTACAAATTAGTAGTAGATAAAACTCTATAATGGTTTGATGTAGTGTATGGAACTAGGGTTTGACAAAATATACAAGTCATTCTAGGGATGAAGATTTTGAAAACCAAAGTGTTTCTTTGAAACAAAGCTTGTGGGACTTTTGGAGCTGGTATAGAATGTCATTTGCGCTAAAAGATCTCAGAAAATGAGTCCACAAAAGTCTAATTTATAGAAAACACAATTTTTGAGGCGGTAGACTTCACTTGAACAAAAATGGGATTTCGTTCTAATGAAATCAAGCTTTCTTTTGAATGAGGTGAAGAATCATTCGAACAAACAACATAGTTCATTCCAACGAACATCCAACAATATTCTAATAGGTGACCCTCAAATAAGTAAAGAACACGCGTTGGAATCTCATTTGATACACGTTCTGATAAACTCCACATTTTTTCCAACAAACTACAACTTCGATCGAATGAGAACCATGTCTCGTTCTAACGAGAGTCAAAACTCATTCCAATGAGACCAAAAACCAAATTTTGATTTTGAAAATTCATTTTAGAAAAATAATGACTCGAGACAAAATAAACATATCCCAGAATAAAATTGTATAAGTTTAGATTAAAGGCCTTGTACTATAGACCTCCAAATAGTGCCCTCACGGTTTCAAAGCTTGAACTTCGAAACGTTGCTCGGCCACTAACTTGTCTTAAAAATATCATGGAAGCATATGTGGATGTAGTGTTCACTTTGTAACGGGATATGCCAAATTATCTAAACTACGAGAAATTATAAATTATTGCTCTTGCATTTAATTATCTCATAAACCAATCAGATATAATGAGGTCTTATTTACAAAGTTGATTATGGTACATAACATGATTCACCATGTTAAGTGTTTGACACCCGCTGGGTCAAATCAATTTTTGATTAATTGATTTTAACCAACATCTAATAAATTTACTTGATTCTCAGACTTACTTATTTTCTACTCCGCCAGGATTATAAAATAATCCATTGGTCGTGTTTTACTTGGTGGAAACAAAACATATAAGTCTATTAAGGGGGTATCACAATCCACGGTATTCATTGGACGCGGATTCCTCTTAATTATGATCTCATACGTACTCATATTATTGTCACCCAATATGTGGGAATCATTTGATTCGATCTAATATTGAATCTCATATATAAAAATCAAAGTGACAACTACATAAGCATTCCAATCCTCATAATTCTCGATATTAAGAACTTATGCACCCTGTACAAATAGTGTGATATTTTTCGAGTCTAATCTAGATAGACCTCAGACTCAAGTCTCAGATGTGGTCCCGTTTAATACGTTTTTGGTATGTACTATCACAATCCTCTGTTGAACTTTCTCACAAGTTCTCGAACCATCACACCGATTTCCCATAGTTTGAGATAAACTACTAGGATTGTATCACAATTGTACCAATAAAATGTCAAGACCCTATTTAGGTTGTGAACGTTTCAACATTGTGAGAACCGGAATCCTAATCTCCTTGTGATCAACCCAAAGTTGCATCACTAGAATTCCTAATAAGTTTTATTTACCGGCATTAATATGAAACAATATATTTAAACAAATACAAAGCATTCTCTTAACCAGTATTCTCAAGTTAAAATTAAATGACACGTCTTTACTTAAAAGTAATTGGCATACATGGTTTCAAAAAAACTCCAATAATCTCCCACTTAGTCTTAAATCATGTTCATATACACGGTAGTTTGTTTCTTATAAATAGAGGATTAATCGAGTTTTATCCAATACAACCTGGGTCATAAACTTATCACTCAATTCATTTGATCTCTCAAACTAGGTGAAGCTATGCTAAATGTGATTAACCCTTTTATGGTTTATTGGTTCTATCGAACTTCTAATCATACAACTACGAACACTAAAAGTGTAATAACCAATTAAACTTGAAAGAACCTCACCCAAGTTACTCAGGAAGTAGCTGATCCATAGAGAGTCTTTAGTTTTCACCGAAGTCACAACAACTTCGACCTCCCTAGTGGAATCATAAATCTAAGGTTGCTTCATACTACTCCAACTTATATCTTGATCTC
This sequence comes from Sambucus nigra, assembly GCA_949130495.1. NCBI lineage: Eukaryota > Viridiplantae > Streptophyta > Magnoliopsida > Dipsacales > Adoxaceae > Sambucus > Sambucus nigra. The sequence continues at coordinate 447,126,898 of OX422220.1, read as the reverse complement.
CTTGGGTAAACACATATCTTGAGGTAGAAAACTTGGAATCCTTTTCTGACTGAAAACCTTAGTCTTTATGCCTAAAAGGTACAAGACTATTAGACTATAATTTTTTTACCATGCTGAATGCGTAACACATTTCAATCTTTGCACACAATACATAACACTCATGAGGATGCCCATCGCCAAAGCATTAAGTATATTCCTCATTCCTTCCATCTAATCAAGTGTCTTAAAACCTTTATTTTCAGACATAATGATTCCATACTTCACCAGAAACTACTTTCATGGAATTCCAATGCTAATCTTGTGTGTGTAACATTGATATGATTGATGATTGGGCATAAATATTATATATTTATCCCCTTAATTTTGGTACCTTTGTGAACTCGAGTAGTGCAATTGATATGGATTTAACTCATATTTATTTTACTAACCTTCGTTGGAAAGTATTCGGTATTTTGTGTTTCTCTTATGTGTTTTACATGTTAATTATACAAGCGGTGCGAAACAGAAATCGAAACAATAAAAGAAAGGCTAGGAAGGCAAAATTCAAGGGCATTTTCATAATTATGCAAACTAATCACCGAGGTGGGGCCAACTGAAAATTGAAAATCTCGGAACAACGAGAATATTGGAAGAAACGACACCCAAATCCGAGCTACGTTTGAAGAGTTATGATCATTTGAAGTTGAGGAAAAATCCAAGAAGAAAAGAAGAAAAAAATTCTAAGTGTTGAATTGAAGAAATGAGACCCCAAAACCAGCAAAAATTCCCGACCCACACTGTGAACCGGTTCGGGGTCGAACCGGTTCGGGGTACCTGTGAACCGGTTCGGGGTCCATGATGCGAGAATTTTTCTTTGACAGCTGATTGGTCCAAAGAGTCCTATATTGTTACAACTTCTTCTATAACGTATTTGTGCGATGGTAGTGACTTAAAAAGCATAGTTTTGATCAGTTTTTGGTAGAGAAAAGAATAGAAGAACACCTAGGAACATAGTTTGAATTGTTGCTTCAAGATTGATTCATTTCGGGTTTGTTTTCAAGTTTTAATCCAAATTTCATTCTTCTTATTATTGTTCTTGCATGGTTATTTTCCTTGCATGATTCAAACAATTTATGGGTTCATAACACTTCTTTGCATGTTTCAATATAGTTTCATTATGATTTTACTCGCATGTAATGTAGTTAATTCATGCATAGTTAGGTACAACATGTCTGGCTAGATTCTTTAGGGCCGGGATGCATGAACTCAATCCGATGTGATAGTTGCATGTGTATAAAATTAATCCTCTAAACTTAAGGATTTATTATGATCATATTGCGTAGAGACACAACCAATGTAGATCTTTGGATCTCATTTTCTTCAGGGTAACCGGGATACTTCATAATGCAATTCGAGTGTAGCTATTGTAATACCGATTTACTCGTCCTCTGATTATGTATGGTGCGGGCTTGAACCTCATATATGTAATGCTTGGGAGTACTAAATTCTGGGTTTAATTAATCACTTAGGTTTACGATTAATTTTGTGCTAGCAACACATTAGGGTTCAAGGATTGTATTCTCGTCCTGTTTCCCTCATCATATAGTTCAAGTCTAGTTTAATCATTGTCAATATTTTTGATAATTTATAATAATTGTATTTCATTCATCCCTGATTTCTCTAGTTAATCATTCAAAATTTCATAAAGTTGTATCTATTTAACCATTCAAATCATCTTTCCCTTTTCCTTAGAGTCAAATTTAGGTTTCCTTCATCTGTCCAACGTTATTACAACTCCGTTATCCTATTTCCCTGAGGATCGATATCCGACTTATCGAATTATTACTTGAGCGACAGGCTTGCACTTGAGCCTAGAGAGTACACACTTATGAGACACATTCTTAGTCGCGTTAATTTTTTGGCGCCGTTACCGGGGAATTAGATAGACTTAGGATTAGATCAAGTCAATCTCAAAATTTGACCAAAAATTTCCAAAAATCCAAAAACATAAAAAAGAATTAAAAGCGCAAAGATATTCCTCATCGTATCTCATAAGCCTGTTAATGAAAAATTCTGAACTCACTCCAACTCCCCATAATACTCCAACCCACATTCACGAAAACTCTATAGTTGAGTATGACCCCGATAGCCCTCACACTCCAAACGCTCCATAATTTTGGGTTCCACCTCCGACACCATCACACTTAATTGCAAATAACACTCTGTTTTCCCTCTCAGGACACTCTTCAGTGCATGCTCCGAGCATACCAAGTGAGGACACAGAGTCATTATGAGAGAGAGACATGTCACAACACGGTGGTGCAACCGCCGGGGAGGAAGAGGCCCCATACTACCGTTAAGACAAATCTTATATCCTGAGTGCACTGTCACTCTGATATGCATTTTACTCCCGTATAATTCAGGGCAATTTTGCTTTAGGAATGGGATGATCCAGATACTTCCCACCTACCATGGAATGGATTCAGAAAATCCATATCTCCACATCATGGAATTTAAGGAGGCGTGCGAGACCCTTAGATATCAAACTTGCACAAAAGATGTGATCTGCCTCAAACTCTTCCCATTCTCGCTAAAGGACAAGGCTAAGACCTGGCTATGGTCTTTACCTCCAAACTTGATCTAAATTTCTCAAGAAATTCTTTCCTACACATCGAACGAACTCCATCAAGGCTCAAATTCAAAATTTTTGACAACTAAAAAATGAGTCATTCAATCGATGCTACGAGCGTTTTAATGAGTTAGTCACTTTGTGCCCTCATCATGGACTTGATAAACTGCAAATCATTTCCTTCTTCCATAATGGGCTGAATATAAACTCCAAATAACTCATTGAAACCATGTGTGATGGTCCCTTTGTCGACCTAGACACCAACGATGCTAAGCTTCACCTGAGGTATGTCGTTGAGACTAACCAAGAATGAAACACATCTAACCCTAATGCTAATAATAGAACGCGTCAAGCGACCACCACTCCATCGGCATCCGGCCTATTTCACGTGGAAAAGAATGCTATCATGGACAGCCGACTCGATCTACTTGAGAAAGGAATGCGAGAAATACTTGAGGTGTGTGCAAGAGGACCAACTGGATCCATCCCAACCCCCGTCGAGAATGTGTGTGAAATTTGTGAGGCGGGTCATTCAACAGAGGATTGCCCGATAATACCCCCTATAAATTTATGCTTCAAGAGAAAGTAAGTGTTATAGGAGGATTTAAGGGTAATTTCGGTGAAACGTACGGGAATTCATACAAATCTTCATGGAAAAACCATCCTGGTTTTAGCTATGGGCAACAACATTCTGCGATGAATCCTAATTCACATGTTACCCCTCCTCCACCATCGCACTTTCAATAATATCCACGCATGCAAGGACATGTGCAAGCACCACCACCTCAAGGGGCATATATCACTCCACTGCGGATAAATCTCAAGGATACGATGAACCAATTTATCAGTACCCAGAATGCAACCAATGCTAGATATGAGCACAAGATCAACGACATAAATGCAAATATTTCAAAGCTGCAATCATCGTTGAGTATCCAAGAGAAGGGCAAGTTTCCTGCCCAGGGCCAAAGACCATCCCAAGGTCAAACTAGTGTTAGCTCCACCTCGATAGAACATTAGGAGAAATGTCAAGCTGTGACCACTCTTTGTAGTGGGAGAGTCGTTGATTTATCACCTCCCCCACATGATGTAACCAAAGACAAGGATATTTTTCCCGGCATGAAAGATACCGAAGATGTCCCCTTGAAAGAGAGTGATAAAGAAGACACTAGTGAGCCCGAGGTAGTAGTGAAATAACCCACCGTGGCACCATTTCCTCAAAGGCTGGTTCCTTCCCACAAAAGGAACCCCCGTGATGAAGTGATAGATGTGCTAAAGCAAGTAAAGCTAAATTTACCTTTCCTCGATGCCATTAATCAGATTCCAGCTTATGTAAAAGTCAGCAAAGACTTGTTAACAGTAAAGAGAAAGATGAAGGTAAAGAAAAACGTATTTCTAGTAGAGAATGTGAGCTCCATTCTACTCAATGATCTCCCACCAAAATTCAAAGACCCCGGTGCACCCACCATTTCCTGCATCATTGGAGACAATAAAATTGAAAAAGCCTTACTTGGCTTGGGAGCAAGTGTTAATATCCTCCCTTACACCATCTATAGGCAACTTGATCTAGGCGACCTTAAGCCCACAAAGATCACTCTCCAGTTAGCGGATCGAACCGTGAAGATCCCAAGAGGTATAGTTGAGGACGTGATCGTCCAAGTTGGCATGTTCTACTTCCCGGTAGACTTTGTCATTTGGGACACAGAGCCCTCCTTCGCCTCGAGCAATAATGTTCCTATCATTCTTGGGTGCCCATTCTTAGCTACGACTGACACAATTATCAATACTCAATATAGGCAGATGTAACTCACCTTTGGGAACATGACCTTAGAGACTAACATCTTACATATACCCCAACATATGGGGGAAGAAGATGATCTTCATGCGATGAGATTAATAAACGAGATGTTATAGGAGTACTTTGAGGAAAATTATTGTGGAGATACCCTAGGGTCCTTCTTAGTGTCGAGCCATGAGAGTGAGGAGACTTATACTGAATTCGAGAGGGAAGTTGAGGAGTTGAGAGAACTACTTGATGAGAAAGCGTCGGATGAGGACGCAAGAGATGTAAGTTGGGTTTCTCGATTCGAGGAGTTACCACCAAGGGAGGAACGCATGGTTCCGTCCAGTGAAAATTTTTTCGACCCTCGAATTGAAGAAACTACTCTCCCATATTAAATATGCATACCTAGGAGAGGATGAGACATTTTTTGTTGTTGTCTCCTCTAGCTTAGACGAAGAGCAGGAGGGTAAACTGTTAAAGATTATGAGGATGCACCAAAGTGCTTTCAATTGGAGTATTGCTGATTTGAATGGGATAAGTACTTTGATTTTCACCCATAAGATCCACCTCGAGGAGTATGTCAAGCCCTCGAGAGAAATGCAAAGAAGGTTAAACCTCAATATGAAAGAAGTGGTGAGGACTGAAATCATTAAGTTATTGGATGTCGGGATTATATACCCAATCTCGGATAGCATGTGGGTGAGCCCCATTCAAGTTGTCCCGAAAAAGTTGGTCATGACAGTGATTGAAAATTCTAAGGTAGATCTAGTTCCCCAACGTACCACCACCGGGTAGCGCGTTTGCATTGATTACCGAAAACTCAATGCGGGAACTAGGAAAGACCATTTCCCCTTGCCATTTATTTATCAAATGCTTGAGAGAGTAGCGGGCCACCCTTACTATTGCTTCCTTGATGGTTATTCCGGATATAACCAAATTGAGGTAGACGTACTTGACCAGGAGAAAATGACCTTCACTTGCCCCTTTGGTACATTTGCCTACAAACGTATGCCATTTTTCTTGTGTAATGCACCTGCGACCTTTCAAATGTGCATGTTGAGTCTATTTAGTGACATGGTTGAGAGAGGACTTGAAGTGTTCATGGATGATTTTAGCGTTTTTGGCACCTCTTTCGATCTTTGTCTCGTAAAGCTGGAAAAAGTACTGGCCCAATGTGTGGAGAAGAACTTAGTGCTAAATTGGGAGAAATTGAATTTTATGGTCACTGAGGGAATAGTTCTTGGCCACATAGTTTCATCCAAGGGAATTGAAGGTGATAGAGCTAAGATTGATGTCATATTCGATCTACCCCCACCAAAATCGCTCAAAGATATGCGCTCCTTCTTGGGCCACGCAGGGTTTTATCGAAGGTTCATTAAGGACTTTAGCACCATCCCTAGACCCTTAAGAAACCTTCTCATGAAGGACACCCCATTTGAGTGGACAGCAGAATGCCATAGCTCTTTTGAAAAACTAAAAACCATGCTTGTGTCCTCTCCCATCATGCAAGTTCCAGATTGGTCTTTACCATTCGAGCTTATGTGTGATGTTAGCAATTATGCGATTGGGGTTGTTTTAGGATAAAGAAAAGACAAACAGACTCATGTCATCTACTATGCTAGCCGAACTCTTACCGAACCACAACTCAATTACTCCACCACAGAGAAGGAGTTACTAGCGATAGTTTTTGCTCTTGACAAATTTTGGTCCTACCTTATCAGTTCTCCCATCACTTGCTTCACCGACCACGCGACATTGAAATACTTACTTGTGAATAAAGACGCAAAGTCGCGCCTCATAAGGTGGATCCTACTCCTTCAAGAGTTTAATCTCTCCATGAAAGACAAAAAAGGAGTAAAATGTCGTTGCCGACCACTTATCACGACTTTCGTCCGATGTACCTAGCGATATGATACCCATAGATGAATATTTTTTGGATGAGCAACTCTTTGCCACCTCTTCTTTGCCCTGGTTTGCGGATATAGTGAACTAACTTATCACGGGGGCCGTCCCTCCCGATTGGACAACGCAAGATAAGAAGTGGTTTATTACTTGGTCACACATGTTTTTCTATGACGATCCCTTCCTTTTTAAATATTGTGCCGACCAAATCATTTGATGATGCATACCGGATGATGAGATCCCCAAAGTCATCCAATTCTGTCATTCAGAAGCTTGTGGAGGTCACTTTTCCATGAAAAAGACGACCGCTAAGATTCTTCAATTAGGCCTCTATTGGCCCATAATATTCCAGGATGTGAATAATTATTGCAAATTTTGTGATAGGTGTCAAAGGATGGGGGTGATTACCCAATGAGACATGATGCCATTAACCCCAATACTCATTATTGAGATCTTCGACTGCTGGGGTATTGACTTCATGGGCCCTTTTCCCCCATATTTTTATTTCCTATACATCCTTGTCGTGGTAGACTACGTTTCTAAATGGGTGGAAGCTATAACTACTAAGACAAATGACAACAAAGTGGTGATTAGGTTCCTACATGAACACATACTTTCTAGCTTCGATGCTCCGAAAGCGATAATTAGTGATAATGGCACGCACTTTTGCAACAAGCCATTTGTGAAGCTCATGAGAAAGTATGGCGTTGTTCACAAGGTTGGAATGACATATCACCCACAAACGAATGGAAAGGCCAAATTAGCAAATCGATAAATCAAGAACATTCTCAAGAAGACCGCCAATCCTACCCAAAAATATTGGTCACTTTAATTGAACGATTCACTATGGGCCTATCGTACCGCATATAAAAATCCACTCAGGATGTCTCCCTTCCTCTTTGTGTATGGCAAACCTTGACATCTTCTAGTTGAATTAGAGCACAAGGCGTATTGGGAGATTAAGAAGTTGAATTATGACATAGATAAAGTCGGTGAAGCTTGCAAGCTTCAATTAAATGAGTTAGAAGAAATACGCAATGATGCGTATGAGAACGTAAAAATATCAAAGGAAAGGATGAAACTCGCTCACGATAACATTATTCGACGCAAAGAGTTTCTTCCCGGACAAAAAGTGCTTCTCTATAACTCTTGGCTTCATCTATTTTCGGGAAAGTTGCGATCACGATGGTCTGGGTCGTTCATTATAAAGAATGTATTCCATCATAGAGCTGTGGAATTAGACGATTTAAAAGGGGGAAATACATTCAAGGTAAATGGACAACGCCTAAATCCATATCTAAAGGCGTGTGTGGAAGAATTCGACACCATTTGGTTATCGAACCCCATTTACGGGGTCAATTGAGCTAAAAATGAGAGGTCATCTCACCCCCGACGCGTATGGGGTGAATTCTTATGTATAGTAGTAGTGTGTGAGTTAGGTTATTTAGGAGTCTGAAGCACGGTTCACGAGAGGGAACAAGATAGTACACTTTATGAGCGAGGTTGCATGCATTTTTAGGGCATGGTTGAAGCATTTTAAGGGCACTCGAGGGTCTACGATATTTCTAGGGGCTATACGCATGAGAGGAGGCATGAGCGAACACTTAATTTTTAAGAGAATAGAGAAATCCAACTTCCAGGCCAGCAGCCTCCCCTGAACCCCAGGATGAACTGATTCGGGGGGCGAACCGGTTAGGGGTACCAGCCGAATCGATTCGGGATACCTGGAAGATTCATCTCCCCCCTTTTCCAAATTCATTCCCTTTTCCCCTTACCTCCATTCATTTCTTCTACGAAAATTCATCCTCTAAAACTTCCCTCCATTCATTTCCCACGCCAAATTCCTCCCCCCTTCCTTTCCCTCCACTCCTATTACCATTTCCCACCAAAAGCCAACCCCCCACACCTATAAATTAACACTCACCTCTCTCCTTTTCTCACACCTCATTTCATTATCCCTCTCTTCTACACCATATCATCCATATCTCTCTCTCTCTCTCTCTCTCTCTCTCTCACCATGATGCGCCCCAGCCAAGCCAATTTTTGCCCTCACAAATATGACGACACCACCATCCTTGATGACGAGGGTAGGGGGTGTTTCAGTGCATCCAAAAATGCCATTGGTTCGAGCACTATTTCTCGACCACACGCCCAATCCATATCGAGTGCTTTGTCACTTGGGAGAAACTTCCCGGTGATGTCACCGCCCCTTTCAACCACCGGGGGTGGTGCTCCTTCCTCTCTCCTATGAGCAACAACGTTTTTGAAGTTGCAATTCGCCAATTCTACGCGACACTCATTCGCAAATCATCCAAGCTTCATGAGGCCTATCTTGACGGTATTCAAATTCCATTTTCCGCCGCCATCATTGCGCGCAAAATGCGGGCAAAAAGGGTTGTCCTCCCCGTGCCATTCATATATCCCACAAATGGTGCCCTCCGCACCAAAGAAGAATGCATTGCCCGAATGGCACCAAGGGAGGAATGGGTACGCGATTCTTTTACCATAGGAAGTCTCTCGGATAAGGTACGATTCACGGACCTAATTGCTTGTGGAGCAATCCATCAAACCACTAATGACTCGGTGGTCCGCTACATCACTCCAACTTCCTTTACGATTTCCTCAACCCCGAGAGCACGATAAATGTGGTCCAACTCTTCTACGCGGACATCATAAATTCCGCCTATGATGAGTGGGACAAATCCGCGCTCCCCTATGGACACCTCATCACGAAACTTCTAATTGATGCTGGGGTGGATGATCCGAGGCAGCAAGTTCGAATCCCCCACCCCATTAGAAGCACCTCCACTACCCGTAGCAAATGAAAAATGAGGGTGGCCCACCCCGACCGTCCCATTCTCGATGAGGGTGCGGGGTAGGAGGAACAAGACTCCCCAATGATGGATGTAGGGGACAAAGAAGAATATGATGAAGACGAGGATAACGATTCCGACTTTGAGGCTCCTGGTGAGAATTTTGATAGGCGCCTTTCGGCGATTGAATCTCATTTTGACGGGTTCATGACCCAATATAATCGATACCAAGAGGCATGTCAACGGGATCCAGAGGCCTACTGGAGGGACACGAGCATGATGCATCGTCTCCAAGCACATTTATATGAGCTCAACTTGGGTGGACCCCCTCCGACTTTCTTTTATGATCCATATGATCCGAGCGCACCGGAACCCTCACATCCGCCTCCCCAATGAAGCCCATGTCTATTTTTTATGTTGTTTTTTTGTTGATTATGTGTTGTTGGTAGTTGTTTACAAATGTGAAGTTGTGTAATTCTCCCATCTCCCTTGTAACACCGGTTCTCGATATCTATAAAAAAAATCTGCATTTCTGTTTTAATTTGTTTGTTTTATTTTTTTGCACTTTTAATTCGCTTTGAGTTAGATTTTAGTCCTTTTTGCTTGAGGAAAATGTAAAAGTCTAAGTTAGGGGGGTCACAAGTGCGTGTTTCTAAAACTTCACAAATTTTCAAAAATGCCCAAAAATCTCAAAAAAATCATAAAATTTTGAAAAATCCAAAAATATTTTTCTTTAAAATAAATAAAAATTGGAATTCAAAATTTTCAAAAATATCATTAAAAGTCGTTTAAAGTCTCAAATTGTAAAAACATAATACACAAAGCCGGAATTGATTAAAGATGGAAATTGAGCGAACATAGACGACTTGATGAATAATTTTGGAGATTAACAAACCCCGGTGAGATTCGAGCCTTTCATTTTTGTGAAATTTATAAATCAATCCGAGTTAATTGTTAACTCAAAGTTATTTTCAACGGCCTAATAAGTCGTCGAGGATATCAAGTCTTTCACTTTGATCGATTTTGAGAAATGTGTGTGATATTGCCTTGAAAAATGTGCCAAAGAAATCTCTAAATTAAATTCAACTCGAAACACATATGGTAATGCAATTAGTAGTTTGGACAATGAAGTAGGCCATCGTTTGTTACCCAAAAATATTGGCCACAAAAAGTTGTGAAAAATCATCCATTTTGTAATCGAAAATTGAGCCGAATATTTTTTCCTTTCGTTTGACAACCCGAAAAGACCAAAAAGCCCGGAATTGTGAAAAATGGAAAAAGTCATAACTTAAGTCCGAAAAGTGCAACAAAAAAGGGGCATGAAAAGAATAACTATGCTCAACAAAAATAGCAAGAAAAGAAAAGCGTGAAAATAGAAGAAAATAAAAAAAAAAAGAGAATAAAATGAGCAAAAGCCTGGAAAAGCAGTAACGGACATCATAAGCAAAGTTTTCCAATTCTGAAATTCTTAACCTTTTCCAATATGACCCAATACACCATCAACCCGTAAATGTCCTAACAAAGTCCAAAAATTGAGAAATTGGTTACCGCATGGAGAGCTAAAACACAAAAAGATAATAAAAGAGATCAAAAATGTGAATTAGAGGCAATGTTCCCGCTTTCTTATAACCGTAATCCTTTGATGAGATTCGATTACCATAAAATTTCCGTCTTTCTATTTGTGTGCGTGAACTTGTTTCCAATATATTTACTCTTATAAATCAATCATACCGAGAGAATAGCCATATTCTGATTCATTCGTTTATGAGAGCATCACGTGAGATTTTGAAATAAAAACGAATTTTCGGATAAGTAACGTAATGGCCAATCAGTGGAAATTCGCGGTTAAATTTCTGGCTTCGCACACACGCACTATGATTTGAGACTCTTGAACATGATTTGATGATGCCTATTTTCTGAAAAAGTTTGAATTATACATTTTTTACGTATTTTGAATTTTCTATGAGTCTAAGTCGAATTTTGTGGGTATATTCACTACAAACCCTCATGAGACACCACTCGTATTACTAGGGTAACCTAGGGGTTTAACAGTTTGTTGCATACGCTAAATGCAATCGCTTTCCCACAAAAAAGGTATTCTTTCCCAATAAAATGTTTAGAGGAGTTATGACGATATTATTTGTCTTTTACATTGCTCGGGACGCGCAAAGTTCTAAGTTAGGGGGATTTGATTAGGCATAAATATTGTATATTTATCCCCTTAATTTTGGTACCTTTGTGAACCCGAGTAGTGAAATTGATATGGATTTAACTCATACTTAATCTACTAAACTTATTTGGTATGTATCCCATGTTTTGTGTTTCTCTTATATATTTTACAGGTTAATTATACAAGCGGTGCGAAAGAGAAATCGAAACAATGAAAGAAAGGCTAGGAAGGAAAGTTCAAGGGGCATTTTTGTAATTTTGTAATCTAATCCCGGAGGTGGGGTCAACTGGAAAGTTGAAAATCTCAGAACAATGAGAATACTGGAAGAAACGTCACCCAAATCTGAGCTACGATTAAAGAGTAATGATCATTTGAAGTTGAGGAAAAATCTAAGAATAAAAGAAGAAGAAAATTCTAAATGTTGAATTGAAGAAATGAGACCCAAAAACCAGCAAAAATTCCCGAACCACACTGTGAACCGATTCGGGGTCGAACCAGTTTGGGGTACCTATGATCCGGTTCGGGGGTCCTGATGCTCGAATTTTTCCTTGACAGTTGATTGGTCCAAAGAGTCCTATATTGTTACAACTTCTTCTAAAACGTATTTGTACGATGGTAGTGACTTAAAAAACATAGTTTTTCATAGTTTTGATCAGTTTTTGGTAGAGCAAAAAATAGAAGAACACCTAGGAACATTGTTTGAATTATTGCTTCAAGATTGATTCATTTCAGGTTTGTTTTCAAGTTTTAATACAAATTTCTTTCTTATTATTATTATTCTTGCATGGTTATTTTCCTTGCATGATTCAAACAATTTCTGGGTTCATAATACTTCTTTTCATGTTTCAAGATAGTTTCATTATGATTTCTCTCGCATGCAACGTAGTTAATTCATTCATAGTTAGGTACAACATGTCCGGCTAGATTCTTTAGGGTCGGGATGCATGAACTCAATCCGATGTGATAGTTGCATGTGTATAAAATTAATCCTCTAAACTTAAGGATTTATTATGACCGTATTGCGTAGCGACACAACCATTGTAGATCTTTGGATCTCGTTTTCTTCAGGGTAACCGGGATGCTTCAGAATGCAATTTGAGTGTATCTATCGTAATACCGATTTACTCGTCCTCTGATTATGTATGGTGCGGGCATGGACCTCATGTATGTAATGCTTGGGAGTACTAAATTCTGGGTCTAATTAATCACTTAGATTTATGATTAAATTTGTGCTAGCAACACACTAGGGTTGAGGGATTATATTCCCGTCTTGTTTTCCTCATCATATAGTTCAAGTCTAGTTCAATCATCGTCAATATTTTAGATAATTTAGAGTAATTTTATTTCATTCATCCTTGATTTATCTAGTTAATCATTTTTAAAATTGCATATAGTTGTAGTATTTCACCATTCAAATCATCTTTCCCTTTTCCTTAGAGTCAAAGTTAGGTTTCCTTCATCTGTCCGACGTCGTTACAACTCTATTGTCCTATTTCCCTGAGGATCGATATCCGACTTATCGGATTATTACATGAGCGACGGGCTTGAACTTGAGCCTAGAGAGTACGCACTTCTAAGACACATTCTTAGTCGCGTCAATTGACTTGGGATAAGCCCAACATCCTTTGTAACTGACCTAGAGAAATATTATTGATAAAGATGTGTCTGGATTATCCTAAATAGTTTATCTTAGAAATTAGGATAACCACACTCCAATGTAAGACAATACTCCCACCTTCCTCTCGATTAGTCAAATATTATTGTTGGAACAAAAGGCCCCCAATTTTAAACTCTTAAATAACAATTTCTAGTAACTGCGGAAGCGATAGGAATGGTTCAAATTAACAACAAATTACACACATTTCAATTTCTTTCCAAATTAAAATTAAACCAAGTGAAATTAAATTAAAACACACACACTATATTAAATTTCACTTAAACCATATTAATTAATCCAAGTCGTAGAAAATTTGCCTAATTCTTATTTTGCAATTTTATCAAGTTAGGCCAAACCAATTTTATCAATCAAATTAAATGACTTGAATTAAATTAACATAACATTACCCAATATTAATTCGCACCAAATTAAACAAGTAGTGATTAAATTAAACAAATTTTATCTTTTTACCTAAGCATGCGTTCTCGGTGAGTATAGCAAGATAAAATAAATAATAAATCACTATGTTGCGATGTACGAGGAAAAACCCACAACGGGAAAAAACCTCGGATAGCCCTAGCCTTAAGTCCACTAAGTATGGATTTACAAATTACAAGACAAAAAGACTTATAACACAGGAATCGATCCCTCTCAAGCCTTGACCCTTCTTCTTGTAAACACCTCCGCCTATTAGACAACGCCGGAGCTCCACCGGAATCTCGGCCTTCACCAATGAGACATAGGTACACCGTCAACCACACATGGTGTCTTTCACCACGTGAGAATGCTGCAGCAAAACGAACTCTTCTTCTTTATGGGATGTAGAATAAAACCCAAACTTCTCTTCAAACGGATTTAGAGATAAATCGGTGCCAAACCCTCCAAGAAAAGTATATGTATATATGACCTTTGATAAACAAACTTTTGGTGTAAAACAGGTGTTTAAAAGATTTTTCTTGAAAGAATAAACACCCAAAATAATGAAATTTTTCTTGGAAAGTTAAACTCTCAAAAACACTCTATAATACTTGGTAGGATATGAAAATTTTAACTTTCCAAAGATGATTCCCGCACTTAGATATTCAGTCAAAACTTAGTGGGGAAAGATAATGGGAAAGTGGGTGAAAACTATCAAAAACTGCCATTTAACTATTCCGGCCAAATCTCGTTCGAACGAAATCTCGTTCGAACGAGACTTCTAACAAAGTTCGAGTGTGAACTTGTTAGAATTCTCGTTGGAAATCTCGTTCGAACATGATGTTTGTTCGAATGACATTTCGAACGACTTTCCAGTGGCCTTATATGGGAACTCGTTGGCAAACTCGTTCGAATGACATTTGGTTCAAACGAAAAACTCGTTCGAACGACATATCGAACGAACTTCCAGAAAGTTGGAAATTTTCATTTTTAGCCCAAAAACTTTATAAACTTTATTTAAAGTTTTAATTAAATCTTTCTGAAAATAAACTATAGTTTTAATTAAACCTACACCCATTATAAACTGTTCCAATATCCTATATATATATGTAATGCATTCATACCTTGGGAGCATGGAACCACTGTTGATGACGTAGAAATGAAGCACTTTAAACTCGACAATTTGATGAAGCTTTATACTCTTGACCACTACGTTTTCAACAAACACGTCATAGGCTTGAAGGATGATCAATTAACTCTATTGGGTCGAAATTGAGCCAAAACAACAAAGGACTCAATTGGAAATTTGTGTCCTTACAAATCTCTCCCTTTGGCTATTCCGGGACAAAAACCAAACAAAAATTCTAAAGGGCCATCAAGCTCTACTAGACTGACAAAAAATGTCCCACCCAAAATAAAAATACATAGCTTGACTCAAACAACCCAAGGATCACAATCTTTGCCGGTGAAAGTTGCCACTTATAATATAATTCTTGCACACTTAAGCAAACACATTACACGCATAGGGAATATCAAATCAAAATATTTAATGCAAGTAAAGTAAGTACACCCCCTAAATTTTCTCTCCCTTTATCAACTATGATCAACTTAGAAAGACGTCTCCCCCTAAGATAAATCTCCCCCAAACTAAGATACGATAACAATTGGATTAGAATCCATTTCTCCCCCTATCAATCTCCCCCTTTTTGTTCAGGAATAGACAAAGGTTTAAGAATCAAAACATTAACTTATCTTCCCCAATTAAAGCATATACACCCTCTAAACTAAGTAAGGGATAAATAGAATGGGATAACAAGATAAAAACATGCAATTGCGCATAAAGTGATGAGAACATTAAAGCACATGGTCAACAAAATCATAACTAATCCAACAAATAATAATGGATACCAACTAAGATGCAAGAAACAGATACCAATATGATACATAAAGTATTAATCATGTGATATCAACAAAGAATGCAACTAGATAGATACCAATTATGAATTTAAGCATAGATGGACTAGAAAGTAAGGAAAAGACTAAACAAAAATATCATATATATACATACTCTAGATATACCAAAGATTCACACGCATATATATATATAAACACAAATGACACAGAATAAGATAAGCTTTTCACACTCGTATGAAAAAAATGTGTCATATGGAAACGGAAGTGTAGGGGTGTGAACTAGTAACAATTAAATTTAAACCCAAACACTTAAAGCATGTTCACGGAGTTCTTAATTGATTGAAAAATTCATCACATTTGAATATAACCTCATGTGACAATATAAATTGAACTCAATGAACAAACATACACAATGCATACAAGCCTAGACTTTTAATGATTCTACAAACCAATAGACTCATGACATTGAAAGTACAACTAGGATAAACGGACATTGTGCAAACCGTTGATATACCATCCAATCTCCCTTAATAAGTATATATTATTCTTTTGAATGATAATATCAATTAAACAAAGGCCTTGGAAATTATTTTTCTTTTAATGCCATTTTTCTGTTTTTAGGCCTTTTGACCACGTATTTCTTTTAGGTCCATACAAACGGTGGCTTACAATCGCAAAGGATAATAAATCCTTTCGGAGACCTTCCCCGTGCACATTTATAGATATCAATTTTTTTATATCTCACACAAATCTCACGTGCAACGGATTTTGACATGCACTAGTCCTCCTAGGTTACAAATATGTAGATGACTAGATTGGTAGGAGAACACCTCAAAAAGCTCAAATACATATGAAGTTAAATTTCAAAAGACCTCGTGAATGTGTGAATAGAGGCATATAAAAATAGAATCCATTTAAACAACACAAAATCCAACTACTCCATGAAAACATGGTAAAGAACATAATAAGGATTGACAATCTAAACCAAAATTTCTATCCATATGGGAGCATAAAATATGGGATTCAAACACAAGTATATGCCACATAAAGTGTGTCAAACTAAAATACACACAAAATAAAATCATTTTGAGTTTTTTTTTTGACATTTGTAACCAAAAATAAAAATATATACTCAAAAGACAAACAAAAATTATTTGTATTTTTTCATTAAGTTCAAATTACCAAGAAGGTAAAAACACAAATGATAAACAAAATATTTTTGTATTTTTTTAATTTAATGCCAACAAAAGAAATATAATACAAAAGATAAACAAGTCATGATTTCTAGCATGAGATATGAAATAAAGCAATGACTAGAAAATGACTAAACATGCATACACCTAGCAATGATATATAATATGAAGCACACCAAGCTAGAGTATGCAAATAACTAACACATTCAACCTTTAAATTTAGCAAGGGAGGTTTCATGTGAAAGAAAATGAGAATCAACAAATCTACTATCTAGTGCATCTAAAAAAGATTTCTTAATCCATGTAGATGTATATTTAAAATGATGGGATTTGGAAACTAATGAAATGATAGACATAGACTTCCTAGGGCTTCTTTTAAGATCAAAACAAAATGACCTAAGGTGACCTTTCCTACCACAATGCAAGCATGTAAAAACACGAGAAATGTTACCTAATGTGTGACCTTTTCTAAAGTGTTTGGAAAAAATTGACCCTCTAAAACAAATAATGGTCTTAGCTTTAGCAACGGAAGCATTTGAACAAGATGTGCTAGAACCATTACTACAACTACTCGAGTCTTGAAAATCATTTTTTTATTTTTTAAAATTTCATAATCAAGTAATAAATTAGACTCCTCAAATTTACGGGACTCCTTCTTTAAATTTTCTATAACTCCTAGAAGGTTATCACGCTCCCCCTCAGTGTGAGCAAACTTGTCCCTAAGAGTCTTTTCTCGACTATCACTCTCTTTCTTGGACATTTCTAAAATATTATAATTATAATTTATGTCCATGACCTTTTCACGAGAAATATCTTTTTGAGATAGTGAGGTTTGCAAAAATTCAATTTTAGCTTTAAAACAAGAATTTTCATTTTCAAGAAATTTAATTCTTTCTGCAAATCTCAAATTTAATTCCCTTAATTTTCATTACACATATTAAGCCCATTAAATTCCTCTCGAATAGCAAAAACTTTATTATCATTAGAAATTGAAAAAATTTCATTAAAACGTCCCATTGAGAGATACAAAAAAATGAGAGTGAGTAACAAATTGAACAACTTAAAATACAAGGAGCACAAAAATTATAAAAGCCGAAAAACGGATCTTTGACACAATAAATTAGCGGTCCTGCTCTGATACCAATTTGTTGGAACAAAAGGCCCCCAATTTTAAACTCTTAAATAATAATTTCTAGTAAATGTGGAAGCGATAGGGATGGTTCAAATTAACAACAAATTACACAAATTTTAATTTCTTTCCAAAATAAAATTAAACCAATTGAAATTAAATTAAAACACACACACTATATTAAATTTCACTTAAACCATATTAGTTAATCCAAGTCCTAGAAAATTTGCCTAATTCATATTTTGTAATTTTATCAAGTTAGGCCAAACCAATTTTATCAATTAAATTAAATGACTTGAATTAAATTAACATAAATATTACCCAATATTAATTTGCACCAAATTAAACAAGTAGTGATTAAATTAAACAAATTTTATCGTTTTACCTAAGTATGCGTTCTCGGTGAGTATAGCAAGATAAAATAAACAATAAATCACTAGGTCGCGATGTACGAGGAAAAACTCACAACGGGAAAAAATCTCGAACGGCCCTAGCCTTAAGTCCACTAAGGGTGGATTTAAAAATTAGAAGACAGAAAGACTTACAACACATGACTCGATCCTTCTCAAGCCTCAACGCTTCTTCTTGTAAACACCTCCGCTTAGTAGACAACCCCAGATCTCCACCGGAATCTCAGCCTTCACCAATGAGACATAGGTACACCGTCAACCACACATGGTGTCTTTCACCACTTGAGAATGCCACAGCAAAATGAACTCTTTTTCTTTATGGGATGTAGAAGAAAACCCAAACTTCTCTTCAAACGGATGTAGAGATAAATCGATGCCAAACGCTCCAAGCAAAGTATATGTATATATGAACTTGGATAAACAAACTTTGGGTGTTAAACAGGTGTTTAAAAGATTTTTCTTAAAAGAATCAACACCCAAAACAATGAACTTTTTCTTAGAAAGTTAAACTCTCAAAAACACTCTCTAGGAGTTGCTAGGATATGAAAAGGTTAACTTTCCAAAGATGATTCCCGCACTTAGATGTTCAGTCAAAAATTAGTGGGGAAAGATAATGGAAAAGTGGGTGAAAACTGTCAAAAACTGCCATTTAACTGTTCCCGCCAAATCTCTTTCGAACGACATTTTCGTTCGAAAGAAATCTCGTTCGAACGAGGCTTCTAACGAAGTTCCAGTGTGAACTCTTTAGAATTCTCGTTGGAAGTCTCGTTCGAACATGATGTTCGTTCGAACGATTTTCCAGTGGCCTTATATGGGAACTCGTTGGCAAACTCGTTCGAACGACATTTGGTTCGAATGAAAAACTCGTTTGAACGACATATCAAACGAACTTCCAGAAAGTTGGAAATTTTCATTTTTAGCCCAGAAACTTTATAAACTTTATTTAAAGTTTTAATTAAATCTTTCTGAAAATAAACAACAGTTTTAATTAAACCTACACCCATTATAAACTGTTCCAATCTCCTATATATATATGTAATGCATTCATACCTTGGGGGTATGGAACCACTGTTGATGACGTAGAAACGAGGCACTTTAAACTCGACAATTTGATGAAGCTTTATACTCTTGACCGCTACATCTTCAACAAACACATCATAGGCTTGAAGGATAATCAATTAACTCTATCCTATGACTCAAAAGTCTTTGTCCGGAATTAAGCCAAAACAATAAAGGACTCAATTGGAAATTTGTGTCCTTACAATTATCCATAAATTGTATTTATAAATTCCATCATATTTTTTCCATGCTTCTCATACTAACAAATATTATTCAGGCTTTAAAAAAAATCATAACTTGATTACCTGATTAAACCAAATGACTCAATACATTGATGTTTTCTTCAATCTATAAAATGGATGTAACAAGATTACATCACCTTCGTTTTCCCGACTTATTACTATGTAATTTTCAATACAATTGTTAAAGAACGCAATTTTGACGTTAAACGAATCCCGACAGACTTTATCATGAATATCATAAGAAGGTTTTCTCATAGTCAACCCCTATCTTTCTGAGTAACCCTCTTTGAACACCTTTCCCGGAAGGTTTGCACCTTTTCATCCATCTATATTTTAATTTCCTTTAGGTCCACTTGAGACCAATGTGCTTTACCCTAACAACAGGTCTACAAAACCCAAAACTTGATTCGAATAAATCGAATTCCTTTTGATATCCATAGTCATAAGTCAAGCAAAACGTCATCATCTTGGAATGACATGTTGTACTTCTAAATACTCGGTTCGTGTTTATCTGGGATAATATCTAAATGACCACCCATAATAATACCCATTCAGGATGAGTCTCGATGCTCCCAATATGATGTGCGGATACTTGCTATCTAGTATGAGTGACATGTGTATCCTGATTATCGGTAATGCTCCCACTACGATAAGATAGTATATTATTATTAACATGTTGTATTTCATCCTGTATGGCTGGTCTAACAGAATGGGTAATATAATTTTCCATTTTATCTTATAAGTATTAATTACACTTGGGCCCGTGGTTTAGTACATAGTCCTCCTCCAAAAATGGGTCATTAATGCAATCAAAGTCCTTTTTATACTCAACAGATATTATATAAATTACCCTCATTACCTTTGGGATAAATAAGGGAGAGACGTACTTGTATACTTAATTTTAACTTCCTTGGTTCCTTCCACAACATGAGTGTCGAGCGCCCTCAGGTCCGATCTTGCCTAAGAAAGAGATTGATCCCACTTCAATTTTTAATGAGAGTTGAAGAGGCCTATTAAGAAGAAATTAAACTCAGAATGTATATACCTGTCTCTTAAGTAAAATCCCCATAAGAATCTTACATTCCCGAATAATTAACCATGGACCTTATCATTTCTAAAAGAGACTTATTCCTTCCTATCCTCTAAATCATTTTGTATTAGAATGACATGAAATAAAAACTGCTTACTAGATTGTTTAATGAAATTTAAGGCTTAAGTAAACTCCGAAAGTAAACTCGTTGAACAAAAATCTTTTAAAAAATTAACTACACAAGATGTGTAAAATTGATTTTAGTATGGATGATGGATTTGGTATATAGATTGCCTTAGGTTTTTAAAATAAAACCAATACTAATTTTTTAGTAAGAAACCAAACAGATAAGCAGTTAACAACAATCAAGCAAATTGACACAAGGTTTTTTAACGTTGTAAAATCCCAAATTAGGGAAAACTCCATGGTGACCTCTACGCCACAAAATAAAAATCCACTAAAACAATCAAAGATTACAAGATTACAGGTACCAAGCATGCATATCAAGATCCTAGGTCTAAGTTAGAAATTATACCTACACGAGCTATCCCACTCTCCAAGGCAGTTCTGAATGGATTTGATCTCCCTCGCAGTTTCCTTGCTCTCCGGTTGTAGTGTCTAAAACAACACTATATCTCTCAAATGAACCACACAATTATAAGTGTGCGTATGAGAGTGAATACTGACAGTGAAGTGGCTACATGTAAATATACAACTCACCTTCTCAAGATTTGTATACAGATAAATCCTACAAATTACATTTAATCTATATGAGATGCAAGTCTTTCAAAAAACCTTCCAAAAATCAGAATTCCAAAACGTTTTCAAATCTGAAGAATAATCTTTCTAAAAAATTAGATTTAGGTTATTTCAAAACCTTATTTATGGACGAATAAATTTCACAAACCGTGAAACAAATATTTTGAAACAAAAGTTTTTCAGATCTGAGTCTTTCTACAAACATAAGTCTCTTTTTCAAATTTATTTGAAAAGAGATAGTGGATCTAACAAAATACAGATTTACAAGACAATATCCACATATAAGAGTAACAGAAAACCTAAAATACTAAGTGGAGTATTTCTCTTAGTATATATCACACTTTTTACAAAGAAAGATGAGATTTACAGCGAGAGGGTTCCTAAGAGAGATACACGTTGAAGAAGGGCTTCAAACTAGTAAAAACCATACACCAAAACTCTCTGAAAACGTAAAGATCTAACTCTTGAATATAGGGTTTTCTTTTGAATAAACTGATTTGTTTGGTGTTTTAGTTTTGAAAGAAAAACGTTAGGGTTTGTAATTACACAATAGTTTTTTTCGCTCTCTCTTTCTTTTGTCTCTCTAATCTCTCTATTTTTTACCCAAAAGAGACAAATTCTAAAACTTCTCAAAGGCTGACCCAAGGAGCCTTTTTATACTGAGATGGGAAGGATCCAGAAGTTCGAATGGTTTGTACGGTTGAGATTGAGTCTGACTGTTTGACTTCTAATCTAAGGGAAACGCACTGCCTTTATACACACTCTGATTGGCTCAACTAACCCTCACATGTATTATATAAGACGACATGCATATCGTTGATTAAATTGAACCAAAGGCTGGGATTAAGTCTTCTTACTACGACACAAAGAAAACAAAAATCCAACTGGTATTGACTCAACACGTGGAGTGACCTTAAGGGTTAAAAAATGTGTGTTATTGATGTTTTTAAAATACAATATTCACCCCCATAAGTCTCTTCCGCTTTCGGATTCTACCCAATAAAAGTTTTTTGGAATTAAAATATTTCCAATTAAGCCAAAAAAAATTTAAAACATAATTTTAAATGTTTAAAAATCATTTTCAATTGATTAAAAAATGTATAAACATGTTTGAAAAATGTTTAAAAAATCCTAAAAATTATTCAAAAACTTATGCACACATATTAACAACTATATGCATGAAATGTGTCATATTGTGTGTTCAAGAGTTTAAGGATACTTCCCTTTGGTAGATATTGAAGGTTCTTGGACTCGTTATTCTTGTTGAATCTTGGATGCTTTAAGAGGGGATTGCTCTTTAAAAATCAAAAACATTTTGTCACCATGTCCAAACTAGATGGAACTCCTGTATGGCAAAGACTTAAGTAAGTCAACCATATAGTGTGTTCTCATGCCTAGTATAGACACTTGGGATAAAATCTCATATCTTCGATAAATGATCCCTTGACTATCCTTGGACGTAAACACCTCTATGAACAGATCGTAGGACTTGCATTAGTTTACCTCACCCATGCTCCACCTTAGCCTTTCACACTTTGAACTAATCAAAATCTTTAGACTTATAGTACGTAAGGTAAACATATCCATACCGTTGAGTAATCTTCAATGATATCGAGAAAGCACTCAAAGTCACCTCTTGATCAGATAGTTATTGAACCATACTAATCGAAGTGAACCATTTTCAATACATCTTTATCTCTTTAACTTTGGGTTATGAACGGCCCCTTGGTTATTTTACCTTCTAAACGAGATTTAAGACTAGAAGTGCCAAGACTTCCAATGAACTCAATTGTACATTTAAAACCAGTCTTTGAATTCCTTTTAAAATAAAATAACCTAAGCGTAAGTGTCAAAGTTCTGTTTGGTTCTTGAAGGAAACTTCCTCTGTATGAATGTTCGTTAATTACTCACATCAATATTTAGTTGTATTAGTGAGACAAACCTTATAATGTATAAATTATATTCCAATGTACCAGAACAGATAAAAGATATCTTAGTTTTGATAAAATAATTTTATAAAATCAATCCAATGTCCATTCAAAACAAATTTAAAAAATTGAAACCAAAATATCTAAAAACAAATACATTAAATAATTTATCACTATTAACTTTGTCTACACCAGTATTCATAAGAATATTATTGTTGTGTTATTCTAATTTCCCGTAACTTAGGAACTTATCTCTTTAAAGTAATTATCCGATCACCTAGAACCTTTCCAACGAGTTGCAATCCTGATTCGTGGTTCCTAAGTCTATATAACAGGTTACCGTAGATCAGACCTTAAATTCTAAATTTGTTTTTAAGAAATAAACCATTACCTTGTCGCATTCCTTACAAAATAAGTAAGAACCGAACATGTTGCTATAAAAGTTCTAACTACTTGTAGTTAGAGTACCTGCCTATAGTCTATTTCACTACTATCGAGGAATATGAAGGTTATTAACCCAAACTGTTGTACTTGAGACTTATCCTCCTACTTCTCTTTAGAGAAAGAAGTAAAGCTATTCTCAAACAACTAATAATAATCTTTGGCTACCAATGATCCTCACTCTCGCATTACGAATTGGTACCGAATTTTCCCACCATGTCTAATCCAAAGAATTCTTAGTTCAATTAATGATGGAAATCATTTCAAGAACATGATTTCTACTTGAGTGTCATCAAATAACAAAGGTGTTTACAAATTTTCATTGGTCAGTTCTTTAAAATTGAAATTGTACATATAGAATTTCCCCGATTGGGGGGGGGGGGGGGGGGGGGGGACAGAACACATGTAAAACTTAATTTAAAAGAATTATCATATGCTTTAAAATTTTGTGATTTCACGACTAAAACCATCCAATGGGGTGCTAAATCAGGCTGATAGGGTGAGTCAATCGCATTACAATTTTAAAATAACGATGGAAATTATGGGTTAAATAAGTTTATTATCCCCTTAACTTAAAATAATGTCCTATTACATTTTCATTCCTTGAAACTCATTCTAGTTAAAATTTTAAGACTAAAATAATGAAAAACAATTGAATTGATTTTTGAAATCTTACGATCATGAAATTAATAAAATTAATTACCAATTAAACATGAGAAACAATTTGATTATATTTTAAAGTGGCATCCCTCAACCGCCAAATTTAAAAAGTAATCTCGTCGAACAACATAGTTCCCTTATGATGTGAAATTTTTCGATGGGAGCTTAAACCACGCCACCTTGAACCAAACAGATTTTAATCTTTCACCATGCTATTCGGATAGTTCATGAACCTTATGTCCAATATAATGAATAGTAGGTGACTTTGAACGCACTCCTAATTATAATGACTCTCATTAGGAGGATACCAAAAGTTGTGTCTTTATTAAATGAAACCCGCTCTTATAGAACTTCCACGATGGGAGGACCGAACTCACTAATATTTAATTTCAACAATCTATAACTTAAGAATTTTAAAATTTTCCATGATATCGCGACTAAAATCATTCGATGGGGGCTATATCATACTGACACGAAGAATTAATTGCATCACAAATTTAAAGTACCGATGAAGATCGTGGAATTTATGTTGAAACACCTCTCCCTCTTAGTATTTCGAAAACTTGAGGGTTTTGAAAACAAATCATTTAATTCTAAAAGAACGAATTTATATCCTTGGTAATTTTTGAATTACTTGTGTTAAATAAATATTTTGATTTGAAATTTTAATTTTTCTTAAAATGATATTATTAATTTTAATTTTCAAAATAAAAATCAGGAGATCTCAATTTGACTCACGCCTCAAAATTTAATTATCCTAATTTAATTCAATTTAGAAGAGAGTAAATAAAATGGAGTTTTCAGAAGAAAAAAAAAACAGGGATCTAGGCCGGTCTAAAAATAAAATCCATGTTGCGAATAAAACGGGTGTTCCTAATTAATCCATTTGCATGCCTAATTATGCAACATAATAAAAAAGAGACATGCATGAAAATATAAAATAAATGCAAACAAAAATAAAAAGATAAGTATGGCCCTTTCCACTATGGCTTAATCTTCTTCTTGAAGTAGAACTCTTCAAGCCCACGGATCCTTATTATTGAAGACTTCCATTTGACATAAATTCCTAATTGAAGTATACTTCATCACAAATATGAGTTCTTGTTGATTTTTACTTCTAGAAAAATACATTTGCATCTTTTGAGAATGATCAGAACGAAAATTCAGGGAAAGAAACGTAAAAAAAGCATCAAGATCCCCTAAATACTGAATCTGCCTAGGGGGTCGATCGATCGGCTATGTCGGGGAAAACCTTCTTCTTCCTCTCGTTTTAACATGCAAAAACCTCGATAAACATGTCAAAACTTCACCAAACCTCATGAAAATTTCCCCAAACCCATAAACATACATGATTCTAAATGAAAAGAAACATTACAACCCTCTTCTAACTCCTCCAAATACATAAATATTTAAATAATTATAAAAGATTTGTTATTAGAACCATATCGAATCTAGGAGTGAAAAATAACTAAGGATAAACCACTATAGGAACCAATCACACAAAATGAACATATGTGACCATTATGGAAGGGATATAAAAATATAATCTCTAAAAAAACCATGTTAATATGACACCATACACAAAGATGTATAATCATACCATATGGTAAAACTAGGGTTTCAAGGTGGACAACAAGGATCTTTTCAATACATAATCAATCTCAACCAGGGATCTGATGCCAATTATTGGAAAAATAACTTAGGACTGAAATTTAAAATACCAAAAAATATAAGCCTTAAAGTTCTTTAATTAATGCTTTGAAAATAAAAATAAGAACTAGGTTTAAACATTAAACCTAGGGTTTAAGAATCCAGACCATAGAGAATCTGGTTGTGATTCATATAAGGAGAAATTATTTGATGCTGAAGGTGATGTTGGTTCCCATCCATGGTCTCCAAAAATGTTGCTTAACCTTCTGTAAATCTTGGATATTCTAGTGTATGATCTTCCCCAAAGCTAGGTAGGTGTGTGGGAACTTTTTGAGATGAAAACCCTTCCTTATGAATAAGATATGGTGGTCTCCCTTTAAGCCTCTTCAAAAAATGTCAAGAGTGTTTTGTCTTACCCTTATCAAAATCTAATGACCAATAATAATGATTAGAATCCCTTCCTAAACCTTTATATACAAGTACAAATGGTGTACTTGGGTCAAGCTAGATTTCTTGAGAGTTTGGGCCTATATTACTTGGGTATGTGAACTACACTAGGGACCCACAATAAATAATTAAATTAGTTTCAAATAAATACTTGGAAATCCCAATTACCATTACTATAATCCATTTACTTTCTCTATTTAATAATAATAAACAATAATAATTATTATTGCACTACAATTTAATTATCTCATAAAATACTAAAATATAATGAGATATTATTTGCAAAGTGTGACACCCCGACTAATTAAATACCGGGTAGCTACTCCTTTATTAAATTAATACAAAATGACAAGTTGGTCCAGTTAATAGCATCACTGTCGAAAACATTTTAATGATTACTAACCACCTAGTATTTAAAAAGTGAGTTGCCAAATTTTAAGTTAACTCTGATTAACATGCAATAAAAGGAATAATGATAGAATAACAACATTCACCATAATGAAACAATAGAATAATCAACAACATAATAATAAGTCCGGAGGAAAAACTCCTCACAACAATCCCACAACTGAACTAAATAAAACAAGGTATCCTGAATTAATTACATGCCAAAAGTCTGAAAATCTGAAATAGGAAATGTCTCTAATAGAAATGGGCAACATGCCCTACAACTGATGAATCCTGAATATGGAGTCAAGATGAAAGAAGCATCTACTAGCAAGGTCATGTAACTTCCACAAACAGCTACAGCTCGTCACCTGAATGAGAATCCTAAGCATGGTGTCCTTGTGGCTGGGCACCTAAAATGGTTTTTTACAAAAATAGATTTGAAAGCAAATGGGTCAGAACCCGAAAGTGGAGATCATTTTAAAAATAGTAAGTGTTTTAATAACATTAAAACAATGAATGCAAAATACATGTTAGGACGTGCACTCACATGAAGTACTCACCTCTCGTCTAATTGTCACCCCTAACGTACCGTACCCATCTAAGTGACATACATAACTATCCAAACCGTAATAAGTTCTACCCCTTACTACTCAATTCCCATTATACATTCTAGTGTTGTCAATATTGTAAGGACACAAATTTCCAATTGAGTCCATATATAGTTTTGGCTCAATTCCGGACAAAAACATTTATTCATAGAATTTTATTTTATTGTAATATTCAAGACCTATGAAGTGTTTGTTGAAGACGTAGCGGCAAAGAGTATAAAGCATCATCAAAATGCCGTAGTTTATGTGCCTCGTTTGTACGTCATCAACTAAGGTTCCATACTCCCAAGGTATGATTGTAATAATATTTATATAGGAGTTTGGAACAATATGTATTGGGTGTTAGGAGAAATAAAAACTGCATTTTATTTTCAGAAAGAATCAAATTGAAACTTTAAATTAAGTATATAAAAGTTTATAAAAGTTTATGGGCCAAAATCGAATTTTACAAACTTTCTGGTCGTTCGTTAGAAGTTTCGTTCGAACGAGTTTTTTCGTTCGAACCAAGTTTCGTTCGAACGAGTTTTGTCGTTCGAACCAAGTTCGTTCGAACGAGTTTGCCAACGACCTGGTCATTCGTTCGATATGTCGTTCGAACGAATTTTTCGTTCTAACGAGATTCTAACGAGCCCAGGCTGGTCGCTCGTTAGAAGTCTCGTTCGAACGAGAGTCAAGTTCGTTCGAACGAGACGCCAGGGCGGGAACAGTTTTGAGCAGTTTTTTGCAGTTTTCTCCCACTTTCCCCACTTGGTTTTTAACCAACTTTTACATACTTTATTATGTGCGGGAAACACATTTTCCAAGATAACTTTTCCATTTCATATCCATCTCTTAAAGAGAGTTTGAGAGCTAATCTTTTTAGGGAAAATGTTCATGTTTTGAGTGTCAATTTCTAAAGAAAAATTCATACACACTCTAGTTTACACCCAATAGTTGTTTATCCAAGTTCCATATATACATATCTTTACTTGGAGTTTTTGGCACCGGTTTTCTCTACCGAATTCAAGAGACGTTTCGGGTTTGCTTCTACACCCCATCACAAAGAAGACTTTTGGTGATATTCTACCCGTTTGGAGAAAGGCTCCATGTTCGGGTGACGGTGTCCGTTTAAAGTCCTATCGGTGTATTCCGAGACCACGGTGGAGCTCCGTTGGTTATCCGCTAATTGGAGGTCGATACAAGAAGAAGCGTCACGGCTTGAGAGGGTTCGAGTTTAGGAAGTAAGTCTTTTGTCTTGTATTTTGTAATACCATTTTTAGTGGATTTGAGGCTAGGGCCGTCCCGAGGTTTTTTCCCGTTAGTGGGTTTTTCCTCGTACATCGCGGTGTAGTGTGACTGTTTATTTTATCTTGCTCTATATCACTTAGAACGCATGCTAGATTAATTCAAGATAAAATCGGTTTAATTATCACACTATATTTAATTTGGGACTTAAATTAAATATTGGGTAAAATTGTGTAATTCAAGTCACTTGCATTAATTTGGTTTGGCCTAACTTTGTTAAATGAATAATCATGACTTAGGCAAATTCTAGGACTTGAGATTAATTAAAACTGTTGTTGCTCTTTTGTTGAACCATCACCTCCTTTATAACGCTTCCGCATATCAACTTGAGTTTATAAATATAAAGGAAATTACATGTTTGTGATTTTAATTGAAGATTGTTTAAAATCCGGGGATCCATAAACTCTTGCGTCTTCAAATTGGTATCAGAGCCAAAAACGATAAATTATTTCATTAAAGATCCTTAATTTTTGGCTAAAATGGATTTTTCCCCATTTTCAAAATTTCCTATTTTTGATGGTTCTAACTACGCGTATTGGAAAGCGCGAATGAGATCGGCACTAAAATCTATCGACGAGAGAGTTTGGATGTCTGTTATTAACGGGTATTCCCCACCAACTCATCTTATTGAAAATGAACGTGTTTTAAAACCCGTCGATAGATGGACTGAAAATGAGTTTAAACTTGCCAACTTTAATTCCCGTGGTTTAAATGCCTTATTTAGCGCTGTCGCACCGGATGAATTCCGACGTATTATGACGTGTGAAACCGCTAAAGAAGCTTGGGATATTTTACAAATAACTCATGAAGGAACTAGTGTCGTTAAAGCTTCTAAACTTCAAAACCTCACCACTCAATTTGAAACTATCAAAATGGATGAAAAAGAAACTTTTGATAAATTTTATGCTAGACTTTCAGATATTGTTAATTCATCCTTTAACTTGGGAGAGAAAATACCAAACGACCGTGTTGTAAAGAAAATTTTAAGGTCCCTACCCGATAGATTTATTCCTAAGGTGACCGTTTTAAATTCTTTACCCACTTTAGCCTCTACAAAATTAGAAGAGCTTGTAGGTGATTTACAAACCTATGAACTAGATATGTTTCCCTCTAAAAATGATATGAAAATTGAAAAGGGCGTTGCTTTAAAAGCCCGAAAAGAGGTTAAACAAGTTGTAGAGAGCGATAGTGATAGTGACTCGGAAGATATGGCTTTGTTTGCTCGTAAATTTAGAAAATTTCTTAAATTTAACAAAGATAAAGTTAAAAATGATTTTAAGAAATTTGACACTCAAAA